>OX421335.1:1222237-2444475 GCA_949125395.1 Diaphora mendica
TATCAGTTCTACGGCTAATATGGCCAGCCCACTGTCACTTCAGTTTGCTTATCCCGTAGGCTATGTCAATGACCTTGGTTCTCTACCGGATCACCTCATTCTTGATGCGATCCCTTAGAGAAACGTTGAGCTTTTGTGATGAGAAAAATTAATCATTATTATTATTATAGCCCTCTCCATAGCGACTTTGAACTTGTGGACCAGCCGTGTCGTGTCCACGTTTCGGCACAGTATGTCATGACAGGTAGGACGTATTGATTGAAGAGTTTCGTATTTAGGCACTGTGGGATTGACGATGAAAAGACCCGACAAAGTTTCCCAAACGCTGCCCAACCCGGCTGAATTCTCCTATTCATCTCGTCCTCGAAGTTGTTTCTACTTAACTGCAAAGTCTGCCCGAGGTACCACACATATTTTTGAACAACTTCAAGAACGGCACCGTGAACCACAACCGGTTCCGGTAGAACATGTTCGTACATACGTATCTACTCATTTTTAATCAGTAGCCATAAATAAAGTTGCATGTTTCTAACTTCAAGAATGACGGACTTCCAGAATAACCTATATACGAAATAACAACCCCTATTTAACCTCTTAGGGGTAGATTATCCAGAAACGCTTAAACACGTATCTACTATTTTTAATCAGTAGCCCAAAAGTAAAGAATGACGAACTCCCTTACAAACTTTCAACCCCGATTTCACCCCCTTAGGGGTAGAATATTAAGAAACGTTTAAATACGTATCTATTCATTTTAAATCAGTAGCCCAAAAGTAAAGAATGACGAACATCCTTACAAACTTTCAACCTCGATTTCACCCCCTTAGGGGTAGAATATTAAGAAACGTTTCAATACGTATCTATTCATTTTAAATTAGTACCCCAAAAATAAAGTTTCACGTTTCTTACTTAAAAAATGACGAACTTCCATACAAACTTTCAACCCCTATTTCACCACCTTAGGGGTAGAATATTCAGAAACGTTGAAACACGTATCAATTCATTTTTAATCAGCAGCCAAAAAAATAAAGTTTCATGTTTCTGACTTCAAAAATTACGAACTTCCAGACTGACCTATATACGAAATAACAACCCCTATTTCACCCCTTAGGGGTAGAATATCCAGAAACGCTTCAATACGTATCTACCTATTTTTAATCAGTAGCCCAAAACTACATTTTCATGTTTCTCACTTAAAAAATGACGGACTTCCTTACAAACTTTCAACCCTTATTTCACCCCTTTACGGGCATAATATCCAGAAACTCCTAAATACGTATCTAATCATTTTTATTAAGTAGCCCAAAAATAAAGTTTTATATTTCTTATTTAAAAAATTACTGACTTCCATACAAACTTTCAACCCCTATTTCACCCCCTTAAGGGTAGAATATCCAGAAACGCTTACACGTATCTACTCTTTTTTAATCAGTAGCCCAAAAGTAAAGTTTCATGTTTCTTACTTAAAAAATGACGAACTTCCATACAAACTTTCAACCCCTATTTAACCCCCTTAGGGATAGATATATTAAGAAACGTTTTAATACGTATCTATTCATTTCAAATCAGTAACCCAAAAATAAAGTTTCATGTTTCTTACTTAAAAAATGACGAACTTCCATACAAACTTTCAACCCCTATTTCACCCCTTAGGGGTAGAATATTCAGAAACGCTGAAACACGTATCGATTCATTTTAATCAGCAGCCTAAAAATAAAGTTTCATGTTTCTAACTTCAAAAATGACGGACTTCCAGACTGACCTATATACGAAATAACAACCCCTATTTAACCCCTTAGGGGTAGAATATCCAGAAACGCTTAAATAGGTATCTGCTCTTTTTTAATCAGTACCTTAAAAATAAAGTTTGTTCTTTCTTACTTAAAAAATGACGAACTTCCATACAAACTTTCAACCCCTATTTCACCCCCTTAGGGGTAGAATATTCAGAAACGCTGAAAGACGTATCAATTTATTTTTAATCAGCAGCCTAAAAATAAAGTTTCAAGTTTCTAACTAAAAAGATGACCGACTTCCAGACTGACCTATATACGAAATAACAACCCCTATTTAACCCCTTAGGGGTAGAATATCCAGAAACGCTTAAATACGTATCTACTCTTTTTTAATCAGTAGCCTAAAAGTAAAGTTTCATGTTTCTTACTTAAAAAATGACGAACTTCCATACAAACTTTCAACCCCTATTTAACCCCCTTAGGGGTGGAATTTCAAAAAATCCTTTCTTAGTGCTCACTTACGTCATATAAAGAACCTACGTGCAAAATTTCAGGATTGTAGCTTCAGCGGTTTGGGCTGTGCGTTGATCTCTGGGTATGTCAGTCAGTCAGTCAGTCACCTTACTCTTTTATATATATAGATTAGATAGAAATACTCCAGGTAATCCAATAAAATGTCCTTTGCAACTTGCAATGCAAAAGTTAAACAAACCTCGAAACAGTTAGTGAAAAATAATTAAAGAAAAGTTTGCGAACTTCTCTGACAAGCAAGAAATCCATTTTATAACTTTTAAGTTGGCAAACTATAGCAGCTAATGAACGCTTAGCTAATCAATAAAAGAAAAAGGCAAATATAAGGTCAGCTAATGACTTTTAAAAGTTGTGCGCTATTTATATTTTTAAGACCTATTTCTTAGCGTTCCATGGATTCACCGTGCGGGTGCCGGGTCCATCGCGTGATAGATGGGGGCAACACATGCGACTTCGACAGTGCCTGGGAATTGCGACCCAGGTTTAGGTTTAAGGAGCACTCCTTACGACGCGTCAGCGCTCACCTCCACTGTCCGCTGTGTTACCCCCTCTACCTAACCATATTTGAAGTGAGCCTAGCAATGCCGCTTTGGATATTCGTTCAAGAAAAGAGCTTACTGAAGCTCTTGGCAATCCAAGGTCTTTAAGCAGGTTATAGAGGGATTTCGCTGGTATACCCCTCGCACCCACTTCCACGGCATACAGCGCAACAACATAACCATTTTTAGTTATTTCGTTGGTTAAGTCAAAGTACTTGTTTCTTTTTAAAGCGTGGTCTTTAGGGATGTTCGTTTCCCACGGCACCGTGAGTTCTACTAGTACTACAAAAACTAAAAAACTAAAATTACCATTCCTCCCACGTAACTTTGGTGATTATCTATACTAAAATTATAAAGCTGAAGAGTTTGTTTGTTTGTTTGAACGCGCTAATCTCAGGAACCGCTGGTCTGATTTAAAAATTGATTTCAGTGTTAGATAGCCCATTTATCAAGGAAGGCTATATATCATCACGCTAAGACCAATAGGAGCGGAGCATCAATAAAAAATGTTTCTAAAACGGGGGAAAATTATGACGCTATGGGCAATAGGGTCTCCAAACGGGGTTTCGTGGGTCTGCTAGTTATAGATAAAAAAAACAGTAGACAGCATTACGTTGTCTAGCCTTAGGCTTTATGTAGGATACAAACCTACCTACTCTTTAGATTTCTGTCAAAACATAGTATTTTCTTGTAGGATTAGATGATAAGAACTATACTTTGTCCATTCGTTTATTTTCTTTTTGACAGCTCACGCCTATAAATTACCAATTTTTTTTTCGGAATTATGTACTACAGTAATGTCGTACTTTATTGACGGTGACGGTACTTTAGTGAAGTGGTCTGTGCATAACAAACAACCACAGACTATAAAACAGTACTTGAAATACGATAAATCGATCACATGATAAAATGACTTCATGTAAGTATTTTTTCTGTAAATTTAATAAAAAAAGCAAATAAAAATAGTATCTATGACTCCAAGATTGAATTTTTGCAAGGAATTAAGTCGAAATCTTGGAATTTAGGATGGAACCAAGAGTAAAGAACAATAACTCTGTTCATTCATCTAATTTACTGATTTATTATTTATATATTTCTGTTTATTTCTTGTATTATATAAAAACTAATAAAGGAATAATTAATATTTCAACAAAAAATATTTAATTAAATCGATTGAAAGTTCGTCATAAATAAAATCGCTATTCGTTTCAAATCGAATCGGTAATGGGTGAGGGCGTCACTAATTTCAAAATTTCTTGAACTGTCAAAAATAAAATAAAGAAATGGACAGAGTATAGGTACCTAAATAAAAACATAGATGTTTGATTTTCCATTTGAATCATAAGAGTATCTGCACACTACTTCTGCTCATGTCTGTAATGCGAGTACATTTGACTAAAGTACTAAGGATATATACATACAGTCCGGCCTATTTCCTAAAGGGATATGCAGAGACACTCTCCACATACTACGATGCATCTCTTTTGCTTCGTCCACATTTATCAATCGTTACTATGATTATTATTATTCAAGTGCTAAGTATTAGAGTAAAAAAACTGTAACCTCTAAATATAAAATCTTTTTATCAATTGTGATTGAACTGTTGATCTTATCCAACTTTCTCTTTCGTCTCGTCTTTAAACATGAAAAACAAAACTAAAACCTTGAATTTATATTCGACTGGCAGTTGACGAAGAACCAGGCAGACCTGTGAACCTATACACAGTGTGTGAATCCCAAATAAAACTCAGAAATGATGATCAGAAACATCTTAGCATTACGCAAGTAGCTTCTGTGGTAATCGGCCCTGCGATGTGTAATAATGACTCGTTATTACGTGCAGTACTGGGATTATTGCGGTATGCATATGCATGAAGAACTAAGTACTGATCGTACTTTAGTTGTACAGTGTATTATACTTGAGCAATAGTGGGTATTTTAGGACGTGAAGAGCTTTGACTTGAACCTAAGTGGGATAGAATCACCATAACGAGTAATTTATTATTGTCATTTAAGTAAAGTAAAGAAATATGTTTCTTTATATCGTGAAGTTGAGTTACAGGACAGGAATAGGCGAGAAGCTTTACGTCTACATCAAGTTACTAAGGAATAATGAAAGTTATACTTGATAGTGTAATATTATGCCTACGAGCCTACTTCAGGCTAATTGTCTTAACCAGCTATCTAAAGAAGACCCCCTTTTACATACACTGATATTATTATTATATTACTCTTACGAAAGTCTGTGGAATAATACTAAATCCTTTCTTCTTTGTTACAGGTACGTGACACCATCAGATAAGTCAACAGAACCTCCACGCAGAGCGGACCACCCTTAGGTTCACTAAAACTGTAAGGGATTACCATAATGTGGGCTAACATGTAAAATACAAATAACACACTTAACATAATCTCGTGGACCTGGTGGGCTTTAGCTACTTGTTTCAACTGAGCTCCGGAATTGCACACAATTTGTTTTATAATAAGTTCTAGAACATAAATGTGATTATTACTTTGCAGGATGTCGTGAAATAATTTCATCCAAACATGTACTTCCATAAATTACTTGTCCTGATTGAATGACTGATTTATTAACCCAGAGTCTAAACCGCTGATGTATTTTATGTTGTAAGCATCATTAAGAAAGCACTTTGAGAAATTTCACCCCAAGTGGTAAACTTGGAAGAATGAATGTACGGAAGTCGGACATTTCCAAAGTTAGATATAAGGACACGAACTTGAACACCCGGTCATGTTTACTATCGTTCATGGACACCTAAAATTCAATAGAAATAAGTGCGTAGCCAACCTTTTTTATATATTTTACCTTGGTAAAATGACTACTCTGCCTGATGGAAAGCGTGAGAAGAATCCAAGAGTAGTGGACACCATCCTCATAGCGATTGCGTACAAGCATGGTTTCCCATACTGTGGCGGCCAGTTAGTTGCTTTTCACGCCTTTCACGCTTAAAGGACCCGGAATCCCACATCCGCTGGTAGTGATGTCCAGGTTTTAATTGTTTGTCCTTTTGGTCTTTCCCTCCGGGGAGGAGGCCTCCTAGAAAGCCATACAAAGACGTGATTAACTCCGGTAGGGTACGGTGATAGGTAGCAAGTTTATGTATATCTCGTCATATGAGCACGCACATTTCCTATTTATACCGTGTTTGCAGGAACCAGGCACGTTGCAGCCCATATAAAAACCCTTTTTTGACCTTTTTGAGGAACCTTATTCTGTTATCACACACAATTTGAGCGTTAACCGAGAGGAAATTGGCTTTATGAGAGGGACCTTGTCGGTTTTGTAGGGTTAGTGTGAATTTTAGCTGCCAGCGTGTAACGGTTTCATTATACAATTTTAATGTTAAGTATTGATTTTTAAACATTGGAAGAAATATTGTACGGAACTTTTTGAGGTGGAAATGCTAGTGTTGTGACTGATGAAATCTTAGTCGGTATAACGTGGGTGTTTATTACGTCTTCTTATTCCATTGTGGATATAGGGGTGGGCGATGTATATAAATAAGTAAAGAATTCGAAAATCTGGGAAAGTTGTAGTCATAATTTACTTAGCTTACACTCTTGTGGATGCAGCTTTATCCAGCTCTCCCTATTAAGAGCCCTTTCCTTGACCTCTTTGCATGTCGCAACCGTCACTTTCTTCTTCATCTGGCCTATGTAACTACGTCTTGGTCTTCCTCTCTTTCCTTCTATTTTTCTCTCTATGATGTTTCTTATAAAGTTATCGTGACGTAGAAGTAATTCGGTAATAATGTAAAACTGATTGAAAGATCTCTCAAAATGGAATGGAATGTTATTAAATTTCTATAATTTTTGTAGAGTTTGCTACCATTTATAAGTTCACTAACTAGACTTTATGAATACCAGCCGTGTGCTGGCTTTTATTGAGTAATATTAGGCGTGACGTCAGGTCAGGCTGTGTGCGCGTGCGACGATGATTCATGTTGCAAAAAGACCAAACAAGGAGTAACTAGCACCATGTGGACTGCTTAAAAATCTCTTGCATATGGCGGTTTGTATTGGATCTATACAAAATTAAAACATAAATAAATGCTAATGTGTGCGAACAGAACAATGATGTAATTTTGCATAACATATTGCATTTAACTTTTAAGGGTTCTATATTGAGTGACAGAATTTCAATGAAATGAAATGGAATTTATTTGCATAGAACATAGGTTAGTATCAGGTGTAACATTGGTGGTTTTTGATCATACCATATTCTGCCTTTTTTGGCATGCAATATAGGCTTAGACATCTCACACATGACCGTCTATCCCAAATAATAATAACCAGAATTCGATAAACATAATTATACAATGCTAAATACATACATATTGAAAAATTACGAAGACAGGATAAATGACCGTACTCATCACATAGTAGTGTTGGAAGGAATCAAACTCACGATCGGTTAGCTTTGCAGTCAGGATCACTGTTACATAGGATTTCAATAAACGAAACCTCGGCCAAAGTATTGTATTATAGAGAGCTAGAACCGTTTTACTCAGTACTCGTAGAAGCCCTGAGGATTGTCTTTTAACCTAAGCTCGCAAGCGGTTTAGCCTCAGGAGAGGTTAATTTTTTTGTTCGTTCAATAGATTATGTAAAGGTTTATTTGCCAAAGAATTCTTGCAGATGGTGCTTAGATTTGTACCTAAACTTATAGTCCATCTAATCTAAAAGGTACCGTACGACGTTTCATATTTTTCTACACAATACAATTTTGTTTAGACGTAAATTCTTAGAATCTCAAGAACCTTTTCTTATAGTTTACATACGAATATTATTTTGATGGCTACAAACATAAATTTTGTCCTTGAAAAATTACTGTCACTAGTAGTATTTTTTGAACAACAAAGTTAGTATTTTAGGTTTAGGTTTATAGAATCTTTATTCTCATAAGAACAATTTAGTTCACTTACTTGAGAAAACAATGTCTTTAAGTTACATTTAGTGTCATCTTGTGACGAAGCATACTATTCATATTACAAAACATAAATACACAGGTAGGTACAACATAAAAAGGTGAAGTAATCAGAAACAAAATATAACAACAACAAAAAATTGCTAAACAAAAATAAACAGCATATAACTATATTAAGTAGATACAAATTATTCATTCGTTTTGTTGAAACAATTGGAACGAAAACACAACGACTGGCCAGCCAATATCACTAGGACACAGTAATAATAATGTCATCAAATTGTTGTTTTAAAAATATTGGAATTCAATTTATTTATTCATTTATTTTGAAAATCTATTCCCGAAATGAACGAACTATACATCGCCGCGACAGTCAAAGACGCAGGATCTGTCCCGTTATATCCTTTTAAAGACATTCTAAAATCAAAATCAGTTGTACTTATTCCACTATTTTATTTATGTTTACACCTGACCGGTTTCGTCTTATGGCATCATCAAAGGTCAAAATCAATATAAATAAAATAGTGGAATAAGTACAAGTGATTTTGATTCTATAAAGTATTGCAACAAGTTTCATCAAGTGCCAACAATCGAGAGTATACATTTTAAAGACTTCATTTAAGATGTTAAGGAGTTGTAATTTTCTATAGAGATAAATGAGCGGGCTCGACGGAACTATCTCACAAATAACAGTGTTTAGCAATTATTTTGTGGCTCTTTGCAGAATGAGTGAGGTTACAGCCCGAACTCTCTCCCCATATTTTTGAAGAAGGGAGGAGATTCAATGGACGGTAACTCACTCGTGATTTTAGAGTTGTGGGTGTCCACTTGTCATCAAATGCCCTGTCTGCTCGTTTACCCTCTGTGCTTAATAGCATATGATTTTCTTTTTTAATAAAAACACAAACCAAAACAAGAAAATCATTGTGTGTGTATACGAGCTATTGGACATGCCTTTCAAACAAAAGGTCTTGTCAAATTTAATCATATTGCAAGATTCAATAATGTTATAGTCATTCGCTTGAATGCACTTATCAATGCATGTTATACGTACACTTAAAAGTTACATGACAAGATATAAATTTATCACAACTTGCGATAATTATAATTTGTCATATTATTTTCCTACCGCACCTTTAATATAAAAACTGCCGCGGTTCGCAGTCCCTTATTTACACTGACTCCGTAAAATAATAATACTTACACAAAATATTTCAATTCGTTATTGAAACGATCCGGGGCCCTGGATGATATCAAATAAATATGCCATTAATGTTATCTGATATTACACCTATTAAAATTACAATATCAATTTAGCATCTAAAAGGTTTTATTTTACTTGAAATTTTAAAGGAAATGTATAAAAACTGCCCGAAGCAATATTGTTGAACATCACACAGACAAGAGGAGCAATTTAAACAATCATCCACTCAGTTGATCACTGAAATTGTTTCGAGACAGCGAGCGACGGGACTCAAGCAGACTACAAATTTTGACAATTTATAAATGACTGAGGCTTTGAAGGGTTGATTTTTAACAGAAACGTTTGTTTTTAAAAAGAAGGAAAGAAGGAAAAACCTGTTTATTTTGCAGTCAAAGAAAACGTTGTATAAAAGATGTGGAACGCCTAAAGATACCTACTGTTTATTTATTTACACCAACTCCAAAGAATTTGGAACATCCTACATAGATGAATATAATTATGTTTCAGGGTTGCAAACATTAAAAAATGTCGTCTAAAATGTTTAAACATCATTGCGAAGCCTGGTGTAGTATAACATTTTTCCGTCCATATTTTTGCAAATAGAACACGAACGCGGCGTCTCTTTCCCCTTTTTGGTTCTATTGTTATACAAGTCTTGAAAAGTTAAAAAGTTTCGAGATAAAAATTCCTTTGAAAAGTTCAACAAATAAACTGTTGAATTGCGCTTGGAAATCAGTTTAAAAATAAAGATAATGAAAAGAAACTTAAAAATAATTAACATTATGCTGTATTTTTTTTTTTCAAAATAAAAATTTAATATTTACTGCCTTTCACAAAAATGAAAAGAAAAATATAAATAATAATAAAATAAATAAATATTTCGGACATCTAACACACAACGCCATCTAGTCCCAAGCTAAGCAGAGCTTGTGTTATGGGTACTAGACAACTTAAATAAATATATGTATTATTATTTTTTGTAAATACATACATATTATACATAGAAAACACCCAAACTCCGAAACAAATATTTGCATATCATACAAACATTTGGTCCGACCCGGGAATCGAACACGAGACCTCAAGCACAGCAGTCGCATACGGTACCACTGCGCCACCGAGGCAGTCGAGGCAATATGTATACGAAGACTTAAAAAATAAATACTTTATAAATTATAAGTTTACATAGGTGCACCACAGACTATGTTCACAGATGTTTAAATAGCGACACGATGGGTATTTGCTCAGAGACTGTTCCCGTCCTCGCGACGATTTACCCAACGCGCCCGCCCGTGTTTTTTTTTTTGTGTTGACCTAACACGGTGCGGTTCCGTGCTTGAAATTCTAAGCTCCGCTTTGTGGCATTCTGCGTGTGCAAATCGAGTTTTTCAACCATTTTCTGTGTATTTATAAGTGTTGGAACACCCGAGAGGATTTCATTTATTCATAGTCAACGTACTTCGTATATGATTTGTGTACTTTAAGTATTTTTACCTGTAGGTAAAAAAATACTGTAGGTAAAAAGGAACACAATCCTTCAGAAGCAAAGAAATCATTCCCTACCGAATAAAATATTGTACCTTGTACCTTGTCTCGTAATTTCCGCGTAGGCATTGTTCAAAGCCCCCTTATACATAAACATAGGCGCTGTATACAGTAATCTCTACTTCATCGTGTCTCGATTGTGCCAAGGTATTCGATGCCAGCCTTCGATAGTATTAAACCGCAGAGGCAGAAATAAAGCTTTCGAATTGTCTGTAGGACTTAATTTACCGTCAATATTTCTTGGTAGGACAGAATACAAAGCAATATCGATGTCTTAATCGTTTAGATATCTTCTCTGTTATCGAGAGGTTCACTCTGTCGAGTGGTAATCAATGAGCCTCGGGGACGATAGCGCTGAGAATAATTCATTCTGTGATTGAAATCCTGCTTTGAACAGAAAGCAGGGCAAAATACAACTATTGGAACGGTAGAAATATTGAACAGAATGTTTTACAGTTAGGTTCGCTTATATGGTTGAAACACTTGAAACTTACATTTGAATTGCAAACTGGTGAACCTGACGATTATTTTGGATGTTATATTACTATTACTACTCAGAATATCCACGATCATACTGAATATTTTTGAAAAACAACTTAGCTGTGGAATAACTGTTTTTTATGTTATTTAATTCGTACTGAAGCCTGGCTGGGTTGGAGTTTAAATAACAAATATTTTAATTTCAGTTAGGTATATCGAAATTTTATACTCATTATTATAATGAAGGTAAAATATTAAATTTTCATTCAAAAATAACAAATTTTACTAATCTAAAACTTCTTTATGTAAATTAAATATGAAAGGTAAAAATATTTTTGGGAGTTCTGTGAATTATTTAGACGTATCGAATAAAATTTAGAAATAGAATTATATTCAGACACAAGAATGACCGCAACTAATAAGTATTACATACCTGTTCGAAACCGAACGTAGTAAACGTTATTTGTAGTGGCAACACTAGGTGATTGTCTTTGTCTGTGATCAGTCTGCGAGTGCTTAGCTTGTATCTGATGGGCCCGTATAAGGCTATTCACAAGGTTCCTTCCACTCCAAATGACGCAACACTAGTGGATGGACTAAACAATACCTTTGAATTGCCTGTCATTTGACCAATTGGACATGTTCACAGTATACAAGACAGCCTGCTCGAAACCTGATTAAGTATGATGTACATTTCTATGGATGGACATATTTATATTATCATGAAACGCGAATAGGCGATTATAAGCAAATAAGAGCAAAAAGCAAATAAATCATATAGTAATAAAATTATGGTTAATTTATTGGAGTTGCTCATGAAAACATATTGTTTTCAAATGAAAAATTATATCTTCATAACTCTAAGATTTATTCTATAGTCTTGACATTACTTAGAAACATTCTTTCACCCCAAATCTTTGTAAAATTCTTTGAGCTGGTAAGATTTTGGTAACGGCCCGAGCTATTATGAGTAAGAGTGTTTAACTAGCAGGATCCCTTTAATGATCTGTTCACGTGAGTCACGTGCCGGGTGACATAACGCAGGTACCCTCATTTAGCAGACGACGGAAGGAACCACTTTACGTTATGATCTTCTAGGCTTCTAGCTTCTGTATACAGTTACTTCTTATGGCAATTTTAATAGAAAAGTTTATTCAAGAAAATTCTGACGAAAATTGAGAAGTCGTAATAATAGAGTCGTTTAAATGCTTCAGTGAACCAGGGAGGAAGTGGACGGCTTACTATAGAATTATACTCTTGATTGTCGGCACTTGATGGAACTTGTTGTAAAACATTTTAGAATGGAACTCACTTTTACTTATTCCACTATTTTAATTAAAGTTACACCTGACCGGTTTCGCCTTATGGCATCCTCAAAGGTTATAACTTATAACCTTTAGGGGCTTACTATAGAGTTTATTGAAGTGTAATGTTCTCCTAGCCTATTTGGGCCACGGCGGCCAGTCTCAACGGAAACCAGCCAACGCAGGAGATATTATAGTGCACAAGTGTGTGTGCAAACACAGGTGCACTCTCTGTTCCCTCTCTCTCATAATCCGATGGGATGGTTAACCGACACGACCGAGGAGGGATCAGGCGCAGGACCGACAGCTTTACGTGCTCTCCGAGGCACGGGGGTTCAGACTCCAACTTCCAAACTCCGAGCTGTTATTAGGTATTTCTATAATCAGAAAAACTCAATAACACTTTTGGCTCGACCCGGGATTCGAACCCGAGACCTCTTGATCGGCAGTCGCATACGTCAACCGCAAGACCAACGAGGCAGTATAATTTTTTTGAAGTATTACAGTATTTTGTAATTTATTGAAGTAACCTTCATCAAAAGACTTTAGTAGTCCAGTGCTCTCATAGGCCTCTCCTTAGGAACGCGGGCCAGACGGGTTGGTAAAGTTTATTTCAAGTTTTCTCTGTTGTGATATTGTCCTGTATAGTTTGTCTCTTAGTCACCTCCTACGACAGCTTTGGAATGAGTAGGTGTGACTCTCTGTATTCACACGGATATTGAAGTAATATATTTACTAATTTTCGATTTACACTTTCCCCTTGGTCTGACAAAGGAAAGTTTTCTCTCCTTATTTTGCTCATGGACATCTGCACGAGACATAAATACATTGCTGCCATTTGAGTGATCTCCCTCTGTAATGAAGAAGAGGGGGGGAGTTCTCGTGAGGATACCGGAGGCCCATACCCAAACCCCACCCTCATCCCTAAGGGCCGGCAGCACACTTGTGAAGCCTCTGGTGTTGCGGGTGTCCATAGGCGGCTGTAATCGCTTACCATAAGGCGATACGTCTGCTCGTTTGCCCCTATTCTAATTAAAAAAAAAACATGAAGAAATGCTTAACAGGTTTTCTATGAGGTAGTTAGTGGTATCAATTCAGTTGAGCCGGCCCGTATGTGCTGAAGAATTCAGCTGTCGCACTTAAAATATTATAAAATGAAACTGTTCTAAAACGATAAGGAAACCAAAATGGCAGCCAGAACTTTTCCATTGTCATCACGGGCCGTGGTTATTAGCTAATGAAATTAGTTTGGAAGACATCTTCCAAATTGTGTTTTGTAACTTGATAATGGCACCAAAGTTTTATGCTAAACGCATTAAATTTAGATAAGAATACAGATTTGACTGGCGAGATTTTGGAGTGTATCGGATAATGCTGAGTCGCCGGGCGCCGGGTTCACTGTGGGTTTTACTTAACAAATTGCATTGTGTAAGCAGTTTATTGTACGGTTTGTGAGGTAAGCTGTTTTATAATTGGGATAATTTTATCCCTACGATTTATTATACGAGAGAGACTGTACTAAATGGAATTTCACGGTTAATACCCGAGTGTTATAAATGTGAATGTAATATTTTAGGTGTGTAGAGTTTTTCGAGCGTTGTTAAACCAACGTTTACAAGGTATACACCACACCTAAGGACAAGTAAAATTTTAACAAAATCAAAAACCGACTTCAAGGTTCGACTCGATTTCTTTTGGATGCCATCGTCGGATCTTAGTGTCCTTATCATGGTACCACCGTTGGGATATCTCCTTTCCATTAAAAAAAATAATCATCAAAATTGGTTCATAAACGACGAAGTTATCCGCGAACACACAAAAAAAAAACGGTCGAATTGAGAACCTCCTCCTTTTTTGCATTCGGTTAAATAGTGATGTTATCCGTGTACACTTAAATTTATCATCATTATCTATCATACTAACGCAGTCAACTTTTGGGCATATACCTCTAGAATTATATTACAAAAATATATTAACGCAAGGGATGCTGCGTCCAAAAACTTGTAATAGATGTGAAAGTAGGTAACTGTCTATTTTTTGTACAAGACTGACTTCAAGTGGGATGATACTTGTTTGCCATGTGTCCCACTTCATTCATCAGCCGTATAAGGTTACACAAACGTTTTCTAAATAGTGTTACAGACAGACGATAATAATGTTAGTAAATTTCGTGTTTTTAGTACACAAGTCTTATTGATGTGACCAATTGACTTTGAATATTGAACCTATTGGTATTTACTACTAAGATTCATGGACGATTTTCCAGCTAATCTATAAATAAATGTATAAAAATTCTTAGATTTGGCCATGCATATTCATAACCTAAACAAGGAAAAAAATTCAAAAGGGAAAATGTGTTCAAAATAAATTTATTTTCAAGTAACTTTTGCCCGCTGCTCAGGCCGCGTGAATGTTGAAAAATCGCGGTATATAATAGTCTATGTCCTTCTTGGAGAATCAAAGTATCTCCATGCCAAATTCCATTGAAATTGGTGTAGCGGTTAAGTTGAAAGCGTAACTTACAGACAAAATTTATAATATTAGTATGAATGTAAAGAGATCATAATTATTTAGCAGTTACGCATTTGACTATAAATTTATCTTAACACTCCATATAAAAACTAAATATATAACTAAGTTGCAACTGCTTTATTCATGATTTTTTACCCACGGTTATTGTCGCACGGGAACGCCGCGGTCCGTCAAAATCGGTCCAGCAGTTCGAGAGATTAGCTGGAACGAACAGACAGACTGGCAAAAATGGAAAAATGTGTTATTTAGGTGTATGTACCGTGTATACATACACAATATACACATGCATTTAGTTAAAAGCGGTTATTTTAATATTACAAAGAGACTCCAATTTTATTTATTTGTATAGATTTATATTTCTTAATCTAATTCTCAAAGATTAAACTATATTTTTACTATCAATCTCTATGCCAAGTTTCATTTAAATACTTTCAGCTTTTGCAGTGCAATTGAATGTTCAACATCTATCTAACTTTCGTATCTATAATACTAGTAATATTTGACAGACTATCCAGCTGTAAATAGCAATCTCGCCACGTATAATTAAAGCCCCAATAGTGGTCATGTCAAGCCTTATAAATGACTTCCATTTGTATCCACTGGCCCTTTCGTACCCTTAATTGACAGCCAATCTAATTGAAAGCTTGGTACACTATTCGTTAACTCGTTTAGGCCAATTTGCCCATGTATTGTGTCCTTAACGCTCAACAAAGCTTTTGCAATATCGATATGTGAATTAAATCTGAACATTTTTTTGTTTTCTTGTTTGAAATTAATATAATGGTTTTATGTAGATACTAGCAGAGGCCTGGCGGTGTTGCGGTGGTGGCGGCGATCAGCGGTAGTTGTTGTACCTCTACAACAACAACTGCGAGAAACGCCGCGGGGCGCATCTAGTCTAAAAAAGTTGCCATAGTTCTTACTAGTGGTTGCCCGCGGCTCCGCCCGCTTGTATGTCAGTTATCGCGGCAAATAGTTGCCTATGTGTTATTCTGATGTATAAGCTATATTACTGTAAAGTTTCATCCAAATCCGTTCAGTAGTTTTTGCGTGAAAGAGTAAAAAACATCCATCCATTAATCCATACTTACAAATTTTCGCGTTTAAAATATTACTAGTTTTGGTCGCGGCTCCGCCCGCGTGCATGTCGGTTATCGCGACAAATAGTAGCCTATGTGTTATTCTGATGTATAAGCTATATTACTGTAAAGTTTCATCCAAATCCGTCCAGTAGTTTTTGCGTGAAGAAGTAACAAACATACACACAAACTTTCGCCTTTATATATTAGTGTGTAGTATAGATAGTATCGGTTATCTGCCAGTGAAAATGCCGCCAAAATCGACAAAGTTGTTCTAGATGTTAACCGAAACAAACAGACATAATGACTGACAAACATTTAAATTTCTGTGGCTGACTAACAATCAATGTCCGATGCAATTCTGGAGTCGTTGTGACTTTTTTACACGAGTCGTTTCATTATTTCACAAATTCACATGGACTTCATGGGAATTCGGTCTCCGGTAATTTCACTCCCATTGTCAGGTCGGTCATCGTTGTATTTTTAAAGCCTGACTTCTGATGATTTCCCATTCCTCCAGTTTTGATATGATTCATTTCGTTGTGGATTTTAGGGCAGTTTAATTTTTCTTCGGGCTTTCCAAATGTCATAACTCGGTGTGTTCGCGGGTCACTGCTGTTGTCACTGTGATCCTGGTGTACAGAAGTAACAGTGGTGGGTGTACGGGCGGGATTAGTTCCAATACTGGATAATTCACCTGTAGCTACTCAATTGATAGTCCACTTCGTGTCTTGAGCAATACAAAATACCCCTTGAATATGACGTTAATGAATTACAAACACCACTCACGAACGAATGGCAGTTTTATTCGTACATTGAAACTACACACATCAAAAGTGTCTAGGGATCAACATATGTGTCTAGGGATCAACATATATTTTTGCAATAACTTTTCTCCTGATTGATATTAATTAAAATTTTCTTTAAGGATTCATCAAATAAAGTGTTTTCGTTTGTCACAGTAACGATAAACCAAGTCACCTTTGAATTAATAAAGAAATTTGCCATTTTCCTAATAAAGGGATTTTTGACATTTGAACCACTAACATTAAAGTTCGAAAAAAAGACTGAAATAACAGTTTTCTTTAAAATTTTATTAGGTAACTTAAACAATTAATAATCCGTGTTTCTACCGCGAACACTAACAACACAAGAATCGGTTTGGCATACTCAAAATGAGTTCATCCAAATCACGCTGTGGAATGGCCGCCCATGTTCGTTGCAACAACAAAAAAAGGTCTTCTTGCGACTGGATACCCTCCATATTCGGCAGAGCTCTTCTCTGTAGCATATCCCATGCATGCTCAATCGGGTTCAAGTCTGGCGACTGAGCAGGCCAGGGCCAAAGCCACATCTCAATCTCAAGAAATCCGCATAAAAATGCTTGATCCCTAGACACTTTTGATGTGTGTATACTATGACATCACGTTTAATTATGAAGACACGTTTGTAGTAACCCATTGGCGTCTGTTTTACACAATCATTTTACAAGCTTTTATTTAACCAGCAGTGTTTGTTGGAGTCAAATCTTGCAATTCAATTATAATTATCATCTAAGAAGTAATCGTCAACAGATACCGCTAAATATTTGTATAGACGTTTAGTTTAGACGACAATAAATATAAATAAAAAACTTTAAAATTTACGCTTTTCGCAATTTTGCCTTTATCTGTGCTATGAGACGTTGCTTCGTACCAATTTTCAAGATTCTGTGTTCACGGGAAGTACCCTGTAGGTTTTGATATGGGACATTAGACCTGAGTATTTGTTATGAATTTCAGCTTGAAACCTCCACGCGTTCCTGAGAAAAAGGGTCTTGACAGACAGACAGGCGGTCAACATAGTGATCCTATAAGGGTACCGTTTTGTCCTTTTGAGGTACGGAACCCCTCCCTCACTCTCTCGCTCTAACAGCGGTCAAGATCGACCACTAGATCACAGACCATTAAACTGGCTACTTATATTTATAGAACATAAATAACATCAATATCAGAATAAAATTTAATATTATTATTACCATATTTCCTTTCTTCTCAACCTTTCCTTTTCAGCCTCTATTACATAAGCTTACTCTCTATCAGTTGAGTGGGTTGGTTGTTAAATAACCTCTGTTTACTGCTTGCGGTAAATAGGCGTGGGTGCATCAATAATAAAAGTGTGGAAGACGGGTGTCATGTCCCTCCAACTTAAAGGTAGGATCCTCCGACCAGGCAAGGTTATCATGCCTGGCGGGCCACTGCCCAACGGTTGGTGTTGGAATGTTGTATATATGCTAATTGGCGCAAGAACATCTATTACGCGATTCAGGATTTGTAGTTTCTTCGATTCCTTTGTTACTCCGTAGTTCGTCGTATCTTTGGTAGATGGCGCTGTAGTGTGTTTCTGTTTTTTTAGTTTTGTATGTGGAAGTCGCCACAAAAGTATTGTTCCTTTTGTAAACGTGACACTAACCTGTACGAAATTGATTAAATATAAAATTACCTGCTTAGACGGACTCATTAACGCAAAGCTTACACCGCTGGGACTACAAGCTTGAAATTTAAGCCTTTTATCTTGTAAGCCCTCACTAAGGAAGCATTTCATATTTTGTATGAAATTACATGAAATTCTTCTTCTTCAAGTGCCTCTTCAATCTCGAAGCTAAATGAAATTAGAAATATCACGCAAGCGCAGCCACGGTAAATAGTTAGTCACGTATAGTAAGATTCTAATAATATAAAAACTCAAAACACAAAAAAAAAATTCTCGTATACATTACAACATGAAGACGTTTCACCATCTAACCATTGAACTGTCTAGTTCTAAATATGTATAATTCTTAGAAAAAATGAAATAAAAATGTTTCTACATGTACACGACACTTCTATTAAAGGAAACCTGAACGCGTTCTAGCCTTCGCTAAAATTCTAACGAAGGAAACAGGTTGGTGTGACGTCATTAAGGACATGCAGATCATGTACGCGCCGATAGAATGCTGCACACGTCCGCGACTGATGCACAGGATATTCATACGAACTGAGGTAGTTGTCGCACGCTCGCGATATTATTTACATATTGTTGTATGGCTTCTAGCTTTTGTGATGCTTTAATGAAGACATCAACGCCATCTAGATGACATTGAATGCATTGTTTTCTCAGTCATTCAGTACAGTAAACATCTACGAATGCGCAAACTCAGAATCTTCAAGCTATTGCAGATTTCGAAACATTTGTTCCTAACTGCTCCAGTGGTGATAGTTAGGAACAAATGTAAAATTTAGTCCCAAGGACCACCAGTGGTGGCAGTGCAGTTAAGAATAAGGTTTAATTTTTTAACATTTGTTCCCAACCGCCAATGGTTACGGTGGTTACGAAAAAAATTCATAAATTGTCCCAACTAGCACCTGTAGAGGCAGGTTTACCCCCCTGAAAGCTATTACATTCTACCGAAGATATAAGTAACCAGTCGGAACGATGTTACACAGTGTGCTAACCACAAAGAGAATTTTGAAAAGACCAGAGACACGATGATGATAATACTGGAGGATGCTTTAAAACTTGATACGGAAAAGCTTTGTGTACGAGCGAATATACAATGGTTCCATTTAATAACCTGCAACTTTACAGCCCTCGTGATGACTTCAGCCGTATGAATATATTATTGTAGATCTAAAATTATAGACATAATTTCAGTTTTATTTATCTTTTTGACTGCCTCGTTGGTCTAGCGGTTGGCGTGTGCGACTGCTGATCAAGAGGTCTCGGGTTCGATTCCCGGGTCGGACCAAATGTTTGTATGATCTACAATTAATATTTGTTTCGGAGTTTGGGTGTTTTCTATGTATAATATGTATGTATTTACAAAAAAAAAAAAGTATATATGTATTTGTATCAGTTGTCTAGTACCCATAACACAAGCTCTGCTTAGCTTGGGACTAGATGGCGTTGTGTGTTAAATGTCCGAAATATTTATTATTTATTATTTATTATTATTAATACCGTAACGTTATGAGTCATTTTGTAAACTATTGTATAGTGAGGAAATGGTACTAAAAGGGAAAGGCCATTATAGTAATAAACTACGCAAGAAGAAGGAAAACTGGATACAAATAAACCCGTTTGAATAGCGTGGTATAGTAAGTCAAAACTTCTTAGCTAGGGAGACACCTATGTCCATCAGTGAACTTTTAAAAGTGGATCATGTGAGGAAAAGGGCACCTGATGACAAGGAACTAACGCTGCTTATGGACATTTGCACTTCAAATGAGGTAGAGCCACGCTGATTTCAGAACGAACGGGCCGGCTCGACCGGGGCGGTACTACCCTCGCACAGAAAATCAACCTAAAATGACAGCGTTCGTGCTGTCGTGTTTCGTTGGTGAATGCGAGACCGGAGGCCCAATGATGCAGAAGCGTCACTAGGCCGCCATGGTGTGGGTCATCATGCTGCATTGGTGCTTTCGCAATGAGTTTAGTGACCACCACTCTTGGTTTCTATTTTTTTTTTAATGTAATAGACGGGCAAACGAGCAGACGTATCGCCTGATGGTAAGCGATTACCGCCGCCAATGGACACCTGCAACACCAGAGGCGTCACAAGTGCGTTGCCGGCTTTTGGGGGATGGGGGAGATAGGGGAAGGGGTATGGGCCTCCGGTATTCTCACAGGGGAAGGGGTATGGGCCTCCGGTATTCTCACTCACTCGGTGAATCACAGCGCAAGCACTATTTTACACCGGTTTTCTGTGAGTCCGTGGTATCATGCTTTCCAGCAGGCAGAGTAAAATCACTTTGTAACGCACGCACGGAAAAAAAAATCTCATCCTCTAGAATCAGGGGGTTGAACCCCAGGGATACCAGTTTTCTGTGAGATCTTAATATCACTAAATAAATAAATATTTTCGGACATCTAACACACAACACCATCTAGTCCCAAGCTAAGCAGAGCTTGTGTTATGGGTACTAGACAACTGATACAAATACATATATACTTCTTTTTTTTGTAAATACATACATATTATACATAGAAAACACCCAAACTCCGAAACAAATATTTGTAGATCATACAAACATTTGGTCCAATCCGGGAATCGAACCCAAGACCTCATTATCACCAGTCGCACACGCCAACCGCGAGACCAACGAGGCAGTCGGCACTCCAAGTATTCCCTAATGCACTAATGTGCATGGCAGAAAAGCCACGTTTGATATAAACTGTTTAATTTTTTACAAAACTGGACTAGCAAATATTTTGGTTAAAAAATTCGCTTGGTGAATGTAGGCTGTTCTAATGACCGCTATAAATCAGCCAACTTTATAGGTTTATAGCGGTCTTACATTGTTTCTATGAAATGGTTTAGATAAACGTTGATAATTTTAGCGAGATGTGTTTAAATACAATAAGACATTAGAAGCTTTTCATTATTATTTATTTACCATTTAATTTTGTACCATCTGAAGAATAGAGTAAATTGAAAAAAAAATGAATAAAAACATTTGTAAACCGATTTGAAACGTTCGGAAAATTCTGAAATTGTTTTAATTTGGGTATACGTCCGATTGTGTTCTATCCGAATTTGAAAAACAATACCAACAAAAGGATTAAAGTATATTATACTTTGAAATAAAACTTTTCTAGATGACAAATTTTTTGTTTAATGGTTTTATCAATATTTGAATGCATCGAAAATTACATTATTTCTTGAGACGTGTTTTCAGATGATCACCTCTCAATTTTTATAGTGTCGAATACGACAGGTTCAATTCAAACGATTTAAAACACAGTTTTATATCATGATTTACTCTGTCCTAACATATACATGTGTTGTCTAATTAATGAAACAAACTTAGTTGTTAGATTAACGCGCGCAAACAACCTGTTCAGCTTTATAATATTTGCACAGCTTAGAATATAAACAGGAGCCCTTTATCTGATTTTTAATTCTTAAAGCTACGTGACGCGATTCTAAGTAATTTACTTGTTTGTGTTAGTTGTTTGTAAAACGGACGTAGTAGAACGCGTTTAATGGTATCTTGTGTGCTTATGTTTGTGTAAAGACACTTAAGACCTACCCAAATAACTTTTCTAATTATAATAATACTAGCTGACCCACGCAACGTCGTTTAGGTCTCTTATTGCCCGTAGCGTAAAAAAATTACCCCGTTTTTGTTACATTATTCATTGGTGCTCCGCTCCTATTGGCCTTAGCGTGATGATATATAGCCTATACCTAGAGCCTTCCTCGATAAATGTACTATCCAACACTGAAATAATTTTGCAAATCGGATCGGCGGTTCCTGAGATTAACGCGTTCAAACAAAGAAACAAACTCTTCAGCTTTATAATATTAGTATAGATGAGAGAGGCCTATGTGCAGCAGTGGACTGCGATAGGCTGATGATGATGATGCTGAATGAATCGAATTATTGAATAACTATCTGTCTGTAATAATAAATCATCACCATAGTGTGGGTCACCATGCTGCATTGTTGAATTGTCTGCATTCGCAATCAGTATGGTATAATCAGTATTACGCCGTACTGATTGCGAATGTTATGAATATTAGTAAAATATATAACTTGAACAATAAGAGATCTCACAGGACAAGTCTAGAAGAAAATCCAAAAGTCGTTCTTTTATTGTTACTTTAGCTACATGTTCTTTTCAATTGTGAATGACGTGCATCGATATATTGGAAAGTATTTTTAGAACTACAAAACATACTTTGTTTTACGGGAAAAATTGCACAGGTATGGACGACAATCTGTTTAGAAACTAAGCAAACTATCCATATACTAGTATAAACGGAATCGTTTCTGAGACACGCTCGAAAATGTCTTTGCCGTTTCATTAAACCGACTCTGTCATCTCTTAAAATCCAGATTAATGTGTTCTTATACCTACTTGTTTAAATACATACTTATATGTGCTTAGTGTTAATCTACACACATTTATATATCTATGAGCTTATCACGAACAACCCCCTAGCCAAGTTGCACTCTACAAACGTAAACATTAATAGAAAGCCAACAAATGTATTACAATTTTAGTATTTATTTATTATTATTAATTACGTCTCTCAACACTAAGTCACGTGGTCAAAAAAAATACATATTTGTAATACAAGAGAAGACGTTAGCGGTTGTAGAAAGGGAATCGGCGCGAAACACTTGCAACATACTAAGGTGACAGTTTTTCTAGTAAATTCCAATTTAAAGCGAAGTGGTATTGCCTTCTCTCGTATAACAAACATGTGTTAACTACTCGTAAACAGCGCGAGC
The DNA here is from genome assembly GCA_949125395.1 of Diaphora mendica. Taxonomy (NCBI): domain Eukaryota; kingdom Metazoa; phylum Arthropoda; class Insecta; order Lepidoptera; family Erebidae; genus Diaphora; species Diaphora mendica. Next base: position 1,245,395 of record OX421335.1, read on the forward strand.
CAGATTGAATGGTACAAACAGAAAATTACTTCTCACCCCACACGGATTAATTACGGATTCCTCTTAAATGAAAACGCGTATTCAATGGATTCCTAAGGTTTTTAATTTGCTTTTTCTCCTTCGTACGTTAAAGCTTTTGTCATTGTCTGAAAGCCTAGAAAGAGTTTCGAAACCCTTTGAAACAAAGACGTGATGCTGCACATTTTTTTCGCTGTCAACATTTTTGCAATTCACACGTACAGAGATTAAACTTTTGCTTTTAGTATATTTATTGAGGCTTTTATAAGTGATGATAAAATACTGTTTGTTATAATTTCGACAGCGAGTCTTATTTCTTGATCATTGTAACTTAAACAGTTAAACTTTTATTGTGTAGTCTTTTGGACAACGGCTTGTCAAATCAAATAATAGACACCATAGTTTTGAGTTGCTGTTTTTACATATTTTTTATAAAAGCATAAATAATTTAATATTTTTTTCTTCTACATTATATTATGTAGGTAAGTAAGTAAGCATCGAGGGCCCTCCACTCCACTACTAACGTTGTTATGGGTGACTTCAACGCCAAAGTGGGAGTACAAAATTGCAGCGAATTGGTAATAGGATCCCATGGATTTGGAAGCAGAAACCATAGGGGGCAAATGCTCGTCAACTTTCTCGAACGAGAGGGGCTGTATTTGATGAACTCGTTCTTTAAAAACGGCCCCAAAGGAAGTGGACATGGCAAAGCCCCGACGCTATGACCAAAAATGAGATCGATTTCATCATGACGGACAGAAAGCACATATTCAGAGACGTCTCGGTGATCAATAGGTTTAACACCGGTAGTGATTACCGACTCGTCCGAGGCTCTCTGAATATCAACTTTAAAGCTGAACGTGTCCGTTTGATGAAATCCAGGCTCCGACCAACTCTGCTCCAAGCCGCGATGGGATCTGAAAAGTTTCAGTCAAATCTGGAAAACCGATTTGCTGCCATGGAAACCACAACAGGCGTAAACTAGAACCTTGAAAATGTAGTTCGAATCCTCAGGGAAGAAGGTACGAGATTTTGTGGAATGCAGCGTAAAGGCAAGAAATCGAAGCTTTCGGAAGGGACCCTAGGGCTAATGAAGGAACGACGTGAAAACCCACTTCTTACTTCGTCGGCAAAACGGACTCTAAACCGAGAGATCAGCAAACTAGTACGACGCGACCTCCGATGCTCCAATACTCTTTCGATCGAAAGAGCGATGGAGCAGAATCGGGGGTCAAAGGTGTTTGTACAGTCTCTCAGAAGAAGCCACCTGACGAAGTTGACTACAGCAAGTGGAGAAGTCGTTACTTCCAAGCCGGCCGTTCTTTCCGAAGTGGAACGTTTCTATGGCGGTTTGTACGCTTCGCATGCAATCTCGACCTGATCCCGAAAATGAGGACTCTAGAGCCACATTAACACGCCACTACACCGAAGATCTGCCAGAAGTCAGCATTGACGAAATCGAGATGGCTCTTGGACAGCTTAAAAATGGAAAAGCCCCTGGAGAGGACGGCGTTACAACAGAACTGTTAAAGGCTGGAGGTAAACCCGTACTGAGGGAGCTCCAAAAGCTTTTTACGCTGTCCTGTTCGAAGGGAGAACTCCAGAGGCGTGGAAAAGAAGTGTGGTCATCTTGTTCTTCAAGAAGGGTGACAAGACCAGGTTGAAAAACTATCGACCCATTTCGCTTCTAAGCCACGTCTACAAGCTGTTCTCAAGAGTCATCACGAACCGTCTTGCGCGAAGACTCGACGAATTCCAACCACCGGAGCAAGCTGGATTTCGGAGCGCATATGGCACCATAGACCACATCTTCACAGTGCGGCAGATTATACAGAAGACAGAAGAATATAATCAGCCCCTGTGTCTATCATTCGTGGACTATGAGAAGGCCTTTTCGATCGAGATCTGGTCTGTTCTGGAGTCCCTGCAGCGTTGCCAAGTGGATTGGCGATACATCCAAGTGCTGAGATGCCTCTACGAAGCTGCCACCATGTCCGTCCAAGTACAGAATCAGCAAACAAAGCCCATACCAAGCATCGAGGAGTGAGACAAGGGGATGTTATTTCCCCGAAATTGTTCACAAATGCAATGGAGGATTTGTTCAAGACGCTACACTGGAAAGGACGTGGCATAAAAATCAATGGCGAATACATCTCTCACTTGCGATTTGCGGACGACATCATCATTATGGCAGAGACGCTGCAGGACCTACAACAGATGCTGAACGACCTGGCTTACTCTTCTGTGCGTATCGGCCTACGGATGAACTTGGACAAAACCAAGTTCATGTTCAATGAACATGTATTACCGGAACCGGTCGCAGTACACGGTTCCGTTCTCGAGGTTGTTCAAAAATATGTTTACCTCGGGCAGACTTTGCAGTTAGGTAGAAACAACTTCGAGGACGAGGAGAATTCAGCTGGGTTGGGCAGCGTTTGGGAAACTTCGTCGGGTCTTTTCATCGTCGATGCCACAGTGCCTTAAGACGAAAGTCTTTAATCAGTGCATCCTACCCGTCATGACATACGGAGCCGAATCGTGGACACTTACGGCACGGCTGGTCCACAAGTTCAAAGTCGCTGAGCGTGCTATGGAGCGGGCTATGCTCGGCGTTTCTCTGAGGGATCGCATCAGGAACGAGTTAATCCGGCAGAGAACCAAGATCATCGACATAGCCCAAAGTAGCTAGCTGAAGTGGCAGTGAGCTGGCCATATTAGCCGCAGAACTGATTACCGTTGGGGTAAACGGGTTCTTGAGTGGAGACCGCGTGTCGGCAAACGTAGTGTAGGACGACCACAGGCCAGGTGGAGTGATGATCTGCGCAAGACGGCTGGCAGGAGCTGGATGCCAGAAGCCGAGGATCGAACCAAGTGGCGCGCAATTGGAGAGGCCTATGTCTAGCAGTGGACTGCGATAGGCTGATGATTGAAGTAAGCTTACTCGGAGTTACGGGAAATTGAGTGGTGCAGTAGCAGAACACCTCTTAAAAGACGCCTATATCCAGCTGCTAGACAATTACTGATGATTATAAATGAAAATTTTGGCAGCGATCTAATCCCTTATGTTATTTCTAAACATAGCATTTCATTTTATCCGAACGTTACTAAGTGAGGCATTAACTCACAATAGCTATGCATATTCATAGTGCTCCGAGCGTTGTACGGCTTAGTTGTTCGCCTCGAAAGCCAGAATTTTCCAGATTACTACCGCTTATAGGCGGATATAACCGATTTTCTTTATCGATAGTTTTCGATTGCTAGGCGATTTTTCCTATTCGAGTTTTAGTTAAGCCTTAGCTTTATTCAATGTAATCTGCTCTTGGATTGAAGGCGCTTTGTTTTGTGACTTGTGTGTACAGGATGTTAGGATTATTGTACAGCTTGTATTGTTCCTTTGTAACAATTGCATGAATATTCTTGGTTTGTATGTTCCTGAATGTGGAAAGGTTTATATCATATTTTAAGAATAAAGCCTCGTTACGTTTAAATCTGCCAGATTGCTTCGTTTCTTGATAAGAATCCCCGTCCGGTTCGAAACTAATTAGACCTCTTTGAAATATAAGTTAAACTAAGTCTGTGTCAATAAACAGGTTTTACTTAAATCTATACTAATATTATAAACGCGAAAGTTTGTAAGTATGGATGGATGGATGAATGGATGTTTGTTACTCTTTCACGCCAAAACTACTAAACGGATTTGGATGAAACTTTACAATAATATAGCTTATACATCAGAATAACACATAGGCTACTATTTGCCGAGATAACCAACATATACGCGGGCGGAGCCGCGGGCAACAATTAGTGTTTTATATATTAGTGGTATATTTTTTTGGATGGGTCATCGAAGTTCCTCTCTAGAAATAAATACTTTAGAAGTATTCTTGGAGAATATTGAGTCTTAGGGCCAGATTCACCAGTTCCTGATAAATTGTCAGATAGTTATCCATCACAAAACACTACTGGTAAAAATTACTGATATTTTTATGTGTATCTGATTTAAAAATTTCTATCTTAGATATGTGAAACAGAAATCTGTATTTATATGACAGACTAGCTTTTACACGCGGCATCGCTCACGCAGACTTTCATCCCCCGATTTACCCCCTTAGGGGTGGAATTTCTAAAATTCCTTTCTTAGTGCTCACTTACGTCATATAAAGAACCTACATGCAAAATTTCACGATTCTATCTTCAGCGGTTTGGGCTGTGCGTTGATCTCTGGGTATGTCAGTCAGTCAGTCTGTCAGTCAGTCAGTCACCTTACTCTTTTATATATATAGATAAAATCATAACAGTTTATTAGGGATGTCCTAATCATTAGGTCGTTAAAACTGTTCCTTATTTTTTGCAATTTCTAAGCTTACTGTGGGCGGGTCATTTCGAATACTTAAGATAATTTTTATATAAAGATATGGTAGAAAATCTAAATATTGTTTATCATATCCTAATGGGACTATCCTAATTATACCCTACTCGTAGTACTGTCTACCTTAGCGACATCTAACCAAGCGCTACTTGCTATTGCTGTTGTCTAGACCTTCTATTATCAATTTCAATAAAATAAGTTAGCATTTTCTTATAAGACTCTTAAGGTTATATGTACAAAGAAATTGCTATCTCAGTGGGGAAAACTGAGGACTACTTCAGTACCTCTTTTTCACCTAATTGGCTTTTAGTACACAATATAAGTTTCATGTTTTATTTATAAATAATTTATATAATACTGAGAAACAAGAGAGGCACTCATTAATAATTAATTGATGTAAAATGCAAGACACCATTCACGGTTCAGTTATTTTTTAAGTATGTAGGTACATGTGACAAACGAAATACCTAATCAGCAGTACTAAGTACTTGTGATTTATATTTTATGAACTATTTACTATAAACGTGTATTAATGTATGTAGGTACTTGTTAAAATAACACAGAGTGTATGCTGTATATTGCCAATACTCGAAGTAATTACAGTTGACATTAAATAATATATCAAATTAATATTAAATTTATACATCGTCACTATCGTGTAGTCATTTTTGGCAAATTAAATACAATTCCTAAGAAATACTTAAACTAAAGCATCTGTTGTATCGTCAAACTTTCGGACCAAGAACGTACATTTAATTACGGAGAAGAACAATCAAGAACACAGTTTAATCCTTCATTATTGAATGTCTATTATCTCTGTTTATTTGCAACTAGCTGACCCACACAACATCGTTTGCGTCTTCTTTTGCCCGTAGCGGGATAATTTTACCCCGTTTTTTAAACATTCTTCATTGGCGCTCCTATTGGTCTTAGCGAGATGATATATATCCTATAGCCTTCCTCGATAAGTGGGCTATCCAACACTGAAATAATTTTTCAAATTGGACCAGCGGTTCCTGAGATTAGCGCGTTCAAACAAACAAACTTCTGCTTTGTAATATTAGTATAGATGAGGAAAAATACATAGACATATAAAACCAATCTCTAACATTTGTGATAACTTCCCTACATCAAAAGCGCCGATCAATACATACACAATATTTGAACTTATTCTGAATCCTAATAAAAGATTTACTTCCCTAATCTGACCATCCATACACATCAAGATTAGATGTACTCCCACGTTTATTGTGTTTTATTCGAAGCCTTTGTCGACAGCTGTTACAACGGTATTTTCAAAGCCGTTTATTGTCTAGAAAAAAGGGTTTTCTTAGATCCTATTGGAGTAAATAATCCTGGGGTGGCTGTTTCCCGGTACTATTGCGCTATTACTATTCACGAGACCCCTTTCTTCCTATGAGCAGAGAACGAAATAAACTAACAACAGCGAATTTTCACCCTTTAATTCTTTAAAAAATATATATAAAAGATATTGAATTAGTCAGAGGTATTAGAGAAAGTGATGGAAATTATACTACCTACCACTAATCGAATCTTGTCAAATTTTTTTTTTCTGACTGTCTAAATATTTGAAGAAGATTGATTGATTGAATCGCTACCTCATTTGGTGAAGAGCTTACGTATAGTATCTATTGTTTGTGAACTGAAATATATTGTAAGTAATCCAATTGGGGGTCTCTTGAGTAAGCCATTATTATTCTCACATAAGTTATATCAATATGTGAATTTATTGTTCGGTACATCAATCATCTTTACGTCCTTTTTATAATTTTATTTTGTTTTCAATTAATAACATTGTAATGGGTTTAAGCTGTGTTCTGCTGTAGGCTACAAATAATTTCTTTTTAAACCTAAACAAGCGCGTCTCAAAGATCAGCATCGCACGTGTGGCTCGTCATCTCGTTTGCATATATCATAAAAAATACAAATAAATGTCAATAAAATCCTAAATCCTGTTTCAATTAAGTACCCTTGATATTCAAATTAACTTGTTACCCTAATACTGGTACCAAATATCAAAACAAAATTAATAAACCAACATAAAGGCTCTAATGAAGTATTTGAACGCCATATAAAGCTATTCAGTAATAGTTTATAACACCACTATGTATTTAAATGGCTGACCGAAACTACTGAACGTCCGCCTCTGTTAAATATTATATTAAAATTATAGATTGTACGAACGGTTATTACCATCGTAATTTCGGTCGTTAACATTGAAATTATAGTAGGTACGTTATGTCAGTCGTCAACGTCCTTTGTCAGTCCAATGCTGGACATAGGCTTCTCTAAAAAGAGGCTTATATGAGTGCCTAAAGCTAAACAAATATTGCGTGAAGTTAAGAGCCATTTCACGTTTTCGCACGTATTTCTAATATTTTGAGCTCCTAAATTACCATAGTCTGTAATATCTAGAAGTTATTGAATATGCGCAAAAATGGGCCAAGCTTTCGTGTTGACGTTTAATGTAACACATTTACTAAAAATAACTTATTTGATCTATAGTAATCAATTTCCCACAAGCATTTTATTGAAAAACGGGCGCAGAGTTGATTTCAGAGTCGTATTTCAATCAAAAATATTTATAAATTGAGTTTAAAAAAATACTTAAAGCATTGGATATATATTTTAATCGTCATTTAATCTATATATATAAAAGAGTAAGGTGACTGACTGACTGACTGACATACCCAGAGATCAACGCACAGCCCAAACCGCTGAAGCTAGAATCCTGAAATTTTGCATGTAGGTTCTTAATATAACGTAAGTGAGCACTAAGAAATGAATTTTCGAAATTCCACCCCTAAGGGGGTAAATCAGGGGATGAAAGTCTGCGTGAGCGAAGCTGCGTGTAAAAGCTAGTGTAAGATGATTGAATTGTATTACATTTTTTTTGTAAAAAAATAAACTAGTCGGCCAATTTTTGAGTTTAACATCGCAATTTGATCGTGATTTTTAGTTTAATTATACACAGTAATTACAAAAATTTAATTATTCCAAAATAAACTACGTTCATTAGACCGATTTCTGCAGTAATATAGGAAATTCTTGCATATACTTTGTCAAAATATTGATATAACTTCAATCGAAATTACATTCATTTTTGAAATCTCTTATTTTTCAGGTAGACAGAAAGCGGGCTGCGATGTTACGTACCTAATGTCTTAGCTATTCAAGGTGGTTCAGACAAATGGAGAACGTATAAATAACTAGCTTTTGCCCGTGGCTCCGCCCGCGTGTATGTCGGTTATCGTGGTACAGAGTAGCCTATGTCCTTCCTCAACAATCAAGGTATATAAAAATCGGTGCAGTGATTTAACCGTGAAGGCGTCACAGTCGGACACATAGAGTTACATGTATTTTCGAATTTATAATATTAGTATCGATATAACTACCATAGAAGTGAGGTTTTTTTATGAGATAGGGGGCAAAGGAGCGAACGTATCGCCTGATGGTAAGCGATTACCGCCGCCCATGGACACCCGCAACATGAGAGGCGTCACAAGTGTGTTGCCGGCCTTTTAGTCAAAAGTTTTAGTTTAAGGAGGAGTACGCTCTTTTCTTGAAAGTTTGAAGGTCCTATTGGTCCGGGAATATCGCAGGCGACAGTTCATTCGACAATAAATCTGTCACAAAACCTCTTTGTAGATGTAGACAATCACAGCTGTACAATTTTATCTTTGCCCCATTGTCAAAGATAACGTTCATGTCCTCTATATTCAGTTATCTAATCTCCTCATCTCTGATCGTCCATTAGTATTAACGAAAAACCTTGTAGGAATATGTATTCAGTTTTTACTACTGTTTATTTATATACTAGCTGAGCCCCGCGGTGTTACCCGCGTTTATGTCTGTACCGTGACGACAACAATCACGCGGGTAACATCGCGTGGCGAAGCTAGTCTAAAATAAAAATAAAACTTCGTTTAAAAAAACCGACTTCAAAAACTAAAAAGTATAAAATAGCTTAATTTGTATGTGCTACCTATTCATAGGTTTGAAGTCAGTGCCAAGCCAATGGAATAGTAGGTACCACACACCACACAGGAGGTCAGAACCTCACCTGGTCTCACCATACTGATGCAGAGAATGCAACAATGCAGCATGGTGACCCACACTATATGTCCCAATGTCAAGCTTTTGCATCATTCGGCTTCGATCTCGCATTATTTACATGCACAATTTAGTGTTGCCAACGACAAATAAAGCCAGTGAACCGTATAAATACTCATCGAAATGCAATATTATTGATGACGCGATTACAACGAACTCATTTTGTAACAATATTGTTGACTATTCGTTTTCCTATGATATTACTAAAGCATCACTCGTAATAAACACGACCACACATTAAAAACGCACAAATACAGTTTGATTATTAAATGCGAGGCATATTTGTTGTGTGGTTATACCAATATATTTATTTACATACGAAGCATTTCTATACTAATAAATAGAATTGAAGTGTCTGTTTGCAATTTTAAATTAACAACTTTTCACTAAATGCTAAAAAATCTATTTTTAACCGACTTAAAAAAGGAGAAGGGTATCAATTCGACTTTTTTTTTATGTTTAACTGAGTGAACCGATTTTGATGATTCGTTTTTTATTTGAAAGCTGGTGGTTCCCGTGTGGTTCCATTTCAATTTGGTCCAGTTCTTGATCGTTTTTTTTTGTTAAAATTTGTGATTAATAAATCTATTTTGTCTGTCTGTTGGCTCCGGCTAATCTCTAAAACGGTTGGACCGATTTTTCGAGCTTTTCACTGGCAGATAGCCGATGTTATAAGGAGTTACTGAGGCTACTTTTGTTTTAGGAAAAATAATGTTACGCGAAATCCTAATAAAAACCAGTAAAATGTGGATAATATCCTATTAAAAGCAAAAAAAAAATAGTTATACAGAGCGCAGTTACTATGACAAATAACACCCAGTTTACCCATTCTTGACGTTTCAATCTGACGCTATTCATTGTCTATGTGTTAGTTAACTTAATATGGGTTAGCTCGATATAATTAATGAGTCGCAATAAGCTTTGTTATTTCCATCAAGGAAGACATAACAATGGTATAGAAATGTTAAAAGTACGAGTATAACGATAAAATGGTTACCGCTTTCAATCTCAAGTTCCTAGGCTAAACATTTTTATAATTAAATGCAACAGTATAAGGTTATGAGTGTGAATAACAAAACTCTACTAATAACTTAAAAACTGAATATATAAAAAAATAATCATCAAAATCAGTTCAACCAGTCGAAAGTTCTGAGGTAACAAACATAAAAAAATACAGTATTTTTTTTTAAACCGAGAATATTAATTATTTTTAACCGACTTCCAAAAAGGAGGAGGTTCTATGTTCTAGGTAATAGTAGTATTATAATGTGAACTAGGTACCTAAAATCTGCTTGAAGTCGGTGCTAAGCCAAAAAGAATACAAACGAACAATTACAAAAGTCTAAGCGATAGTCACTTGGCACCGACTTCAAACAGATTCTAGGTACCTAGCACACATTATAATACTACTATTTAAATGAATAAAGAATTAGGTATACGCAATTTATGAAGAACCAGTTTATTTTACGCTTTTAAGTGTTTTTTTGGCAGAGAGTTTTCGTTGGATGTTTTTTTGGAAGTCGGTTTTTTTTTGAGAGACGCATGCGGAGAATAGGTCTAAGTATATAATCATATAAAATAAATAAAAAAAAAACAGACTACAGTAATAGAAATATTCTAATGTACAAGAACATTCCAGACATGATCATGACGCCTCATTGTTCCCGCCTGTTCTCTCGGTCTGATAGGTGATTTTTATACTAGTCACGGTACCCATACGTTAACGTAATAAGATTGTCGCGTCCATATAGCTAGCCTCGTATATGAAACATACAGATGAATAGACATAAATACCGTGTGATCCCATTTCAAAAAAGGAGGAGGTTCTCAATTCGACCGTATACTGTATATACACACATCAAAAGTGTCTAGGGATCAAGCATTTTTATGCGGATTTCTTGAGATTGAGATGTGGCTTTGGCCCTGGCCTGCTCAGTCGCCAGACTTGAACCCGATTGAGCATGCATGGGATATGCTACAGAGAAGAGCTCTGCCGAATATGGAGGGTATCCAGTCGCAAGAAGACCTTTTTTTGTTGTTGCAACGAACATGGGCGGCCATTCCACAGCGTGTTTGGATGAACTCATTTTGAGTATGCCAAACCGATGTTCTTGTGTTGTTAGTGTTCGCGGTAGAAACACGGATTATTAATTGTTTAAGTTACCTAATAAAATTTTAAAGAAAACTGTTATTTCAGTCTTTTTTTCGAACTTTAATGTTAGTGGTTCAAATGTCAAAAATCCCTTTATTAGGAAAATGGCAAATTTCTTTATTAATGCAAAGGTGACTTGGTTTATCGTTACTGTGACAAACGAAAACACTTTATTTGATGAATCCTTAAAGAAAATTTTAATTAATATCAATCAGGGGAAAATTTATTGCAAAAATATATGTTGATCCCTAGACACATATGTTGATCCCTAGACACTTTTGATGTGTGTATTTTTGTTTATGTGTGTTCGCGGATAATTTCGTCATTTATGAAACGATTTTGATGATTCTTTTTGTAATGGAAAGCAGAAATCCCAACGGTGGTACCATGATAAGGACACCGAGTTCTGATGATGGCATCCAAGAGAAATCGAGTCGAACCTTGAAGTCGGTTTTTGTTTTTGTTAAAATTTTACTTGTTTTTTTAAACTTCTGATTATTGCAACAACTTTCATAATACTCGGCTACAATTACATAATTATCGAAGATGTCATATCTTTACGAATTGTTATGATGAACTGTTCAAAATTGTGAATTCGGAGTCAGCACCCATTATTTACCTCCCATTTGTAAACTGCTGACACGTATGTAGTATGTATGTACACGCACGTGTCCGAGTTACAATGCCAACGTACTTAATTAAAACCTTTTAAGTTATAGTGCTTTATTTTCTTGCCATCAGAATAAAAGAGGTGGTTTAATTACCTGTCTGTGGTGAAACGAAAAAGGGTTTTTACATTTTGTTATTTTTACATCCAGTTCAACAAACTTGATGTAAAAATGAAGAATAATTGACTACCATGTTATTTGAGAGATAATTCCAGAGTAAAGTATAAAATACTAGATTATTCTGTCACTTTAACTGCCTCGTTGGTCTCGCGGTCGGCGTGTGCGACTGTTGATCATGAGGTCTCGGGTTCGATTCCCGGGTCGGACCAAATGTTTGTATGATCTACAAATATTTGTTTCGGAGTTTGTGTGTTTCTATGTATAATATGTATGTATTTACAAAAAAAAAAAGTATTTATGTATTTGTATCAGTTGTCTAGTACCCATAACACAAGCTCTGCTTAGCTTGGGACTAGATGGCGTTGTGTGTTAGATGTCCGAAATATTTATTATATTATTATACTTTTCTTAACATTTAAAGGGTCTGAGAAATATTGGTATTTAATAGTACTCTTATAAGTACCTATTTGTTTGAAGAAATAGAGATTTTGAATACCGAGTTAGTTTTTCGTTTTGCCTTTTGATTAAGGGTTTTCATCAATCTGGTGTGTATATGTGTGTGATGGAATCTATTGGCATTAATAGGTACTACTTACATGTAAGAAATTGTATAATGTTATACTAGCCGACCCACGCAACCTCGTTTGCGTCTCCTATTGCCCGTAGCGTGATAATTTTCCCCCGTTTTTGAAACATTTTTCGTTGGTGCTCAGCTCCTATTGGTCGTAGCGTGATGATATATAGCCTATAGCCTTCCTCGATAAATATAGGTACTATCCAACACTGAAAGAATTTTTCAAATCGGACCAGCAGTTCCTGAGATTAGCGCGTTCAAACAAACAAGCAAACTCTTCAGCTTTATAATATTAGTATTGATAAATTTGTTTACTATTTTCTGAAATACGTGTCATGTACGTACAAATTACATTTGCGGAACTTCTCGGTAAAGCAATATTTGCTCGACACTCGTCAGAGCTTCAAAGGAGACGGAGACGCGTAACCCCTACTAGTTTTCAATTTCCCCGAGTAGAAAATATATTACTTTTTATAGGTAAAAGAAGCTCTTAAATCAAATGGAAGTCATTAAGGATTTCTAGAGGTACCGTGTAGTGAACCCGGCGGGCACTTAGTAGTATCAATAATATATTGATGGCCATTCCCAATATCCTGTAGGCGGTTTTAGAAGCCTGTGGCAAGGATGTGTACTTTTACACGTTGGTGTTCTTAGAATGTGCTCAAGGGCTAGAACTATTCAGATAAATACTTTTCTCGTAGTAGTGGAGTTCGATTCTTGATAAATGTAAATACTTATATATATATATATATTTGGACTGTCTCGTTGGTCTCGCGTGTGCGACTGCTGATCATGAGGTCTTGGGTTCGATTCCCGGGTCGGACCAAATGTTTGTATGATCTACAAATATTTGTTTCGGGGTTTGGGTGTTTTCTATGTATAATATGTATGTATTTACAACAAAAAAAAGTATATATGTATTTATATCAGTTGTCTAGTACCCATAACACAAGCTCTGCTTAGCTTGGGACTAGATGGCGTTGTGTGTTAGATGTCTGAATTTTTTTTTTTGTTAAAGTCATATAATATGCTATTGAGTCCTGTCTCCCCGGCCAAGGATACATTCCACAAACGTAAACGTTAAAAGAAAACTAACAAATGCGATTGACGATGGGAATGACGTGATCTCAACGATAAATCAATTGGTCAATTCATGCATTCACCATGCATGGTCCGGCTCGACAGGAGTGATATCACGGCCTCACAAAAAACCGGTGCGAAACAGCGCTCGCGCTGTGTTTCACCGAGTTAGTGAGGATACCGGAGGCCCCTTCTCCATTTTCCCCCCCTTCCCCCCGTCCCCCAAAAGCCGGCAAGGCAGTTGTGACGCCTCTGGTGTTGCAGGTGTCCATGGGCAGCGGTAATCGTTTACCATCAGGCGAAACGTCTGCTCGTTTGCCCGCCTATTCCATAAAAAAAAGTAGTTATCTGGTGTACAATAAAGCGATTTATTATTCTCTATGGAGTTAGCCTCGGAAAGGTGGCGAGCTATAAAATACATAAAACGTAGACGTAAATATATATTTAATACATTTAAACGAGCAATTCCTATATAATCTGAATCTCTGAAATTTTCATGAGTTTGCAGGGGGTTTCGAGGCGATAAATCGATTTATAGCTAGGATTCATTTTTAGATAATTTACCAAATAAAAAATACCCAGCAAAGCTCGGTCATTCAGATACTGTCTAAAATGTTTAAATCCGGGTATCAGTCAAATCGTTCGAAAACATTACACAAATATATTGAAAGAGAAATATCATCAGTATGTACTGTGTATAATAAATGGTTGATTCAGTTTAATTTCCCTGGGGCGTACTACAGCTCAGTGATTTAGAGTCTGTTTTAAGAGATAACAGACGCGAGTTCTGTCGATTCCTAGCAGCGTTAGGCCCGCACGATTTTTCAAGGACCGAAAATATTCCAGTAGGTTCCCGAAAAGGCTACGGGCAGTATCAGAATTGTGCTTTTTAAAAGAGGTTAATCTTAGTAATAAAAATGTACCAACTTAGACCATTACATCGTCCAATATCAAGCGAAACTATAATAAAATATTAGTTTAAAATAGGGTTGTTACCAGCCCCTTGAGCCTATTATTTTACGGACTGTTTTGCTGTTGTTGTACTGCAGTGAATAATAGGGTTTTGTCACAGAAATGATTACTAATAATTCGTCTGGAGAAAAATTTGGAAGCCTTACGCGCAAATTCCGCAAACCTGACAGGACTTAAGTCAATATTAGGGTTAGCAACTCAATAGTTAACACATTTTATAAAAGATATTACATTTTCAAATATTACTACTTAAATACATTATTTCAATAGACAAAAATAAAATTCTATTAAAAATAACGTTTCAAATAAAAACTTGTTTTTACCCGACTACGGCAAAGCCAAAGGAGGGTTATGATTTTGATAGGCTATGTATGTATGTAAGTATGTATGTATGTATGTTTTTTTTTTTTTTTTTTTTTTTGTTTTGCAGAGGTGGAAAAAACTACTTTTACGTATCATCAGGACTAGATGTTCTGCCTGGTATGTCGGACTCGAGAATCTCCATACCGACTAAAAAAAACCTCCTCTGTCTTCTGCCTCTGCTGCCCCCGCGGACCCGCCGTTAGGCATTACTTCACGAGGGGAGGCTTTAGCTGACGCTCTTCCATCTTGAATTTAAGCCTTTGCTTCCTTACTTCTAGCTGCGCTTATTTTTATTTCGCTGCCTTTCTGTCCGGCGAAGGTCTTGGAGGACCTCCGTCGCGAATGTGCTAGTTGCCTCCCATGCTGCTTTCGATGAGAGCATCATACTTACTAGGTTGTCTGGTCTCACTTTCTGTTTCAGGGTAGTTTCCAGGGCATCCCGCTGCGAATTGAAGCAGGGACACGTGAAGAACACGTGTTCCGCATCTTCTACAATTCCGGGGCAGGTCAGGCACTCCGGAGAATCGTCATGGTTAAACCTGTGCAAGTATGCTCGGAAACATCCGTGTCCTGAGAGCATTTGCGTCAGATAGTAATTCACGTCACCATGTTTGCGATTAAGACATGCGTCCATTGCGGGATAAGGCGGTATGTCCACCTGCCCTTCGTCGTGGCGTCCCACAGCACTTGCCATCGTCGAATGCTGTTTTGCCGTTCTTCGGCTCTGAGCTCTTCAGGGTCCAGCGTAGCCGTTTTGTTACGCCGGTAGAGAGCTTGTCTTTCCTCAGCCAGCACCGCCATGAGCAGCATTCCCGCAATGACACACACTGCTTCCTCAGACACCGTGCGAAAAGCACTGGTGACTCTCAGTGCACTCCTCCTATACACTGGCACGATCCGTCTACGTGACTCCTGCATCTTGAGTGTATCAGCCCAGATGGGAATTCCGTACGTTAACACAGATGTTATGACTGACGTTAGTAGTGCTCTTCTCTTCTGCTTCGGGCCGCCCACGTTGGGCATAAGCCGCGATAACGCCGCTCCAATCACCGATGCTTTGGTACCCACATGCTCCGCCTGCTGTTTGAAACTGAGTCGGGCATCAATCATCACTCCCAGGTACCGAAGAAATGGTTGAGACGTGATTTCATGCTTACCCACCCTCAACGTGATCTTTTCCAGCTGTTTTCGGCTAGTAATGAGCACAGCTTCGGTCTTGTGCTCTGCTAATTCCAGGTGGGCTGATTTCATCCATTGAGTGATTCTTGCGTAGGTAGTGTCAAAGGCATAATTTACCTCTTCGAGATGTTTTGCGACGATCACAATGGCCACGTCGTCTGCGTATGCAATGAGTTTGGCCTCTCTTGGTAATGTTATTTTCAGGAGACCGTCGTACATGATGTTCCATAGTAGGGGACCCAGGACTGAACCCTGAGGTACCCCTCCAGTGATTTTATACTCTTTTGGGCCGGTCTTCGTATCGTATTTAAGCAGCCTATCCGAGAAATAGCTAGCTACCATATTCCTTAGGTATTCCGGCACCTTCATTTCAATGAGGACCCTCATTATGCAGTCCCAGTTCGCAGAGTTGAAGGCATTCTTGATGTCCAGTGTCACCACCAAGCAGTACTTTTTCGTGCCGCCCTTCCATCTGGTCCCTGCAATCGCGTCCTTAGCTGTGTTGACAACCAAGTTAATTGCATCCAGTGTCGATCGTCCCTTCCGGAAGCCATATTGGTTGCTAGCCAGCAGCGGGTCGACTGCTGCTTCGATTCTTTGGTGGACTATGCGTTCCAATATCTTGCCAGCTGTGTCCAGCATACAGAGTGGACGATAAGATGATGGCTCATCAGGCGGCTTTTTCCCTTTAGGGAGAAGAACTAGCCTCTGTTGCTTCCATTTCATGGGGAAAATACCCTCTTTGAGGCATGTATTATAGACCGCCAGGAAAAGTGACGGTGCCTCTTTAATGGCTGCCTTCAGACTGATGTTAGGGATTCCATCTAAGCCGGGAGCCTTCTTGTTTCCCACTCTATTGCACGCCTCCATTAATTGCGCCTCTGTTACCTCGGGAAAGCGCTCCGTCTTGTGCTGCTCTGGCAGATAATAGAAATCTGGTTGTTGTGGGAACAGTGTCGGAACAATTCTCTCCAGTAGCCGAGGGCATGTCGGTGACGGCGTTAGTTGCCATTTTAAGCGAGAAGTGACCACTTTATAGGGCCTACCCCAAGGGTCCCTCTCCACTTCGTTGATCAGCTCATTCCAGCATTTCCGCTTACTGTCTCTGATCGCAGCATTCAGTCTCCGGCGTGTTGCTTTATAGTTCTAGATCAGTTCCGTCGCATTTGGTCTTTTCCTGCCACGTTGCGACGCTCTTCTCGTTTTGAGGCACTCCTTGCGGAGCAGGCTGATCTCTTCGTTCCACCAGTATACTGATGGTCGGTGATTAGTGTCCCGCTTTCGCGGCATACTAGCATCGCAGGCGTTTGTGATCCTCTGCATCAGGTCCTTTACTTTCTCCTCGGCATTTCCATTGCTGAGTGGCTCTTTATTTAGAGCTGCTTTAAAAGAAATTTCGTCAAAAGCGCTCACTTTCCAACCGACTGCGTTGACCTGTCGGTTTGTTCTTTCAGTACCTTCGCCAGTCAATATTGTCCACACAATAGCGCAATGATCGCTTGCCGTATAGCTATCCATTACCTGCCAGCAGCAGTTCCCCTTAGCCAGACTTTCACTTACAAACGTGAGATCCACGATGGACGTAGCTTCTCCTCTGATAAAAGTTGGTTTATCGCCGCTATTAAGTAGGACCACGTCTAATGTAGCCATGGCCTCTAGCAGTGCTTCTCCTCGTGTATGTATGTATGTATGTAAGTATGTATGTATGTATGTATGTTCATCTGTTCCCTCATAGCTCCTTAACTATTTATTAGAACTGGACAAATGAGGTATCGTTAGAAGCGTCTTGATCGTCCGATGGTTATAGGCTATATGACGTGTCACTGAATCTAATGTGGCCCTCTAGCCGACATAAAATACTGTATTAAAAAAATAATTTGAGATAAATATGCCGTGTTTGGTATCATTCGAAAGGGCGTTACTTGTACATTTCAAAAATATATATATTATTAGCATTTTCTTGTGACTTTGTCCGTATTTATTCGATAATTGTGATATTTCTATGGTGCCTATTTAAAATATACTTTGCAAAGGAATTAATATTACAGAGGCACCAAAACGTTTTAAATAAAAAAAGTAAAAAGTTTATCAGCGTCGTTTTTTGTCGTAGTTGGGTTTTAGTTTTTACTTTTTTTTATTTAAAAAATTAAGGGACAGATAAATTTTCTTCAAAATTTAAAATATTTATTTGAGTGCTGAGATGATATAAAGTTTGAATTTATTTTCATGCGCTACAGCTGTGCATATTAATAATTCATAACTTTTACGAGTTATGCGTATAGCTAGGTTGGTAACGGGAAACATAATAATATACTAGGTATTAATGTTTCTGCTATAGTGTAAATGATATGATAAAGAATTGTGGGCAACCCTATTTAGTAGGGTCTGTACAGCTTTGTATGAAAAATTATATTACGTACCTGATTTGTTTCTGAGCTTAATGTCACTAAAAAAAATCTTTCAAGAGAGATTTTTTCTAAGTTTGTAAATATCTATACTAATATTATAAAGCTAAAGAGTTTGTTTGTTTGAACGCGCTAATCTCAGGAACCGCTGCACCGATTTGAAAAATTCGTTCAGTGTTGGATAGTAAATTTATCAAGAAAGGCTATAGACTATATATCATTACGCTAAGACCAATAGGAGCGGAGCACCAATTAAGAATGTTTCAAAAACGGAGGAAAATTGTCACGCTACGGGTAATAGGAGACGACGTAAACGAGGTTGCGTGGGACAGCTAGTTTATTAATATTCTACAATGTAAATAGGAACTAATAATATTCTCACACACGCAGATCCGAATCTGAAAATGTACTATGGTTATTACACTGCTGATTAACAAATTTATTTATTTTTAAATACATACACACCACAGTCACAAAACAAATTACCGTTTTCATTACACAAAGACTTGTCTTGAGTGGAAATCGAACCCCTGGCTTAGCAATCAGAGTTAATAACCACTACACGGACAGGTCCTTCAATATTGTATGTAAAAAGCAAAGATGTTTATGATTGTTTTTATTGTTTCAGGTAAGGCCTAAAAACTACACAACCAATATATCACATCGTGAAAATCAACATCTACAATATTTGAGATGATTTTATCATCCACGTCCAGCATGAAAGTTTAATGTAGTATACGTGGGACCTCTAAGCCGGCAAGTAAAGAGCGTATTCCTTGAAAGCTAGGAACACCAGCTTAGTTGCAGTTGCAGTTGGCAGTGGTATTCGCTTTCCATCAGTACTGATGACCCGTCTGCTCGTTTACCCTTTTTTATTATACTACAAGGAGATGGGATACTGAGTACGGAAGACAATAATCAAAAGTGACAGCTAATGTTTCCGTTAACTGTTCAGTGCTGAATATTTTTGTCATGTCTTAGAAAGGTGGAAGTTTTCTTCGCAGAGATGTTATCATGCGAAATTTGCTTCCTGTGTGGCCTTTACGATACACACCTCTAACCTACCTCTCTTGACTGCCTCTGTGGCGCAGTGGTAGCGTGTGCGACTGCTGTGCAGGAGGTCTCGGGTTCGATTCCCGGGTCGGACCAAATGTTTGTATGATCTGCAAATATTTGTTTCGGAGTTTGGGTGTTTTCTATGTATAA
Source organism: Diaphora mendica (assembly GCA_949125395.1). Lineage (NCBI taxonomy): Eukaryota > Metazoa > Arthropoda > Insecta > Lepidoptera > Erebidae > Diaphora > Diaphora mendica. The sequence continues at coordinate 1,264,635 of OX421335.1, forward strand.
TATGTATGTATTTACAACAAAAAAAAGTATATATGTATTTATATCAGTTGTCTAGTACCCATAACACAAGCTCTGCTTAGCTTGGGACTAGATGGCGTTGTGTGTTAAATGTCCGAAATATTTACCTCTATCTCCTTCACCATTCTTAAAAAAATGTGCTCAAGTTATTATTTTTTCTTAAGTACACTTTTTTTTTGTTTTTTTTTTTGTTCTCGGGGTGGAAAATCCCTTCGGATCTCCGGCTCCTCGGGGACTGAGGAACCAGGTACGTGGTGATTCCACTAAAAACCATCCCGGCGGTCGGGCTCAGGCTATTTCAGGTCCTACCCCAAGGAACGACGCCGCGTCTATACAGACTCTTTCCTGGGGAAACCCTAGGCTTCCGCCTGCCAGTCAGCCCAACCGTTATACGTCGCGGCCTGACCGCAGTTTTGCGACCAGGCCACCCCCTTATCGATGACTACATCAGTTTATCAGCTACCAGAGGTCCCCACTCTCTGGCAGCTTGCGGTCCTGTCGGGCGGCTAGTGTCGCCGGCGACGTCGCCTACGCTCGTGATCGGCCCTCTCCCGATCTCGTACGATCTCTCTTACATACACCTAGACACAGAATAAATGATTGTTTTCATTATGTAATTAATTGTAAAGTGGGAATTGAACACACACACCTGGCTTAGCTGACAGCATCACCAAACTTTTTTTTAAGTATGTGCCTGCCAAAGTGACTCTACTCTGCCTGATGGAAAACATAAGCACAATCCAAAAATGGTGGTCACCATACTCATTGCGAATGCAGACAATGCAACAATGCAGCATGGTGAGCCACACCATGGCGTCTTAGTGAGATGCTTTTTCATCATTGGGCCTCCGGTCTCGCACTCACCAACTTGTAGACTGGACAGGGCGGTACTACCCTTGCACACAAGAACAACCTAAAATGATAGCATTCGTGCTGTCGTGTTTCGTTGGTAAGAGCGAGACCGGAGGCCCAGAGTGGACGTTTTAGTTCAACAACATTAAAACATTGCAATGACTTGTTGGATTGTAGAATCCATCCAAGTTAAGTCGTTCGGTCCGCTTAGCATTAGATAATACGAAAAAATAGATTTAAACCTTTGCAATTTTGCTAGTAAAAGCATTCAATACAGGTAGGTAATCTTAACTTCCAGTATATCTAGGCTTACTTAATCGTTTAGGTATGTCTACAATGCACTTAAAGCGACTGCACCTAAAACCAATTACCGTTGCTATATCTGCGACCTTAACTCGCATCGCGTTTATAAATACACTGAGAAAGGTCCTCAAAGTGACCTTTCACTACACAACAATATGGAAAACCTTTTAGCGAACCCTTAAGGAGCACTAGAATAACAAACATAGACCTTTCAAGCGTAATCCTTTAAGAAGATCCCGTAGACATTTCAAGGAAATATATTGGTTAAAACCTGCCAAGAACATACTGATTATGGTAGAAATAAATTGCTTAGTTTTATATAATTTACTTAGACCGAGAAACCATCGCTAGACATTCCTAAAGCATGAATGCATTTGAAATGGGTTGGTCAAATGGTACGTTTTCAATAAAATTAAAGAGTCTGTTTTGCTCGCGCGTAAATCTTAAGATGTCGGACTTGGTCCCAACGGGGAGCTCCTTTAAAACGTCTTGTCGGCGTCTGGTGAGACGTTAAAGACGGTCCCTGTGTCTTTTTGCAGTGTTGTTATTTATAAACATGTATCACTCATCGCAGGACAAATTAATATATTTATAGTTGTCAGTGAAATACAGTCAAACACGTAATTACTTCTGCTGTGCTGGTAAGGACCGACAGATTCACAGAGCATTTAACATACAGTACAATCAATATCTATAGTTTGCACCGACAAATTTACTAGGAGGTCGTTATCTAAACGCCAGGTCACGTGTTATTCATGTAAGTAAATACTGGGGCACCCAAGTCACATCACTCTAACAATACCTAGGCCCCTCGACCTAGTAAGACGGCCTCGTCCCGCGTCGATAGCATTGCGACCCTCGTGGCTAGTTTTAGAACTAACTTCTAGACAACGCTGGCTTTAATTGGATTTATAACTAGAGGTTTAGATACCAGGGGCGAATAACAATGTTTAACTTATGTTACAGTTGTTTGGGAATGTATACCGTTGGGTCTTGTTGTTCGTGAGTAGGTGACGAACGTCATCAGGTTGACGAATTGTACAGAAACTTTATTGTGGGACCATTAGTACATTATCCGTTGTATTCTGCCTAATGAGTATAGGGTGATTTTGACTCACATGGGTCATAACAATCTAAAATATTAAAGCGTAGGACTTAGGTATTAGATGATGAACAGAACTCTGGTTGAAGATATTTATATTAATTTCTGTGATTTTTGAATCGATATAACCTTCACTCCTTGCTAGAAAAGAACGTTCTCTTACCGCAACTGCTGCAAACGCAGGTGCGACGGGTTCAGTGAATAATTAGATTAATATACTTTGTGACGAATTCATTAATCTTTCCATTAATTTAATATATATTTATTTATTTTTTATGTATGACTCGCCAAAATGACTCTACTCTGCGTGATGGAAAGCATAAGCAGAATCCAAGAGTGGCGGTCACCATACTCACTGCGAATGCAGACAATGCAGTATGGCGACCCACACCATGGCGGCCTAGTGATGCTGCTGCATCTTTTAGTCTAGTCTTGTTGACTAGACTATTTGGGCCTCCGGTCTCGCACTCACCAAGGAAACACGACAGCACGAACGCTGTCATTTTACGTTGATTTTCTGTGCGAGGGTAGTACCGCGTCGGTCGAGCCGGTCCGTTCATGCTGAAATCAGCGTGGCTCTACTACCTTTTAAAGCTTCTCTTCTCTTTCTCTAAACTATCCTTAATAACTATTTTGCATAGCTGATTATAACATCAAGTAATATGTCCGATACTTGTTTACCCTGCCCACCCAGAGTACTTTTCAAATTTTTTTCTGAGAGGACAGTAATCAACTTTTTTAAAGCTGTAGCCCATTACAGAGTGTGGCCAAGTGTAAAAATCCCTACAGCTAAGACCATCTGTGGTATTTAAAACGAATCGCAGGGTATTGGAAATTGAAGGCAATATATTACCGGTGCTATTAAGAGCCTCCCAAGCTTAGTCCTCTTCAAATCCCTAATGAGTTCGTCTTTAAAGTAATGGCCATCTTCTTGTGTACCTACGCTTTTTTATTGGTGTTTTTTGTCTCGAAGTTTGGAAAATGTACAGAAATTGTTCGATATATTGGGGTTTACCAGAATGAACATGCTGGCCTTTCCTGCTATGTTCAGTTGTGAATTGCAATAGGTTCTTGAAGAAAAATGATCGATTGATATATTTTATGCTTTAATTTTTGTATTTAATGTAACGAAATTGTGAGAATTTAACGCTCCAGTAACGCGAAGGGTGGACAGACAGCTGCTACTTATGTATATATAATAGACGACAAGCCTATTGCTGTTAATGGAGCGTTCAGAATTTACATATGATAATAAGGTGTTAATTGGAAGTAAGGTATTAAATTACTAATAAATATATCAAATTCGGCGTATTTCTGTTCAGATTTTGTACATTTTATTTTCAAGAGAGGACGCTCAGTTAGTTATTAAAACAGCACAAATATATACATATGATGCAAAAGCATTTTAATAGGCCACCGTAATGTTTTTTTTTTTTTTATGTATGGCTCGCCAAAATGACTCTACTCTGCCTGATGGAAAGCATAAGCAGAATCCAAGAGTGGTGGTTACCATACTCACTGCGAATGCAGACATTACAGTATGGCGACCCACACCATGGCGGCCTAGTGATGCTGCTGCATCTTTTAGTCTAGTCAACAAGTATGGGACTTGTTGACTAGACTAAATTGGGCCTCCGGTCTCGCACTCACCAACGAAACACGATAGCACGACCAAAACTCAAAAAGTTCTGCATTAAATGAACTGTCTTTTTGACACGATATACTATACAATGCACTTCTTCGCGTCGGTTATGTCTCTCATTACTCAGCAACGCAACCACAGAGTGCCAAAGCATAGCAATCTACATTTAGTTTAAAATTAAACATGTTTTCCAGGTTTTAATCCTACTTAAAATTTATATCACTTCCACTGTTTCTACGAATCGCATATTATGTATGTATGCACACGGAGAATAATACTACTGCTGATCCCCCTACTCTTAGCAGTCTTAGCTGTATACAAAGTACAAAGACATTCTCTTTGTTTTATATAACTTGCTTTATACAGCTTGTTTTCATATCAATTCATAGCAGCCGATCTAAGCTAACTGACTTGCGAAATGATACTTGTTTCAATTGAATCAATTTTGTTGTGAGAACAATTGCTTCAATTGTCAAAGTAAAGGTTTTTTAAGGTATAATTGTAATACTGTGAGTGTACTGGCTTGTAGTAAGTGATCCTGACTGCTGTTTGCTAGGTCACGCGCAATTCGTTGTGTGTAATATTTAATAAATTATTATATTAGTAATTATTTTATATTAATAATTATAAATATTTTTTAAATGTTGAACTTGGCTAGGGTGGTACTGCAGGATTTCACAGAAAACCATGTTATGTATGTTAGTTTTATCTATGCTAAAATTTATACTCTTTTATAGATGGCACACCTCTGTCTAGGATTTGATTGTCATTTGTCTTTGAAACCTCAATTTGCTAATTCATTTGTTCCATAAAATTAAGTTCATCCAGATATTTCTACATAAAAAGGAGTCACTTAAAAAACCAGTGCTAAGCAATTGCCTCGTTGCTTCCACCAAGTGAGAGTCTAGCCTAAAAATTCCGGCGGAGAGGGGAATCTAAGTAACACTCTTCAGTTGCAGTCTAGTAGTCATTTACCTTTACTTGACATAAAACGCAGCGTTTGGGAGGCCTCCCTCACGGTGGTCCGACGACCTAGTGAAGGTCGCAGGTAGTCATTGGACGCAGGCAGCACAGGACCGGTTGTTGAGAAGGGTCTTGTGGGAAGCCTATGTCCAGCATTAGACGTCTTTTGGTTGAAATGAGGATGATAGTGAATGACGAGCCCGCTCGATTGCCCTCTACAACGAGTCAAAACTCACGCCGTAATAATTATCTAATTTTATTCACGAATAACTCAGAATTCAGATTTAATTCTAACAGGCAGGTGATTGATTGTATATGCTCTCAGAAATCTCAATAAGCGAATGTGACGGTAATGCGTTACATTTGGCCTTGGGGTCTGGCACCCGCTAAATACATTATTATAATAACTTGTTCGTACGCTTGAATCATGATGTCACACGGTTAATGTGTATATAATGTATTTATTTGTTGATTGAATAAGGCTAGTTGTTGTAATTGTCTGTTGGTGGACTATCCAATCACAGAATGTCCAAGCACGGATGACATAGTGGTATAAAGCAGTCGCTTCGCCGAATCTTATTGAGCCAAGTGTTGTGGGTTTGATCCATGGGCTTAACTCTATGGTAACTACGAATTCTTATTCTTTTATTATGTCTGGGTATTCTTTGTGTCCGTTGAATTTTCTTTTTTAATAGGATATGCGGCAAACGAGCAGACGTATCGCCTGATGGTTATTACCACCACCCATGGACACCCGCAACACCAGAGGCGTCACAAGTGCGTTGCCGGTCTTTGGGGGATGGTGGGAGGGGGGCCTCCGGTATCCTTACTCACTCGGTGAAACACAGCGAAAGCGCTGTTTCACACAGGTTTTCTGTGAGGCTGTGGTATCACTCCGGTCGAGCCGGCCCATGCATGCCGAAGCGTGGGTCTCCCACGGTAGAAATTCATGTTTGTAAAGTTACACAGGATATACATAAGATTCCTAGTGCGGCAATCGTCTTTTTAAGGAATAGGTGCAAACGACTACAGTGTTTACTATCACTTTAGTATTCAATTCTTTTGTGTGCAAAATATTAAAGTCGTCACAAAGAATTCCCTTCATGTAAATAATAATGTAGATCGACAACCAAAAAGGTTGATTTAGATCGTAATATGCAAATTGTGAATGTGATGCTTGACCAAATCTTGATCTCTGCTTAAACTACAGAAGTCAGAAGAATTCATAGAAAATACAAAAAAGCGAAATAGAAATCTCTGAATATTAAATCTACGTTTAAAACATGTAGTTATGTGCATATTCCTAACTCGTCTATAGCTAAATAAAAAAGAGACCGGTCTGAAGGTCAAATAGGAATCTGTGTATTCATAATATTATTGAAATTCTTCGAATCGGCATCCACGGTATTCTTAATATTTTCATTGTGTGATCGCGGTCTCCAATAAAACAGATATATGTTTTTGTATCTCTCAAATACGACTATAATACTGGGGTTTGTTTTTATAAGTAACAATAATAATAATAAATAAATAATAAATATTTCGGACATCTAACACACAACGCCATCTAGTCCCAAGCTAAGCAGAGCTTGTGTTATGGGTACTAGACAACTGATACAAATACATATATACTTTTTACATTATACATAGAAAACACCCAAACTCCGAAACAAATATTTGTAGAACATACAAACATTTGGTCCGACCCGGGAATCGAACCCGAGACCTCATGATCAGCAGTCGCACACGACAACCGCGAGACCAACGAGGCTGTTACAATGTAATTTTTCTGTACGTTTCTACTGTTAGAAACAAAAAACTTCTAAACCTAAATCGATTTTGACTATGTGTGTGTGATTGTCCCTTGAGAGATATTTAAATAGAAACGATAGAAGATACTGCTAACTAAATGTTTATTTTTGTTACTAGTTAACGTTTGGATAAAGAAATTGTATGGGTTGTTCTCTTGATGTTTTATATTCATGACTACACCGGTAGGTAACCATTTTCCACCCAGTCAACAAAAAAGGTAACCATGCTAGCAGTAATACGCAATCACCTTTAGAGAAATAATTTATGAACCCAGTATGTTAGAATTCTGCTGAGCTCTACTGCATTTCTAAATTTCCAACCAAAATATTGACTGCTCTCTGCTCCGAACAAACAATTTATGCTAATTTGGCAAATCTACTCGTGGCCAATCAATTAGTTGCAAAGTGCTGATGCATATGCGTTCGGGATGCCAGAGTCGGAAGTTTGTCTTTGTACGAGATGAGAGGAAAATCTTTACATACAGTTGTCGTTAACTATGGCGACTGATTTGTTTTTAGGGGTAACTAGTATCGCCAGAGGTGAGATGTTTCTAACGGACAAGCGATGCCTCTAGGTATGCTTTTATATCTATAGTTAAAAACAAACAAAAGTTAAAACTATATTACGTGATAGAGACTAAGCATGACAAATCAATTTTGGCATCTACATTCACAGCTTTATAACAAGGAGTTGTTAAAATCGTAGAAAACTTAATCATCTCCTCTAATTTCATGTTTAGTATTAAAGCGTTATAGTATATTAATATTAGTTCCAGGAATCGTTTTTCAGATCGTTAACCAGGTCATAATGTACTTGACTGTTGTACTTGGATATTGCATATGCGTTAAATGGGAGAGGAAATTGAATGAAACATAGCTTGTTGCCAATGAATATATAAAGGGATGTTTAATCGTATGTCTGTTTATGTCTGATTGCGTATCACAAATTTGTGGTGAGTTTGATGAATTAGTAAAATGAACGTCTAACTCTTATGGTTAACTGCCCCATTCAGAACTATTGGGATGCGAATAACCTTACTGACTCAGTAATTAATATGTATATTTTAGATGTGTAGTTGTATAATCTATGTATGGGGACCCCCCTATTTTTTTATTTTTACGTTTTTTCCTATGCTTACACACAATTACCGAGCTGGATTCCAAATTTCATCCTTCTTGGTCATCTGGAAGTAGGTTAGATTAAGGTACGACAGTCAGTCAGTCAGTGCTAAAATTTACGACTTTTTGACCTTCATATCTTTATAACCATTTGAGCTAGCTTCATAAAATTAGGGCTTCTAGATGTCCTTATGGATATAATTAAACACACGTAGTTTTATGTGTTTACGTTAAAGAGGTTTTGAGTTATAGAAGGGTCAAAAGTGGCACCAAGTGTTTCGCGTAATATTACACTCGGCGCTGGTTAGCCAGTTCCTTTGCTTGAACTTGGCTTGACACGCTACTGCGTGTCTAGATGTGCGCCCTACCTCATAAGATTTTTACCAAGGGTTGACTGCTAAAGAATGCCCTGGGCATTAAGGCCGCCGATGTACAAAAGTGCATAAGGTAATAAATAAATAAAATATGCAAGGTCATTATACTAATGTACCGAAACATCACTCTTTTACGGTTGATAGGTTATATTGTTTCGGTTTCTATTATTAACTGGATACGCCCTAAATAACGCATTTTGCCCTGAAATAAAACTTTCCCGTAGTAGATAAAGTAATAATTGACATAACAATTGGTTCACCGCCACCATAAAATATTAAATAGGCGGCTCCATTACCGTATCATTAGTCACTTCGCCTTGAACTGTAAACGGGTCGTAAACCCACCATCGCCTTCACTTATATTTTATTTATAATATTTGAGCCACTGGCCGTAATACTGGGTGTATAACTAGGTCGCTGTCCGACTTGCAACGAACGTACGAAGAATGACAAACAAATTGAAATAAACTTGTTGTAAAATCTCTCATTACCGTGGGAGAGCCACGCTTCGGCATGCATGGGCTGGCTCCACCGGAGTGATACCACTGACTCACAGAAAACTGGCGTTTGCACTGTGTTTCACCGAGGGGGTGAGGATACCCCAACCCCTCCCCCATCCTCGTTGGTCTCGCGGTTGGTGTGTGCGACTGCTGATCATGAGGTCTCGGGTTCGATTCCTGGGTTGGACCAAATGTTTGTATGATCTACAAATATTTGTTTCGGAGTTTGGGTGTTTTCTATGTATAATATGTATGTATTTACAAAAAAAATAAAAGTATATATGTATTTGTATCAGTTGTCTAGTACCCATAACACAAGCTCTGCTTAGCTTGGGACTAGATGGCGTTGTGTGTTAGATGTCCGAAATATTTTATTTATTTATTATCCCTTTCCCCATCCTCCAAATGCCAACAACTCACTTGTTTGTGACGCCTCTGGTGTTGCGGGTGTCCATGGGCGGCGGTAATCGCTTACCACCAGGCGATACGTCTGCTCGTTTGCCCCCTATTCTATAAAAAAAGGTACAAAATATGACATCTTAGGAAAAAATATTGACAACAGTGAATCTGAGTGACAACTTCGAGTTCCGTATAAAATTGTGTAATGCACACATCTCGGAAATAGATTCTCAACGATTTTTGCCAACATTTTACAAATGATAGGAATATAATCTTTGCCGTAGAGAGTGAGGAGAACATTTTTAGAACAGCAGAGTACGTTGATATAAATATATGTTAGCATATGTTTTTTAAATTAAACAATATGATCGTACGTCATTACAGCTATCGGATAGAGACAGATGGTCAACGAAATGATCCCATGAGATCATGTATCCTTATGAGGTATGGAACTTTAAAAACAATGTTCTAAGTAACTATTAAGTTGTTTAGTAGAATCAATATATTATTGTGTTATTTGAATGATTAGTTTGTTTCGTATAAAAATCTATGTAATCATCCATCGGTAAATTCAGTTTATCACGAACGCTAAAACTTCTAGAAATATTTTAAGTTCTTTTCATGCAATGAAGGCTACTTTAGGTCCTTTTGCGTTGAATACCGTCTCTGTAAAGCCAGTACTGACTAGTTACCTACCGAACCTAGAACCGACAGGATTAATTAATGATCGAATTTATGCTAATTCCGCTTGTGGAGCTAACACGCGGCACCTGCGTCCCTTCGTGATTAACGACCATCGCGATTCTCTCACTCATTTCAATTAGCGCTATTTGTATATGTCTATCTTTGTCTAACGAAATTAAAATTAAAACTTTACACAAACTTTTCGGACTAAGCTCCTTAAATCATATTACAGAAATTGTAAAAGGTAGTAGAGCCACGCTGATTTCAGCACGATTGGGCCGGCTCGACCGGGGCGGTACTACCCTCGCACAGTAAATCAACGTAAAATGACAGCGTTCGTGCTGTCGTGTTTCGTTGGTGAGTGCGAGACCGGAGGCCCAAATAGTCTAGTCAACAAGTTCCATACTTGTTGACTAGACTAAATGATGCAGAAGCATCACTAGGCCGCCATGGTGTGGGTCGCCATGCTGCATCGTCTGCATTCGCAATGAGTATGGTGCCACCACCATCTTGGATTTTGCTTATGCTTTCCATCAGGCAGAGTAGAGTCATTTTTGCGGGCCATACACAAATAAAGTCAATATTATTTCGTTCATCAGCATACTTTAGCAGTCAACTGCTGGACCTGCTCGTCTTAGAAAGATAGTTGTGGCCCACTCACTATGCCACACTGCTCAGGCAGGTATAGGGTTTGTTTTAAGTTTGCCTTCTCTCTGCAGTGATATTGTCCAACAGAGTTTGCTCCCTTATTCGACTCTTACGACACCTGCGGGATGAATAGGTTAATTCGTCACCACACGGACACCACAGACTTTTTTCTTATGAAGGAGAAACTAAGGTAACAGCCAGCCACAGAAACTTTCAACTCAAGCGTGACAAGTGCGTTGCTGGGCTTGTAAAGCCAAGTTATACCGAACAAAAGTTGTCAACTTTTGTGTTGTCAACACGTGGTGGTGACAAGTTTCTGTAATTTCCTTGTTGGCAACAAAAATTGTCAACAAATGTTGGGAACCGTGTTTTTGTTTTTGGCGGTAAATATCAAAAGAATGGCTATGACCGCGTGGTCCGATGACTTTGTCCGACTGATCGGACGACACGGACTTTTTTTTCCTGTTTGTCCGACTGATCGGACGACGTGGACATGTTTTTCCTTTTTGTTCGACTGATCGGAAGCTTAATAATTATTATTAAGCTTACGCTTGTTGCTGATATTTATTGGCTCTGTGGAGATGCTTTGTTCGAATGTTTTTAAAATTGTTGGCGACTGGCTGTAGACACAATGGAAACAAAAGTTGGCGGTTTTCTGAGTTGCAAAAAGTTGGAAGCCCTGAAGTTTCCAACAATTTCGGTGGAGACGCGCCTTAAGTCACCTTTTCTGAGTGATAAAAATACGCTCTCATTAACCGACTTCCAAAAGGAGGAGGTTCTCAATTTCATCGGTTTTTTTTATTTTTATGTATGTACATTGATTACTCCGTCAATTGTGGACCGATTTTGAAAATTATTTTTGTATTCGAAAGGGTATGTTCCCCATGTGGTCCCATGGCCACCATATCAGGATCTGATGATGGGATCCCAAGGAAATTGAAGGAAACCCTCAAATTTACGTGAGCGCCTGCAATAAAGTTAAGGCAATTGTCTGCATGCTTTCATATTCTGTAAACATCATGTCCGAAATATTTATTTATTAATCTATACAGTATGTTGTATGTTACCTTTAGTCGTATTCTTTCAAGTTATTTAGGTGAAAGGATGATGGGAGACTTGAGAAAGACTAAAAAGCGAAAAAAAAAAACTTCCTTTTAAAAAAACCGACTTCAAAAACTGAAAAGTATAAAATAACTTAATTTGTATGTGCTACCTATTCATAGGTTTGAAGTCGGTGCCGAGCCAAAATGTAATAGTAGGTACCGCATTCGCCGCGCGTGACCTTGAGCGGGATAGCTGCTCTTCGCGTAGGACAAAACAATCGAAGCGTCGGTGAGGTCGTTGACGTTCGTCTCGAAATATAGCGAGTGTGGTACCTACTATTACATTTGGCTTGGCGCCGAATTCAAACCTATGAATAGGTAGCACATACAAATTAAGTTATTTTATACTTTCAGTTTTTGAAGTCGGTTTTTTTAAACGAAGTTTTTTTTTTATTTCTCATCATACATATTGATTTCAGAACGTGTGTTGACTGTCAAAACTACATAAGATATCTTATTAAAAGTTCTTGTTAAGGACCTAAAAAATCACCACAGGTTGAACTGGTTCCTCAGATTAAACAACTAAATCGCTGATGTACGTGAAATTAAACGGTATTATCGTGTGAACCCTAACAAAGACTTTTATATAAATTATATTAGTAAATTTTTTATACAATTATCGTTTGGAAAATTAACAGCCCCTTTATATTATTTTAATTTTGTTATCGTATAGTGCTTAAGTGCACACTGTCTCTGTGACAAATTTCATCCAGATCCACGTCGCTCTTAAAAATCATAGCGTGATTTAAATAGCGCATATTATTACTTCGAAATAGTCTACCTAATGCAAATCTGACTTGCGCTATACAATTACTTAATGAAGATTATAGCGGAATAGGACAAAACCTATCCAATAAAACAATCTCATTTAGAATTTGGCTAAGAAATCTTAAAAATAGAGCGCCGTGTCATGCAGATGTACTCCACCTGCCACACAAAACTAGCAGACGATGTAGACACATGACAATAAGCTGAAATAATACAATAGTGTGGCTCGGCTCGGCCTATTTACACGGTGACGTCAGAGTGACAGCAATGCGGCTATATAGCGCTGCGGCTTGGAACCTTGAGCACCGCAAACGACTTACATCTTACTTGTTAGCTTCATGTTTAGAATACACAGATTACTTGAAATCTTTATGAGAATAAGATTTTATTGTATGGCAACACCTTATGTCATCACAATGGAGCTTTTTATTGCATGGCAACATTTTGTGTAGTGTGCGGTGAAGTGGTTATCGGGATCGTATTGATACGGTGTTATATTACAAGTGGGTCTGAGTGGACCCGGGAATATGTCACATAGGGGTTCTTACTTTGTCAACATAAGATGTTTTACTATGTTTGTTCACTATTATATCTCCTGCGTACTTAGCTGGTATCGGTGGCTGAAATCGGCTATACCGAGCAAAGCTCGTTCGTCCAGGAACTAATATTTTGCACGGTAAGACGCAAAACACATACAGATATACGTACTGTCATATATTCTCAACGATGATGACGTATTATCATGTTGCGTCAAACAATACTATCAGGCATTAACCTCACCACTGAGGCTCCATAAAATCAATGTTGTTACTGATTCAATTCATTGTCATCGGCTTGAGGCAGATAGTGAAATGTTTTAAACTAGCTTTGAATATTTTTTATTTCTTTCCCACTCAGGCCAATTAGTTGACTGATATAATTATGTGTTGAGTTTTGAATGTTATTAGATCTGTAATAACATGTATTAAGTAATATGTTATTCTGTCAGCAGTCTGGTTAGAACAGATCAGATTTTGCCTAATGGTAGTCAGTCAGGTATGAAATGAGATAAATTATTATATTTTACAAGCTTTTTATTAACTTGCCATGTATGTATGCTTGTACGTTCGGGTGGAATCTTGCAACTCAATTTTGAAGCAGATATCTTCAACCGATTTTGCTGAACTTTGCAAGCATGTATACAGCGTGAAAATACAATATTATAATGAGATGGAGTTGATCTGATGCTGGAGCTGAAAGGTGGCCATAGGAACTCTGTAAAGAAACGTCACAACATCATTGAGTTTGGATTCGTTTGATTCGTCTCGAGGCATTCCAGTAAAAGCTTGTTTTTAAAATGCTTTTTAATTTAATTATTTAAATTGAATTGATTGATGAACTCAATTTCCGATTTAAAGAGCACTTGATCCGAACTGAAATGTCTTGCTGCTAACTGATAATGATTATGCTTTGATTCAACTTCTAAATTGTAAACATTTAAAGAAGTACATTAACAAAAGCACTGAAAACATCATACACTTGTATTTTCCTTAAAGGTCCAAAGTCTCTATTTACATATTTTGAAAGCAACAACAGACCTTAATATTAAAACACCTTTGCAAAACACGCCAAAAGAACAGCAAATTGACCCAAAAAGATCTCGTCGACAATGGGTCGTTTTCCAAATGTGATTCAGTGGCTGGCCTTGTATGGGAAGGTGACATCAGCTCTGACGGAACGACTTTAAGCTTGATTTTTTGCTTGACGACTGTTTAAGTATTCGTTAGCTTTCGGTTCTAGGTAGTGGAAGGAACACTGTGTCCTGTATGAGTCACGTTTAGGCTATTGTTAATACGTTATTTTCTATTTCTGTCTAATACTTGAAATACTGAATATAGAGAGATATATTATCTATCTTTATCTATATATATAAAAGCGAAATACCACTCACTTATTTATCACGAAATCTCAGAAACTATAACACCTACAAACTTGAAATTTGGCAGCTAGGTTCCTTATAGGGTGTAGACATCCGCTAAGAACGGATTTTACTAAATTCCACCCCTAATGGGGTAAATCAGGGGATGAAAGTCTGTGTGAGCGAAGCTGCGTTCAAAAGCTAGTACTATATATATAGATAGAAATTTAATTTTTATTGTTTTTGTTTCAGGTAATTTCTCCAACACCAATAATGGCTGTCGAGTGACATAAAAGGTTAGCTAGCGTGAGGATATAGTACTTGTTGAAAGTGTATATGGAGACGACTAAATAACAATCGAAATTGGTTCTAGTGGCAGGTCCCTATCACTAGAAGTCTATTTTTTCGAAAACAAACGAAATATATAGATTATATAGTTAGAATAATTTTGTCATGAGGCATCTATATATTTTTTTGATTTCGTTATTTTTTTAATCTAACTTTTGAGATTTTTATTTTTTCACACAACGCCATCTTGTCCCAAGCCAAGCAGGGCTTGTTTTATGGGTACTAAACAACTGATATAAATACATATATACTTTTTCTTTTTGTAAATGCCTACATACGTACATAGAAAACATCCAAACTCCGAAACAAATATTTGCAGGTCATATAAACATTTGGTCCGACCCGGGAATCGAACCCGAGACCTCAAGCACAGCAGTAGCATACGCTACTACTACGCCACCGCATCATCATCATCAACAGCATTAAATAGTCCACAGCTGGACTCTTCTTTAAAAGGCAAAACATGATATTTATTTAATTTTAATGATACTCAATAGTCTGTATAAATTTTGCACCATTGTCATGTCAATATGTAAAACAGATTCTGTGAACACTTTAGTGGCATTACGTTCCAATTCACTGGAACCAATGGCGTTCAGTTCCAACTTCACGTTTTAAAAGAGACCATACATAGATGACTCATCACACACTCACTTACAACTTGATAAATGCAGTATACTCACGGTGTGTGTGTATTTTTAACGACATCAAAAATGAATTGTTTTGTTCTTATACATTAATAATTTTTCTTTAAAAAAGACTACATGATACTAACGTGATATTCGGTTCAAGTCTTTGGAAAACAAATGAATGGAAGGAGTCTTAGTAATAAGATGCTTTGTAGTAATAAAATCTTTTTTCTATCTCAATATATGTTATAAATATATAGTATGATATAATTTTAGCATGATATGATGTAGTGTGAGGGTCCATCTAGTAAAAATGGAAAGTGCTAGAACAAGCGTTTAAGCGTGTTGACGTGGAACGTATTGATGTAAAAGTTTCTGAGAAAAATAGTATATCAGGGTACCATTTAGGATTGTGAATTTGTGTAATGAGCCCTGTAAAGTACGCTTTTACGAAAAATCACGTCTTGTATTCATTGTGACTCTCACTGAAGAAATGGGCACAGGGAAAATGAGATACTATGAGATGTGTGTATAAACACAATGTATCAAAGATAAGATAAGACATCAAATGAATTTTATAACAATTTATTCAGTTATAGTAAAGACACATAACTGACCAAGACCGAGATGGCTGGCACTCTTTCGACCTTCGTTCAGAAGTGAACAGCAATAAACTGAAGGAACTACAGCATATTAAAACATATTTCTATATTAATGGGTTGGATGGTTTTTATATTCCATAGTTGTATCCGTGTCCGAACTCCCTTCCGTAGTTATTCAGACCTGATTGAAAACCGCCTTGACCTGACTGCAGGTGGCCTCCACTACCGCCTGATGACACACCACCGCTGTTGTGGTCCGAGACCTGGTGTTGATGGACCGACTGTGGAAACGAAAAGTCAACTTTTAAGGATTTTTTAAGAAGACTATAGTGAAATTAGAGAGTCAAGAACTTGGCACTGTAACACATGTAACCGTTATTAAAAAGACAGGCTTTTACACTTATGGCCCGAATCGAACTGAGTGTTGGCATGGTCCCACAGAAAATTAATTCATTACATTAACCCAGTAACTAAAGTCATACCCCATTACCAATTCAAAAAAGGATGGAAATTCAATTAACAACTTCTGATATTACAGTCAAATGTTCTGCCATTTCACCAGGATGGTTTCTAATAAGGTTGAAATGTAGGGACATATATAAAGTTCTTACCGAATCAAACTCATTTTCCTGGTAGTGACTACCATGTCCTTGGCTAATACCGCCGCTGCCGTACCCTTCGTCAAGGTGCCCGTGGCCTCCTCTATTGAAGCCAGCGTGATCGTATTCACTGCCGCCTCCGTAGCCTCCTCCGTAACCTCCTCCATACCGACCATAGGGCGTCGCCTGACAGGCCGCCACTAGGAACAATGCTGCGATAACCTAGAAGAGATAGAAAGTAATGAGTATTGCATTGAAAGTTTGCACTGAATCACAATGAATATAACTCGCTCATAAATTGTTTCTTCTCCTGTAAGTCGTTCAGTAAACATACTAGTTAAATCTCTCATGAATGAAAACAGGGACTCTAATTTCATTGTTCATCACGGTTATTTTTTTCACAATATATTTGGAAGGTGCAGTAAGTTAGAGATTTACAAATTATTTAAAAATTATAAAGGTGAATGTAACACAGAAAGGAAGAGAAATCCATATTCACTAATACTAATGAAATTAATATTTATAACTCACCAAGAAGTTCATTGCAACTGTAGTAGTAATAGCAGCAGTACTGAATGTCGATCTATCAAATCGACACCTTTTATATATAATTAGATTCAAGTCATTAGTTATTGATGACACTTTAATTGACTCTCAGACTGGCCTAAAATTAGCCATATATTTTGGGAATTTGGTAGCAAATGAGGTTTTTGCTTGTGGAAAATGTTATGGAGATTCAAATCTGTTCGTCCATTAGAAAATCTCTCCCATCACACAAGTCGTGTTATTATCTTGCATAGTCATTGATTGTCTGTCAGTCAGCCATGTTCTTTATGTTGAAGACAGCCTATGTCTTACGTTCAAACGGTCACTATAAACATTTGTGATACAAGATGTGAGGTCTATTTTCGTGTGGCAATTAAAATTTAGTATTTTTATAAGTGTAATACAAATGTTTAAGAACAGGGAGTCGTATAATACAAGAGGTCTAGATAAATATCCTGACCGATATTCTATCTGAATCTGAATGTCGGCAAAAGTACAAATTTAAAAAAAAAAAGTTTGTATTTGTATTTGTATTTATTCTTTATTGTACACAATAAACACATAAATAGGAAAAATAATACAAGAAAGTTTCATGTACAAAGGCGTGCTTAACCCAAAATTGAGTTTTCTGCCAGCAAACCCTGAGTGAATAGAGGATAGCAGAGAAATGTAAGGGCATAGTCATGCGTACTTAGGAATCAGAGAAACAATCATATTAATTTATACAGTAGAAAGAATATATTATACATACATATTACAAGTTACACATATACGATATTTATGCGTAGATACATACAGGCATAGGTACATATATACATATTGTCTTGCTATTGTAGGGACAGATAATAATCCCTGGTTTTCTCCCTGAACACACTCAGAGAAGGACTGGCGCGTATCGCACGCGGCAAGGAATTCCATAGCCGAACAGCTGCAACACTAAAGGAGTTATTGTAACAGCTCGAAGTATGAGAAGGAGTTCGAAGAAGGAGAGAAGAGGAAGAGCGACAGGGTTGGCTTCTGGGAATAAAGTGCTCGAAGCGGTCGCGAAGATATGAAGGAGAATTGGGATTGTAAATAGTTGAATACAATAAGGAAAGTATGTGTAGATCTCGACGCTGACGAATAGGTAACCACTTTAGTTGTTTCCGGAATTCCGAAACGTGGTCGAACTTTTTCAAACCAAATATGAAGCGGATACAAAGATTTTGTAGTCGTTCTAGCTTACTCCAAAGTTCTTCGGTAGCGTCAAGAAAAGAAACATCGGCATAATCAAGAAGTGGAAGGAGAAGGGACTGAGAAAGAAGGATTTTAGTCGAAAAAGGGAGAAAATTTTGAAGGCGTTTGAGAGAATGATATGTGCCGAAAACCTTCCTACTCACCTCTGTAATGTGTGTGCTCCATGACAAGTTGCAGTCCATAAAAATCCCAAGATTTTTAACTTGTGTCAAATACGGTATGATAGTATTGTTATAGGACACTGTAGGTAGTGAAGTCAGATCGAGACTATTATACATGTACCTGCCACCAATAATGATAGCTTGAGACTTTGCGGGATTGACAAGCAGCCCGAACGATTTTGCCCATGTATAGATGTTCTGGAGATCATTATTGATGGCAGTGACAGCGTCCGTTAGCTCATTAACCTTAAAATGACGGTAAAGCTGCAAATCGTCTGCGTAAAGATGATAACGAGAAGAGATGACTTTAGTGATAGCATTTATGAAAATAGAGAAGAGTAGAGGAGACAGTACGCCACCCTGGGGAACACCCGCATTAAGATTACACCAGTCAGAGGACGACTCTTCCGAGCGAACCACCTGCGAGCGACCCCGAAGGTAAGAACTGAACCAAGCAATTACAGATCTAGAAACATTCAGAGACGATAGAGTGCCTAAGAGGATGTCAAAATCAACAGAATTAAAAGCGCTGCTGAAGTCTAGTAGAACCAATATTGACAGTTGTTTATTTTCCATAGCCAATCTAAAATCGTCTGTTATTTTAACTAGTGCGGTCACAGTGCTATGACCAGTACGAAAACCAGATTGGTATGGACTCAACAGGCCATTAGAGGAGAGAAAATTGTTCAGTTGAAATCGGACTATCCTCTCAAGCACTTTGGAAAGAATCGGGAGAATGGATATGGGACGAAACTGGGATACTGATGATGGGTTAGCAGTTTTAGGGAGAGGGATAATATGGGCTTTTTTCCAGTGTGATGGAAACACTTTCTCTTTCAGAGAAAAATTTATTATGTGAGTCAACGTTGGAAGGAGGTCACTTACAATTGGCCGTAACATTTGTTGTTGAATTCCATCGTCACCTATTGCTTTTGTGGAGATGGATAGGATATGTCTCTTTACGTCACAACCTGTAACCGGGTTAAAAGAAAATGAGGTACATTCAGGCAAAGGAAGACTAGATAGATAATTAAGAGTGGATGCTTTTTCTGCAACATCTATACAGACTGGTGAAGTGGTAAAATGACTATTCAGCACATTAAGATCAATGCTAATTGAAGTATGATCAGCCGCTTTACCAATACCAAGAGATTTAAGAAATCGCCATACCTGTGGTGTGTTGAAATCTTTGATAGAATCGTAAATGTGGCGTCTTTTAGCATCCCGACACAGACGGCTGCAGCGATTCCGGAGCACCTTATAGATCGACCAATTCTCATCTGATGAGTGTTTTTTGTATTTTATCATGGCTCTATTTCGCTTCGACATTAATTGCTTAATGTTTTCGGAGAGCCAAGGCGCAGGAAGATTCCTAACTCTTACTTTTTTTAATGGCGCGTGTTTATCGTAGAGATCCAAGATAATTTTATTGAATTTTTCAATTTTTGTATCAATGTCGCCACAACTGTATATCGGAGACCAATCTATATTTTCGACATCTTCTCTCAAATCGACCTCATCAATATTTTTAAAGCTGCGTAAGAGGATGTATTTAGGCTTAGGTTTAGGAGAGATAAAGTTACACTAACATCAAAATCAGGAAAATATGTTGGTATTCTTACCCTTTCTAAGGAGTTCAGTTCAGTTGACTACTAAAAGCTGTTGATATCAGATATGTTTCAGAATAAATATGAAATGAACACAAAATGAATTCTTGTTTTTTTTTATTTATATTAGACTTCAATGTTCATCATCTATATCTATACTAATATTATAAACGCGAAAGTTTGTAAGTATGGATGGATGGATGTTTTTTACTCTTTCACGCAAAAACTACTGAACGGATTTGTATGAAACTTTACAGTAATATAGCTTATACATCAGAATAACACATAGGCGATAACCGACATATACGCTACGCGGGCGGAGCCGCAGGCAACCACTAGTATAAAATAATACCAATTATTTAACTAAGGTATATTGACTTGAAAATAAATCTAAATTACTCATCTATACATACAAAATGAATCGCCATAATGTATGTACGCGCATAACTTTCAATCGGCTGCACCATATTTTTTTATATGTTCATTATTGTTAGGAAAAGATTTGTGTACAATAAAATTTAAAAGATAACTGGCAACGTCGTGAATTTTTGTCCGCGACGGGAAGCTGAGACACATATGTAAATATGGCGGTACGAAGTTCGCCGGGTCAGCTAGTTTTTCAAAAATTCAAACCTTTTTTTATTGTTGTTTTCTACATAAACTTCTGTATCTCGCAAAATATTGGTTCTATAGGTAAAAGTATGATCTTATTCGATTCAGTTCAAAAAATGCATAGAAATTTTCCCGCCTGCCCATAACCCCTGGAAGAGGAAGGACCTCTAAATTTTTATCTACTGCAGTGTGTGCAAAAAAATAATAATAATATATATATATATATTTTAAAGACAACTCCCGCACTAGGAATAACACACAAAGAACACCCAGACTCAGAACAACAATTTGTGGATCACACAAAGTGTTGTGCTACTTGGGATTTGAACCCACGACACTTGGCGAAGTAGAAAACGGCGTGGTGACCGTTAAACCACTAGGCCAAACGTGCAGGCAAATTAACGTACACCGGCGAAAAAACAGACCAATCGAAACCCTACGTTAGTATTAACTAGGATGATAGTTTTTTATTTATTTTTTACTGAACAGGGAGGACACCCGCAACACCAGAGGCGTCACAAGTGCTTTGCCAGCCTTTAAATTAACAAATAACTGTACTAATTGGTAAATTTTCGCTTTCCATGATAAATAACGTCCTACGTACAGGGGAGTTGATGCGATTATTCAACAGAAATTCTCTCTTTCTCTTTTTTAACCCACATCAAAAAGAAGGACGTTCTATGTTCGTTTGATTTCGATTTTTGAGTGTTCTGGTTAGCATCGTGGTTGCTTCGGGAGCGAATGATCTGTCTTACACACAGATATATTTCAATCAATTTAATTGGTATATCAACCAGCTCTTTGTGTTTAATAAATCTATTTGTTCATTGACTTT
Organism: Diaphora mendica; assembly: GCA_949125395.1. Taxonomy (NCBI): domain Eukaryota; kingdom Metazoa; phylum Arthropoda; class Insecta; order Lepidoptera; family Erebidae; genus Diaphora; species Diaphora mendica. The sequence continues at coordinate 1,285,993 of OX421335.1, forward strand.
TAATTATATTAGTGATTAATAAACATTCTTTCGGTTAGTCGTTCACATGCATATTATAACAAACTTGATTTAATTCACGGATCCGCTCGCGTATAGGTTAACACGGTGTTGCGGGTCCATGGGCAGCGGTAATCGCTTACCACCAAGCGATACGTCTGCTCGTTTGTCGGCCAATTCCATAAAAAAATCGGCCCAGAGCTTTAGCCGTGAAAGCGCAACACACAGACAGTTATTTTTGAGCTTATAACATAAGTATGGGTTAAATATATTTTCCTATACATCCTTATAATCAGTCCTTGCTTCCACATCCTTCACTTCTGACTGACTTTCACTTTTCAAATCTCTTTCTATTATCCAATCTTGAATTTTTAAAGTTTTCACTTATCTATAGCCTTGCCACTAAAACGAATAGGATCACCTTTGAATGGCAGTTTTAGGCACAGGCGTATATATTTTTAAGCATAAATTAATAACGGCAGACAGCTGATGTTGTAGAGTAACATAGGCATTATTTGAGAAGGGAATATTATCTACCGTGGGAGAGCCACGGTTCGGCATGCATGGGCCGGCTCGACCGGAGTGATACCACGGCCTCACAGAAAACCGGTGTGAAATAGTGCTTGCGCTGTGCTTCACCGAGTGAGTGAGGATACCGGAGGCTCATACCCCAATTCCCTACTCCTACGTCCCCCCCCCATCCCAAAAAGGCCGGCAACGCACTTGTGACGCTTTTGGTGTTGCAGGTGTCCATGGGCGGCGGTAATCGCTTGCCCCCTATTCAATAAAAAAAAGTAAGAAAATAAAGCTGAAGACGAAATTGTGGTGGTCAGTTAGTTTATAAAAAAACTAGTTAAAATATATTAAAATATGATTATTTTGTATGTTAATAGTTCTTAAACGCCATAGTTGTGCGGTATCCGAACTCCCTTCCGACTGATGCATCGACTGCCGAAGCTATTACCCTTCCTTTTGGCTTCGCCGTAGTCGAGTAAAAAGACAGGACGATACCTACTAGTGACTATTTGTCCAGCAAAACTCAACAAAAGTAATTACTCAAATTACCATTTATACGATTACTTACCAGTTACTTACATATTTTTGAAAATGTTATAGTTTTTAAGTGACATCATTTTCCTAGACTTTATTATTCCCAAGATTATTTGGCGTTTGGGTACTAGTTCAACTGGTTTTACCTGAATGTCAGTTTTTCAACTTTCGGACTAGCAGCGGACCTCCGCAACTGAATTCGAAGGTTGAACTAGTTGTCTGTGTATTTGAGGGCACTGACTTCCCAATAACGATTGCCATATATGTTCATGACAACCGGGACCGTCGCCGAGGGCTTAATGTTCTCTCCGAGGCATGAGTTTTTACAAGCTTTTTATTAACTTGCAATGTATGTATGCTTGTATGTTCGAATGAAATCTTGCAACTCAATTTTGAAGCTGATATATTCATCCGATTTTGCTGAAATTTTGCAAGCATGTATACAGCTTGACAATGCAACATTATGATGACATGTAGCTGAGTTGAAAGGTGGGCATAGGAACTCTGTAAAGAAACGTCGCAACGCCATCAAGTTTGGACTCATTTGATTCGGCTCGACGAGTGCTTTATGAGGGCATTCCAATAAAAGCTTATTTTTAAAAAGATTTTTAATTTAATTTTTTAAAGACAACTCCCGCATCACAAACATACAAATAACGGACATAAAGAACACCCAGACTCAGAACAACAATTTGTGGATCACATAAAGTGTTTTCCCACGTGGGATTTGAACCTACGACACTTGGTGCTGTAGCGAAGAAATTAAAGAAATCTTGTAAGGCAAACCCAACACCATTTTGGCTCGACATTTGAATAGAACCCGAGACCTCTTAATTGGCAGCCGAATACGCTAACCGCCAGACCCACGAGTCAGTCTAATAGTTTATAGTTGTTAAGTGTCTTCTCACAAAAAAAAATAATTAAGTACTGTCGATTAGTGGTTAAATTAAAAAAAAATAAGTAGAAATATAGTCGATCACTTTATTTTATCACATTACAGTCTGTTAATGAAATGGGATGCTTTTTATATTCCATAGTTGTTATATCCGTGTCCATACTGCCGGCCGAAGTCGTTCATGCCCGACTCGTAACCGCCATGGCCTGAATGCAAGTGGCCTCCGCTACCGCCTGATGACATACCACCGCTGTTGTGGTCCGAGACCTGGTGTTGATGGACCGACTACAAAAAGAGAAAAGAAAGTTAAATTTTATAATATGATGGACAATGCGTGAGAAGCACATGAAGAACAAGCGATGTACGCGCGTATAGTAAACTAGCTGACCCAAGCAACCTCGTTTGCGTCCAAGCTACCATCCCCCGTTTTAACCCCAAAAGGGGTTTATATCTCTTTAGAGATCTAATATCTTTAGAAATACATTATGAGTACACCTCCACACCGTCTATAGAGCATATATTTTAAATTTCAAGTCTCTTACTTGAAAAACATAGGACTTTCATACAAACGTCCAACCCCCGTTTTATCCCCTTAGGGGTGGAGTTTCGTAAAATCCGTTCTTAGCGGATGTCTACACCCTATAAAGAACCTGCCTGCTAAATTTCAAGTTTGTAGGTGTTATAGTTTCTGAGATTTCGTGATTAATAAGTGAGTGGTATTTCGCTTTTATACACACATCAAAAGTGTCTAGGGATCAAGCATTTTTATGCGGATTTCTTGAGATTGAGATGTGGCTTTGGCCCTGGCCTGCTCAGTCGCCAGACTTGAACCCGATTGAGCATGCATGGGATATGCTACAGAGAAGAGCTCTGCCGAATATGGAGGGTATCCAGTCGCAAGAAGACCTTTTTTTGTTGTTGCAACGAACATGGGCGGCCATTCCACAGCGTGATTTGGATGAACTCATTTTGAGTATGCCAAACCGATTCTTGTGTTGTTAGTGTTCGCGTTAGAAACACGGATTATTAATTGTTTAAGTTACCTAATAAAATTTTAAAGAAAACTGTTATTTCAGTCTTTTTTTCGAACTTTAATGTTAGTGGTTCAAATGTCAAAAATCCCTTTATTAGGAAAATGGCAAATTTCTTTATTAATGCAAAGGTGACTTGGTTTATCGTTACTGTGACAAACGAAAACACTTTATTTGATGAATCCTTAAAGAAAATTTTATTTAATATCCATCAGGAGAAAAGTTATTGCAAAAATATATGTTGATCCCTAGACACATATGTTGATCCCTAGACACTTTTGATGTGTGTATATATAGACGAGTATAATAAAAAAGTAATGTAAATAAATTAGATATGAATAAACAAATGTTCTGATAATAGTAACGCCGAAAAACTTAACTAAACTTGTAGAAAATAAACAGTCGATATGAAAATAATTACAGAAGTTATCTTTCTGTAATACCGCTATATATTGTAACTTTTGAAGGGTAGGTTTCAAAAGTACTATACAAAACAGAAGAGGCTATAGAAGATAAACAAATCCAAGTAGTCCAAGTCTAATAAACTATTGTCGCGAAACTAAAATTATCAAAAAAGTTAACTGAATGCAAAATTGTTACCGAGTCAAATTCATTTTCTAGGTGGTGACTATCATGTCCTTGGCTCATACCGCCGCTGCCGTACCCCTCGTTAAGGTACCCCTGGCCCCCTCTGTTGAAACCAGCGTGATCATATTCACTGCCGCCTCCGTAGCCTCCCCCGTAGCCACCTCCGTAACCGCCGTACCCTCCATACCGGCCATAGGGCGTGGCCTGGCAGGCCGCCACTAGGAACAATACTGCGATGACCTGGAATAGTAAATTAGAGATTTAAAAAAGAACCAAACAAGGCAATACATATATTTTAATAATTGCGGAATTGATTTTATTTTTATTACCGCATCTCAGTTTTAACCAAAGAGATGGGTGAATATTTAATTTATTATTTTTTGTCTTAGATGGAGAAAAACATTGTATTAAATATACAATCTTAGCGGTAACTTGTAATGGTTGCCATTTCAGGAACAAAACTAACATAAAAAATAGATGAAAAGATCTTATTTAAAACGGTTCGTATCTTGCTGTATTTGAACTCAATCTGTGTATAACCAAAGTTCACAATATTTTTTTATTAATGATTGTTAAAACTATGTACATGAAAGATTTTAAATTGCATTTAGTTACGGCTATATTATTAGTTTAATTAAAGCTTGTAATACCGATAGTGCGAATATTTTTTTTATGTTTGGCCCTGCCAGAATGACTACTCTGCCTGATGGAAAGCATAAGCAGAATCCAAGAGTGGTGGTCACCATACTCATTGCGAATGCAGACAATGCTACAATGCAGCATGGTGACCCACACCATGGTGGGCTAGTGATGCTTCTGCATCATTGGGCCTCCGGTCTCGCACTCACCAACTAAACACGACAGCACGAACGCTGTCATTAATAATAAATATAATAATAATATACTATGCTTCATTGTTAATATACCATAAAAGAAAAGGCTAACTCACCAAGAACTTCATTGTCACTGTTTTAATTTAGAGTAATAGTATCACTACTGAATATCGATTCATCAATTCAACGCCTTATATACTAAATCAATTTAAAGCCATTTGTTGATATTAACCTAATAGCATTCATTGCTGTTACAAATATTACGTGTTTTCTGGGAATTACATAGTTATCTAATGAGGTTTTTAATTGTAGAAAATGCAATGGATTTTCCTAATGTCTTTTCTTGATCGGGATGTTAATTTGCAAAGTTTGTTATATCGAAGAGACGGATGACTTTTTTATGGTATTGGGGGCACATAATGATGCGTCATCTAATGGTAATTGGTACATAGCGAAAAAATATTTTGAATAATATCATTAATAGTTCATAACAAGTGTGAAAATATGCAACTTTAATCAACTTACACTTTTTGACTAAATATTAGACGTTTATATATACTTTGTATAGTGCCATGTTGGTCTGGTTTCCGGGTCGGACCAAAAAGTGTTATTGAGTTTTTCTGATTATAGAAATGCTTAATAAAAGTCCGGAGTTTAGAAGTTAGGGCTCTATACCCACGGGTGTTCTCCGAGGCACGCCTCGGAAATCATCTAAAGCCGTCGTTCTGCACCTGATCTCTCTTCAGCCGTGCGTGTCCCATCGTATTGTGTGAGAGAACAGAGAGTGCATCTGTATCTACGCACCTTTCTGGACTGTCTATCTGGGGGCACGGTCGCCGGTCGTGCCCCCGCCAAGTCGAGCCAAGCGAAGCGCAAGGGCACTACCTACCTTTTCTCGAAGTGTTTCGTCGTTTTTTTGAACCCTCGTAACTTTGGTTCCCGATATACCAGATTGTTCAAATTCTCAGGATATGATGTTAACAATAGACTAATGAAACGTACAAAGTTTCAATTGCATAGCTTTGATACTTTAGATTTTATTGATACCTTAAAAACACCGATTTCGTCACTGACACACTGATGATCATCAAAACTGTTAGGGTACTTCCTGAAGTGCTAGAAAGCTAAAATTTGGTATGTAAACTAAGTTTAGTATACAAACTACAAAAAATTCCTAAACCTATTACTTTTGCCCCCCAACCTCCAAATTTGGGGGGTGGAAGTTTGTATGAGACTTTCACAAATGTTTATGCTAGAGGTTTTTAATTTTGGTATACGGACTTTTTCGAAAGAAGAAAGATGTACAAGAAATACAGCCCAAAAAAAAGAAAAAAAAAATGCCTCATACAACTTACAAAAAGAAATGAAATCCCACCAAAAACATTTTCATGTAAAATGTTGCCAAGACGACTGCATATAGCTTACCCTGTGAAAAAGATATCAGATATCATGTAGAGCCAAGGTTCCGAATCTACACGCCCTAACTCTACCAACCTTAACTTCGTAAACCTTCGATCAAATATAATATAGATGCACAGTTCCATACAAAAGTAAACAAAATACTGTCCACGCTTCTATACGTACTTAGGTATATGTATACCACTTGAGATATAGCGAAAAAAGTCCTGAACTGGTATACAGCTTAACCTAATTTTAACTTTAAGCAGTTGACGTACGGACTAAAATAAATCCATATTAAATTCACTACATATTACCTTTTAGTTTGATGACACGATAGGACAATAAAATTTTATGACTCTCACAAAAATCAGAAATAAAACAACACATGCCCAAAAACAAATGTATTGAAAAATTAAACTTAACGTATTACAATAAAGCACATAATAGTACAAAGTATAACGAGAGTTACATTCCACTGACATTAAATAGTGTGTTCGCGTCTAATCGCTTCTATTTGGCACATGGAAAAAAATGGAGTTGCTTAGGGTACTTTTCGATTTAAAAAAAATACGGTAGTTGGATGGACGACGACAACGAAAGACGGCTCAGTATAAACTTTATTTCAAGATTTCCTTATCTTTGTGGTTCTGGTGTTCTGCAAATTAGGATCCCTTAAAGGCTCTTACGATACCAATATGGATAGCACATGTGGCGACTTTCACATAAAGCGCATCATGAAAACATATGACAGTGCCATCTACCGAAGATACACTGAACTACGGAATAACATACAATACGAAGAAACTACCAATCCTGCATCGCACAATAGAAGTTCTCGCATCGATTAGCATATATACAACATCTCAATATCAACCGTTGGGCCGTGGCCCGCCAGGCATGATCACCTCGCCTGGTCGGAAGATCCTCTCTTTGCGTTGGAGGGACATGACAACCCGTTTCCCCACAGCGCGAATGCGTGTTCTTGATCCGTCACCAAGCGGATAATTATTTAAAGAAATTAGTTTTAAAACAATTAATTAAAATAGTTTTAATAGTATAATCAAACCTATTTATTGCCGTTATTATTATTATTAAGACTCATTGTTCTAATCTACACCATTTCTTGATATGATGACTTGATGACTCCACATTTCTCAACTTTAATAACTGACTTTAATTTTAAAGCTAGGGTGCAGTATTGATTGCTGGACTAAATATACGTCGCGCAGTCAAAAACAAATCATTGGCTTCGTCACCATCATCCTAAGCCCGTTGCAGTCCACTGCTGTACAAAGAACTCTCCCGAGGAACACCACTCAAAGCCCTTTCTGTTGCTATTTGCATCCAGTCGCTGCAAGTCCTCTTACGTAAGTCCTTCTGGCCAGAGGGCGTTCTACACTACGTTTGCCAAGACGCGGTTTCTACTCCAGAACACGATGACTGAATTAGTAAAAGTAGTCGACTTAGTAATAATAGTGATATATTGTAATTGTAAAATGTTAACAAACGTTGTCTTGCCATTTAAAAATACTAAAATCGTGATAGGAAGTGGAGATTATTATAAATGAATCAAGTGTCACGGTCACAGTCGGGGTCGAACGAGCGATCATGTTACCAGGTCCGTCTAATAGGATCTCCTGAGGGATTATATTGAATTTTTGGTCCATACTGATCCCCTATTTTGATTACAATTTTTTATAATTTTTTGTAAACACAACATCCACTAGGGTCCCAAGGAATATTTGATTTGTTATTCTTTGAAATGAAGACCGAATATTTTTAATTTTACTTGTAACAAAATTTTATGATTCATACTTTTATAGGGAGAGGGGAGAATATTCTAAATGAGGTTACTAAAACTTAGATTTTAATGTTTATTTTATTATTTCTGAATAATATATAGTGGGGGGACGGGTGTGATGTCCCTCCAACACAAAGGGATGATCCTCCGACCAGGCGAGGTGATCATGCCTGGCGGGCCAACTGCCCAACGGTTGATGTTGGGTTGTCGTATATATGTTAATTGGCGCCAGAACTTTTATTGCGCGATTCAGGATTTTTAGTGTCTTAGTTTCCTTCGTTACTCCATAGTTCGACGTATCTTCGGTAGATGGCGCTGTAGTATGTTATGTTGTTGTTGCGCTGTATGTGGAGGTCGCCACAATATCACAGAATAATTAATAGTACTGTCGTACAGAAGTGTCACTCTCGAACAAAAGTCAAGTTTAGGCATAAAAAGTTTTCAATTTTGTCACCTTGCACGCGAATCCGAATCTTGTGGTGTGTGTGACTCGAGCGTTCATATTCCGTTAGACACCGCTCGATTTACTAAAAGAGCACGGGGCTGCCGCTTGCTGTACATTTAGGATAATATTAAAATTAATTATAAAAATATAACAACTTTAGTAATTAAGAAGCAAAATTTTACGCACTCACCGTGGGAGAGCCACGCTTCGGCATGAATGGGCCGGCTCGACCGGAGTGATACCACGGCCTCACAGAAAACCGGTGTGAAATAGTGCTTGAGCTGTGTTTCACCGAGTGAGTGAGGATACCGGAGGCCCATACCCTAATCCCCCTACCTTCCCCCCCCATTCCCAAAAGGCTGGCAACGCACTTGTGACGCTTTTGGAGTTGCAGGTGTCCATGGGCGGCGGTGATCGCTTACCATCAGGCGATACGTCTGCTCGTTTGCCGGCCTATTCCATAAAAAAAAAAAAAGTAAAAGAAATTAGAATTTATACACATAAAATTACTTTTAATTAACGATAAAATATTTGTTTTAATTAGAAACTAGCTAACCCACGCAACCTTGTCTGCGTCTCTTATTGGCCGTAGCGTTATGTTAAAAATTTGTTTATCATAAAAAAGGTTATAGTGAGACAACCTTAAAACATAAACATATATATATAACTAGTTGTTGCCCGCGGCTCCACCCGCGTGTATGTCGGTTATCGCGGCAAATAGTAGCCTATGTGTTATTCTGATGTATAAGCTATATTACTGTAAAGTTTCATCTAAATCCGTTCAGTAGTTTTTGCGTGAAAGAGTAACAAACATCCATCCATTCATCCATCCATGCTTAGAAACTTTCGTGTTTATAATATTAGTAGGATTTGCTGTCGCAGACATTATTTAGAACTTTTATTGTTGAACAATTTTTTTATACACTGTTTTTGTGAAACTTTAACTGTATATGAAGCGCATGAATAATGAAAATGAAATATAGCTTATAGCCTTTCTCAATAACTGGACTATCTAATGCTAAAAGATTTTTTCAAATCGGACCAGTACTGACCTAGATTAGCGCGGCTCCGCCCGCATGTTTGTCGGTAATCGCAGCAAAGAGTCTATGTCCTTCTTCAAATCAAAGTATCTCCATGCCAAACTTCATTGAAATCGGTTCAGCGGTTTGGCCGTGAAAGCAGGACAGACAGACAGAGTTACTTTTGCATTTATAATATAGATTTGGATATATAATGGATATGGATATACGAGTATATACTTTAATCATTTTTGACCTATTTATGTTCCGACTGTGAGAGTTCAGAATGATGTGCAATGAGAGATGCCAATGCCCTGCAGTGGATTGTGATAGGTTCATGATGATGATGCTGAAGTTATGGAGGGTGGTTAAGCTTATTGCCGTTAGTTACTTGTATGTTGTCATTATAATTTTTCTGCCCTTTTCCCAATTTGATATGAGATTGGCACAATGTGTAATGTTAAAAATATCCTCACGAGAGTTACTGCGAGCATTAGAAAGATGTATTTCATTAGATATGTCTTGATGGAGGAGGTACTCCGGAAATCCTGTTCATTACCTGAATAATGCTCTCGACTGTACGTCGTCGGAGGCTCTTGTGTGAGTTGGAATTTGATATAAGGATATTTGGTATTAAAAATGTTCCGACTAAAATGGCTACACAAAATATTTAATATTTTTGTGAACAAACTAATAATTTTCTTAACAGTATTGTACTTGCCGGTGATGCATGTTTTACAATGGGTTTTTATGATTTAAAACCGCAAAACCAGAATGTTGTCCAACAATGTGGTTAGTTTCACAAAATAGGGGTACCTACTTTGTGTTCTCGAACCGAGTACAGTTCGAGATCCAGACGTCTTTGATTATATTATTTGAAGATTTGTCCACATTAAACTACAGTCTTTATTGTGGTAAAGGTTATATTAATCCTACTAATATTATAAATTTGAAAGTTTGTAAGGATGTGTGTTTGTTGCTCTTTCACGCAAAAACTATTGAACGGATTTTCATGAGACTTTGCAGTAATATAGCCTAGACATCGGAATAATATAATAAGTTAAAATTTATAGATATTTTTAAAATTTAAATAATAAATACCGACATAAACGCGGGCGGAGCCGCGAGCAAAAGCTACTTCTTAATACATACATAATACTTATTCTCGATAAATTACACACCCATAGGTACACAGAACAAACGATCGCGCTTATAGCGCTATTATTTGTCCTGGGTTCAAAACACAATAATTTTGTCTTAGCAATCAGTGTCACTGGAATAACAAGCCAATTAAATCTAAATGCGAACAAACATACTTGATTATTGTATGTAAAAATATACAAATTTTAACAAAAAAAAAACCGAAAACCTTCAATCTGGACCAACTGGGACCACACGGGAGGCACCAGCTTTCAAACATAAAAAGAATCATCAAAATCGGTTCACCCAGTCGAAAGTTATGAGGTAACAAACAAAAAAAAACAGTCGAATGAGAACCTCCTCCTTTTCTTGAAGTTAAAAATGCGTAAATGTCGGTTCTGCTACGGAGTTGTAATAAAACAAATCAAGGTATCGTCAAATATGCTTTAATCACACATCATTGGGCATCAAAACATTAAATTCCATAGTTGTAACCATGACCGAACTCCCGACCGTAGTTGTTCAGGCCTGATTCAAAACCTCCGTGACCAGATTGAAGATGACCTCCGTGACCGCCTGATGAGATACCACCGGTGTTGTGGTCCGAGACCTGGTGTTGATGGATCGACTGTAGACAACAGAACGAAAATTATAAGTAAAATCATACTGGTACTAATCTTTTAATCGAAGTTAACAAGACTGAGATCTTAAAAGGACGAAAATGAATTAAACAAACCCTATAGTATACCAACCCGTTCAAACAGTCTGACTTGGTAGACCAAATTATCCGGTCTAAGAAAACTATATCCAGCAGACTAGTAAAAGATCTTGATGATAATTAGGCGTCTCCTAAAATAATTGGAATCATATAGTCAAGGCTGATGTTAAGCTAAAAAGACTGTTGTTAAATAACGTACCTTGTCGAATTCATTTTCCTGGTGGTGAATGTCATGTCCTTCCTGGAAACCGTGGCCGCCGTAACCTTGGTCTAGGTAACCGTTCTCCCCTCGGTTGAAGCCAGAGTGGTCGTACTCGCTGCCACCTCCGTAGCCTCCGCCTCCGTGTCCTCCATACCGTCCGCCACGGCCGTAGTACTCACCGCCGGGAACGAACGGCGTGGCTTGGCTGACGGCCACAAGAACTAAGATGACGATGACCTAGAAAGAAATTAAAGCTTCAGAACAATCGTAGTTTCTCGAAGTATATTACTGTTTCATCAGGGACGACAACTCAATGTGTAAAATGGGCACCTAATGGAGTCGCGTAAAATTATTAGATTTCATTCGTACACGGGATAAAAGTTTTCTAAGATCAATAAATATAAGCCAAATATTTGGACGTTCTTATGTTCGTTGGGTGTACCGAGGTAAAGTATTTCTGTTTAAATGTTACTGTAAGTTGCGGCAGTCTGGTGCCAGTCGCTCCGTGAAAACTGATATTCAAGTAAAACCGGTTGAACTAGTTGTAGTACAAATAATCTTGTTAATACGAGTAATAAAGGCTAGGAAGATGATATATTATTATGTATATACTGTAAAAACAGTACAATTTTGACCCCAGTCCACAAGTATCTTTGAACTATTAAAATGATTAAAAAAATTAATTATACACACATCAAAAGTGTCTAGGGATCAAGCATTTTTATGCGGATTTCTTGAGATTGAGATGTGGCTTTGGCCCTGGCCTGCTCAGTCGCCAGACTTGAACCCGATTGAGCATGCATGGGATATGCTACAGAGAAGAGCTCTGCCGAATATGGAGGGTATCCAGTCGCAAGAAGACCTTTTTTTGTTGTTGCAACGAACATGGGCGGCCATTCCACAGCGTGATTTGGATGAACTCATTTTGAGTATGCCAAACCGATGTTCTTGTGTTAGTGTTCGCGGTAAAAACACGGATTATTAATTGTTTAAGTTACCTAATAAAATTTTAAAGAAAACTGTTATTTCAGTCTTTTTTTCGAACTTTAATGTTAGTGGTTTTAAATGTCAAAAATCCCTTTATTAGGAAAATGGCAAATTTCTTTATTAATGCAAAGGTGACTTGGTTTATCGTTACTGTGACAAACGAAAACACTTTATTTGATGTATCCTTAAAGAAAATTTTAATTAATATCAATCAGGAGAAAAGTTATTGCAAAAATATATGTTGATGCCTAGACACATATGTTGATCCCTAGACACTTTTGATGTGTGTATTTGCATACATTATTGCCGTTCATTGTAAAGAGACTGGTATCGATATTTTTGAGATGTATATTATTTATAGAAGCAAATAATATTGAATTATTAAATTAAAAATATAAGTAATAAAACAGAATCAAGTGAAACTTACCAAGACCTTCATTGTCACTTAAAATAGTATAACTATTGAATATCGATCTACGAATGGAATGTCTTTTATACGTAACAAATTACAGCCATTATAATTATGTAAATGATATTTTAATTGCAAAGCCGGTTTTCCCTTTGATGTACCAAGTTTTCCAAATGAGGTTTCACTTACATTTTTGTGGAATACCTAATTCTATTCATTAGGTGTGATGCCATTATGATGGAGTATTATTTTGTCTGGTGATTGCCCACATTCAGTATGTTTGGAACTGTGTTATTTGAGTGAAGGGCTCAAAAGTGTGTGATCGTGTTTTAATACTCTTTGTGGTTATAGTGGTTGGTGATCGTGAGTCCTAAACGAGAGGTTGTTGATTCTGTTTCCACTCAAGACGGATAATTGAGCGATTAGTAACATCTTTATTGTTTTTTTTTTTTTTTAAAGACAACTCCCGCACTAGGAATAAATCCTGTGTCGCGGGGGACTTTTCAAACATACATGAAACGGACACAAAGAACACCCAGACTCAGAACAACAATTTGTGGATCACACAAAGTAATGTTGTCTTCTTTAGTGTTTGAACTCACAACTTTTGACTGATTTCCTTTAGTACATCTCATTTTGACAAAACTTTCACTGTTTAATAGCTGATGTTGTAAGGAGTAACTTTTTCTACTTTTATTTCAGAGTACATAATTAGGGTCCCGCGAAAACAACATTAAAACCCATGCAATAGTGACCAATATCTGATTATATGTATACACCACGGGGCGCAGCTAGTGTCATAATATTAAAGTTATTTGGTATATTTTCATTGTAATAACCTTCACAAGATATAATAAACGTGAGATACGCCAACTGTTTATACAATTTGTTAACATAAAATATTTTATACACTCTTAAAGTTATTTCGTTGTCATCCGATATTTGATTAACTTTTATTTAATAGACAATCATTAGGTAAATCGTTATAAATATATAGAAAACTAGCTGACCCAAGCAACCTCGTTTGCGTCCAAACTACCATCCCCCGTTTTAAACCCAAAAGGGGGTTGATTTCTAAAGATACATTATTAGTACACCTCCACACCATCTATAGAGCATACATTTAAAATTTCAAGTCTCTTACTTCAAAAACATAGGACTTTCATACAAATGTCCAATCCCCGTTTTACCCCCTTAGGGGTGGAGTTTAGTAAAATCCGTTCTTAGCGGATGTCTACACCCTATAAGGAACCTACCTGCCAAATTTTAAGTTTGTAGGTGTTTTAGTTTCTGAGATTTCGTGATTAATAAGTGAGTGGTATTTCGCTTTTATATATATAGATTTATTGATACCATTAATGACACACCGATTCAAAATAACCAATAGACTTTTTTTTATGGACTAGGTGGGCAAACGAGCAGACGTATCGCCTGATGGTAAGCGATTACCGCCGCCCATAGACACTCGCAACACCAGAGGCGTCACAAGTGCATTGCCGGCCTTTGGGGGATGGGGAGGGGGATGGGACGGGGAAAGGGGTTGGGATATGGGCGTCTGGTATCCTCTCCCCCCCGGGCTGGGCGTAATTTGTTACGCCGATGACACTCTTGTCACAGCCCGGGGGGCGAACTTCCAAGAGGCGGCGCGCCTGGCCACCTGGGGTGTTTCTCTGGTGGTCGGGCGCATCGAGGCGCTGGGCTTACGGGTGGCCCTGGACAAGACGGAGGCCCTATTATTTCATGGGCCCCGTCGTGGTCCACCCCCCGGCGCCTCCATAGTGGTCAACTCGGTCCTCGTACCGGTTCGGGCCCAGATGAGGTATCTGGGCCTGATCCTCGACGGTAGGTGGCTCTTCGACGAGCACTTCCGACAGCTTGGTCCGAAGCTGGTCGGCGCTGCCTCCGCCCTTGGGCGACTTTTGCCCAATTTGGGTGGAGCCAGCGTCGCAACGAGACTCCTATACACGGGGGTTGTCCGGTCGATGGCGCTGTATGGCGCACCGGTGTGGGTGGCGGCTCTGACTGCCCTAAATAAGGCTCGCCTCTGGCGGCCTCAGAGGGTATTGGCAGTCAGAGCCATACGCGGATACCGCACGGTGTCGACCGAGGCGGCATGCGCCTTGGCCGGAACACCCCCGTGGGATTTGGAGGCGGAAGTGCTCGCCGAAGTTTATCGACGGGTGGCTGAATATCGGGCGGAGTATGGCTATCGCCCTCCGCCCGAAGAGGTACGCGAGTGGCGTGAAGCCGCCCGTCGAGCCACTATGGCTAGATGGTCGTTCCGGCTGGAGACTCCACGTGCTGGCTTTGCCGCCGTGGAGGCTCTCCAGCCGGTCATCCTCGAGTGGGCAGGGCGGCAGCACGGGACCCTTTCCTTCCGACTGACGCAGGTCCTTTCCGGGCACGGTTGCTTCGGGAAGTACCTGCACTCGGTCGCTAGGAGGGAATTGAGTCCCGCCTGCCACCACTGCGACTGCAGTGAGGACTCGGCCCAGCATACGCTGGCGATCTGCCCTGCATGGGCGTCGCAGCGCCGGGCCCTCACTGCAGTCATCGGAGGAGATCTCTCGCTACCGGCCGTCATACGCTCCATGGCCGGTAGCGATAGCAGTTTTACCGCGGTCGCAACCTTCTGCGAAGAAGTCATCTCGCAGAAGGAGGTGGCGGAGAAGGCCCGGGAGGATGATATCCACTCGGACCCAATCCGCCGCCGGCGAACCGGGCGGCGGAGGCGCGCCTATCAGCGCCTCATGCCGCCCTGAGTGTGGCCGCGGATGGTCGGGACGGGCTTTCCCCTCCATCCGCTCCAGTGGCCAGCCGCGAGGGGGCGACGTACGCGTGTGCCGTACGTCGCCTAATTAGAGAGTCCAACAGGTGACGGTGCCCGCTTCTGTGCGGGCAGGCGCTGGGAGGGGTCCGGACGTGTTAATAACTGCAGTTCCCGGATTCCTCCCTTCACAGGCGCAGAGTGGCACACCGTGTGGTTTTAGTCGGTTCGAGTCCGACACACCGCCCCGCCGCAAGCCCCGGTGGGGTGACGGTCCGAGGGGATTTCCACACGTTAAAAAAAAAAAAAAAAAAAAAAAAAAAAATGGGCGTCTGGTATCCTCACTCACTCGGTGAAACACAGCGCAAGCGCTATTTCACACCGGTTTTCTGTGAGGCCGTGGTTTCACTCCGGTTTAACCGGCCCATTCATGCCGAGTAGACTCTAATCCTGCGAAGGTTATCTCCGTCGGTCTATCTTGGCAGATGGTATTCATTCAGTTACTAAATAAAGATATACCTAACTGGTTTCATTTCTACAAGAATTTAGGAGACAATCATTCTTAGTACACTGAGTATTAACACAAAGATCCATTACCTTCAGAATTGTTAAGAACTTTTAAGTATATTATGTTGTGTATAATTATGATTCGTCGCTAAGCATTTTCATTTTCTTTGTTTCAGGTAAAATATCAATACCAGCTAAAGCATCTACTACAAGGACAAAATCAGGCTCAGTTTGAACATAAACGAAATTATTTTCATGTAAATTGAATAACGGATTCTTCATTCAATTAGATCCATTGTTTCAAATTCCTATCAAGTTGTAAATATTTGATTATCTTTGTAAAATTCCACATTTATGCTTTAACTAGCTGTTGCTCGCGGCTCCGCCCGCGTGTATGTCGGTTATCGCTGCAAATAGTAGCCTATTTTTTATTCTGCTGGATAAGCTATATTACTGTAAAGTTTCATCCAAATCCGTTCAGTCGTTTTTGCGTGAACTAGTAACAAACATACACACAAACTTTCCCCTTTATATATTAGTGTGAAGTGTGATTAGTGTGATAAGAAATAGGAAGTCTGTGATACTAATCCACGTACATATGTTTAAAAAGTCATAGGAATCAATCGAAAACAACGATAAAGTCAGTGAGTATTCATTGTGGAGTACTAACGAGACCTGACTTAGCATAAGTTTATTGGTTTTTAACGGACTTCAAAAAAAGCGTGGCTGTGTCTCAGAAACGTGTGGAGGTATCAAGCTGAAATTCATATCAAATACTCAGGTCTACTGTCCCTTGGAGCTGTGAAAATATCAAACTTCTAAGCCAACGCAATCAAAAGATACAGCCATTTATGCTACAAACTTTTGACTCTCGCAAGGAAATCAAAACCTACAGGGTACTTCCCGTGAACTCAGAATCTTGAAATGTGGTACGAAGCAACGTCTTATAGCACAGATAAAGAAAAAATTACGAAAAGCATACATTTTACTTATATACCTACAGGTTTGTACGGAACCCTGGGAGCGCGAGTCCGATTTGCACTTGGCCTGTTTTCTTTATTTTTTATGTGTTCGCGGATAACTTCGTCGTTTATGAACCGATTTTGATGATTCTTTGTGATGAAAGGAGATATCCCAATGTGGTACCATGATAAGGACACTAAAATCTGATGATGATATCCAAGAGAAATCGAGGGGAACCTTCTAAATTCGTAGGGGTGACTAGTGCTATTTGTTATTTTTAACCCCCGACCAAAAAGAGGGGTGTTATAAGTTTCACGTTTCTGTCTGTCTGTGGCCGGAGCGCCCGAACGGACGAAGCGATTACAATTTAGTTTTTTTTTGTATGAAAGGTGAGTTACGTGCGAGTATTCTTAGACATGTTTCATGAAAATCGGTTGAGCTGTTTAAAAGTTATGGGGATGAAAGTGGGGAAAAGTAACCGAATGTCTGCAAAATATCATCGAGTGGGGTCTCAAATGAAAGCGCATTACGTGTTTGTTACTTTTTAAAGGGAGCTCAGGTTATTATGTCGGGGGTTTTTTAAATTTTGAGAATTTATAGTTATACACACATCAAAAGTGTCTAGGGATCAACATATGTGTCTAGGGATCAACATATATTTTTGCAATAACTTTTCTCCTGATTGATATTAATTAAAATTTTCTTTAAGGATTCATCAAATAAAGTGTTTTCGTTTGTCACAGTAACGATAAACCAAGTCACCTTTGCATTAATAAAGAAATTTGCCATTTTCCTAATAAAGAGATTTTTTACATTTGAACCACTAACATTAAAGTTCGAAAAAAAGACTGAAATAACAGTTTTCTTTAAAATTTTATTAGGTAACTTAAACAATTAATAATCCGTGTTTCTACCGCGAACACTAACAACACAAGAACATCGGTTTGGCATACTCAAAATGAGTTCATCCAAACACGCTGTGGAATGGCCGCCCATGTTCGTTGCAACAACAAAAAAAGGTCTTCTTGCGACTGGATACCCTCCATATTCGGCAGAGCTCTTCTCTGTAGCATATCCCATGCATGCTCAATCGGGTTCAAGTCTGGCGACTGAGCAGGCCAGGGCCAAAGCCACATCTCAATCTCAAGAAATCCGCATAAAAATGCTTGATCCCTAGACACTTTTGATGTGTGTATTTATTTTATATGAAAGCTGGTGCTTTCTGTGTGGTACTATTTCAATTTGGTCGTTCTTGAAGTCGGTTTTTTTTTTGTTAAAACTTGTAGTAAGTATTTTCTTTCCGACCTATATACTAATGTTTATGTGAACAAAAAGTATCTTGTGAAGAGAAAATCAAACCTAATTCGGACATCGGATGTCCGTCTATCTATTAATTTAATCAATTGTTTTGCCAGTGAGTTGGGTTGGCAGAATCTAAAGGTAGAAAACAGTTAGAAATACTGCTGGTAATATGGGCGGAGGCGCTCTAACTCCCACGTTTTGCTAACTGTATTTCATTCCCACTCAGTAAACCAACTTGATTTATATACATTATTGGAATAAGCCAGTGAAAGGCAAGTATGAGAAGAATAATTCTTTATTAAAGTCAACCTAGCTTTTATAGCAAAAGCTTTGCTTTGCTTGAAACTAGATGGCGATGTGTATTAGATGTCCGAAATATTTATTTATTTTTAAGCTATTGCATAGCTTTTATCGCGGGCTTTGAGGCCTTTGAGCGCGGCACCGAATCAAGAAATTCCGTAACGTAATGAAAATAAAACCTGACACCCGAAGCTCGCACGGATCGAGATGAGCTGCTCAGAACGACGAATCAACGAATCTAGGCACGAAGTGCATGACAGAGACAGACAGTCAAAACAGTCTGGGTTTGCGCAAGTATACTTGAACGTGTAGAAAAGTGTGTGAAAGTATATGGAATAATACGAATAATACAGTGTAATTAAAGATAATATACGTCAAATCACTTTTATTTGATTTGTTTTAAAATTATTGGTTTATCAATTCTCTGCCGACATCTAACAAATCGACACCATTCTTGAGGCCAGTTTTAATGCCATCGACGCCACCCTTGACTGCACCAGTCGCGCCACCAACTACGCCTCCTGCTACGCTGCTTACTGCCTTTTCAACGATATCCAAGCCTGGTAGGAAAGGCTTAGCCTGAACGGCCGCCAGAACAGCTAAGACAGCTAAGAAGATCACCTGAAAAGTATTATTATATCAGTTATGGAATCAGGCGTTACTTTGCGGAAATCCATGACATTAAATGCTATGAAATATATTAAAGCTAAATATATTTCATAGCATTTAATTATTATATCAGTTAGGTACAAATTCTCTCTTTACAAAACAAAGTGTTCCTTTCTTATTGTTGTATATTTCTACGTTTTAATTTACTCCTTCCTTCCTCATTATGATGAAATAATTAGCATTAACAAAATTGCTTGATATAGGGTAATGCAAAAACGAAATGTGAATCGCAATAGATTCGTCACTTGAGTGATTTTAAATTGATTAAATCTTCTTCTGGTGGAGTTCGTATCAAAGTTTTGAATATTTGTCATTGTTATTTTTTTTTTTTAAAGACAACTCCCGCACTAGGAATAAATCCTGTGTCGCGGGGGACTTTACAAACATACATGAAACGGACACAAAGAACACCCAGACTCAGAACAACAATTTGTAGATCACACAAAGTGTTGTCCTACGTGGGATTTGAACCCACGACACTTGGCGAAGTAGGAAACGGCGTGGTGACCGTTAAACCACTAGGCCAAACGTGCAGTCATTGTTTGTCATTTGTTTGGGCTTTTATGTCAAACGTTATACTCGTAAGTTTAACAATAGCCATGTTACCAGTTAAACTTAATATTAAATCAAAATATGCATTTACGTGACAATATTTTAAACGATATTTAGTAGAAAGTTAAACAGGAAAGATATCTATAAAAGTATTTAGAAATTTAAAGAATTACTTACCAAGTACTTCATTGTAAGTGGATATTTGCTGTTAGTCAGTGACAAAAGATACTGATAGGCAATCTTCGGAAGCTGTGTCTTATATATTGAGGTAAATCATTATCATTATCATTTGACGATATTTTAATTATGTGGTATTATAGTGTAGCAGTGATAACTTGCTTAAAAATATGTTTTGATCACTTCACTAACTGGCCTATTCGGCTAATGGGTAGCGACCCAGACTATTAATGCGGAGGTCAGGAGTTCGATTCTCATTCAGGACAAATAATTATCTCAAGGATTAGGTGTAACTTATCTATAACTAGCTGACCCACGCAACGTCGTTTACGTCTCCTATTGCCCGTAGCGTAATAGTTTTCCCCCGTTTTTGTAACATTCTTCATTGATGCGTCGCTCCTATTGGTCTTAGTGTGATGATATAATTATAGCCTATAGCCTTCCTCGATAAATGGGCTATCAACACTGAAATATTTTCAAATCGGACCAGTAGTTCCTGAGATTAGCACGTTCGAACAAACAAACAAACAAACTCTTCAGCTTTATAATATTATAGTATAGATAATAAAAATATAAGTATGGCTATCTTCAATCTGTTGAACAACATTGGCTCAACCTAGTTTAGTACGGCAGTATGTAGATGGATGACTCATCATAAATATTAACAACAATATTTGTTTTCGTTCACCCAGTTTCAATGACAAACTGGTTAAATATTTTTTTGCGCTACGCGAATATATTTTGATTTTGTTTCTTGTAGCTTCTGCAGCGTCACGTTTTCCCACAACAGCTGTTGTCTAACGATATCTGTCTGGATGAATGGAGCTGAATAGGAAAATTGAAAATTTTTTCTGTTTTAGTTTTCTCTCCTGGTTATGTTAATTAACTCATTCTAAAAGGTAATCTTATACTAACATACATATAAAGCTGAAGAGTTTGTTTGCTTAAACGCGCTTATCTCAGGAACTACCGGTCCGATTTGAAAAATTCTTTCAATTTTAGCTAGCACATTTTCATTAGCCAATGAAGAATGTTTAAAAAATGGAGGAAATTATTACGCTACGGGCAATAGGAGACGTAAACGAGGTTGCGTGTGTCAGCTAGTAATAAATATAATTTAACTAATCACTTATAATTCCCGCAGGTGGTAATTGTCGTAATGAGATGATGAGCAATCGCAATATTGCTTAGGCAGCGAATTTATTGGTCAACCCTTAGTTGAATATGCATATGTTTGTGTTAATAGTATATAGGTTATGTATATATCTATCAGATATCATATACCTTGCAAAGCAGGCGTGAATTTTGTAATAGATGTGCATGGTTTTAATTTCCATTGAATAGTAACCTATTTTTTTTTGTAATCCTCTCCACAGAACACATGTTTTATGTTTAAAATGAAGGTATGTCCTTAATGCATTGGAAAACAATAGCTTTTTTATGATTTTCACACAGTGGTTAGAGATCCTGACAGCTAAGCTAGAGGTCGATTCCCAACATTGTGTGATGAGTACGATCATTATTCTGGCGTAATTTAACTATATGTATGTGATTAGAAATGTATAAGTGTAATATATTTGATCGGTTGACAGCATTAATACATATTTCTGTGTGCAACTTCAGGGATAAAGACATAGGATATGTGCATAATCCAGGGAAAACACTATCTTCTTTAACCAGACGACGCGGAAAGTGTATGGCTTGCGCGTAAAAATTGTGTCGTAGAATACATTTCTTTTTGTAAGTAGGAAAGATATATTAAGGGCTTATATGGAAAAACATATCGGATAGATGTTTGTTGTTAGATGAAAGGTACTTCATATCGTTCTGTGTGCATGGCTGGCTACATGTACAAAAGTTTATGATGACCATATGTACCGTACCTTATAAAATACAAACAAAACAAAACATGTTTAGAGGGGAGGCTGTAACTCACTGACTGAATAAAAAGCAGTGAGTTCGTGACCCATATGTGTACCATGGCTCACCTAAGGTTTTCAAGTATAAGAATAAACCCATTAAGAATTATTGTGATAATGTTATTTTAGAGACACGGTCAAGATTTTAATCTAAAAGTCAAATGTGTTTAGAAAAAAAATATTGCTACACTAACTGTTGCCCGCGGCTCCGCCCGCGTGAATGTCGGCCATCTGTCAAAGATTTTTTTTCTAACACACAATGTCATCCAGTCCCAAGCTAAGCAGAGCTTGTGGTATGGGTACTAGATAACTGATATAAATACATTTATACTTTTTTTTATAAAGACATGTTATACATAGAAAACACCCAAACTCCGAAACAAATATTTGCAGATCATACAAATATTTGGTCCGACCCGGGAATCGAACCCGAGACCACAAGCACAACAGTCGCTTACGCTACCACTTGCACTACCGAGGCAGTTAATTGGTCGTACCAACTCAGAAACCTTTGTGGGCTCATGCACAACACTTTTGCTGAAGATCATGACATGATCAAATGCATAGTTTACGATTCTATAAAGGACATACAGACAAACTAAATATATATATTCGGTTTTGATACTCAATCAGAGTTTGTTTTCTGTTCTACTCCTAGATATCGAACAATCCCAAAAGTCCTTTCATACAGAATATACCAGCGGTCAGGCAACCAATGGCTTTCTCCACGCCGTTTATGGCCCTTGACTGCACCGGCTGCACCAACAACCACGCCTCCTGCCATGCTGCCTATTGCCTTTTCAACAACATTCAAGCCTGGCAAGAACGAAAACAACACGATGAAAGTTATCACAAGTACATAATGATTATTTCTAAAACAAAGCGCCTTTTGTCTACTGTTGTCTTTTGTGTCGTGAGCATGCACAGTACTAGTTATCTAAATACAAATAAGAGTTTTAAATAATTCTTTCAGTCCTCGTTACGGCTTAATATGCACTTTAAACCAAGTTATTTACAAAACGACGAAACGTCCTCGAATTTGTCTGAAATAAAGCCAAATATGTTCGAATTGTGTTAACAGAACTATAAAAACTAAAGGAGTGCTTGAAGTGTATTCAATCAGTAAATCCACTGTACCATATCCTTTCACTTACAATTCTCGAGGGTAAAAGAAAGTATATTGGATAGAAACAAATCAGATATACCTAATCCGAAAATTGACTGAAATCGAACGAAAACAATGAACCTTTATTGACATATAGTAAGAAAGCTACTGAACATTTCGACCAACGGTGTGTCTGTAAGGCTAGAAACTCTTGTAGTGATGAGTCATAACGTGCTAAGTACGTAACCATCGCCTGGCAGGCCTCAGCCCTGCACATCATCATCTTTCATGGTTTTGAAAGTGCAAAAAAATGAGAAAGAAAAACTTGTTCCTGTAAGGCTGAAATTTTTATAGCATTTAGTTCATTCATTAAGAAGTTCAAAAACAAAATGACAGGCGATTCCGATGAGCACTAGTACCTGCCAGGCGAACAGAAAGCCACACATTTCTTCAATTACATCATCAATGTAAATAAATTTTATTCTGTAAAGTTGTAATTCATATATATATATGTTTGTATGACCGATTTAAAGAAAGTAGGAACAATGACCGGCGATGCTGGCTAGAATATTTCCTTGACAGGTGAGGAGAAAGATAGCACTGGAGTGCAAGTAAAAATGTGTCTGAGAACACTTGGTCGGTCCTAACACGACAAACTTCTCATTATTAGTCATAAATAACATTAAATCGTCGGTAGCATCTAAATCAATGCAATATACATTTCAACTAAATGAATGATATATACGATTTTTTATGAACAAAAATAAAGCATTGCCCACACTATTGTGCGTATGACACATCTTAATATATATAAATCTCGTGTCACAATGTTTGTCCTCAATGGACTCCTAAACCACTTAACCGATTATAATAAAATTTGCACACCATGTGCAGTTCGATCCAAATTGAGAGATAGGATAGTTTAAATCTCAAATTATAGTCGTAATTTTAATTTATTGCTAATTATTGTATATAAATATGGCGGTACGAAGTTCGCCGGGTCAGCTAGTATATATATATAAATATACATATGTACACATATATAAATGTTTGAAATTCTAACTTAATTCTTTTGGATTTTTTTCGTTTGAATTTTATTAGGTTTCTTTTGTCAAGTCTTATACCTCTACATCTAAGATTTCATCATGGCCACTTTTGACATTCAGTAGACAAATAATAATCATCTTTTCAATTTCGCTTTGACATACATACAGACCACTAGGGATATAAAGTTAACAATTTTTTCATTAATGATTTTTAAGCTTTAAGCAACCCACAAAAAAAGTATAATTGCAAATTATTCAGGGAAAAAATTAGCGATGATTGGTTGTGTGTGGAAGTTCGTTTCATTTTACAAAGATAAGAAATAAGTACACAAGTGAAGCTCCCGGCAATAGCTAGTGCTGCATACAGCATAATTTATTTCGCTTCGTTTTAAAGAATCTTTCATAATAGTGCCAGGCCATAAAACAGCAATGAAATCCAGTAACTATTCATGGCTGAAATAAGGCTTTGAAAGTGCTTGCCTTTGGTACGATGAAAGCAAATTGAGTTATGAATCACTGACGATTATTCAAACCTGTCCTAAGAAATGATAATATTATTATATTTAATTTTTTCAATATTGCGAAGATTCTCTGAGAAGAAAGTTTTATTATTATTATTGAATGTAATAAATATAAGAATTCAAATTATATAAATGAAATATATTATTAGAAACTGAGGACACAAACTCAACAAAAGGAGGTAGGTATAATTAGAGAGTGTGAATGCCTCTGTTTTCGTTTTCGAATGCGTCTTCTTGATTCGATGTTAAAAAAATTGCGTCAATGAAACATCAAGATTTCTTAACATTTACTTATTATTAATTCAGGAACATCTAATTAACCAGTTCCCTGGCAATAAAAGTGAGTTTAATTAAAAAATATTGTATTTGTATGACGTTTAATGTTGCATATGGTTTTGATACTCAATCACATATTGTTCCCTGTTCTACTCTTAGATATCAAACAAATTCAATCTTTTCTTCCCAAACAGATCCTCAGTCAAGCCACCAATGCCTTCCTTAACTCCATTCTTAACACCCTCAACGCCTCCTTTGACTACACCAGTCGCGCCACCAACTACGCCTCCTGCTACGCTGCTTACTGCCTTCTCAACAACATCCAAGCCTGGTAGGAAAGGCTTAGCCTGAACGGCCGCCAGAACAGCTAAGACAGCTACGAGGATTACCTGAAAATTATAATTACATTAGAATATGATATCTTAAAATAAAATAAAATGTAGCTTTTGACACTTTTAAATTGTTTTCTGTGTCAGACACATGAAGTCAATAAAATTAATAATGTACATAGGAGTTTAAATTTTGCATTTTCATTTGTTCATATTTTAATTTTGAAAGACTAGCAACTTGTTTTATCGTTATGAAATAAGACACAAGCTGCGATACTGTTGAGGTCTGTTATCGGATTTATTAGTTAATCCGATTAGGGTCATAAGTAACTAATTCAAAGTGAAAAGAATATGAAATTTTCATATTTTAAGAAGAAATGTGTTTGGACAATGCAACAATTTTTAAAGAAAAGTATTAGTAGGTACTTACCAGAGACTTCATTGTTACAATAGTTTTAGCAACTGAATATCGACATATCGGCTCAATACCTTATATAGTAAAGTGAATCACAATAATTTGTGACTGATGATATTTTGATGACTTTTATAATTCAATATTTAATACTTTTGTGGATAGGATTATTTACTTTTTTTTTTTTTTTTTTTATGGAATAGACCGGCAAACGAGCAGACGTATCGCCTGATGGTAAGCGATTACCGCCGCCCATGGACACCCGCAACACCAGAGGCGTCACAAGTGCGTTACCGGCCTTTGGGGGATGGGGGGGGGGAGATAAGGGGAGGGGTTGGGGTATGTATATCGGTATCCTCACTCACTCGGTGAAACACAGCGCAAGCACTATTTCACACCGGTTTTCTGTGAGGCCGTGGTATTACTCCGGTCGAGCCGGCCCATTCATGCCGAAGCGTGGCTCTCCCACGGTTTCTAGACTAGAAGAACCAAACAACCTCGTAACCTCGTTTGCATCTCCTATTGCCCGTAGCGTGATAATTTTCCCCCGTTTTTGAAACATTTTTCATTGGTGCTACGCTCCTATTGGTCGTAGCGTCATGATATATAGCCTATAGCCTTCCTCGATAAATGTACTATCCAACACTGAAATAATTTTTCAAATCGGACCAGTGGTTCCTGAGATTAGCGCGTTCAAACAAACAAACAAACTCTTCAGCTTTATAAAATAGTATAGATTAGGTCGTTTAGCTACATTTCTGGCTTCTCTATTTGGGATTAGGTTTAGGCTAACGTACTCCTAAAAATTTAAGGACACAACGCATTTGTGACCCTTGAATTGAGGGTAACCATCTGCCACGGTAGTCACATACTACAAACGTGGTCTCTTGCTTGTTTAGCCCTGAACTATAAAAGTAAACCGCGGAGCACAATTAGTTATTAAAACTTTTAACCTGGTAGACATTATCGTACGCTTCTTTGTCACACATTTTGTAGGAACCTTTTCGCATTGTACATAATGTACATTTATGGAATAAACCATGCTAATACCATTACTTTCACCCTGTCTTATCACATGCCTACACACATCACGTCACACGACAGGTAAATTTTGACTAAGCTATTTTTTGCGCCCAAGCTTCCTGTTACAACTTCTGTACATTAATATGGGAAGAAAATTCTTTGTACGTTTTGTTATCAAATATAGCACACGAAAGGATTTTGATTTCACTATACTACGGCCTAGTATAGCATCAGTCGAATTTAATACTAATCATACTTTTAACTACCCTCATTCGACAAGGTCCTCCGGTATCCTCACTCACTCGGTGAAACATAGCGCAGGCGCTATTTCACACCGGTCTTCTGTGAGGCCGTGGTATCACTCTGGTCGAAGTTAGGTTTTATATACGTCGATATGCTTCAGTGATAGCTTATCAAAAGAAATAACTTATCGAACAATTCGAAGTTGATGCATTAATTTTACCCATTTAGGAGTAAATTGCTGACTAGCAAATATCATCTAGATATACACACATACATTCTGAAGTACAGAACAACTTAGGTCCCATTTGCATCACAAGCGCTCTGATGATGCTGGCGCCGAGATTACAATTGCATGTGATTGTACTGAGAAGCAATGTCGTTACAGAGATGGCGTAAGGATTCAAATTTAAGACACTGTTATATTCTACACGATTTTGCTAAGGTTAAGTAAAATAATAAAGTTAGCTAAAGTTTAAACAAATAGCTTAGCGATATTTAGTCTTGTGATCAATGGATCGGCCGCCTCGCCTTAATGGCCTCAAGAATCCTAGTCAGAAACAGTCTCAAGAGGGCATGATGTTGTGGTTAGGTTCTAGACGCTTCTCCGGTGACAATAATTGTTACCAACGTGTGTTTGAGGACAAACTGGGTTAATCATTCTTTTTAAAAACAATTCTTTCCTATGTCGTAGTATACACATTCTAATCTACACAAAATATTTGCCTAGACTGATGGATTCATCTGTATAGCAACTACACCGCTTGTATACCAATATAAAAATTTTGGCCACGCGTGCTTATTTTTTATTTTTTTCTAATAAAAATTAATTGTTCACAATAATAAAACTTTATTCTAAAACATAGGTCCACAAAACTGTTTCAAACAGTTTGTCTGTGGACTCAGTTATATTGTTAGCATCCACTCCCTAAGGGGGTTAAAATAAGTTAGTCAATCTTTACTGATATTATATAGAGGTAAAGTGACAAAATGTGAGATTGTAGTGGGTAATATCTGGATCTACTGAACTGATTCAGATTTTTTTACCAATGGAAAGCCATTTATTAGTGAGTGTTATAGGCTACATACATATGATATCATTATCCCGGAAAATGATTACCGCAAACAAAGTCAGAGGAAATTAATGAATTAAATTAAAAAGCTTTTTAAAAACAAGCTTTTACTTGAATGCCTCGAGACGAATCAAACGAGTCCAAACTCGATGATGTTGCGACGTTTCTTTACACAGTTCCTATGGCCACCTTCCAGCTCCAGCATCAGATCAGTTCCATGTCATTATAATATTGTATTGTCACACTGTATACATATGCTTGCAAAATTTCAGCAAAATCGGTTGAAGATATCTGCTGCAAAATTGATTTGCAAGATTCCACCCGAACATACAAGCATACATACATACATTGCAAGTTTATAAAAAGCTTGTAAAAATTTGTAACAGATACAAAGAACATAGACTCATATCGGCAATTTGTTTATCTGTCAATTTTTTTATACAAATGACATTCAAACCCCCAAAACTCCCTGCATAGTTCGTAGCATCCACTAAAATGATTGCGCCATCCGCACAGTTCATTGTCCTAGTAGTACCTGGTTATTTTCATTAGCAACTACTTCAGTGTCTTTATATATTTTATTTACTATTAAAATATAAACAAGGTCTTCTATAATCATTTGAAACATAATCCGCGAGCTTCGACGAAGCAGGTAGATCGTTAACATCGTTAGACAGGAACCGTCCATTTTTTTTGCTTCTTAATTAAGGGAAGCTGAAGAAAGCCGCTTATTTCTGCAATGGAGAAGGTTCAATTAATTTCTCCAATGATAAAGGAGTGTTTTGAGAGGATGGAATTTTTTCGTCAAAAGTTAAATTGCTATCGAGGTACATTTACCTCGATAGCAATTTAACTTTTAACGAAAAAAAATTCCTAACTGATATTTGTATATCAAGAGTACTAATCATTATCGGTATTATTAGTTATGTAGTTGTGGAGGAACAGGTGATCATGCCTGGCGGGCCATTTTTATGTATCCGTTATTGTTAGGACAAGGTTTGTGTACAAGAAAAATTTCAAAGCCGGGAAAAGTAATTTTTTTTTGTCAGGGACGGAAAGCTGAGACAGATGTGTAAATATGGGGGTACGAAGTTCGCCGGGTCAGCTAGTTGTTCATAAAAATGAAATTGCGTAATTTTACTGCTTGTCAGCAATTTAGTATCAGAAAATCTACGGAGCACAGGTCTTTAATTATGGAGGTACCTAAATAAATAATCGTTTCGTTGTTTTACTTGAACACGGTACAAGCTACCAGATAACGTGCTTACTGCAATTAAACAATTGTGCAGCCATTAACTTCTTTAACCTAGTAAATGTTTTGTTAAATTTATTTTCTGTGGGAAACACGATAGCTCATTGTGTTAGTAGTAGTAGAAGTAGTTAGTGCAGAGAATGGACCGGCTGCCTCGTTTATTACACATGTCATTTTCGACACCTTAGTTATTTATCCTAACATAATCCTTACCGTGGGAGAGCCACGCTTCGGCATGAATGGGCCGGCTCGACCGGAGTGATACCACGGCCTCACAGAAAACTGTTGTGAAAAAGTGCTTGCGCTGTGTTTCACCGAGTGAGTGAGGATACCGGAGGCCCATACCTCCCCAACCCCTCCCCCTATCTCCCCCAATCTCCTCCACCCATCCCCCAAAGGCCGGCAACGCACTTGTGACGCCTTTGGTGTTCCAGGTGTCCATGGGCGGCGATAATCGCTTACCATCAGGCGATACGTCTGCTCGTTTGCCAGCCTATTCCAAAAAAAGAAAAAACCTAAATCATAATGGTGACACCAGAATGCTGTTAAACATACTAATATATTTCTAAATACTTACATATCTTAGATAGTGCTCAACGCAATGAATTTATTGATGGTGAGAATCGAACCAATGGCCTCTGACTTGGCAGTCTAGGACACTAACCAATACTCGTAGGTGAGTCAGATTATCGTAACTAAGGCTACTATTTAGCGTAATGTTAGAATAGCGTATTAATATTAGCTTTTCTGCTTTTAGCTTTGAATTCTTTGCATAATGTATAATACACACATCAAAAGTGTCTAGGGATCAAGCATTTTTATGCGGATTTCTTGAGATTGAGATGTGGCTTTGGCCCTGGCCTGCTCAGTCGCCAGACTTGAACCCGATTGAGCATGCATGGGATATGCTACAGAGAAGAGCTCTGCCGAATATGGAGGGTATCCAGTCGCAAGAAGACCTTTTTTTGTTGTTGCAACGAACATGGGCGGCCATTCCACAGCGTGTTTGGATGAACTCATTTTGAGTATGCCAAACCGATGTTCTTGTGTTGTTAGTGTTCGCGGTAGAAACACGGATTATTAATTGTTTAAGTTACCTAATAAAATTTTAAAGAAAACTGTTATTTCAGTCTTTTTTTCGAACTTTAATGTTAGTGGTTCAAATGTCAAAAATCCCTTTATTAGGAAAATGGCAAATTTCTTTATTAATGCAAAGGTGACTTGGTTTATCGTTACTGTGACAAACGAAAACACTTTATTTGATGAATCCTTAAAGAAAATTTTAATTAATATCAATCAGAAGAAAAGTTATTGCAAAAATATATGTTGATCTCTAGACACATATGTTGATCCCTAGACACTTTTGATGTGTGTAGTTTTATTTAAATTCGTTTATCTCTGTTCTTGAATGAATCAACCTTCAAACCAAACTTATATGTTCGTGTAATTAATTTACAACGCGCTTCTATTTGTGGCAATGACTCATGCTACAGGCCCTTAATAGTTCCCGATACGGGTCGTGAGATACACACTGTAATATAAACAAACACCCAAGGCTAAAGTATATCATGTAGAAGCATGCACAATATTTATATTAGGTTTTGCTTATAACTCCATTCAAACAACTAATTGAACATAATATAAATCGGGAATAAAATACTACTTTCCAACTTAATAATTGAAATTAGGTATCACTCTTGTTACATACGGCAAAACTGTATATCTGAACATTGTGTCACATCTAACACAAATCTAATAACACCTCAAACACCACACATACACTCATGGGTGTCAAAATACATGGGTTATGCATCCTTCTGGTGGAGTTAGATCTTTATTCTTTATAGGGATGACTTTGCGTTCCTGCAGTGATGAGTTAAGAGCACTGATCGTAACCGCATCTATTCAGACCATGTGTATGTTGGGCCATTAAGGGCACAAACTATCAGGGACAACAGCAAACCAAATGGTATATTAAGCCCTAATATCTTTTCTAAGGAGAGGTCTATGTCCATCAGTGGTCTAAAATAAGGTGTTGATAATGATGATGGTGAATGCCTTTGTGTTGTCGCATGTTGTTGTGTTCATCTCCTAAATACTTAAGTTCGTGCGCAGTTGTGTAACATATATTATACGATTTTAATAGTATTTAACTAGTTTTGAATTGTTTAACTATCAATATCATTCGTGATAATGAATTGCTTTTGTTATTATGTATTAATTTTCTTACGATAAATACTTATCGATGTCATTTCTTAAAATTCATTAAACTAATATCACGAATTGTAAGACTGATGAAGACCGCGATTAGACAAACGGCTCTATCGTGGGCAAACAGGTCCTCATACTGGTTCAGACTCAGATGAAGTATCTGGGCTTGATCCTTGACGGAAGGTCTTCTACCAGCACTTCCGACATCTTGCTCCGAAGCTGGTCGACGCTGCCTCGGCCCTTTTGCCCGTTTGATATAATGTTTCCATTTGCAGATGCAGATGATAAATGATGATGATACTGTGATATAAAATATCATGTTAATTGATTTCTAAGTATTTTTCATTTGATATTACAAATAGTAAAAATCAATATGCGCATTAAATACGTCACATTAATAATATATTACATGGTGCATTTAGTTCAAAACCACAAATGTGCTTAAATAATTCACATGAATGATCCGGTGCTAATCAATTTGGTTTTAGTAATGGCATGTGTATTTTGAGAATGGCCGACTAGTTTTGTGTTCCATGGGGTTATCAACGGGCAAAGCAGTGTGAGAAGCATCTTTAAATTAGACTGCCAAAGTGACCCCTGACGGAGTCGCCGCAAGCAGTCGCGCCAAGTTCCTTTAACCCAAATTAAATTCTCTTGTTTTGCATGCGGAATCGTCATGGTTATTTCCGAGTGGAACCTAGTACAATCGCATGCCATCTTGTGTATTAGTAACCCTGGCGCCAGATGTACCGTAGATCGGAAATACCTGATACCCACCGCCACCCATCTTTTTACCCGACTGCGAAAGGAGGGTTATGTTTTTCGAGTGTATGTATGTATGTATATTTCTTTGGCACGCCCTAGAGCCTAAACGTTTTGTCGTATTTTTATGTGAGTGGTGTCAATAGATTCGTCTTAGTCGTGAGAGTGACACACTGGGTACATAAAAAAAAAGGATTTTTGGCGCCAAAAAGTAATATATAAAAAAAATATGTTTTCAAAATACATCGGGTGTGGCATCAAAATAAAGATTTTTTACGGTGATTACGAATATATATAAAACTTATGTTTTTATTGTTAAATATTGACGCAGTCGGGTTTTTTATTTTTAATAATTTGTACTTGTTACTATAGTAAATTTGTTTCCAAATGTCACATTTCCTGTATTTGCATTCTTTGTTGTTTTAAACTACTCACTTTATTAAAAAACAAACTTCATCCACTACAGTTAAGATTAATTATTCCACACGAAAATTGTAAGACTATTTTGCAAGGGTTCTTAACCGAGAGTGCTCAGCGTTTACACTGTTTTAAAGGTAAGCTCATCTGGGGGATGTAATTAACACCCTAATGCGCGTATCTGAACGGCCGGACCTTTCGGAGCAAAATTTTTAATTCGTCTTTTGGACCGTGTGTTTTATTTGGGCTTTCCGTCAGAGGGTTAACGGGGCGTCAGGTGGCCTGGGATATTTAATGTATAAAATATGGGGAGTTTCGTCACAGGAGGGTGGCAGAAATATGATCGATAAATTATGTACAAGGAAATAAATTGGTAATACGAATTTGGTAGGTGATTTGATTGACGTGTTTTTCACCTCAATCAATTTAGCGGTTCAATGTTACCTTAATTTACGTCTAGGCTCAATCGGGTGGCTTGTGAATTGGCTCGCGACATTTCTCTAAGCATTTTATGAAGCTATAAATCGTTAGATTATGTCTTGAGGATGTTATATTTTTTGTTGAAACAGAATTTAAACAAACCTTGTCCTAACAGTGACGAACACATAAGAAGAAAGAATTTTTTGATTTGGTGCAGCCGATCGAAAGTTATGCGCGTACATACATTTCGGCGATTTATTTTTATATCTCTTATATATAAAATTCTCGTGTCACAATGTCAGTTATCATATTCCTCTGAAACGGCTGGACCGATTTTTATGAAATTTGGTGTGCATATCGGGTAGGCGTATGTGCCTGCTGTACTTGAGGTCTCGAGTTCAATTCCCGGGTGAGGACCAAATGTTTTTATGACCTGCAAATATTTGTTTCGGAGTTTGGGTGTTTTCTATGTAGGTACAATATGTATGTATTTACAAAGAAAAGTATATATGTATTAATAACAGTTGTCTAGTACGTAGCTCTGCTTAGCTTGGGATTAGATGGCGGTGTGTGTTAGAGGTCGAAAATATTTATTTATTTATCTGAAATACATATCTATTTAGAAATATATAAGTATGTTTACCAGTACCTTGGTTAATAGTGACTACTTAATTTAGGATCGAACGACCGTGTATAAGACTTGGGAACTTAGAACTTATTATTAATATTATTAAAATTTATATTTCAGGTAAGGATTTTTTTTTGTTTTATATTTGAATTGTTAAGAAAATGAAAAAGCAAAGCAGCGCTGTTGTAAATTGAATAGAAATCCTCATAAATGTCAAAGGAAATCTTTATCTGTTCTCACGGTCTTCGTTCTTATTGAATTGATTAGTAATTGAAGTTGTAGAAGCGCTATTAATTTACATCTTTGTGTCAAAAATATATTTCCAATTTGTATTATTCAATTTGCTTTCAATTTATACCTTGTTAACCATCGCAACGGAATAGGTAACTAGTAGTCTGATCGAAATTACGAAAAATTGTGATGAATATTTTATATATTTCTGTTTGAGTTGGAAACAGAAAGCTGCCTAAATTTATTGACGTTTGCCTTGGCGGTACTAATCAAATGCCTGGTAATAGTTTTTCCATAAATATGTTGAGTCGGCAAACACTTATGCGCCTCGAAGTTCGAAAGCCAGCTTTGACTAAAGGCATCTCATTAGGGGCCATTAGAAGCCATTATCCGTTAGTTTAGAACTCATTAACAATCTAAAAGTTAAGCATCAACTTCGGAGGCATATTGTAAAATGTTTTTCGTTTAAATTATTGAATGATTCACTAATTATTTGAAGGAGAGGTACTTGTACATTCAACCTTTGTTGTTTGGATGTGTGGTTTCGTTTGTTTCGTTTATTTAAGAGGAAAGTTGTCCGTTCGGATTGTGATATATCTGTAAATTTACTTTTATACTGTCACAATAAAGCTGAACCTCAATGTATGTATATATTAATACTAGCTGATCCGGCAAACGTTGTTTTGCCATGACAAAAAAAAAGTTGGGGTATATAAAATAGATGTTGGTCGATTCTCAGACCTACCCGATATGCACACCAAATTGCATAAAAATCGGTCCAGCCGTTTCAGAGGAGTATGGTAACTAACATTGTGACACGAGAATTTAATATATAAGATAAATAATGTCTATGGATTTGTCTAGGAGATAGTACTATAATCTTATGTTGATAGAATATTAAAAATGTCTGCCACTTCAAACCTACCATAACGTTTTATTAAAAAGAAACATTTTGATTAAATATCTCTAAAAGTACTTATTGGATTAGAAAAAAATACTTTATTCTTTGATATTTTGCTACTTAATAATTCTTTAAGAATATTTGAACTCACAGGGGCTGATCGTAAGTGAAATTAAACCGTTGGCCACACATACGAACGAACGAACGTGGGAGAGCCACGCTTCGGCATGAATGGGCCGGCTCGACCGGAGTAATACCACGGACTCACAGAAAACCGGTGTAAAATAGAGCTTGCGCTGTGTTTCACCGAGTGAGTGAGGATACCGGAAGCCCATACCCCAACCCCTACCTCCCCCATCCCCCGCATCCTTCCCCCCCCTTCCCCCAAACGACGGCAACACATTTGTGTTGCGTCTGGCGTTGCAGGTGTCCATGGGCGGCGGTAATCGCTTACCATCAGGCGATACGTCTGCTCGTTTGCCCGACTACTACATAAAAAAAAATACAGCAGTAACTAGTAAAAACTAGAAGGTAATACTAGTTGGGACTATTGAAGAGTCAGCAATCGTGTCCTTTCTTAAGGAGTTCTTAGAAATAGAAGGAGATTCAAATGGGTCACCAAAACGCGTTTGCCGTTTTTGCTAAAGATGTGGAATTTACCATTCTTAATTTTCTATATGGAAATTTCTCATATAGAATTTACAAGAAGATTAAACCAGGCGACAATGAATATAATTGTGTACTGTTAATGCGCTATCGGGTGTTTCCGAACGTTGTGCTTTCCATTAAAGAATATCGATCGAGCTATTGTTTCACTCAAGGTGGGGTCCACTGTTCTAATATTCATGACGACTGACGTGGCGTTGACTGGGGTTACGTGGAATATACAGATGAAAATACCTACAGTTGGTATTTTTAAAGGACTAGACTCACATGTCCAACCGGTCCCCCCTTCCCCCTTCCTCTACAGGACAACACGTGCCGGCCTCGGAAGTCACCTCTTCAGAGTGGTAGACATACGATCTCGTACTCATCGCTTCGGTTCGTCCTTTCTGTGCCGAGCGGTCAAAACCTGGAACTCACTTCCAGCGCACGTGTTTCCCTCCCACTATGATACCGGGTCCTTAAAGCGGGGCGTAAAAAAGCATCTCACTAGGCGGCCATAGTGTGGGTCACCATGCTGCAATGTCCATATTCGCATTGAGGACGGTGATCACCACTTTTGGAATCTGCTCATGCTTTCCATCAGGCAGAGAAGAGTCATTTTGGCGCAGCTATGAATGATTAGCGACTCTTTGACCTTCCAGTATAAAGGAGGACTCGAAGGATGTTTCTGTGAGCATATGATCGTTCGACCTGACTTATTTGTACCAAAACAGGGTTTCAACTGTTAATACGGGTAATAAAATAATACTGTGACAACCTTTGAGTAAATTGATTGCAGAAAGACTAAATTTGAAGACGAAGCAAGACATGCATTTGTTTCGGATGATATATGAATCGTCTTTTTATAAGTAAGTAAATCTTTCTCTAGAGTACATTGTACACAAACTGACTAAAACAGCACGGTTATGAAGTCTTTAATATGCCATTAATACTTCTAATTAATTTACTACTCATACGAGTACGATTAATCTGTTAGCGAAAATTTTCTTTTCGTTTCGCCTAATGGTAAGTGATTAACGCCGCCCATGGACACCCGCAACACCAGAGGCGTCACAAGTGCGTTGCCGGCCTTTGGGGCATGGGGGGAGGGGTTGGGGTATGGGCCTCCAGTATCCTCACTCACTCGGTGAAACACAGCGCAAGCGCTGTTTCACACCGGTTTTCTGTGAGGCCGTGGTATCACTCCAGTCGAGCCGCCCATGCATGCCGAAGCGTGGCTCTCCAACGGTAACTTTTTTCAAGGTTATTCAAGGTTATAGGATCTATCTATCTATCTATTCTATTGAAAAGACAACTCCCGCACTAGGAATAAATCCTGTGTAGCGGGGGACTTTACAAACATACATGAAACGTACACAAAGAACACCCAGACTCAGAACAACAATTTGTGGATCACACAAAGTGTTGTCCTACGTGGGATTTAAACCTACGACACTTGGCGAAGTAGGAAACGGTGTGGTGTCCGTTAAACCACTAGGCCAAACGTGCAGTCTAGGATATTCAAGAAGAGACAGAATATTGTTGTTTTTTTAACGACTCCAAAAACAGAAAGTTCTCATTGCGATTGTATTTCTTTTAATTTCTATTGCCTGAGATTTTCATGAACCGATTTGGTAAATTATTTCTTTATTATGAGTGCATCATCATCTTGTCTGAAAGACGCCCACAGCTGGACATAGGCCTTAGGTCTTGTGCTGTAATTAAATGGGAGGATATACTTCTTGTTCTGTATGAACGGTGGCACATCTAAGATTAAAGAATACAGTTTCATTATGTGTACTTTGTGTGTCATAAAAACACTAAACTTTACCGTAGCAATGGCTTTCATATTCCCAAAGAGACTCTCAAAATGATAGCAACACAAATATATTTTATTGAAACGAATATCATAATGGGGTGTATTAAATAAAATAGAGGTGTTATGTAACTAATAGCTTTCTTTACTTAAAGTAATTGATGTGTGATGAGAGAAAAGTGAGAATGAGACTTTGTTTGAACAACCAAATGCTCATTCTTACCTATTCAAGTTTAAATAAGTTGTAAGATTTACACAGTACACTTGTACTATTAACTTAATTAAGTGAAATGCTTATAAATTGACTTTTAACTAGAAAATTGATATTGCGAAACTTAAATAAGTATTAATACTGGAATTATTGGATTAATTACACTTCAAATAATTTACATTACTTCTAAATTGTATTTAAGTTGTTAAATGAATGAAACAAAATAATTTTTCCGTATTA
Organism: Diaphora mendica; assembly: GCA_949125395.1. Taxonomy (NCBI): domain Eukaryota; kingdom Metazoa; phylum Arthropoda; class Insecta; order Lepidoptera; family Erebidae; genus Diaphora; species Diaphora mendica. The sequence continues at coordinate 1,323,424 of OX421335.1, forward strand.
ATCTTTTTGATTAATTGAGACTTGTATGGATTCTCAAAAAAAAAAGAGATGCTAAATGACTTTGGATTTTGGTTGATTTTCTTAATTGTAGTACAGGAGACACAACAGATGGGTCACCTGATGGTAAGTAGCTACCACTGCCCATTGACATTTGCTATACAAGAGTCACTAGTGGGTTACCACCCTAAGTCTCCTCCTAAAATGAAGGAGAGAAAATTTGACTCCGGTAACCTCACTGAGCTAAAAGTAACGGAAGAATTGCTCAACACAAGGTAGTAGAGCCACGTTGATTTCATCTCGAACAGGCCGGCTCGTCCGGGGTGGTACTACCCTCGCACAGAAAATCAACGTAAAATGACAGCGTTCGTGCTGTCGTGTTTCGTTGGTGAGTGCGAGACCGAAGACCCAATGATACATAAGCATCACTAGGCCGCCATTGTTGCAATGTCTGCATTTGCAATGAGTATGGTGACCACCACTCTTGGATTCTGCTTATGCTTTTTATCAGGCAGAGTAGTCATTTTCGAAGGGCCATACATAAGAAAAATATCACCTGTTTTTTATAAGGTCTCGTTATGACTCCGCATAAATTCACTGGCCTAGTCCATAGTGATTCTGACTGCAATACAAGAGCTCGTGGTTTGGATTCTCACCCAGGATAAATTAAAAATAAATATTTCGGATATCTAACACACAACGCCATCTAGTCCCAAGCTAAGCAGAGCTTGAGTTATGTGTACTAGACAACTGATATAAATACATATTATATACTTTTCTTTTGTAAATACACACATATTATACATAAAAAACACCCAAACTCCAAAACAAATATTTGCAGATCATACAAACATTTGGTCCGGCTCGGGAATCGAACCCGAGACCTCAAGCACAGCAGTCGCATACGCTACCATTGCGCTACCGAGGCAGTTTAGCAGAGAGCAATTATCAAAACGATAAGTGCTCCGAAGTAAGAGTGGAGATAATTATTTTGTGAGTAATAAGGTCACAACCCGCCACCGCACATCGCTAGCGTTGACACCCTACCTCGTAAAAACAAGCTAGCTGTCATTATCATATTTCGGTTGTCTTTTAGCTGAAATTTTCTACGATATTTTTTTGGAAATATCATCTTTCATTTTTGAAGTGAAAACTTCTTTAAGCGCGTTGGGCACTTTTTGGGTGAATAAAAGCTGAGTGAAACTCGCGTTTTCGTCACCGCACGCTTCCCATGTAGGGATTGCAATCCGGGAAATCGGATCCGGTAATCCGGCGGATCCGGCTTAAATATACGTCTACCGGATCCGGTACTGTTTCACGACCGGATCCGGTAAATTTGTATTTAGCAAAATAATCACGCTATCTCGAATGTAGGTACTTTAAGCGTATGCTGTTTACACTACCTGTGCGAGTCGTGCGTCCCGTGCCTGCAGGTTACATTTGCAAGCTCTTTAAGTCGATTGGGATATGACGCAATTAACACAAACTGTTTCTTAAGATCGTAGTTTCAAACCAATAGTAATTATATTTGTTTACAAGCTAAAGAGTTCGAACACAAACCTGACAGACATTTAAGTAGACATCTAAAGAATATATATTTTCGGATTTTCCATGTTAAAACTTGAGTTCAAAAGCCATCTAAACGACTGCTTTCCATGTTCCATACTATTTGACACTTGAAGAATCTACTATTAATTAAGTCGGTAAGTTTAAACATTACAATTACCTACATGACCGACAAATATGCAAATACATATAGCATATAGCTGATTAGGACTTTCGCAATAGCCACTATTGATAACGACATAATGATGAATTTTTGATCTCACTTAAGGTTAATCATTACATTATGTTTAATTAGTTTCATGATGTTGATTAATGGTATCGATCTCTTATTAATCTGTAAAAAGTAGACTGTATCACCAGCTACGTTATGTAGGTAATATAGATAAAGATGTTATTATTTTTGGAAATTTTAATTATTTTAGTTTTAGTCTATGGTCTTTTTTATTATGTAATAGGGGGCAAACGAGCAGACGTATCGCCTGATGATAAGCGATTAACGCCGCCCATGAAAACCCGCAATACCAGAGGCTTCACGAGTGCGTTGCCGGCCTCTGGGGGATTGACCTCCAGTATCCTCACTCACTCGTTAAAACACAGAGCAAGCGCTGTTTCACACCGGTTTTCTGTGAGGCCGTGGATTCACTCCGGTTGAGCCGGCCGTCGGCCGATGTATGCCGAAGACAGGCTCTCCCACGGTAAGTTTGAAAGATTAACTTATTTGTTTCAGAGATGAACGACGATAATTATTTAACAGTTTTCTCTAAAATATATCATAATAAAGTCGACTTCGTTTATAGCTATTGTTTTTTTTTCACACTTCAATAACGGTCCATGTTGAAACGCACAAGGGAATGAATTTATCTTTGTTAAATCAATCCGACCGGATCCGGCTGGATTTATGAAATTCGGTCCGGATCCGGTCGGATTGAAAATAACGCCGGATTGCAATCCCTATTCCCATGAGCTATATAATGTATACTGTGTATACATGTACATAGATATACCTCCATGCGTTATCAGTATACATTTTATAAGTATATGCAAAGAGTATATCTCTCTACATATTAGTTTTCACTTCTATCGGCATTCCCCAAAGACTGCCCCGCATTTTTTTGTGATGCAGGTTTAAATGGAAAGAAAGGAAAGTTTAAATATCATATCAGTCTGGATGTGGCGACTTTCACATACAACGCAATTGACGTTGACGCAAATTGACAATTGTAACCCTAAACCCATGGAGGGTGACTCGTTAAAAGCACTGAAACTGAATTCCACGGCAGCACGTCGCCAACCATTATATTCCCATTATTGCGTCAGGAGTTTTAATGGAAATCATTGTTGTCTTAACTACATCTAGCGATTTTCTCCACGTTATCGAAGAAATACACCATAGATCATGTAATGAATGATGTAAGTATGAAAATTTGTGTTTTGTTTCCTACCTCGCTACTTGGATTTATTTATTTGATTCACCAACATGTGTTTACACTATTACTTGAACAATAAATAGTTGTAAATACAATTAAGTCTGTTTATTGTGGTGTTTATTGTGCCGAAAAATAACATTTTGCACTTACAGAAGTGACTGAAATAAATCAATGGATGTAATAAGTTTTTCGATATCTGTTAAGTAATCAAGCGGCGTAGAAAACGAATTGACGATACGATTATCGCAGACGCGTTACCGATCCTGTGAAAATATCTAAATCCACTTTTGATTACTCTTATACAGGAGTTAGCTCACTGTAAATATTGTAAATATTGAGGGACACTTATTTCGAACGGCATTACAATCAGAACCATCTCAAAGCATGTAGAGCTCATAATCTATTATTACATTTATCGAAGAAGTTATCAATAGCATCAACAGCCTTTCAGAGTCCACTAAGGCCTTTTTAAGTTTTACTCATGTTTGCAGTGCTGTTATTACGTTTCGCTGGAGGTGAGATATAAACTTACAAAAACACGTGTGAAACTGTAGGACAAAGCAAGTCGACTATAAAAGACCAAAGTACAATATCTCATCATCGTGTTCCATATCGTCGGTAGTTCCCCGGAATTTATCGCGACGATACGTCTGGCTCAGCTTTACTGTATTGTATTATAGCTTTTATGGGCATATGTGTCGTTCAACCTAAATGTAATGGCGCATATTTTTATGTATGAGTTTTGTACGACAAGGAATGAAAATGTTGATCTGTGTTGAGGTTGTATTGATTTAGAATGTCGTTGGCAGCAAGATATTGCAAGTGCTCATATTATCTAGTTGATTTTAACTATTCGTTATAATAATTTTAAAACATTTTCATTTGGATCATTACGGGGTTATTATGTGCCAAAAAGAGTGGTACAAAAAGCTTCACACTAGAAGAAACGAGCTATATTACTGTGGTCTGACGGGTCCAGATGTATCTAATTAAATGACGAATAAGATGGTCATATACACACATCAAAAGTGTCTAGGGATCAAGCATTTTTATGCGGATTTCTTGAGATTGAGATGTGGCTTTGGCCCTGGCCTGCTCAGTCGCCAGACATGAACCCGATTGAGCATGCATGGGATATGCTACAGAGAAGAGCTCTGCCGAATATGGAGGGTATCCAGTCGCAAGAAGACCTTTTTTTGTTGTTGCAACGAACATGGGCGGCCATTCCACAGCGTGATTTGGATGAACTCATTTTGAGTATGCCAAACCGATTCTTGTGTTGTTAGTGTTCGCGGTAGAAACACGGATTATTAATTGTTTAAGTTACCTAATAAAATTTTAAAGAAAACTGTTATTTCAGTCTTTTTTTCGAACTTCAATGTTAGTGATTCAAATGTCAAAAATCCCTTTATTAGGAAAATGGCAAATTTCTTTATTAATGCAAAGGTGACTTGGTTTATCGTTACTGTGACAAACGAAAACACTTTATTTGATGAATCCTTAAAGAAAATTTTAATTAATATCAATCAGGAGAAAAGTTATTGCAAAAATATATGTTGATGCCTAGACACATATGTTGATCCCTAGACACTTTTGATGTGTGTATTATGTTTCACAGTTGCAACTGTTTTATTTACCGCATCAAACTTAAGCTTAGTATGTAAGCGGCATCACAATATGACATGCTTTTTTGGCATGAAGTCCATTTCAGGTAGGACAAAAGAAAAAGAAATATTGAGGAAAGGAATACGGATAGAGCTAAGAAGCTAGGGCAATTTATAAGGCAGGCTCCAACAACTTGATTGGTCAAAGTGAAGAGCTTGGTTATTGCGTAACTATTTTATTAATGCGAATGGATTCAACGGCAGAAACTTGAATTACACTTTAGTGTTGCTACGTACGTATTGTAACATATTAAAATTTTAATGAATTCAGAATATCTCACAATAATAATTATAGTTAACAAAAGGACCAGCGGAGAATCGCACAATGAGATAGGACTGGTATCGTTAACATCACAATGGCAGATTAGAATGAGGATGGGTCGAGTTATTACACTAATGAAAGATCCGACACTTTTTGTATATGTATAGAAAATTGGTATAGACAAACTGTCTGAGTGTTCATTGTACAGTGTTATTTTAATGAGTAATGCCGAATGACAATCACTTTAATTAATTGTTATCGGATTCTTTTTATATCTTTAGAAGCAAAGTTCCTTTGGTTTTTTGTAGTTGCACTAAACATCCTATCATATGATAACTAGATGACGAAAAGCTCTCAGTTCCAATACCATTCTATTTAGGATGCAGAAGAGGAATTCTCATAATCGTCCAGGAAATTCTGTTGCAAATTATTTCTTAAAGAGATGAAGAGTTTACTAGGATTAATTTGAAGCTAGTTCTCCGAATAAATCCCACACTCGCTTAATACCTGTACTAATATTATAAACGCGAAAGTTTGTAAGTATGAATGTATAGATGGATGGATGTTTGTTACTCTATCACGCAAAAACTACTAAACGGATTTGGATGAAACTTTACAGTAATATAGCTTACTAGCGACCCGCCCCGGCTTCGCACGGGTGGATTTTAGATGCCGCCGCCGACGACACGATTCGTGCATTTTAAATCTGTAATATCTTCGAATATGTTCATTTAAATTTGATACTGTAAAGGACCATTTTGATCTATATTAAATGCACAATGTATTTAATTTACTTAATTGTATAAGTATTCATTCTGTATTGCTTAAAATCACTTCGTAAATAAGCCATTATTTCTCGTAAAAAGAAAGGAATAAAAAATGGTTGTTGTGGGTTATCCCTAAGAGATAGACATATGCCGTCGCGGACTTTTTTGTAGTACTTTTTAAGGTGTACAATACTGTAGTACATTATTTTGATCTATCTCGTAGGGTGCAACCAGCGTTTGCAATGTAAGCGCAAAAAAATGTGTTTATTTGCTACATCACATTAGAAATCTCGAAAATTAACAGTGTTCCTATACTATATTATGCATTTATTATACATAAAAACCTTCCTCTTGAATCACTCCATCTATTTAAGAAACCCGCATCAAAATCCGTTGCGTAGTTTTAAAGATTTAAGCAAACAAAGGGTCATAGGGACAGAGAAAGCGACTTTGTTTTATACTATGTAGTGATGATACATCAGAATAACACATAGGCTACTATTTGCCGCGATAACCGACATATACGTGGGCGGAGCCGCGGGCAACCACTAGTTATGATATAAAACTAAAGTCTTAAAATTGAAACACCAAAAGCGTTATGAAAACAAATATTTTAGTCGAACCATATTGTTTCCAAACAGTAAAGCAATAATGGAATTTGAAAAGCAATATTGAACTTGCACATTATTTCGTTTATACTAGTTTGACAAAACCATTTGCGGCGTACTACCAACCATATCCTATTAATATTATAAACGCGAAAGTTTGTAAGTATGGATGGATAGATGTTTGTTACCCTTTACGCAAAAGCTACTGAACGTATTTGGATGAAACTTTACAGTAATGTAGCTTATACATCAGAATAACACATAGGCTACTATTTGCCGTGATAACCGACATATAAAAGCCATGTATTTAGGACAGGCATATTTATTACAAACATGGGCCACAATCAAGAATGCCTGTCTAAACTATCACAGCAAATAATAATATGAAATGAAATTGAAAGCAAAATTTCCACAGGCGCTTTAACAGGTGGAGCGGTACACAGTTGTGAGGTTAGCTTTAATTAAATGTATTTAGTAGCTGTTTAGGTACTATTTGAATATCGTTAAATCTTGGTGAACGATTTTCAAACTGTTATTAATGGGGAAAGTATTAAGGCTCAAGTGCTACACAACTAGCGTATTCATTTACCATGCATAATATAAAAGTAACATAAATTAAATATAAATAATACTTTGTAGGCATGAATCGATATGTGAAAAAATGTACGGTGTTTTTTTTAGATCCATAGTAAGTAGATTTTAAATATATAGTAGATACTAGAAATTACAGATTCAACTTTTATAATTTTGAGCTTATATATCCTATTTGAACTTTCTCATATAACTTAATTTATTTACTTTCGAAGTCTATGTACAAGTGTTGTACATGTCGTCAGCAGTCTGGTAATATTAGAATCATAGTACACACGTAGTTTAGGATTAAATCAAGCTATTATTGTTATACAAGATCTATATACGTACATAATATACCAAATATGTAGTACATATAGAATATAGTTTTCTGGTATATTATGTACATAATATACCAGAAAACTATTTCCTTTCAAGAAGAAAGTTAATCGATGACTCGTTCCATAAAGTAAAATAGAGGCGCTCGGTCCATTACTACGATCAGATATGGTGTTGACTGAGTATAGTCCGTAAGGTCGATAGTTTTTCAGCGAGGGCGCAATCACGAATGGCGCGAAATAAACTATCGCACATTTGTCAGGGCTGCGGCTGCGGCGAATATGGCCGATAGAGTATGGTGCGTGAACGCTTTATGTAACCCATAAAGCCATACAGGTGGTTTATTTTGTATTAAGTTATTTATTCGGAAGATTTTAGTGGAAAGATAAAATTACGCTTCTAGACTAACAGCTTTTGTAAGTACTTTTAGTTTAATGGAGAAGATAGATAAACTAGTCACTTAATGATGCCGGTGATGGACGCATCTACTTCAGAGGTTTTTACAAAGCTAACATATCAGGAACAATTAAGTCATTTTATTTAGTTCAAGTGACGTTTAATTCACTCAGAACTATAAATATCTTTAGCCTTTTCTACGCCAACCTTTGGCATTTCCTGTTAATAAACTGTTCTCAATATGATCAAATATCGGAATATACGGCACTCAGTATGTTATATTAGACGTTTTCTCACCTAATTTCCTTTAATTAATGTTTGAAGATTCAAATTGCTGATAATAATGATGTTACCTTCAGAATATAATATTGAAACGTCTTCCTCGCTTACTTGAGACTGTTGTGCTCGGTTTTTGATTAGGTAACCCAAGCCAATCATTATAGCGGGAGAATACGTTTATAATAAATTTTAATATATACACTCGTCTATACCTGGAGTTGCCATCCGTCCGTATAAAGCCGGACAGTGTTAGGCTTTTTGACCTCTAGTCCGGCCAAAGACTGCGTCAGGCCCGTCCGGCTTTTTATACTACCGTTCAATTTAATCGATCGCATCTCCGGGTTTCTTCAAGTATTAAAACAATTAAGGTTATTTAAAATGTTATTTTAAAGTATGTGTTTCATTAATTCTTTATCAATAATCCTATTTTTAGCGTCCGGTTTTGGTTTTCAAAAGTCCGACTTTTAAATATGTGATTTATTCGATATTTATGTCTATTTAAAAAAAAAAAACTTAATGTCCGGATTTGGGTCCCAAACGTCCGGCTACTAAGACGGGTAAGTCCGGCTTTTTGATTTTTAGAGATGGCAACCCGAAGGGATAGACAGAGCCATGGTAAACTCCCACATTTTTGTAAAAGTTACGAAATATATATGTGATAGTCATACCAGTAATGACATACGGAGCCGAGAGGTCGACGTGGACGGTGATGTTTCTCTGTAAACAAAAATTTGTAACAAGGTTATTCGACAGAGATCTAGGGTAAAGGACTTTTTGTTCTGGAATAGGCGGGCAAACGAGCAGATGTATCGCCTGATGGTAAGCGATTACCGCCGCCCATGGGCACCTGCAACACCAGAGGCGTCACAAGTTCGTTGCCGGCCTTTGGGGGACGGAGGGGGATGTTTGGAGGAGGGGAGGGGGTTAGGTGATGGGTCTCCGGTATCCTCACTCACTCGATGAAACACAGCGCAAGCACTGTTTTACACCGGTTTTCTGTGAGGCCGTGGTATCACTACGCTCGAGCCGGCCCATTCATGCCGAAGCATGGCTCTCCCACGGTGATCATTGCACGGAGAATCAGTACGCGGAAGTGGAAGTGGGCCAGTCATGTCTTCCGACGAACCTAGATGGTTGCTGGAGCTGAAATACGTTTTTTTTACGATTAGGCAAACCTAGAGTCGGGCGCCCTGCGTCATGATGGACTGATTGTTTTGACGTTTTGAAACAGACTGGGATGGTTGGCGCTTCTTGGGGAGACTTTCGTTTAGCAGTGGACGGCTTTGTATAATAGGCTGCCTATTTTTGTACGGACATCTTCTGATTTTAACTCCTTTCGAGAATGTAAAGGTACCATCTTTATGTAGCGTATGATGTGTAGAACTCCTCTTTAGCATGGATTATAATGTGATGTCCGAAATTATCGATAGACTAGATATTGTTTTCAGACCAATTGTACTCTGCTAATTACACACTTACATATCTCTACATATCATACCTATACATAACTAAGCGTGGTTGTTATTACCGTAAAATATAGATAACCTGGTCCCGCCAAGTGCCACCTGGTCCAAACACCAGGCATTTCAAAGGTTTACACTTAATATCTGTCGTGAATGTAATAATTCCCGTAAAAATAATTATAAATTGTGGTTATTGCTCAATAACCACATTATATATATCACATATCACTCTTCCAACATAACCCAACTAATTTAGATGACGCGCTCAGGCGATGTGTCAAATTAAGCAGAGGAGTCGAATATCTCCCATGAAATTTACCAAATTGAAATTTATTGCTTCCTTAAATAACTCGAGAAATAAGGAAAGAAACTCGATAATATTGTCAAGATATTTAAATTCTTATTTTTAATGTGTTTCCTTACACATCTCATTCTAAGATTGGATATTTAAAGTAAATTTTTATTTACTGGTTAGGTTAGGAGTTTGAATTAACGTGCAACTGTAAGTATTAAATACTAAAAAAAAAAAAAAAAAAAAAAAAAAAAAAAAAAAAAATACTAATTATTACTTGATTTTTTGTTATTGGTTACGTCAAACTTTGCAAATGGTAGTTCTAAATTATTTTTTTAAGTTAGCCTCCAACTGTTGCATGTTTATTAAAAATATTAAAATGAAATATGTTTAAGGTAGAGGTGCAGGTACCTACCCTGTCAATTGGCAAATAAACATTTATTAACTTTAGGTTATCAGAATAAACTTTATATTTTTTTTCCTGTCTTTTAAATAGCACTATTGTCTAGATACTCTTTTTCCTCCTCACAAAACGTGTATAATATTAGACGCACTCATAAAATACGAATTTATACCATTGTATATAGCTTGTAGTTAGAAACCTGTAACTTAAGGAAATTTATTAATATATTCAGAAAATTTCCACTTATTTACGTTTCACGTATGTGTACAATCAAAATCGTCAACTTTCTCCATTCGTTATCTGGTTTATTGTCGATTTGCGTGGGGCTTTGGTAAATGTATAAAAAAATTCAGGATATTCTTTCTTGATATAAATTAATCTATACTAATATTATAAACGCGAAAGTTTGAAAGGATGTATGTTTGTTACTCTTTCACGCAAAAACTACTGAACGGATTTAGATGAAACTTTACAGTAATATAGCTTATACATCAGAATAACACATAGGCTACTATTTGCCGCGATAACCGACATACACGCGGGCGGAGCCATGGGCAACGACTAGTATATAAAGATTAGAAGCTGCTTACTGTAGAAATAAATCTAGCTTGACAATATGACAACAGTTTGTGTTATCCACAAATGTTTGTTTTCAATCTGAATGCTTTGTATCATCAATATTTGTTAAGCCGTCTGCGAAACAAAATATAGTCCTAGAGTTGCCTTTTTAAGAGAGAAACAGGAGAGAGAAAATTATCAATATTTTAACAAGGATAGGTTTTAAAACGTTCAAATTTAGATAACCTATGTCACCCGGTTCACTATTGCGAATCTATTGACACCTCATTCATTAAAATCCTTTTGGTACTTTAGGAGCTACGGTACATACAAACCTACATAGACTGTAAGAACTATAGCCATTCTTTTTGGCTTCGCAGTAGTCGGGTAACGATGTGAACCTTAGTTTTTGTTTCTGTTTTAATAATTTTACCTGTTAAATACTCAAATCATCGTGAAACTTTACAAACATCTTCATCGGTACAGAAAATTCAGAAATGACTAAACTTATAGTTAAAAATGTAGTAACAAATATTATAAATGTTACCATAGAAGCCCCATGATCCATAAGCATCACTAGGCCGCCATGTTCCACACCATGATTGTTGTATTGTCTGCATTCGCAACTGCCTCGGTGGCGCAAGTGGTAGCGTAAGCGACTGCTGTGCTTGAGGTCTGGGGTTCGATTCCCGTTCGGTCGGATCGAATATTTGTATGATCTGCAAATGTTTGTTTCGGAGTTTGTGTGTTTTCTATGTATAATATGCATGTATTTACAAATAAGTATATATGCAATGATATTGTATGTATATATGTATTTATATCTGTTGTTTAGTACCCATAACACAAGCTCTGCTTAGCTTGGGACTAGATGGCGTTGTGTTAGATGTCCAAAAATATTTATTTATTTATTAGCTATGAGTATGGTGACCACCACTTTTGGATTCTGCTTATACTTTGCATCAGAGTAGAGTCACTTTGGCCCATAAATAAAAAATAAAAAATATTAATAATTATTTATCTCTATTTCAGGTAATTTTTCACCTAACTCGCTGCACGCCAGCACTAACGACCCCTAAATCATGTAAGTACGTAATTGTGCGTCTATCTATATATAACTACTATCGCAGGTAGCTCGGTTCACATTGCACTTACCCCCAAGAATGAATTATTGAACTGGCTGAGTGCAGCCGGTAATTGTCACCGGAAAGTGTCCCTCCCTATTTAAGAGAATAGAAGTACTAAGAGCGGCTCTATGTATTTCAGTTAAGATAAAAGTGAATGATCGCAAATTAATCTTTGTTTTTATGTGTTATATTATAATAAAAGTGTTGATTTTATATACCTATATGGAGGCGCTATGTGAGACGCTCATAGCCCAGTTGCACTCGGTGATTAGAAACAATCACCGAGGGTAAGCAACGACGGCGCGGTCAGTACCTGGATGGGTGACCGCTGGTGGCATGATACCATCGTCTCAGTAATTCGGAGGTCACGTTAAGCAGTCGGTCCCGGTTGTTATCCTAGGATAACAGTCGTGAAGCTTAGTTGGAGGCCCTTGGGCGGCCTAAAAACATCCAACGGCAAGATTGCGAAGCCACTACGTTGTCTTGTCAGTCCCCAACCCGCACTCGGCCAGCGTGGGGACGTATGGTCTTAACCCTCTCCTGAGAATAACCCCTTAGCAATTAAACAAAATAATGGAAAAAATGACATCGTACGATGCACGTAGTGCGAACGACTTCTACAACAAACGACATGGAAATAAAAAAATAAGAATACCAAGGTCCTGTCGTTTCATGGACGGGGAAAAGCGGAGAGGTCACTTCAGACCTATTAAAAAAAAAAAAAAAAAACCCTCTCCTGAGAGGAGACCCGAGCCCAGCCGTGGGACATTATGGGTTGTTGATGATGACCTATATGGAGAAGAGACAGAATTTAGCTTTCATTATAGCCTACCTGGCTTAAAAACTTCAAAATATCACAATTGAGCTGGGTTTTCGTGTTGCTTTGACTAATGGTAACCCCCTTACCAGGTGGATGGGCTTTTGTATCTACTCAGTCTGTTGTATAAAACTTAATTGAAAACGGGTATACATAAACAAATTTAAATACCCTACACTCAAAAAAGCATATGATATGCAAACTTCTGAACAGAAATTCAAAAGTTTTGAGTAAGAACATTTTTTTTTTTACTCCCGCACTAGGAATAAATCCTGTGTCGCGGGGGACTTTACAAACATACATGAAACGGACACAAAGAACACCCAGACTCAGAACAACAATTTGTGGATCACACAAAGTGTTGTCCGGGACTTGAACCCACGACACTTGGCGAAGTAGGAAACGGCGTGGTGACCGCCAAACCACTAGGCCAAACGTGCAGTCGAATTGTGCAAGTGTCGAAATGTGCAAACGAAGAGTTGCTAAAACAAGTTATAAAACTAAATCAAAATCGGTTTGTCTGTTTAAGACTTATATGATTGCAGACGTTAAACGTATCACAACCCACTTTCTTGACTCGATATATACGAGTACCTAATAACATAAAAACATCATTGTGTACCGAACATCATATCGGAACACGACAGTATGTAAGTGTCCTTAGTGGGTCAGTACACACCATCGATCGGTTCGCCGGCCTTGGATACTTTCGCTCCCTTTCTTTAAAACAAGGACAATATAAAATTACCTGTGTATAAATCTTGCCCACCCCAGCGGTGCGTCCCCAACTTTATCGGGGACCAACTTCTAATAATGCGTTATTAATATATATTATGGGGAAAGGCAGAAGTGTAGTCGAGTGTAATGGAAGTTATTTTGTTGTACAATTGTTTTATTATTACTACAGCAATGAAAGAACTTTGATGTATTTGAGTTCAGAGTAAGCCTAATGTCCGTGTGGTGATTAAGGATACGGAGTATTACTATCACTATTCATTCCATGTGTGTCGTAAGAGCCGACTAAGAGCCATACTAGGCTGAATTAAATCACTGCAAGAACTTTTTATTTTACCTAATGAAACCCCCTCGGTCCGTCACCCCACTGGGGTTTGCGGCGGGGCGGTGTGTCGGAATCGAACCAACTAAAACCACACGGTGTGCCACTGCGCCTGAGACGGCAGGGAATCGGGAATTGCTGTTATTAACACATCCGGACACCTCCCAGCGCTTGCCCGCACTGAAGCGGGCATCATCTGCTGGTAAAACTCTCAATTTAGGCGACTTCAAGCAAACCCTATAGCAACCCGTCAGGCCAGCATGATATAGTATGCCAAATCCTACTTACCGTGGGAGAGCCACGCTTCGGCATGAATGGGCCGGCTCGACCGGAGTGATACCACGGCCTTACAGAAAACCGGTGTGAAATAGCGCTTGCGCTGTGTTTCACCGAGTGAGTGAGGATACCGGAGGCCCTATACCCCAACCCCTCCCCACATCCCTTTCCCCCATCCCCCAAAGGTCGACAACGCACTTGTGATGCCTCTGGTGTTGCGGGTGTCTATGGGCGGCGGTAATCGCTTACCATCAGGTGATACGTCTGCTCGTTTGTCACCTATATCATAAAAAAAAAAAAAACTAAGAATTGGCCTATGTCCAGTAGGGGACAGTTAAAGGCACAAATGATACCTAGGCTACAGCTACTTATTTGTGTGTATAATATACATACTTATATTACTTATGTATAAAATATATACATTTTTTGTGTCATATAATTTCAAGTGGACCATAAAAATATATTTATTCACTTTGACTTAGTTTCCGTATATTGAAATATTTATTACTAGCAAGCAAAGGACAGTTAAAATATCTGATTTTTTTATAAAAAGAATTGATTTTAGATCCTAATAAGGTTTTTAAGGAACGTTTCAATTTAATTATAGTTTAATAAACTAAAAGACAGTTAATCATCATCAAATGAAGCCAGGAGTTGTTACTAAAACTGAACTAAAACGAATCATGTTATCAGTTTATTAGTTATCACAGAACAGCTTAAATATGCAATACCTGACTCCATAATTATCAGAATGAGGATAAGAGAAATTTATTCCACTGCAACTACTTCCAAAGTTATTCGATTTCCTACTATAACCGATTTCCATTTTGTGGTTCTTAAGTGTGGAGCCTCGCTACATTTGGCACTGATGTAACTTAGGTGTATTGCCAACGTGGTTTTGGCACCAGACACACAGTCTCCTCCATTGCAGTTTACAAGTTCACCGACGTTAACCTAGTTTAGTAAGGAGGTACAAGATGCTGTAGACATTAAGATTGCTGTCCACACTAGCTTTTAAGAGCCTTGCTAAGTGTACGTTCTTTTCACCAAGGACGACACTAATTTTGAATCGATTTCAAAGTAATCCTTACCAAGTATCCTTGTGGTCTTATTTTGTTACCTCGCAATCCCATTATTTACAAGCTGATTTTGAAAATTATTTAACTTGTCGTTTTTCATATCCCTATCTGAAGAAAAAATACCTCGCTATGAAGGTAAATTAAGACGGAATAAAAACGTGATATTACTGTATTGAAGTCTTTCCTAAATGCAAATATTTGAGCGGAGCTTGAGTAGATAATCGCTTATGTCTTCCTTAGGTCCTTTAATTTATTGTTGCCCTTTTTTGAACTAGGTAATGATAGATAGGCAACTAGAGCGTAATAAATTCAATTACTATTGAATTCAGAAAGCTATGTTGATGATATATATAAAGTAACTGTTATTCCTTTTTTGTTAATTACGAAAACTTGATTGAAAAGTCATTCAATTGTTTTAAAATAATAGTTATTTGTTATATAAGAGTGCAAAGTTGCTTTTTACCCGGAACAAACAGACAGGCAGACCGACTGACAGACAGACAATGTTACAGAAATAATAAAAAAAAAATTTTAGTATATGTACCGTGTATACATACATAAGCATTTAGTAAAAAGCGGTTATTTTAATATTACAAACAGACATTTCAATTTTATTTATTTGTATGGATGTATAGATAAATTAAGAAAAATTGTTGCCATAGTTACTTAAGAAGAAAATGGTGCGGGCAGAGCAAATAAAAAAAAACTCCACCAAGAAGGTTCCGAGTCTGAGTTTTAAACAATTTTAAAAATATTGTATGATTAATTCGGCACCATGCAGGTAGAAGTAAATAGGTTTAATGATGTTTTGAATTCACAAACTTAGTGCACACGAGCGATGTTCTAAATTCAATTTACTTTATTCCTCTAGAAATCTAGAGAATAAAAACGGCTTTTACACTCAGATATCGAAGGGGAAAAATACTCTTTACGAGCTGGTGGGATGAAAAAGGTATTGTTTGATGCAGATTTGTTATTCAGCATTGAAAACCGTTCAATTTCCCTTTTCTCAAGTTATACTTTGAAATATTACCAACTAATGCTTATAAGCATCTACAGAAAGAAGATTATTCGAAATCCCCCCTCCAGGGGGAAAAAAGAGAAAACGATCATAGTTCGCTATTTTAACCGACTTCAAAAAAAGGAGGAGGTTCTCAATTCGACTGTATATATATATTTTTTTATGTTTTCGCGGATAACTTTGTCGTTTATGAACCGATTTTGATGATTATTTTTTTAATGGAAAGAAGATATCCCAACGGTGATACCATGATAATGACACTAAGACCTGATAATGGAATCCAAGAGAAATCGAGTCGAACCTTGAATTCGGTTTTATTTTTGTAAATTTTTTTCAAAGATAGTTGTCACGAGGAATCACGCGAATGAACTCGCTTGTAATAGCTACATACTCAATGAAATAAAACAGTAATATCTTAATTAATAGCTCCAAAGTGAAGGCTCTCTTCTCTTGTTAGTTATTATATCTATTAACACAGAAACTTGTCAGTTTGTCCAAACTTACGTTTTACAAACACGGTAACGAGCTGATCGCGTGACGTATAAACGTAACTGCGTGCGAACACGCGTGCCTCAGTTTCTTTGATGTATCCGCAATACACAGGCGAAACCATTTGTTTTGATATCGCTACATTAGCTTTGTTATAAAGTGATAATTTATATTTATAATACAATGTTGAGAATATGAGAATGACTTGTCACCTGCCTGTTGACCGCAATAAAACGGGAGGTTTTAGATGATAATTTTTATCTAAAAATTACGAAAAAAATCTTTATTCCAATGCGATTTACTTTCAAACTTCATAAGAAGGCACTTTTCTCAATGTTTTTTTACTTATTTAGAACTAGCTTTTACACGCGGCTTCGTTCACGCAGACTTTCATCCCCTGATTTACCCCTTTAGGGGTGGAATTTCAAAAATTCCTTTCTTAGTGCTTACTTACGTTATATAAATAACCTACATGCAACATTTCAGGATTCTAGCTTCAGCGGTTTGGGCTGTGCGTTGATCTCTGGGTATGTCAGTCAGTCAGTCACCTTCTTCTTATATATATGTAGATTATTATTATTTTTAAAAACACCTCCCGCATTAGGAATAAACATCCTGTGTCGCGGGGGACTTTACAGACATACATGAAACGGACACAATTAACACCCAAACTATAACAACAATTTGTGGATCACACAAAGTGTTGTCCCGTGTAGGATTTGAACCCACAACACTTGGCGAATTGGCAAGCGGCGTGGCGACCGCCTAAACCACTAGGCCAACCGTGCAGTTTATATATTTTTAAATATGATAATCCTACGTAGAAATCAACGACCTTAAAGAAACAGTATATTAATCACAAAAATTCATACTTAATATTATGCAAAATATAAAAAGTAGTTGTCCTATAAATCATCCCATATTGAAAAAATTCAAAACACTAGAAAAAGCATCCTCTCAGCCTTTGACCCAGAGGCGAGAGGGCGTTATGAGTGCCATTATCTTCGGTTCGACCAAAAATATCTACATATTGACCTCCCAAATGTTTATTAAGACATGTTTGAAATATTTTTTGCATGTCTGGAACGGGTACTAAGTTTATTGGAGTGTACCCGGATAGATCTCAAAATAGTTTGGATATTTACATTACATGGGATTATAGCGATTAACTTTACTTTACTTAAATTGAGTGTAAGTAACAGACAAAGAATGACTTGCCGATTCTTCTGCAATGAAATGAAATGAAATCATTTATTCTACAATTAGGTTACATGAACACTTTTGCAAGTTATATGAATAACATTATGGTACCACGCAACTAGAGGCACTAATGTAACGTTTCAAAAGTGCCTGAACAGGCTTTTTAGGGTTCCGTACCCAAAGGGTAAAACGGTACCCTATTACTAAGACTTCGCTGTCCGTCTGTCTGTCCGTCCGTCTATCACCAGGCTGTATCTCATGAACCGTGATAGTAAGACAGTTAAAATTTTCATACATCATGTATTTCTGTTGCCGCTATAACAACAAATACTAAAAACAGAATAAAATCAATATTTAAGGGGGCTCCCATACAATAAACCTGATTTTTTCCTCATTTTTGTTCGGTATTGATAATGGCAACAGGTGGACGCTTGAAAAATAATGGTACGGGACCCTTTCTGTGCGAATCCGACTCCCACTTGGCCGATTTCTGTTTCTGAAAAAGAAATGTATTTGATACTTCTTTTAAGAAAAAAAACCGTCATATGATCAGTACATTCTAGAATCAAACTCACTTGTACTTATTCCACTATTTTAATTACATTTATACCTGACCGTTTGAAGATGCCATAATATGCTTTTCTCAAGGATGACATTATCGGAACTGGACCAAATTGAGGACCACACGGGCAGCACCAGCGAAAGCTGGTTCAAATAAAAAAGAATCATGAAAATCACTTCACCCAGTCGAAAGTTATGAAGTAACAAACATAAAAAAAATGCAGTCGAATTGATAACCTCGTCCTTTTTTTGAAGTTGGTAAAAATATGTTTGCCCGTCTTTCTCTGTAGCAGAAGAGGTAGGTATACTGTGACTGTATGTCAAAATAGTAATTACAACTCATTTCTATAGACTATTTTCCATTGCTTTTACTATGTATATTTATTTGTGGTACAAAAATTATTATATTTGTCTCATTAATAATGTTATATAAATAATTAGTATAATTACCTACATTCCATCGATCAAGCGGTTGGCAGGCGTCCATTATTGCTAAGTGTTTTTTACGATAATCATATGAAATGGATTTTTATCATAATGTACTCACTTAACGTTATTTGTTTGAATTCAGGTTATCTTTTGTACCTGGACCTGTCTATCTACAACTTTAGTATATTTATACTATTTTTTATATAGAACTTCTTGTATTTACATATGTTCATCGGTGGACTTAATGCTCCAGGCATGCTCTACCGGCGAATCTTGTGAGGTTTAGAAATATAGTATTATTTGGATATAAAAAATATAAATAAATGGTGGTGGGAGTGTCACGCTTCGGCATGAATGGGCCGGCTCGACTGGAGTGATACCACGGCCTCACAGAAAACCGGTGTGAAACAGCACTTGCTCACCGAGTGAATGAGGATACCGGAGCCACATTATTTGTGAATGTCATCTATATTATCTATTACTATAAATGTGAATGTAAGTTTGTTTGTTACGCTTTCACGCGAAAATTACTAAACCGATCATGATGAAACTATAAACTGTACACATATTCTTGGAGGTATTAGAAGTAACATTCGCAGTCACCCTTAACTACTATTTGTTTAGTTTTAATCTATATTTAACCTTTAGTATTTCGTACTGAGCATAAATTCTGAAGTAATACCTTCATATTATATTGGGTTTTATGATATTGGGATTTGTGTGTTGACTGGATTAAAAATATAGTGTCACCAATAAAGTGTTTATCGGACCATCGGTGTATATCCCATCCGACCCCCCCACCCTCCCCCCCCGGCTCCTCAGACAAGGCGGCCGATGGTGTCAAAAAGTTCTAGGGTGACAACAAGGTACTGAAAGACAAAGCGTGGTTACTCACTATAATGCAAAAAAATACTTTCCATTCAATAGGACTTGTTATAATTCATTGCCCATTAATATTAAACAAGAGATGAATCTTTACACAGAAAAAGTAACGAAATCTTATAATAGTTTTCGAATCGAATCGAGTTCGCGAATCAAAAGAGCACGAGGTAAAGAAAGTCTGCACTCGAGTGCAACACGTAACTTTTCATCCCACCTCAGCGAGGAAATGACTAAATGACGTGAAATAAAAATGGCGCTGGCAAAGCAAATAAAAAAAAAAGTCCACCAAGAGGGTTCCGAGTCTGAGTTTTTAACAAATTAAACAAAAATTATGATAAATTCACCACGGAGCCATTGAGGTTGAAGTAAATAGGTTTAATGATGTTTTGACTTCACAAGCTTAGTGCACACGATGTTCCAAATTCAATTTTACTTTATCCTCTAGCGGATAAAAACGGCTTTTGCACTCAGATATCGAAGGGCAAAAATACTCTTTCCGAGATGGTGGGATGAAAAAATACATTATCTTACTAATACCAAAGCTGTTTAGTGTCATTAATGCTCTACATTTAAAATATCACTTATCAGTTTTGTGTACCTACCTATCTCAAACCCATTGCTTACTAGAGATGAGTTGAGATTTTAAGATATAAAGTTCTTCAGGTATTATTTAAAAATCATAGTAATGAAATCCTTCTTTAAAAATGTCAAAGAATCGCAGCAAATGATTGGAAAATGTCAAATAGCAAAAAAGGACACATTAAAAATCCCGTTACTTACTAAATGTAGAGCTCTCAATAGTAGAAAATATAATTTAAAATACCTCGGAGATTGGTATATAATAATAATATTCAATTACTACACAGTCCACGCTGATATCTTTGAGTTCATTAAAACCGCATTAGGCTCTTTAACAAGCGAAACAGTTTCAACAATTTTCTTTTGGTTACATATAGCATTTTTTTTTCTTCACACAGATGTATTGATAAAACTAAATTAACGTGATCCTCTTTTTAAGAGCATGTACATATTGTACATTTATTACAAAATAAATAAGTACACCTATTTATTAGTCATTCAAAATAATACACTAACAAAAAAAGTGCGAGTGGCATTTTCCGGCACTGACTCGTGACGTCACACGCCCGACAAGCTGTCTTAAAATTGAGACTCTACCCGAACGCGTCGCGCAGCCGAATGGCATCAGAGAGCGCTACACGTTAAAAAAGGCGCGCGTTCGAATCTCGGGTTTAGCATGACGCATAGATAGTCGACTCGTCAATGGTCAGCTCATCTGCAACAACATGCAATAGTGAATGGAGGTTAAATTTGTCTAACCACTCTACTTGGAGGTTAGGTATGTGTACACTTCCTACAAATAAATACAATTATTATATTTATTTATTACCAGCAAGACAACGAGAAAAGTTTGTAATGATTTTCTGTAAATGTATTTAAATTAGGAATTTAATTTTACCGAAAATAAAATATTTCGTAATTAGGATGTGTACACAACAGCGAAATTTCCCAATTTATTTATTTTTATATCGATATATATATCGATAAAAATTTACACGAATTTTCAAATTAGGTACATATCTATTTTTTGAAAATGAAAAAAATCATCGCTTAGTATAAGTACACTTACGACGTTATAAATTATTTATGAAATGAATTAGAAAAGATTTATATATTTTTAAATTAGATATTATTTATTTTTTGGAAATGAAATAAACTTAAATTTAAAAGTGATGAGAGTCATCAAAACAATTCAGGATTTGGTTTGAATTGTTTTTTTTTTCAAATCACTAACTTAGTGATAACCGACTTTTAAAAATACAACGAGAACCACAATTAGTTTGCATTTATGGTTTACTAGCTTTTAGCTGATTTACCCCCTTAGGGGTGGAATTTCAAAAAATCCTTTCTTAGTGCTCACTTACGTTATGTAAAGAACCTACATGCAAAATTTCAGGATTCTAGCTTCAGCGGTTTGGGCTGTGCGTTGAAAACTCTCTGTCAAAAAACACTTAAAAGCGTAAAATAAACTGGTTCTTCGTAAATTGCCTATATCTAATTCTTTATTCATTTAAATAGTAGTATCATAATGGGTGCTAGGTACCTAAAATCTGTTTGAAGTCGGTGCTAAGCCAAAAAGAATACAAACGAACAATTACAAAAGTCTAAGCGATAGTCACTTGGCACCGACTTCAAACAGATTTTAGGTACCTAGCACCCATTATAATACTACTATTTAAATGAATAAAGAATTAGGTATAGGCAATTTTTGAAGAACCAGTTTATTTTACGCTTTTAAGTGTTTTTTGACAGAGAGTTTTCGTTGGATGTTTTTGGAAGTCGGTTTTTTTTTATATATATATAGATTTTATTAAATGTAAATACTTTAACTTTATTAATATAATATTTGATACATTTTATTACGGCAAGTATGGTTTTTACAATTCTCAATTAGTGTCTTTTTTAGACTATTAAAGTAATTTTTACCTGTACCTAACTATTATACTCAGAGGAGTCAGCAGGAATGTCAGTTGATTTAAAATTTCCACATGAATTACAACACGGTTATAATTCAATATTCCTGCTTTTGTGGGTCTTTGAATGGCTGATTGCACTGAGCTTAGAAATGCTTTGAAATTATTTTAAACCATGCGCACGGAGGGAATTTTAAATTAGCAATATGCACGTATCAAATATGGCTTCCAGCCAGTTTTTATACTTTATATTTTATATGCACATTCCCAACGTGCTGTACTATAAAAATACTTGTGTACTATGAAATCGTTGTGATACATACAATATAATAAAGGTTATAATTGTCTCGAAATAAATATATGATTATAGAAATAACATTAAATACCTGCCAAATACATAAAAAAGCGACCAAGTGCCACATTTTACCAGTTTCGATGTGTCTCTCGCGCAAACTATTCAGTTTAGAAATAATGATATTAGAAACCTCAATATCATTTTCGAAGACCTATCCATAGATACCCCACTTTACCAACCCACACGTATGGGTATGATGAAAAAAAATATTTGAGTTTCAGTTCTAAGTATGGTCTGTCTGTCTGTCCGTCCACAAAAGTGGCTGTCACATACGTACGTGACAGCCACTTTTTTCCGAAACTATAAGAACTATAATGTTGAAACTTGGTAAGTAGATGTATTCTGTTACCACCAAAATTTATTGTCTTTTGACGTGACAACGTCTTTTATTTCGATGGAGCCGGCTGCACGCATGAAAAAACATGACTCATGCGGCGTTACCTCGCTATGCGGCGTTCCATTTAAGGCTTGAAGTGCAAGCAAGAGATAGATGCGCTTGCGCCGCATCTATCTCTCGCTTGCTTAATGGAAATTCATCAATGTTTCGTTATGTCGTTGTCACGTTAAACTATCGTCCGTAAACGGACTTTATAGACAACCATTTTTTTTTGTGTGAAAATCGTAATGCGGTTCATAAAATACATCTACTTACCAAGTTTTAACAGTATAGTTCTTATAGTTTCGGGAAAAAGTGGCTGTGACATACGGACAGACGGACAGACATGACGAATCAATAAGGGTTCCGTTTTTGCCTTTGGCACGGAACCCTAAAACAAAACGCATATCATTTTTAGTAAGACGGCAAAGGGTGTAGATTCAGCGGATGTTAAACGCTTACAGCAAAGCCATAATGACTCTTATCGCTGGTCAACAATCCACCTCTTTTTACTACACTTTACTGATAGCATTTTCTTTTGCGATTACACAACAGTAATCTTGTACTACTGTTATTACTACTACTGTATTGTACTTGTAGTAATCTGAATTCCTCATTTCTTAATATCTACTGCTCTTCTTCCTCCGAGACTTTTTTCCCACATTGGCTCTTTGGAGTCGGCTTAATGTCTACTAAGATAAGCCTGAACTTCAATATCTTTCGTGGAGCTACTACCATCAGACCCCCACAGCTCAAGTATTGGACGATACCGATGATGAGTAGAAATCAGCTGTCGTACTCTTTAGGGTCCCGGTAGAAGGGGTAGACCCAAGAAGTGCTGGTTTGACGTCGTAAGGGGTGACATGCGTGCCAATGGTCGTACTACCAGGGATGCTGAAGACCGGGCTCCAAAGTGTTAGCTTTGGAAGCAACCGGGAGCAACGCTAGGATGATGATGACTCTTTAGGGCTCCAACTACCAACTACTTCGATAGTTTGAAACAGTCCACAGCTGGACATAAGCCTCTCCTTCAAAAGGAGACCGTTGGAGAGCTACTCTACCGTGGGTGGGAGAGCCCGGGGGCTTTGGCCCTCGCCTAATATATATTATACCATCACGTCGGGGTCACCAATTATAGCGAACTTATATGATGTTTAAGGACACGGTGATGAAGGCGGTATAGATACTTGTAGAAGAGATGAATAACACGAAGGTTGTAGCGACTGTGGTATATTTATTGTCAGGAGCCCAGGGCTCCCGAATACTCTTGGTGTTACATGGTAACTGTGTTGAGAGTAAGTCCTTAGTATGAGTGGTTGTATGCCCATTACAGTTTCCTTATATATACTGAAACCTATTGGTACAATGCATATAATCACGTGCTGTACTTGCAGACAATAACTACAAAAGAATTTCTAACTACGTGACCGATAACATCCTTACATCTGAGATATGCTGTTATCGCTTAGCTATGTATACATTCTATTAATTTAACTAATATGAGTATATAGGAATAATATATAGGAATACCACGCTTCGGCATAAATGGGCCGGCTCGACCGGAATGATACCTCGGCCTCACAGAAAACTGGTGTGAAATAGCGCTTGCGCTGTGTTGCACCCGAGTGAGTGCGGATACCGGAGGCCTATACCCCTCCCCACATCCCTTTCTCCATCCCCCAAAGGTCGGCAAGGCACTTGTGACGCCTCTAGTGTTGCGGGTGTCCATGGGCGGCGGTAATCGCTTACCAATTATCAATTATCAGGTGATACGTTTGCTCGTTTGCCCCGTATGGCGATACGATCAGGTGTAGTGTGTGCGTCAAGTTTTCTTTCTCTGTGCTTGTCCTGCGATAGTGGTTTTAATATTATGAATAAAATTTTAATCTAACATCGAGATAGTCTTTATTCATTTCAACAATACTGGACCCTTTACTCTTGAATACTCCAAGTTACGCAGTTTTAATAAAATTTATTCAATCTTTCATCAAAAGATAAAATATCTTAACTTAACTCGAGTTTTTACTTTAATTGCGTCTTGATAATACTTATTGGGCTCTATAACAAGATTTTAGAGATATTGTAAGTAAATTTAAGATGAACTTCGTCGAACGCAGACGATATTAATTGTAAAACAATGTAAATCCAATTTATTGAAGGGTTTCTAAAAGAATTTTATGTACCTTTAGATATTAATTTGCGAGAAAGGTTTTTTTGTCTCAATTATATTGATATCAGAAATATTAAATCCTGATATTGTATTAGTAACGTAGTTTTTTTATTAAATAGTTATTTTTTTTGTTATTGAGGCCGTAATTACAAGAGGCTAGCATTTATGAGGCCATTGTCCTTTACTACAAGTTGGTCACAGATGGCGCCACTGCAATTACGAGCATGTTTCTTTTTATTTTATTACAAGGCTTCAATGTCAAGTTTGCTATGATCCTGAGAACGTAGTAGAAGTACAACGTCTGAAAAGGGATACGAGATTTTAACCTATCGTAGTACGATCAATCTTTGATTGTATTATAAAATAGTTCGACTGCAATTGAGCGAATAAAGTATTCTTCTCTTCACACTTATCGAAATCCCTGAATCTCTATTTATTATAAATAAATTAAATTAAAAAACTTTTTTAAAACAAGCTTTTACTGGAATGCCTCGAGACGAATCAAACGAGTCCAAACTCGATGATGTTGCGACCTTTCTTTACAGAGTTCCTATGACCACCTTCCAGCTCCAGCATCAGATCAGCTCTATGTCATTGTAATATTGTATTGTCACGCTGTATACATATGCTTGCAAAATTTCAGCAAAATCGGTTGAAGAAATCTGCTTCAAAACTGAGTAACAAGATTCCACCCGAACATACAAGCATACATACATACATACATAGCAAGTTAATAAAAAGCTTGTTGATCCACGCAACTTTGTTTGCGTTTCTTTTCAATCATTATCAGCTCCTGTTGGTTAAAGCGTGACGTTAACTATCCTATCTTAGTCTCGCCATAAAAACACAAATTAAAAAAAATCACAAAGCGGTCATGAGGACTGCTGACACAAGCGAAAACTTAAAACTGTAAACAAACAGTTGTTTAAGCTCACCTTTGCTCTTTAAAAATGCACGATAAAAAAGTAAAAAATATAGCTCATGGAAAGCGTTCGGTGACGATGACGCGAGTTCAATGATTTTTGTTCACCCAAAAATTTCTCAACGTCCCTAAAGAAGTTTTCACTTAAAAACTTGAAAAACGGTTACATTGGAGTTTATCATAAAAACTTGACACGAGAATTATGTATAACGAGCTGTCCGACGCAACCTAGTTTGCGTCTCTTATTGCCCGTAGCGTGATAATTTTCCCCCGTTTTTGAAACATTCCTCATTGATGCTCCGCTCCTATTGGTCTTAGCGAGATGATATAAAGCCTATAGCCTTCCTCGATAACTGTACTATCCAACACTGAAAGAATTTTTTAAATCGGACCAGTGGTGCCTGACATTAGCGCGTTCAAACAAACAAACAAACTCTGCAGCTTTATAATATTAGTATAGACTAGCTGACCCACGCAACGTCGTTTGCGTCTCTTATTGCCCGTAGCGTAATAATTTCCCCCCGTTTTTGAAACATTCTTCATTGGTACTCCGCTCCTATTGGTCATAGCGTGATGATATAGATAAACTTCCTCGATAAACGGGTTATCTACCACTGAAAGAACTTTTTCAAATTGGACCAGTAGTTCCTGAGATTAGCGCGTTCAAACAAAAAAAAACTCTTCAGCTTTATATATTAGTATAGATGTATTTATTATACTCTTCTAAGATCTAATACTCATAATCAACAACACATTTATTTGGATAAAGACTAATATTAGGTAATAAGTTGATAAAAACTCTTTGGCAAATAACTCAATAATAGGTACCAACTCTTAGCGTCTTATACTCGTGATAACTTCTAAACGAAATGTCCGAATGGGATGAAACAAAAAGTATTTTACTTCTACATAAATACCCTTGATAACATAATGCTTTATTTAGATAAGGATTGATATTACGATACACATTTAAAGTAGTTTCTTTCTTCAGACGATTTAATAATTTTTTTGAACACAAAAGCGGTTATTGTGACTAAACCATGATAGTTAGATATATGCTCTCGCGGACTTTTTTGTAGATCTTAATGGGACCTACAAACCCGTAATACATTATTTTGTTCTATTGTCAATAGTTATTGCAGCGCACGCAAAAATAGGTTTTCAATTTCACACCTTGGGTTACAAAATCGTAATTTTCTTACGGATCTCTATTTTTTATGAAAATAAAATATAGCCTATAGCCTTCCTCGATAGATGGACTATGACTAGAATTTTTCAAATCGGACCAGTAGATCCTGAGATTAGCGCGTTCAAACAAACAAACAAACAAACTCTGCAGCTTTATAATATTAGTATAGATAAGTATAGATAGATATGTACCTACTTAAATTTAAACTTTTCGGCCATAAAAAATACATGTGTTGCCACCTCCCAGGCATAGCACTGACATTTCATTGAATATTTAATCTGTGTAAAGCAGTTGTCATGTTTCTTCCGACAGATGGCGGACCGATTAATTGAAATCTAAAATTCAGACTGACGTTGAGAAAAGTTCACGTTAATGTATAATACGTTAATATATAAAGAATTTTATTATTTACTTTGTTTTTCCTAGTGTAAATAGATTAGAGTCAAGTTTAAATGGCGAATCTATTTCTTTTTAAGTGACATCGAAGGAAGAACCTTCTAAATGCGGTTGTAAACTAATCTCCATCATTTGGGAAATTCTTTTTTATATTTTAAAAGGTTTTTGTTTATCCTATTAAAATTTAAAAAGAAAATTCACTCCTAATATTTAGAATTAGGGAAAAAAAATACAGTGTTTTGTAAATTCGTCATGATAAAGTCGCTTTACAGAGGGTCATATTTTTTTCAGTAAATTATTTAAAAGTACCTATAAATTATATCTATTTATTTTATTAATTATGGATTTTTAAGAATCTAGGTAACCTTAAAAGAAAGTTTGTATAAACATCATCATTATGTCATCATATCAGCCCGTTGCATTTCGCTGCTGGACATAGGCCTCTCCCAAGGAACACCACCAGACCGGGCTCTGGGTCGGTTGCTTTTTGAATCCAGTCACTGCCAGCCCTCCTATCGTATCGTAATCGTACCGCCATGTGGCATTCCACTCTACGTGTGCAATTACGTTAGCTGCGGGGCGGGCAGCGGAATCCGCTCGCAAGTAATGCAAACACATAGTTTTTGACTAAGGTGCACCAAGTGCGGGCGGGGCTGGTGAGCGGGAATCGCAACGGGACAAGCGGTTGTCGCGAGCGGTGCGGGTGGACGCAAGTCACTTTTCGTTTCCCGCTCGATTTGTTCTTGGCATGGCGTTACCGACTGAAGATTTAATAAGTGCCGTATTGGCTCGGCCACCTTGTGGGATTCTAGTGATTCAAATCATTCGAATCGACTAGTAATTAAAAAGCTATGGGAAGAAATAAAAATAATAAGCGTAGATTCTTATGATAATTCACTTTTATTAGTTATTTTCACTGTTATAATTAATAAAGTAATCAGTAAAGTCAGTTCGTACTGCTCTGGCCCTCATTGTGGAACTCTCAATCGGACCGCTCAATCGCCCCGCTGCAACTGTGTTCATCCACATGGAATATGCTTTTTCTGCTCGACCCGCCACACGCTCCCGCTGCCCGCCCCGGGCCACTGTAATTGCATATTTAGTTTGCCAAGACGAGGCCACCACTCCACGTCTATAAACAATCATGTCTTAAAAATACGCAAAGTTAAAGGATATGTATCCGAAATCTGATTGATAGTTGAATTTTTGAGGTTGTGAAAATATGTGTAAAATATATGATTGTTTTTTGTAGTGTTTCGTTTCTAATTTTGACGAAATAACAAACGAACTTTTATGCTACCTCATTTATTAATATGCATTACATTCTAGAATCAAACTCACTTGTACTTGTTCCACTATTTTTATTTTTTCTTTACACCTGACCGGTTTCGCCTTATGGCATTCTCAAAGGTTATGGTTACATAAAATATTTTTACATCTAAAACCTAACAACTGTGGGTACATATAAATATCAGTGTGCCAGTGTAAGAAATTCTCCCCGAAAAATAGGGAAATGGAAACTTATAAAATTATATAAAGTAAGAGTAATGATATGAAATTTCAAATCTGAAATATTATTTTAATAAGTAAATTCGATAAATCGATAATCCTTAAAAATTTAATGTGAAATGATAATGTCATGTCCTATATAAATTTAGTGTCCAAATTTGTATTATACTGTATGTCTATTAAACTGCATATATGTCTATTAAATGACATGTCAAAAATTAATAAAGTCATTAAAATTATACACTACAATCCGTCCACATTTTTTTTTATGTAACCACGAAATATTTTATGTAACCATAACCTTTGAGAATGCCATAAGGCGAAACCGGTCAGGTGTAAAGAAAAAATAAAAATAGTGGAACAAGTACAAGTGAGTTTGATTCTAGAATGTATTGCAACAAGTTCCATCAAGTGCCGACAATCTAGAGTATAAATTATATAATATGCATTAGAATAGACAATTAATGATTTTCTTCCAAATTAAACTGCTAGAAATCAAAAACAAAAATATTTAAAATGCGTATATTACTCGTAAGATCACAGTCACAAACCATATCTTCACTTTGTTTTAAATAGTCATTAATTATTTCCTGATGTAGTAGAGTCTGGAAATTATGTTTTAAAAAATAAACCTCCCAAATTTTGTGGCATCTTTACGACTTCTCCGACTCTTTGCGCAGAATTCATTGCGGCTTTGACGGTATGACCGGGTGTACCCGGCTGTACCAGACTGTCCCCGGTCTGTATACGGGTCTCTACAACGTTTTTGTATCGTCAAAGGCTTAGTGACAATGAAATGGATCTGAGTTTGAGTGTTTAATTATTTTCCTACATTTTCTGTTGCTTATAGATCGTGCTTCAATATTTTTTATAGTCTCTTTGACATTGGCGGAATCTTTGCGTTGACTCTACACGCGAGATAGTCTTACAAAAACTTAACACTTACAAAAACAATTAAAGTTATTCACAAATCAGTTTTAAACAATCTCTAAAGTAGAAATTTATTCAGATCAAATCTTATCTTATTATTAGCTTATTCAAATTAAATAATCTCAAAAATAGAAAAAAAAAACGGTTAAAATAACATATCTCATTTCATGAGAATCGTAAACGTAATGCCTCTGAACAGGAATTACAAGACGCTTTTCCAGTTGTATTACTTCACACGTCTTGTTTACTGCCGCAAGCAACACAATTACAAACATTTCTGAGAACATGTTTGCACACGTTATTTATGTACGTATTTGAAATATGTATTAAACATGTGGTTCTTATGTATCTTGGGACTCTTGGTATAGTGCTTAGTTATCCTGACTGCTAAGAAAGCGGTTGTGGGTTCGATTCTCACCGAAGACAAGACAAATCTTTGTGTGATTAACATAATTATTGGTTCCGTATCTGGGTGTAATTTATCTATTATTTTTTTATGTATGGGCCTGACGAAGTGACTCTACTGTGCCTGGTGGAAAGCATAAGCAGAATCCAAGAGAGGTGGTCACCATACACACTGCGAATGCAAACAATGTCAAATCAAATCAAATCAAAATCATTTATTCATCTAAGACAGCAAGTGACACTTATGAACGTCAAATTGAAGCTATAGTTAAAAATCATAGATCGACACAAACAGAGGCCACAGCATGTGCTGTATTGTCGAGGTAAGTTAGGCGAAAACACCAAAATCTACTGCCTGCCTGTGTCGATCCATAACTTCCAGTTTCCAAAATGCGTAGAGCTCATGAGAAGAATACTGGCAAAGAAACTCATGGCTACTCTTTTTCAAAATCTGATTTTCAGGTACAATAGTGTTAGTATTACATGTAAGGTAAACAGTATGCAAGCTGTTGCCACCTGAAATTCCTTTTATTAAAAAGCTCCAAAATCTAACGCGCTAACAAACAAAAAACACTCAGTGATAACGTTGAAGGTTTGAGTCTATTAAACATAGAACAAAATAGAAACAAGGTGCACATCCACTTACATTCAGTTGCAAAATCTACTGTTGAAAATAATTCGTGACTGGATTAAGAGGCTAGGGTTGCAGTTGAACGAACCAGAATAATAGTATTGTCTAAAGAATCGCTGACTAGGCCGACCAGTCACCCCAAGCAGCACCCGTTCACGAGTATGACGCATGGACCAGCCATCATCTCCTTCGCCATATCAGAGGGAAGGAAACGACCCGCCCCACGACGACACCGCAAGCAATGACATTTTAGTGAGCATGACAAACCATAGTCTAGATACTGATAAAAATCACTACTAATTAAATTACCATGATAATCGCCACGCATTACTTTCAACTAACAATGGTTTGTTAATATTTAGCTTTATTAGAAGACAAAGAAGTTTGTGTGTATCTATTTAAATTCTAATGACACCTTAAGCCCATGACTGTTTGTCGTTTAGATAATCGTTGATCGTATAGTAGGCTTTCCTAATAAGGTGATTTTTTACAGTTAGCTTGAATTTATTTACAGGAAGGTCGATTACATGTATAGGAATTTTATTATAAAAACGTACACCAAGACCTTCGAACGAGTTGTGTACCTTATGTAATCGATGATAGGTACCAATGAGTTTAGATTTGTTTCTAGTATTAATATTGTGTACATCACTGTTTTTCTTATAGTCATTAATGTTGTGTCTAACAAACATAATATTAGCAAATATATACTG
This sequence comes from Diaphora mendica, assembly GCA_949125395.1. Classification (NCBI taxonomy): domain Eukaryota; kingdom Metazoa; phylum Arthropoda; class Insecta; order Lepidoptera; family Erebidae; genus Diaphora; species Diaphora mendica. The sequence goes on from OX421335.1 coordinate 1,355,041, forward strand.
TGATGCAACAGTTAAAATACCTATATCTTTAAACAACTCTCGAAGAGAGACTCTAGCACCTAAATTGTACATGCAACATAATGCAACATGGTGACCCAAACCATGGCGGCCTAGTTATATTCTGCATCATGGAGCCTTTGGTCTCGCACTCACCAACGAAACTCAGCACGAATGCTGTAATTTTAAGGTTGGACTTCTGTGAGAGGGTACCGGCCCGCTCTTGGTCGAGCCGGCCCAACCGTGTTTGAGGTATGGACCTCCGGTATCCTCACGCACTCGGTGAAACACAGCGCAAGCGCCGTTTCAAACCGGTTTTCTGTGAGGCCGTGGTATCTCTCCGGTCGATACGGCCCTTTCATGCTGAAGCGTGGCTCCTCACGGTAATTGCATTTGCCGAAAAATTTTTTATTTAAAAAATCTCTTTCAGTGAAAGTACTTAACAAGTAGATGGACTCTAATTCTATGAAAATACTTTTCCATACTACATTCAAGCTGTGGTACAAAAACAATAGAAATTCAGATATATTAATTTATCTTGGATTATCCTTTGCCAGAAGCTCCGCCAGTTTGTATGTCGTTATCGCGAGAATAATAGCCTATACTCTTCCTCAGCCATCAAAGTTATCTTCATGCCGAATTTCATCGAAATCAGTTCAGAGCCGTGAAAACATAACAAACAGTTACTTTGGAATTGATTATATTAAGTTTGGATTTTATTCAAACTAACTTAACTTATAAGTACAAATTTCAAGACTATCTCTTTAGTAAAAATATCGATATAACCAAACTAAAACTATGTTTTTCTTTGTATATTATGAACCAAAGGGTATAAATAAAGACCTCAGTCCACGTGTCTGCAGGGAATTAATACGCACATGCTGTAAATAAGGCTTCGAGTGAGGCTGGCCCTGCTCCGATACTCTGCGCCGGTTTCATTAGCTAATTGTGGAATTAGGGTTGCCACTATCACTATGCATCTTTATTTATATGTAAAGGGAAATAAGTCTTTGTACTCCTCTTTGAGAACCTATAGATAGTAGATATATGTATATAAATAAAGTGCAGACAACTAAAACGTGTATTTGTTCTATACAACGACAATTAGAGTTATAGTGGCTAAAGATATTGTAAAATAACCTGTTTGAGGCTAACTGTGTTAGTTAGCAGTAACCACTTGTTTGGTTTAACTCATCTCACGGTAGAGTAACCTTGCAACATATTTATACATCTGGAACGCAACGCCATGTAGTCCTACTACTACGCTACTAAGCTGAGCTTGTACTATTGGTACTAGACAACTGATAGAAAAGTATACATATTACACATAGAAAACACCCAAACTCCAAAACAAATATTTGCAGATCATACAAATATTTGGTCCGACCCGAGAATCGAACGCGAGACCTCAAGCACAGCAGTCGCATATGCTGCCACTGCCCCACCGAGGCAAATATAACTACCAAAATACCTCAATTAACCTTGGAACATTGCCATGTTAACATTGCCAATATATAAAAAAAAAGGTTTTCGGTGTTGTGTCACTCGCGGCTTGTAACCTTATTCTTTTGAAAATAAAACTGCAGTGATCTTTCTTAGTAACTGAACCATTGCACTGTCATTCAGTAACTGAGATTGTAAGAACACTAGTTCTTTGACCTCTATTAGTCTTGAAGAAACACTGCCTAAGTTTCCTATCTTATGCAAGATCTGTAACGAAACACATAAAATATTTATAATTATACTAGTTTTATCATAATGATTGTCTAACAACCCTAGCATTGAGAGAGCTTATTGAAATCTCCTCATTTGCGGGATCGGGGCGCTCCGTGGCCGTACATGCAATAAATTCACTCCGTGGTTGTCTGGTCTGAGTTTAATCCAATTAGATGTTCCTTTTACAATACGTTAAGGTTTAATATAGTGTATTATGGAATACAATAAACATAACCAGACTGGTATCTTTGCTTTTCGTACTGATGTGTCAGAGGACAGCCAAGTTGCTGTGACAGCAACGGTCGCAGAATTGTTGTAATCTGTAGAAATTATAAACAAGAGTATAGAAAATTTGAAGGTGTAGATAAATAGGCAAGGAGCAGACAGTTCGTCTGATATATATAGTAACTACCACGGCCCATGAACTGCCTAGCAACTCAGGACCCATAAACCTTTTCCGAGACTCCTTCCCCCGGGAATGTGAGAAGCGAGGAGGCGTTAGGATCCGCATCCTCACTCTTTGATGAAAAACAGCAAGACAATTTCTACAGTCCTTAAAATATAACTTGATCTTCATGACAGATGACTTAATGATAAAGTAACTTCGAACAAACGATTTTGTTTCGTCACAAATCAAGTGAAATCTACCTAATAACTTCTTAAATGACAAAGTAAAAACTTCTATATTCATACAGTCGTATCCGTATTGGTGACCAAAGAGCATTCGGTGGTATCGTTAGTGAGATAGCTATGGTCACTAACCATCCCAGCTTTGGATCCAACGGTAACGATGGAGACATAAGAGTAGTTCGGGCAGCTTCATCCTGAAGATTCGGACCATCCATTCAGAATAGTCCTATCGTAATCCAGAACTATATGGTACCTGCAAATTTTGACGTGTCTGTAGCTGGATGGGGAGTTACCGCTGTAAGAAGATAATTTTTTACCGTATCTAATGTAAATCCCTGCGATTCTACTAAGTTTAAACGTCATTAAGCTTATTTTAAAGCATGTAGACACCGGTTTATGTGAGATCGTAGCAGAACTCCGCTCGAGCTGGCCCAAGTGTGTCGACATTTACAGCCATGGCTATGCCAATTTTCAGTTAAAAATACAATACAGTCCCGTTATACGTGCTTTTACAAACACGACAGTATCTTTATGGTCCATGTTTAAACATGTCTGCGTTGGTCTTGATCGCGGTCTTTTGTTGCATTATGAATTATTAATATTTTTATTCAAATACAGAGTATTATAAAAGCTTTTGGTGTGCTTTTGAATGACAGGAATGAAATTTGAGCATCATTCTTCTCGAGTTTAAAAATGTATGTAAAACTTGTGTAAGCGGTTTTAAAGAAATTGTAAAACATGGCAAAACTATTGCAGACTCTCCATTAAATCGGTACAAGCAATACCTGTCTCTTTTGCTTTTTACAAATTTCGCGTCTAATATAAAACCAATTTTCCTACATTTGATGTACAAGTGTCCGTTTACGGTAAGCCTACTTTCTTCAGCGTGAGTAAGGTCAAATTATAATCTATATCTTCGAAAAGTGGGTAGTTTAATAGGTGTTGAGTACAGAAATAAAAGCCAATTGACAACAGTGTAAAAGAAAAATACAAGCGGACTCGAACACCAACACACCTACCATTTCTGTGTATTCTGTAAATCTGCTGGTTTAAAAGAAAATCAGGAAATACGTCCATACTGGAGAATAATAATTTATACCCTTGATTGCCGGCACTTGATGGAAGTTGTTGCAATACATTCTAGAAACAAACTAAATCTATACTATTATATAAACTGAAGGGTTTGTTTGTTTGTTTGAACGCGCTAATCTCAGGAACCGCTGGTCCGATTTGAAAAATTATTTCAGTGTTGGATAGTAAATTTATCTAGGAAGGCTATAGGCTATCATCACGCTACGACCAATAGGAGCGGAGCACCAATGAAAAATGTTTCAAAAACGGAGGAAAATGATCACGCTACGTGCGATAGGAGACGTAAACGACGTTGCGTGGGTCAGCTAGTTAATGATATAAGGCGAAACCAGTTAGGTGTAAGCTTGATTAAAATAGTAGAATAAGTACAAGTGAGTTTGATTCGAGAATGAAGAATAATAATTTAAGCAAATGGTTATGAAGTATGTCTGGCTATGAACATCACACGAATTTAAAATTTCCCTAAGTTACACGATACCCATCTCAATAAATAATAGAATTACGGGAATGCGAATTGCGCAAATGTGAGCGACACAGCATGTAACTACGGGCAGAGGGTTGCAATCGACCGGCAACTAATATTTGCACAGCTCCTATATCCGGGTGTTACGACTGTTTGTGTTTGTAAACTAAACTACGCAACTTTGTAACTTAACGTTCAAGTATAATTTACGGTGGTTTGTTCTAAGTTCTGTTGGGCAACCTTTTAGATATTTCAAGTTTGTTACTTTATGTTACTGCCAAGTGTTTGTGTTACCTGATTTCAAGGCAGTTTCACTTAAGTCAAATAATTCTCACTTAGAAGTTTTACTTGTGATTTCAAGAGGATTAACGACTTCGTAAGACTGGTGAGAAACAGCTGCCACACAAAAGTAATAATTATCTGGAAATTTGTTCTTTAATTAAAAGTAAAATCTTATAGGTCACGACCATTTCTTATTAAATACCACATTCTTCCAATACCACTTCACTACCACATTCCACTACTTGTACAATCTATGTCCTAGTGGGATCTGTAATGACGCGATGGACCAACGGATAATTATGTGACCATGAGTCTTGCTTCTGCAGTTTCAGGTTCATTTCGGAATTGAACGGATTGGATTGTCAATATTTTTTTACTCTACCTCCGGCAGGCTACATTCTTAGGCAGGTTCACGTCAAATAGGAATCCAGGCCTTAAAAGCACCAGTCAAAACACCTTTAAAGCTGTATTATCTTCTATAGAAGCTCATGGAATATCACGTAGGTAGAAAGTTGAAAAATTGAAACACGTTAAGTGTACGATATTTTTTTTTTTATGTAATAGCCGGGCAAACAAGCAGACGTATTGCCTGATGGTAAGCGATTACCGCCGCCCATTGACACCTGCAACACCAGAAGCGTCACAAGTGCGTTGCCGGCCTTTTGGGGATGGAAAGGGGGGGAGGTAGGGGATTGGGGCTCCGGTGTCCTCACTCACTCGGTGAAACACAGCGCAATTTGTGTAATAAGTCGGTCTAAGCCTTTTTATATTATGAGTTTATTACGGCAATTGGCAGAGTTAAATTAATTCAAACTTGGCCTGTAAATTCGGCTTTACTGTTTACATTTCGTGTCTCGATCAGTAACAGTTTAATTAATTTTCGTATTTTCATATACAAAAACAAATATGAATATTTCACGTTGAACCTGATTTGATATTGTTATAGTTATTAACTTGATTACTTAAATCGTAGTATGTAGGGTTTTAACTACGGCATGAAGACATACGTTTTATTTAAAAGAAAATAAGAAAAATGAACCAGAACCATGTTGTGGCAAACTTGGGTCAGGCTTTATCAGACTGACCTCACTAAAGGTGCAAACACATATCTATCTAATAACTTGAAACGAAAAATTCTTGTACTCGTATATAGAGATGTCCAATTTGCCACAACATGGTGCTGGTTCATTTTTCGTCATCCAATTTAACTCGGAAACTTCTTCAACGATTTTCAAGAAATTTAGGCTTAAATCGATCTAGCTAGGATTCTCTTTTAGAAAATTTACCAAAAAAAAACATCATCAGGTCAGTTCATCCAGATACTTTTCAGTACTTTTCAACGAGTGAATGAGGCTATCGAAGGCTTCTGTGGGGAGTGACTTTTAGGCCAACTTGGCACCACTTGCTGACAAAGTCCCTGACAGACGTATGTCAAGTTATCTGTCGAATAACTACTGATTTCGATTTCACAAGTATTAGATAGCGACATATATGTCCGGTATACATATATGTATCAGAAACTTGTATCTGTTAAATAGTGGTATATGGTAGATAACTATCTGAAACTCTATCAGGAACGGGTGGAACTGGTACTTAGAGTTGCATTTGCTATAAATTATCTTTCTCATTCATGTGTGATTTCATGTTTATGTTATATCTAATCTATGTTTTTTTATTTTTGCAGGTAAACATTGATCCTTATTGCAAGATGTAAAGAAAATCTGCGTAAGTTTTTCCATTTCCATCCATTGGTCGATGGGGCCAAAAAGTTCTGTAGTGGCCAACACGTATTGGAAGTCGGAGCGAGGGTAGGCCGGTAGACCCTAAAAGGTAGTCCGACGACCTGGTGAAGGTTGCGGGAAACGGTTGGATGCGGGCACCACAGGATCGGTTATTGTGGGGAGCCTTGGGGGTGGACTATGTCCAGCAGTGGTGATGATGATGGATATTTATTGTTGCGTTTTGAAACTAGTATAAACAAGTATGCTAGTACTAATTATGCTTAACCCAAAATATAGTAGGTCTCTGTTCCACTATCTTTATAAAAGTAGTAGCTTTGTCCCGCGGCGTTACCCGCGGTTGTTGTTGCACCGTGGGTAATACCACGGGGCGCAGCTAGTATAATAATATATATGTCGGAGTGAGGGTATCCAAATAATAAAAGTGATACAAACATTTGCCACTATCGAACACTACGGAACACTCTATATAAAGCGGCGCGATCGGAAACAGGACACAGTTCTCTTCAGATCTCGCGACGACAATATCTATTATTTGATTTGTGATTTATTGTATCTCTGTGTTTTATATTGTGTGTATGAGGCGATATTTATCAGTGGGGGAATTACTAGCCTAGGTGGCGAATTCCACAGGGCATCGCGGAGGGGTGAGCGTTGCCCCAATCCCCTCGTGGGGGATTGCTGATGGTGTTTAAGTTAATTAATATCCGTATAGTAGTGATTAGTGTTTGGCTATAGTCCAGATTGGCTATATCTGTGATTCATGTTCTCGTTTATTCTTGTGTCTCCGACATATATATGATAATTCTCATACTTTAATACCATTTAAAATCTTTCTGCCATGATTTCTTTAACTTCCAATAACATTGGACTTCCATACAAATTACCATCCCCCGTTTTAACCCCAAACGGGGGTTGATTTCTAAAGATATACATTAATACACCTCCACACCATCTATAGAGCATACATTTTAAATTTTAAGTCTCTTACTATGAAAAACATAGGACTTTCATACAAACTTCCGACCCCCGTTTTACCCCCTTAGGGGTGGAGTTTCGTAAAATCCGTTCTTAGCGGATGTCTACACGCTATAAGGTACCTACCTGCCGAATTTCAAGTTTGTAGGTGTTATAGTTTTTGAGTTTTCGTGATTAATAAGTGAGTGGTATTTCGCTTTTTTATATATAGATGAAAAATAATTTATTTAATAAAATCACAAAAATGTTTAAACATATTATACAAACAAATTAATTTGCCAAACAACGTCCACAATGCTTTTATTAGAACAGGAAATGATTAATTACGAAAGCCAGTTCCCCCAGCATCATGCTGAAATTAAATATTTTAATTCGTTACAGTATCGGTAGGTACTCTTGGGGAAAATTCCGTGGTGTATTTGTTTATGTAAATAACTAGCTGTGCCCCGCGGTCTAAGCTAGTCTAAAATACAAGTAGCCTTGATTACTCCTAATATCATCAATTATGTGCCAACGAAAGTCCCGTCAAAATCATTCCAGCCCTTCAAGAGATTTGTTACAAACCGACAAACAAGAAATTTAAAAATTGATTTTCATATGCAAGTACCGTATTTTTTTCTATATGCATTTAATGAAAAGCTTTTAATTTGTAATTATTAACAGACTTCAGTTTTATTTATTTTTATACATATATAGAACCCGTAGATCATATCGTGAAGTAAAATTATATAAAAGCCTGAACTGGATACTTCTAGGATCAATATTTACTGTTCCATAAGGGAAACTATCTAAGCCTAATTGGGTCGAATAGAATTAACTTATAAAACTATACTCGTAAATGTTATGATTAGTTATACACACACCCACACTTCAACAAAGAAGTTTCTCGATCACTTTCGATTATCAAGCCATATTCTCTCTTCCCCAATAACAAAATAACGAATTTCCAATACATTGAGTCTCTATGATACCGTAACAGCCCAAAGTTCATCGCTTGCCCGCCACGCCAATTCACCCAAACGAGGCAAACTTAAGCGGCAAATGATACCGAACTGAGACGAGAACCCGCTCCCCGGGCACAAATAAGGCCATACGATGGTGCAATACCTATCACCGTTTCCTATTTGGGGATAAAATAAAATATCAATGACGTCACTATGCAACAAGCAAAATTGTCGTTCTTTTGTCGAAATTTTCTGTTTATGGTAAAATGTCGGATGCTACTTTCTATTTTAGTTTTATGGGATCTTAGACAGTTTTGTTTGCGTAAATGTTTGCTTAGGTATATAAAAGAAATAATCGACCACAGCCCAATGTTTAAATTTAAACAAAGTTGAGGAAATTATTTTTGAAATTCTTATTGCGTAATTGATAATAAGCGTTATGAAAGTCCGTAAATATTGTGTCATTCATCATTGATCTAATTACCCCATAAAAAAAAGTAAAAACTAAAACCCAACTACGACAAGAAACAACGCTGAAAAAGTATGAAACAAGTTTCAAAAGCCGTAGTCACGCGTTACGTAGAAATGTACCATACATAACACATTAACAACGCGTGACTACGGCTTTTGAAACTTGTTTCATACTTTTTCAGCGTCGTTTTTTGTCGTAGTTAGGTTTTATTTTTTTTTATTTTTTTATTTCAAATGTTTTGGTGCTCCTAATAGGTACCATAGAAATATCACAATTATCGAATAAATACGGACAAAGTCACGAGCAAATGCTAATAATATATGTATTTTTGAAATGTACAAGTAACGCCCTTTCCAATGATACCAAACTGGGCATATTTATTTCAAATATTTTTTTTAAAACAGTACTTTATGACGGATAGAGGGCGCCACATTAGATTCAGTGACACGTCATATACCCTATAACCAGCGGATGATCAAGACGCTTCTAACGATACCTCATTTGTCCAGTTCTAATAGGTAGCTATGAGGGAACAGATGAACATACATACATACTTACATACATACATAGCCTGTCAAAATCATAACCCTCCTTTGGCTTTGCCGTAGTCGGGTAAAAATTGACTCTAGATTGAGGTTCTCAATTCGACTGTTTTTTTTTTCATGCTTGTTACCTCAGAACTTTCGACTGGGTGAACCGATTTTGATGATTCTTTTGTTATTTGAAAGCTGGTACTTCTCGTGAGGTCCTATTTCAATATATAGTATAATAATAGCTTGTGCAATTAAACTGAATATGCGCTTCTCATAGCTTCTGTTCTACTGCTACGTACAGAAGAAGCTTCGAGAAGCGCATAATCTAATGTTTTACTTACTTACTTTTACTCCAATATTAAATTTACTGACAACGTCATTAATTTATTAAATCTATGGATTTATCATCCTCCATTATACCAAAAATATCTAAGTTTTATTTTATATTCCAAGTCTGATAAGCATAAGAAACGATACATTTCAATTATATAAATTCGTGTGATATTGACTAATTGATCTACCGTATGACCGCAGATAATCCCGACTTTTCCCGTATAAAAGTCACCATGTCACGTTTCACCGACATGACTTCAAAATACCTGAAACATTATTCATTTATAAAACTGATGGATTTTACTTGTAACATGTTACGCTTCCATTAGCCCTAATACAATTTCGTTTTTAGATCGTTTTAATATTTCAGTCGCGTTGTAAATATACATGTGCAGTATTCGCCTCGTGTGGCGCTGGCGAACACCATCAACTAATATTTCAACCAATGACCTACGTGCGTTGCGTGAGTTAAGATCGATTACACAATACGTTTTTATTTTATTGTGTAAAAATATTGTTTGTTTAATATAATAGTTTGCAGTTGAGGATTATCAATATAGATATGTGGAGGAACGGGTGTCATGTCCTCCAACACAAAGGGAGGATCCTCCGACCAGGCGAGGTGATCATGTCTGGCGGCCACTGGCGAACGGTTGATTTTGGGAAGTTGTATATATGCTAATCGGCGCGAGAACTTCTTTTGCGCCGTTTAGGATTGTAGTGTTGTGCAGTACGTTCAGTGTATCTTCGGTAGATGGCGCTGTCATATGTTTCCTTGTTGCGCTGTATATGGAAGTCGCCACAGTCAATACCCCTGTTCATTTCATGGTTATCGTAATAGGCGACTAAGGAAGCAGACTATGCAGTACAGCATTAATGTAAAGAGAAGGATTTCTGACTAACATCGTATAGTAGGTATAATATCCTCCTTTTTGAGAAGAGCCCGTGTCCAGCATCGAACTGTTGAAGACTAACGATTATGATGATAAATATGAATACAAGATTCAGCTAGGTAATTAATGGAACGTAACGTAAAGCTATCTATGAAAACGATGTTATATCATGGATTGATACTTGTAGCATTTAAGTTATCGTATTCATTACAAGCTACTGCCCTACTTCATCAGACAACATTGAATATATTATCCCAAAGTTTGTAATAATGGAATGTTCTTGATACTACCAACAGAGTTCAAGTTGATCGATATTCCGAGAGTCCCAAGCCCTTCACTTGAGATAGACGAGTTTTCGTTGAGAGGCTTTTATGTCCTTAACATTTAAGTGATATGGTTTCATGATCGCTTGTATGTTTGAGAGATCGAGGACCTCGGCGCAACTGGTGGAAAGCGGTTATCTGACGATACTTTGTTATTATAGTCGTAGTCCTTTAAGGAAATTCTATGGTTTTATATTGTTCGCTTTTAAAAGGATATGCAATTAATGTATTCTAGATTCTTTTTTTTATAGAATAGGGAGCGAACAAGCCGACGTATCGCCTGATGATAAGCGATTACCGCCGCCCACACGTAACACCCGAGGCGTCATAAGTGCGTTGCCGGCCTTTGGGGGAAGGAGATGGGGGGAGGGTTTAGGGTATGGGCCTCCGGTAGGAAGGAAGGAATAGAGAGACAAATATAGGGTTCAACCTATAATCCTTTTACTGTCTTAGTGTACAGAAATCAATAATACACTTCTATTTCATCACTTCAATACAGCGACTGCTAACAAATTTCAAAGGAAATTCTTCAATATACGTAATATATAGGTATGTCTGTCCGTTTGACACAAAAGGCTTTCCAACAAATTGTCGGACCTCTAATATAGTGCAGTTGAACCTCGTGTATTTTATGAACGTTTTGTTTTCAATACACAACAATGGTATCCGAAGGATGGCTTTGTGATGTCTCGGATGAAAGAGAGTGATTTGTTCGTGATGTAAATAAAGGAGTGAACGTCCGTGATATTGATTCAATAGATAAGAACTAGAATAGACCACTGCTAGATTTTTTTTTTATGTATGGCCCGTCAAAATGACTCTACTCTGCCTGATGGAAAGCATAAGCAAAATCCAAGAGTGGTGGTCACCATACTCATTGCGAATGTAGACAATGCAGCATGGCGACCCACGCCATGGCGGCCTAGTGATGCTTCTGCATCTTTTAGTCTGGTCAACAAGTATGCAACTTGTTGACCAGACTATTTGGGCCTTCGGTCTCGCACTCACCAACGAAACACGACAGCACGAACGCTGTCATTTTACGTTGATTTTCTGTGCGAGGGTAGTACCGCCCCGGTCGAGCCGGCCCGTTCGTGCTGAAATCTGCGTGGCTCTACTACCTTTAAATATATAACATCATAGTCATCTCTATGACTATGATGCTATATATTTTCGCTGTATTATTACCGGAGCCAAAAGAAGATCCTTTCCGTTGATTCTGAAGAGGAGGAGGCTGAGGGCTGAAAGGGTGGATGAAATTGTCCACATTAAAATATTATGTTATGGAACTAGATTGAAGAGTAGACTATGTCCTTCCTCAAGAATCAAAGTATCTCATTGCCAAATTTTATTGAAATCGGTACAGCGGTTTAGTTGTGACAAACCAAGCAAAACAGACAGTCCCGTGGGAGAGCAACGGTTCGGCATGAATGGGCTCGGCCTTGTGACGCCTCTGGTGTTGCAAGTGTCCATGGGCGGCGGTAATGGTTTACCATCAGGCGATACGTCTGCTCGTTTACCCGCATAGTACATAGAAAAAAAGACAAAGTTATGAATTTATAATAGAGTATGAGAGTAACGTACGCGAGAACATAAATCAGGTTAACCACAACACATCAGCGTACTAACATGTCAGCTGTGGAATGTCTGCCATCCACCACAAAGTTATTTAGCCCAATTAAATGGTCATAGGAATTAAGCTTTAGCCATTTCAAATGATTATCTAATGACATTTCATGTGGGTTATGAAGTGATGGACGTTATGTATACCCAGACGAGACTGAGCCATATAAATATAATTAAAAAAAAGAAAAATATAGGTTCCACATTCGCAATGAGGATGGTGACCACCACTCTTGGATTCTGCTCATGCCTTCCATTACCTAAGCTTTTACTCTAAAAAAAAGAAGCCCAAAATCGATCAAAATGGCGTGCAATAGGATAGGCTTATGTCCAGCTGTGGACTGCGATAGACTGATGATATATAATGCTTTTAAATTATAATCATCTGTCGTCTTGAAATATAAAGTTGGTAACTTATAACTCAGATCAATAACGAAATATTACTTTTTTATTGGTCTGAGATTTGTATCAATAACTAGCTGAACCCCGCAATGTTATCCGCAGTTATTGTTGTAGCTTAATAACCACAACCTAAGCTAGTACCATAAGTTACTCTTTATACCATCGTAATTGATCCAGCCGTTCCAGACGTTATCCGGCACAAACAGACAACATTACGACAAAAATTATTGTATGCACTTTCATATGCATTTAGTAAAAAGCTGTTAATTTGAAATTACAAGACAGACACTTTAATTTTATTTATTTGTACAGATATGTACAGATGATGACAATGAGGTTTAAATTAAGTAATGTACACATGACTAGGACCTGGCAACCTGCCAGTCACTCGCGTCTGATTAAACTACGTTACTACTACGTGTACGAACGTATAACATAGTGTTATTATATTGTCATCTTTGTTGTGTAACGTGTCGCGTGTTCTAACAGACAGACGTAACGATTAATAATTTAACACTCTAATGTATTGTTGCGTACTGTTTGATGTTTATTATTATATTAGGTTATATTTGAGTCACGTTACATAATATATTACCTCACGTGGCACAGTAGTCCTAATGTAAACTTAAAGAATATTTCAACGTAACATGCTAAAATTTCAAAAAATCCCCTACGCAGGCACTTAATCGAATAATCATACGCCAAAAATGCCTTATATCATTTTGAAAAGGGGTTGATATTTTTACACGGCTGGACCGATATTAACCAAACATAGCTAGGAACCACTGGAAGGAAAATGGCTTTCAAATGAAAAAATACGCATCGAAATCGGTCCATCCGTTTGAGAGCTACGATGCCACAGACAGACTGACAGACATCGACGTCAAACTTATAACACCTTACACCCCTCTTTTTGCGTCGGGGGTCAGAAAATGACGAAGATCAGCCGTTTCGCGGGAAACTTAAAGCCGACCCCATGGTCGGCTCTAAGTTGGAAGCCTAGTCGGAAGAAGTCATGTATATTGTTTTTTAACCGACTTCAAAAAAAGTCGGAGGTTCTTAATTCGTTTTTTTTATTGTTACCTCATAACTTTCGACTGGGTGAACCGACTTTGAGGATTCTTTTTCATTTAAAAGCTGGTGCTTCCTGTGTGGTCCAGATTGAAGTCAGTTTTTTTTATTAAAATTTGTGATTGTTTATCTTGTAAATCTTCTTCTTCCTAGCCTTTATTATTCCCAAGATTTGGGGTCGGCTACTAGTTCAACCGGTTTTACCTGAATATCAGTTTTTACACGGAGCGACTGGCATCGGACCTCCGCAACCCTGAGGGCGAACTAAATTCGATGATTGAACTAGTTGTCAGTATATTTGAGGGCGCTGACTTCCCAATAACGATTGCCATAGATGTTCATGACAACCGGGACCGACGGCTTAACGTGCTCTCCGAGGCACGGGCGGGAAACACCGCCATATTCCATACTCCGGGCTGCTATTTAGAATTTCTTGTAAGAAAAACCCAACAGCAGTCCGACCCGGGAATCGAACCCGAGACCTCTTGATCTGCAGTCGCTTACGCTAACCACTAGACCAACGAGGCAGTGATTGTTTATCTTGTAAATACCTATACTTATTTTATCACTGAGTGTTTTGACATTTAAGAAGAGATGAGAATAGGGGAAATGTGTTACAGTTACTGGTAACCAAACAGATGTTTTTTTTTTATGGAATAGGATCAAAAAAGTATTAGCTAGATAAAAAAGCAACAAGGTATGACCGTTGGAACTTAACCTTATAATTAGGATCCACGGACAGTACATAGCTATCACAGGTAGGATAGCATTGTCTTTGTGTCCACATGTGGCACTGTCTTCACAGCCTGGTATGTCCTGGTGTGATGTCACTTGATAATTTTAATTTTGTTCTAAGTTTTGGTTTTAGGCCTTTAAGGCCTTTGAGCGCGGCGACCGAATCAAGAAATTCCGTAACGTAACGTAACGTAAATAAAACCTGACACCCGAAACTCGCACGGATCGAGACGAGCTGCTCCGAACGACGAATCAACGGATCAGAATATGTCAACAGCCGGCCGCGCAAGCGTCTTGAAATACGTAAGATTCGTTGCCCTGGACACGCAGATTTGTTATGTCATATAATGTATAAAATTATTCATGGTAGCCATACACTACTGCCTAAATAAAAAATAAATAAATAATTATAATTGCATAAGTTGATAAAAAATGCTATGCAATAGCTTTACCGCGGCAGTCCCCGAGTGCCACACGTCTTTTTTCATGAAATAGGGGCAAACGAGCAGAGTTGGCAGGTTGGAGCAGAAACGGCTTTTGGGGGATTTGGGGGTTGGGTTATAGGCCTCCGGTATCCTCACTCACTCGGTGGAACACACACCGGTGTTTCATATCGGTTTTCTGTGAGGCCGTGGTGTCACTCCGGTTGAGCCGGTCCATTCATGCCGAAGCGTGGCTCTCCAACGTGGCTCCGTGTCTCCATTTTTTACATCACACATACTAAAAATACATAATATAATATTACTAGCCGACCCACCCAACTTCAACGTAGAGTTTAAAGAGTCACCCTTATGACTTTTGACTTCCAGACGTTCCTGGGTGACGACTTTTTTTCTTAAGAAATCAACAAGAGGAAGTTAATAATGCAACAACGTCAATAAGTTGTAGCATTATTAACTAATTTCTTCTTGTTGATTTCTTGTCTTAGCAAATGCTATATACCTTGCCCGTATAACTGCGGTCTAAAAATACACCTACCCTAATATCCTAATGGTAATAAATGCCAATTAGGTAATTTATTAGGTTAAGCTAAGTCAGGGTCGTATGCGTATCTGTACAGATATTGTATTGGTTTCTTGCCTCCTAGCGGTTTGATTTGATTTCGTTACGTAAGAGAAATAATTGAGTAAAATAATAGGTACTCGTTAAGTTCCAGATATGGAGAGTAAATTGTTTGTTTAAACGTGGCAATCTCTGACACTGCCAGTCGGTTTCCAAGTTTATCTTAGATAGTATAATTAAGTAAATATACGAGAATATATTATGTGAAATATCTGACTTTTTAAAAAAAGTGGCCATGACTTTTTTGCCAGTATTCTTCTCACAAGGCTCTACGCATTTTGCAAACTGGAAGTTATGGATCGACACAAGCGGGCAATAGAGTTTGGTGTTTTCACCTAATTTATCTTGACAACGCAGTACATGCTGTGACGTCTGTTTGTGTCGATCTATGATTTTTAACTGTAGCTTCAATTTAACGTTCATAAATGTCACTTAGTGTCATTTTGAATTTGAAAGCCTTCGTTGCGGTCCTAAGGACCAGTGCAGTGTGTTGGAAACAAATGAAATAGCAGGGAAAATTGGCAGGCCTTCAAATAAAAAAAAAAGGGAATGGATATCATGAATATCATTTATTGATGACTAGCTGATCAGCGCAACCGTGATCTTGACCGCTGATCTTACCATGGGAGAGCCACGCTTCGGCATGAATGGGCCGGCTCGACCGGAGTGATACCACGGCCTCACAGAAAACCGGTATGAAATAGTGCTTGCGCTGTGTTTCACCGAGTGAGAGAGGACACCGGAGGCCCAAACTCCAATCCTACCTCCGCCCCATCCCTAAAAGGCTGGCAACGCACTTGTGACACTTCTGGTGTTGCAGGTGTCCATGGGCGGCTGTAATCGCTTACCATCAGGCGATACGTCTGCTCGTTTGCCCGCCTATTCCATTAAAAAAAAGACACCCCAATTTTATTTATTTATATAGACTAGGGGTCGCCAGTGGTCGAATTTTGGTCATAATTCATTATTTTTAGCTTTCTGCACTCTTTCTCTATTAAAACTTTACGCCAAATTTCATACTCCTCGTTCGCATAATTTTCATAAAAAACGTTAAAAAGTTTTTGCTTCACGTATTAATGCATAGATTTATTACTTTGACTTAAACCAAATTCAAAGACGGATAGCATGTACCGAGATACATATTCTTTTGTAGTCTTCTTAATTTTATACTTTTATCCATATTTTTTCTCACAAAAAGGATTAATGTCCCCGGAATAATCTGCCTAACACATTCATTGTCCGAGACTGTCTGCCCGGGATTCTATATCAAATGTCAACCCAATAAATAATTTTGTCGGAGGCTTTGTCAATATCTGGGCGCTCGGTGGTGCCCCCGCCAAGGCGAGCCGAGCGAAGCGCAAGAGCACTGCCTACATTTTCTCGAAGTGTTTCGTCGTTTTTTTGAACCCTCATTTTGGTTTCCGATGTACCATATCGTTCAAATTCTCAGGATATGATGTCAATAATGGACTAATTATACATACAAAGTTTCAATCTAATACTCTAATACTTTAGATTTTATTGATACCTAAAAAACACCCATTTCGTCACTGACACACTGATGATCATCAAAACTGTTAGGGTACTTCCTGAAGTGCTAGAAATCTGATATTTAGTATATAAACTAGGTTTAGTATACAAACAACAAAAAAAATATAAACCTATTACTTACTACCTACTACTAAAACCCCAAACCCCAAAATTGGAGGTGGAAGTTTGTATGAGACTTTCACTATTTTTTATGCTAGACGTTTTATTTTTGGTATATGGACTTTTTCGAAAGAAGAAAGAAGATGTACAAGAAGTACACCGAAAAAAAATAAGATAAAAAACACTAAAAATACTGCCTTGAGCAACTTACAAAAAGAAATGAAATCCCACCAAAAACATTTTCATGTAAAATGTTGCCAAGACGACTGCTATGGTTTACCCTGTGAAAAATATATTATATCTCATGTAGAGCCAAGCTTCTGAATCTACACGCCCTAACTCTACCAACCCTAACTTCACAAACTCTATATTTCAGTAAAAATGTATGGCTTGGCTGTTGTTTGTATAATGTTTGAAATCGTCATATTTTTTCACAAAAATATAGATCAATACTCAACGTTTTCTCAACAAAGTCTCTGTCAACAATAAGCTTATTTATAACAATAGCCAATACTCCCCCGGTCTTTATTACGAATCTTTTACGAAATATTTTTTCGATATCTTTGATGTTATAGGTATATCATTATCACTGTCACCATAACGACATCATGTATTCATATTTACAAAAAATTAAAATAATTATTAACAATTATTTTATATTTACAAAAAAAAAAGTATATATGTATTTGTATCAGTTGTCTAGTACCCATAACACAAGCTATGCTTAGCTTGGGACTAGATGGCGTTGTGTGATAGATGTCCGAAATATTTATTTATTTATTATTTATTTATCATCGTCATCTTAACCATCAGTACTTTTACTGCTGCATTTATTTTACATTTATAAATGCATCAGCTCTTCTTCAAAGTACTGAAATTTTCTAATTTATGAAAAATCACTGCTATTAGAGATGTAAGTTTTGAAAATTAATAACTTGACTTGACAAATTTGATTTTTTTATGTTTGGCCAAAATGACTCTACTCTGCCTAGAAAGCATAAGGAGAATCCAAGAGTGGTGGTCACCATACTGCGAATACAGACAATGCAATGCATGGTGACCCACACCATGGTGGGCCAGTGATGCTTCTGCATCATTGGGCCTCCGGTCTCGCACTCACCAACGAAACACGACAGCACGCTGTCATTTTACGTTGATTTTCTGAGCGAGGGTAGTACCGCCCCGGTCGAGCCGGCCCGTTCGTGCTGAAATCAGCGTAGCTCTATCCGTATCCGGCCTTGAGAAGAAAATAAACAAATTCATGGATACTTTGAATGATGGAATGGAAAAAAAATGAAAGGACTTTGTAGCTTATGTAGTTACCAAACAACAATTCTATCGAAGCCGAAAACGTACACAAGAACTGCAATAATTTCTAAAAGCGTACCTTTCCAAATCATTAATGTTTATTTATTAATCCTCGGATTCAATAAATATGCTTTTTACAATTATTGGATTAATTGGGGTTGATAGTACGACAGGTTATTGGCCAGACGGTGTAAGTGCTCGTAATAAATCACAGTGACCTATATTTTGAAAGTCAATTGTGACAGTTACCATCCGTAACAATACTTGACAGATGGTAGTTAAATTCATTTAGGTCTGGAAGGCTTGAATGCGTAATAATGTAGAGCTGTAAAATGGCTACTTTCTGTAAGAAATTTATGATTGGTGACTAATTTTGACGTTATACCATAAACGGTATAAAATTAACTTATTGTAAAACAATTACTGACAATCTCACCTGAAAATATGGCCACTGTTCTGGAAGATCTTCGCTTAACGTTTTATGAAGTGCAGTATTTTACAATAATACTTTATCTAAAGGCACGTTTCCACCGAAATTGTTGGCAATTTCAGTGTTTCCAACTGTTTGCAACTCTTCAGAAAATCGCCAATTTTTGTTTCCATTGTGTCTACACCGAGTCGCCAACATTTTGAAAAACATTTCAACTAAGCGTCTCCACAGAACCAATAAATATCTCCAACAAGCGTATTATTTTGATGTTTACAGCCAAAAACAGAAACACGGTTCCAACACAAGGAAATTACAGAAACTTTAGTCACCAACACGTTTTGACAACACATAACTTGCTAACTTTTTTTCGGTGGAGACTCGACTTAACGCAAAAAGAATCAATCCAATCGATTGATAGTTGCAGAGGCTACTTCGTTTAAACATGCAAACAATACAACTTGTATATAGAGTAAACGTTTGTTTACGGACATAAAGTGTTTTATATTTTCTGTCTGATCATTTGAACACAATAAACTCCAAAAGAAATAATTGGTTTTAACACGGTTTTAACTAAGAAGACAGTGAGAAAAGACAAGTATGGATACATTATACTATAAATATTTCATAATTTTGATGAAATATACTGTCGATTATTGAATATGTCCCAAAAAAAATCATGCTCACTTTGCGCGTCTTCGCTGGCAAGACCATAATAAGGTATCATGGAATTAATTCTCTTGAAGAAATATATAAGCTAATGAAATATAGGATAATGTCGCCATATATGCCTGTACCCTTAAAAAGCGTGATCGTGTTTTTAGTACGTAATTGTATGTCTATAACTCCGCCACAAGCGTGTTTATTGCATGATGTATAAACTGTAAAGGAAATCTCTGATAACTCCAGCAGACCTTGACTACCTTTTAAAAAGCATACAGTCATTCTGAATCTTTATAGAAATAAATAGATCTCGAAATATAGCAGTTTATTAATACTTTGCAACGGCATAGCGAAAAGAAATGCCCTTTATTTTGCCTCCTCAGAGCTCTTAAGCAAATAAGTACCCATAGGTAATGTTGTACATACATTTTAAAAACATCAAAATTATCTTCCCTTTCACAGCCCTTAGAAAAACCTGCTTTGTTTTATCTTTGAAAGACTTATTCTCTAACATAAATATGTAGGTGACTCTTTCCATTATTTTAACTAATTTGCTTTTGACGGTAAAATATGAAAGCTGGCAGCCATTTTCTTTTTTTCGCTCCAATTTTCTGAGACGTATTACTCGTGTTGTGTTAAGATCAAAGGTGTCATTTCATATCAACTTCAAGGTTCTTGTGTTATAGGGTTGTTTTAATATTTTTAGGGTTAAATTTGTTTCTTCGGGTATCTGACTGATGTTATACCGATACATTTATACAAAGAATTAAAACTGAAGTCTGTTTTAATATCTTTTTACTAAATGTGTATGGAAGTAAATACAGTGAGTACCTACTTAAAAATTTTGTATTTCTGTTTGCTCCGGATATTCTCTAGTATTACTGGACTGATTTTGACTGGACTTTTACAGGCAGATAGCTGATAATTATATAAAAATTTACTTAGGCTACTTTTATTTTTGACTAGCTTTGTAGTTTACCCGCGATTGTTGTTAGACCCTGGGTAACACCGCGTGGTGCAGAAGTATGAAATCATAAAACAATTGACTGCACGGTTGGCCTAGTGTTGTGGGTTCAAATCCCACATGGGACAACACTTTGTGTGATCCACAAATTGTTGTTCTGAGTCTGGGTGTTCTTTGTATCCGATTTATGTATGTTTGTTAAGTCCCCCGCGACAGAGGATGTAATGCGGCAGGTGTATTTAAAAAAAAAAGGTAAAATTCAGAAATTTGCATTAAAATATTTGCATTTAATCTTATATTGCATTTTATTTCTCTTAAAACAAACCAAAACAAACATTGTTGATTAAGTTAAGGTTGGTAGATTTAGGGTGATCCGATCTTTTTCACAGGGTAAGCCATATGCAGTCGTCTTGGCAACATTTCACATGAAAATGTTTTTGGTGGGATAACTTAATCCTCAAACATGACACTCAACGTCTTAGAAGAAAATTTAATTCTCAACCAATTTAATGTTTATGCAGGGGTTGAGCATAAAACGTGCAGTTTCAATTACTTCAGGTTGCACGTGTAAAGTTTAAATGAGTTACAAGCCGCGAACCAATTACAAGGTACGGATAATTAATTTGGTGACGAAACGTGACAGACAACCGCTGTGTTTACGAGATCTGCTTGAGGAAAGAGAAACAAGACAGTACGTGGAAGTAATGGAACTTCACCGCGAGTACAATAAACTTTGTTCATGATGGGTTTAGGGTGGGGTATATATTTTCATTTTATTTTTCTATGGAATATCCGCCAAAATGACTCTACTTCGCCTGACAGAAAGCACGAGCAGAATTCAAGAGTGGTGGTCACCATACTCATTGCGAGCGGTTGACAGTGCAGCATGGAGACTATGGCGGCCTAGTGAAATGCTTTTTACTACCCGCTTAAGGGACCCGGGGTCATAGTGGGACGGAACCACGTGCGCTGGTAGCTGATAGTGCGTTCCAAGTAGCGTCGGACCGTCTAGGAGGTAGTGAGAGAGTTACTATAATTAATAGCAGACAATGAATACTATAGTCTGTTCGCATTAAGAAAATAGTGACATAACAACCAAGGTTTCGTACGAAACGACAATTTCTTGGAACCTGGTTGGTACATGTGGGGTAGTTTGAGTCCTAGTTCATAAATCGTGTCGAGGATAAAGTGGGTTATTATGTAGAGGATGCAGTGCAGTCCAAACTTACAACTTACGTAAATACCGCGAAAGGTGGCCAATATTAGCATTTTACCATTAATGAAAGAGAAGGTTCATGAAACTGATTCTCCCTGATCTTTCGCACTTCATTTGCACGAACCCTGTACTGCACGGTCCAAAATCTTTTTACGTCAGTACCAACAAGCAGCAACATTTAAATGCGTTGATATATTTTTTATAAATCTTTATAAATATCTGTGTAAATATTATACTTTTCTTAAAAATATTTCGAAAAATAAACCATTTCGATTTTCGAGTCATCATTTCGATAATCCCGTAATGTATTCTCATTATTTCATATCAAATAACTTGCTTTCTCTAATGTACTCAATCATACATGTCATTTTGCCGTCTCCTTAACACGTTCCCGTGAGTCCTCGTCAGAACTTGAGCTTCACAGAACATAATTTAAATGTACGTGTGTACGAGCCTTGGAGAGACCAAGGCATTTGTTACCCCCAACCCCTAAACGGGTCGAGTTTCTAAGTCTGATGCGTTAGAATAAATTAAATTAAAAAGCTTTTTAAAAACAGGCTTTTACTGGAATGCCTCGAGATGAATCAAACGAGTCCAAGAGAGACTTTACAGAGTTCCTGTAGAGTGGCCACCTTCCAGCTCCAGCATCTGATCAGCTCCATGTCATAATAATATTGTATTGTCACGCTGTATACATATGCTTGCAAAATTTCAGCCAAATCGATTAAAGGTATCTGCTTCAAAATTGAGTTGTAAGATTCCACCCGAACCTACAAGCATACATACATTGCAAGTTAATAAAAAGCTTGTAAAAACGGCCAGTGCAACCCAGTCTACGAGTAAACATTAGATATTTCAACGTTTTGAAGCATCTGCTATAACCACAGAACATAAAGAATAGGTAGAAATGTTATGTCTCTTAATTTACAACGGAACGACTGTCGCCAAACTCAGACAAATGAAAGCACTATTTTATTACTGCACACTACTAACGAATTGTTTTGATTTGATGTTTTTATTTGCTCAAAACTAGCCTACAATACATAAAGTCACACGTTTGATAATATATCTTATCGCGTAATGTTAACAGTTATTTTGCCATAGCGTAAGAAGAACTTACAACGTTTCGTAACCTTGAAACTAAGAATACTTCATTGCAAGCTATTCAAAAACAGATGGCGTTATTCTAAATGCACGCAATTATAACATTAATCACTATAAGAATAAATTCCATATTTGTGTCATTTTTTGATATTTATCGCTACTCGCTTAGTGTTGTGGCACATATTACAATATTGTCAATAATATCGATACCTAACTTTTGTTGTAATAGAATGGAGCAGAATAAAAAACATGAATTGAAGGATATCTGAGGAGGTAACATTATAAAGGTAAAGAAGCTAAAAAATAAGTACTTGCATAATAATGTGTATTCATTTTAAGAATCTGTATTATTATTTATTTATTTATTTAGAAACTTTTACAATATTATAACCGGATAAATTCCCAAGGCAATATTGCAAGCTTAACACTAATTATACAATATAAAAACAACAAAAATGTTAAATACAATTAATATTATAATAAAACGAATTAGAATAATAAAAGTAATGAATAAGTTGGTATACCTACCTTAACTTTATATTTCAGAAATAATGCAACTTTGCGCTATTTCAGTGAATTTCGGATTAATTAATTAATTATAATTAATTAATTATAATCATATTATATTTAATAAAGACTGTTTAGCCACTTAACAAAATTCAAAACAGTGGTTACATAATTAATATTTGGCACAGTATGTATTCATATTTAGTTTTATAGGAAATACACATGGTATCAATAATCATAATTTTTATTGACTGCAATGAACAAAAATGCAATACGTCTAATTGTCGACCCGTTGGTATAGTGTTTAGCGATCCTGACTGCTGAGTCAGAGTTCGGAACAGAGAGAGAGACAGACAAAATTTAAAAAAAATGTTATTTTGGTATACGGCCCGTGCCTGCAAATTTCGCAGAGAAAAGAATCAGGCTTCGACATAAATGGGCCGGCTCGACCGGAGTGATACCACGGCCTCACAGAAAACCAGTGTGAAATGGCGCTTGCACTGTGTTTCACAGAGTGAGTGAGGATACCGGAGGCCCACATCCCAACTCCTCCCCCTGCCCACCCCCCAAAGGTCGGCAACGCGCTTGTAACGCCTCTGTTGTTGCGGGTGTCCATGGACAGTGGTAATTGCTTAGCATCAGGTGATACGTCTGCTCGTTTGCCACCTGTTCCGTAAAAAAAAAATTGTACCGTGTACCTACACATGCAGATGCATTTAGTAAAAAGCGGATATTATATTACAAACAGACACTCTTATTATATATATATTCTTACTATATACTTATTTGTATAGATTTTCAATGGTAAAACAAGTGTTTTTCTTTCAAGGCCACGTAAACAAACAAGCAAAATTTAATATTTATAATTATTATAGTAAGTAAATATGACACGTTTAAAAGTATGCAAATCGATAAAGCTAACATCCTACCTGGCTACATCACTAATCGAGTAGAATAGAAAATACGAGAATAACGTTGAAAACTGATAAGACCCGATCATACCAGATTGAGATTTATGTGAATGGAATAAGGAAGAGTTTAGCTTAAATCTCTAGTCAATTATCAGTTAAATAAAATTTTAAGATTTTATTGATAAAACTTATAAAATTGTACCTACAGATGTTAGGAAACACCTCAATTATCAATCTTTTTCCTTCTGCTATCATTTTTACACTGTAAAACAGAACAGTACTGCATTGTGGCGTAAAAAAGAACTTTCATTGGACGACCTATTCAACGCAGCGTTGTAACACGACTATGATACAAAATACCTACAACTCATAAAGGTATGCGTTGCAACGCTTATCAGTGGCAAGCGCGCCACGCCTACTAGTCACTTCTACTTATATCTTTTTGTTTTGTGGCTATAACTTTAATTCTCTTATCATTATACATCTGTAGGTTACACTACGCCAGACGTGAAATATGATTAATTGATCATCTTAGTATTGATATATAAATAAAGCTACCTAATATTCGACTCGTACGAAATCCAATCAGTTTTCCGTGAACTCTTCCCTGAGTGATGAAAAATGATTGCCTCGGTGTACTGTATACACGGTTTTATTGATGTGACTGACTTATTACATGGATACTAAGAGCCACCTTTTTAGACTTTTCTCATATCTAATTTAAAACCTTTTTAACCGATTTCAAAAAAGGAGGTTCTCAATTCGTACGTATATATATATATTTTTTTTTATGTGTGTTCGCGGATAACTTTGTCGTTTATGAACCGATTTTGATTATCCTTTTTTAATGGAAAGGAGATATCCCAATGGTGGTATTATATATTATATTATATCATAGGATAAGGACGAGGACACTAAGATCTGATGATGGCATCCAAGAGAAATCGAGTCGAACCTTGAAGTTGGTTTTTGTTTTTTAACCGACTTCAAAAAAGGAGGAGGTTGTCAATTCGGCCGTATATGTTTTTTTTATGTGTGTTTGCGGATAAAACTTTATCGTTTATGAACCGATTTTGATGATCCTTTTTTAATGGAAAGGAGATATCTCAACGGTGGTACCATGATAAGGACCCTTAAGATCTGATAATGGCATCCAAGAGAAATCGAGTTTCGACTCGATTTTTTTAACAAAAACCGTTTTGTTTTTGTTAAAAAAATTCTACTTTATTATCACTGTAACTATTCAAATCTCCAGTCTAACATTCATCATACACTCAACCAAACAACAATATACTATCAGGAATTTAACATAAATGCAGCTATTCCAATAGATAAGTACAGCATTGCTTCAGGCTTGACATTGATTAATATCAGTTAGGGAACTAATTAGTCCAGCTTTGGGCCAATGGGCAACCACACATCGATTTGTTAGGATTCTACAGCGTTATCAGTAATGAGACAGATGAACATGGGTCCATTTAATTATGTCCGCCTTCGATTTAACATAAGTTTGGAGTTTATCTATCTTATTAAATACGGGTTCTTTAGGGACTGTGGGGTCGCGATGATGCATTTCGTTGAAATGGTAAATGCATGGTCAGCTATTGTAAGCTAAAGTAACACATTGCGAACAGGGCTCTTCAGTCCGCATACTCCGCATCGTTAGGACAACTCAGACCCCAGCGTCAGGACGAGTCAGTCCGCATCATCGGTAGGTAACATACGTCAGGACAGTCAGTCCGCTCAACTCATACGCAAGGTACAGTTATTGAAGAACACGCGAAATATATTCGGTATACTCAAATAAACCTTTTATTTATTATTCCAAGGACAAATATATAAAGTTAATTAATGCATGCAAAAGCAATGATCACAATCTGTAGCAAGATCAAATAACTATTGTTATAAGTAACGATTCCAACCTCGTATAAATGCCTCATTTGTTTAAATCTTAATAATTACTAGGCATACAATAAAATATATTATAAACTTATAATTCAATTGGTGATTTTATAAACAAGTAAATAGTTGATTCATATTAATATCTTGGCGCCTTCCGCTTGTCAGCTTCCGGCGCGACTTATAATTCATATCAAATCTTTAATGTTACACAATCCTGTATTATCAAATAATATTTGTATGCTAATAATCATTAGAATATAAATATTCTAATGATTATTAAAAAAACCTTCGTTCGAGTAATTTCACGCATTCATATCCCGAACGTTCTACTTGGTGCTAATCCACCGTTACACTATGTACCTATTTAACATTAGTTTTACTTCTCAAATGTACCTTTTTTAAGTGAAAGTTTTGTAACCCGATACCTCTTAAAGATATCCCTGACCCAATTAGTTTTGTTTTCTGGTTTCTTTACAAGTCATCTATCTCTTACGAAATTCAACCTTCGTCGCCTCACAGTTTACAAGTTGGCAGTATTCATTACAAGTTGGGAACTGAGCAATGGGACTGGAAGGGGGTCTGTGGGCCCGCTACGGGCTGTGGTTCGTGCCTCGGCAGGGAGAATGCGGTGGCCCATCTGTGGTTCAACTTGAGTTTGATCGTAATATTGACTTGGTTAATGCTTACTTTGTGGGCTCTGAACTACAAAGACACATAAATAATAAAAGTAGTATTGTTTGTTGTATTTACAAGTTGTGAGTTCCATTTTTTAGTTTCTTACATTTACTTTTGACTATGACAATAATTATCTAGAATTTTTCTTAGTAATTTTGACTAGCGCAAAAACTATTACTACCTATTTATACGGGAAAAGTACAACACCTTTTACCTGCCAGCAATTACACTTTTTTTTGGTTCATTTGAGAGTACCGTCATGAACCAATATTTTACTTTGAGAGGTAAAAAATATGTATAACTTCATTTTGCCGCTTTTTTAGGAACGGCGCTAATCGTGTGGTTATTGGATTTACATTCTAAAATCAATATGTCGGATACAAATTCAATCAATATTTTTAATGAAGTCTGTAGAAATAATGAAATAAATCCAGAAGAAGTTAATAGTAATTTATTGAGCATCCAACAGGAACATTTAAAAGCAGAATCCACGTTCGGATATTACGTTTTATTAATTTAGTACGCGCCACGGCGCAAATTGACGGATCGCGTGCGCCCCAATGGAGCGGCGGCCGCTTGGAGCCCTAGGGCTGCCCGCCCTTGTGTTGCAGGTAAGCCTCCCTGTTAATGCCAATGTTGGATTTGTGGCGTGATTTCCCCAATATTGAAATATTTAGGCTTTCGAATGATTGATGAGTTATAGATTTAGGTTTGTTTGGCTATGGAGAAGAAATAAATAATAATATTGGAAAATACATTAACGTTTTTTGATACGTGTTGTCAGCGCGTTATATGAATTGAATATTTAACTCCGAAATCGAACACCAGGACCTACCCTAAGCTTCGTAAAGGAAGATGGCATTGCAGTAAAGGATATACACTTGCGTATAGATATAACTGATCAAAAATGACTTAAAAAAAAAAGAAATATAACTTCCTTCGAAACTTTTTTTATTAGGGATCAAAAAAAGGGAATCGAACTGAACTAAAGTGCTGTCTAAGGAATAGGTACTATTATATAGATTTATATAACAGTACGTACAAAATTTTCCAGTGCTTGTGTCAACCCTGACTAGTGATATGCTGCTATACGAGAGCAAATAAACGCTTTCAGGGATAATATAGTCCATCGGTATCGCCCTACTGATCCATGTCAATCATCAAATTGAGCCGCGATCCGTTTATTATGCAATTTTTCATGACTTGAACCATCTCCTACTATATCTAGTATACAATTGTAACAGGTCGATATCCGTGCATTAAAGATATTGAAGAAAAACTAATGCAGTTATTAGGATTTTTATCTGTTAATCTGTGTGTTGTGGGCGCTAATTGCAGAAGTTAGTTAACCGACTTAAATGCAGTTTTTTCTTATGTATTGCGGTAACTTATTTCATTTAGTATTCAACCCACAAATAAGCGGGCTGAGCCTCAGGCAAAACTGGTATTGATAATATAATGTTATACATAATACGGAATAAATTATTCATGGTCGCCATACACTGCTGCATAAATAAAAATTAAATAAATAATTATAATTGCATAAGTTGATAATAAATGCTATACAATAGCTTTACCGCGGCAGTCCCCGAGTGCCACACCTCTTTTTTTGTAATGTACATCTAAATTTAGTGGCATTTGGTTGTTTAATATATCAAAAGTTCTCCAGTAGTGGACCGTTAAAGACTGTTGATGTAAAAGTGTCAAAAACTCCGAATTAAATCTCAACATGTAACATAATGTACTTGGCTACAATTTGGAGGTTTCTCATTAATTACTTCTTTTAGAAGTTCTGTTTACCAAGATATCTATTAAACAACGCTTGACCACTGTAGAGAGCTTCTGAACGAAACTTAGGAAAAATGAGACAGAGGTTCCAATGAAATCATGGGAAGTGATTAGTTCTGAATCAAATCTGTACGCAACTCATTTCTACGCGGATGGCGCAGTAGTTTGTTAAGGCGATAATCTGGCCACCTCCTACTGCACTAAGTGTTGTGGGTTCGATCCCCACCTGGGACAACACTTTGTAGTAGGGGAGCCCACGATGCTAAATGGGGATTTACTCGAGCGTCATAGAGACCTATTGGGTTGGAAACCTTAGATGATAGAAAGAAAAAAATGTTATTACGTTATACCTTTTCATCTATGGATGTTCAAAAATGTAAAAAAAAACTGTTGCATGGACATACTCGAGCGCGTCAGATATTGATAGCATCCATGTCCTACGTATTTTTAATAATGTACGTATGTTAATCTGATCGTTTGCATGGTGGGGGTGGTCGTACGTAAGGTTTGAAAATGACAAAAAAAAAATCGAGCGTGTCAGATTTTCATAGGGGATGTAAAGTGAATCTAAAATAAAGCTTTCATTCAATAATCTGACGATTTGAATGTGACGCAAACTCACAGCCGTTATATGAATGTGCAAAAAAAATCGTTATATTGAAATACTCAAGCGCGTCAGATTAAGATATATATGGTTCTTCTTTATGTCCTAGACGTACTGTCTCATAATCTGACGATTATCTGGAGGGGTTCGCTTAATCTGACAATTTAAAAAAAATTGGATCCCAAATCTAGACGTGCTTTTCAGAAAATTACCACAATATCAGTATCAAAAGTTCTGATAGTAATAGTAGAACCTTCATTTTGTTGGCAAGCAAGAAATGCTATGTTCGTCTTCGCTTCTTCATGGTCAGGGCATGAAAAATCATAATTAATTTATAATTAATTATCAGTAACTGAATATTTATGACACAAATCGAGGTAATTCATATAAAATTACCTTACTACCTGTTAAAAATAAATGTAAAATTGCAGCCTTCACCATAGACTAAGTTATATTATGATATATCGATATTCCTGGTAACACAAAATAGTCTATGCTACACTTCCGTATCGAATGTCATCTTGTGTTGTATCCGTGAACTATCAATTAAATACTTGCAAATACACAATCAGTTTTAATCACAACAGGTTATGCGCCCAGGATGCTTTAATCTATTAATTAGTATTGTGCAAGTAAAAAGTCAATCGAAACACACCGTAGTAAAACCGCGAATAAGAATACGCCGCGTACATAACCTAAGTTACCGGTACGCGACTTTTTAATTTTTCAGCTATTACAGATATTAAGTATACAGGTAAAATGAATAACAGCAATGCAATAATGTCAATCCCCAAACTCACGGGTCGAGAAAACTGGTCGAGCTGGAGTTTTGCGGTCAAAGCCTATTTGCAACACGAGGACTTGTATGACTGCATATTGACCGAACCAACACCCGATGATCCAAAATCAATGAAGAGTGACGTTAAAGCTAAGTCAAAACTCATATTACTATTAGATCCAATTTTATATATTCATATTCAAGATGCTAAAAACGCCAAACAAGTTTGGGAAAACCTGACTAAATCATTTGAAGACAGTGGATTGACTAGAAAAGTAGGATTGCTAAAAGACTTGATAAATACAACACTAGAGACGAGTGAAAGTGTAGAAGCATACGTAAATAAGATTATGTCATCTGCCCACAAGCTAAGAAATATCAATTTTAATGTTGATGATGAGTGGTTGGGAACGCTGATGCTTGCTGGCTTACCGGATACTTACAAACCCATGATTATGGGTATAGAGAGCTCTGGTGTGAAGATATGTGCTGATATGATTAAAACAAAACTCCTTCAGGAAATAAAATCAACTGATTCAGACACTACTGTACTTTACACAAAGCATAGTAAGTATAATAAGCCTAATAATAATAAAAATCAAAACAAAGGCCCGAGATGTTTTAACTGCAACCGCTATAATCATTTAAGTAAAGACTGCTGGTTCAAGAAAAATAATAAGGAACATAGTAGTAATAATTCTGGCTATGTAGCTGTGTTTTCAGCAACAGCTCATAATGATAATGGGTGGTATATTGATTCAGGAGCATCGATGCACATGACGATGAGGCAAGACTGGCTTTATGATGATTTACCCCTACCGATCACAAGTATCAAAATAGCAAATGACAAAATGCTTCCAGTTAAAAGGTGTGGTAAGGTAGACTTACATGTTATTACAAAAGAAGGTAAACAAACCATTCAAATAAAAAATGTTCTGTATGTTCCAGAATTGGCAACAAATTTATTGTCTGTGAGCCAAATAATTAAAAATGGTTGTTCCATACAGTTTATAAATAATGGCTGTAAAATATTTAATAACAATAAAAGTGAAGTAGCATCTGCACATCTTATAAATAATATGTACCGACTGAATACTAACACTATTCCAGCATACAACTGTAAAACTGAAGAGTCAGATTTCTTATTATGGCATCAAAGGATGGCACATCTAAATTTCAAGGACTTAAATAAAATAACAGACAATACTGATGGAGTGAAATTAGTTAAAAATATAAACAGAATAATATGTGAATTCTGTGAAAAAGGAAAACAGTCAAGACTGCCGTTTCCAGCTGAAGGTACCCGAGCCAAGAAACCTTTAGAGTTAATACATTCTGACATATGTGGACCGCTGGAGGTGAAATCTCTAGGAGGGGCCAGGTATTTCCTCACATTAACTGATGATTATACCAGGAAAGTGTTTGTTTATTTTTTAAATAACAAATCAGATGTTTTTGTAAAGTTTAAAGAATATAAAGCTTTAGTAGAGAATCAACTTAATTTAAATATTAAATGTTTACGTACTGATAATGGAAGAGAGTACATAAATAAGGAGTTCTCAGATTATTTAAAGAAATCAGGTATAATTCATCAAACTTCCAATTCATACACTCCCCAACAGAACGGTTTGGCAGAAAGGATGAATCGCACACTCATGGAAAGAGCACGCTGTATGCTAATCAATTCAAATTTACAGAAACCCTACTGGGCAGAGGCAGTAGCTACAGCTGCCTATATTACTAATCGTTGTCCAACACGTGCACTGTCATATGCTACACCCGAGGAGATGTGGTGTGGGAAGAAACCTGATGTAAGTAATTTAAAAATATTTGGATGTGAAGCCATGGTTAAAGTACCTAAAGAAAAACTGCAAAAACTGGATCCTAAGGCAATCAAATTAACATTTATTGGTTATTGTGAAACTACCAAAGGTTACAGGTTAATAAATCCAAATACTCGAAAAATTACCATAAGTAGAGATGTAGTATTTATGGAAAACTCAATAATACAAAAGTATGTAGTGATACCATTAAATTCAGAGGAACATAATACAAGTATTGTAACAGAACCTTTAATGGACAGTACAGACATACATGAAACTTCATTGGATAGTTCTCAATCAAATGATATAACTACACAAACGAGCAGTGATGATTCATTTCATTCCGATGAAAGCTCTCTGTATATTCCTGAAAGAAAAATTAATTTAGAACAATACAGTAATATTAAAACTAGATCAATGAAATCTAAACAAGAAACTAATACTTACCTCTGTACAGGTGAAGTTCCAGATAATGAAATTGTACCACAGACATACTCTGAAGCTATATCATCAAGAAATAAAGATCAATGGCAATGTTCGATACAAGAGGAACTAAAAGCTCATGAGCAAAATGAGACATGGACATTGGTAGAGAAACCACCAGGTTCAAAGGTAATTGGCTGTAAGTGGATTTTTCGCATTAAAGACGAGCCATCTGGTGCCGTCTACAAATCTAGACTGTGTGCAAAAGGATGTTCACAGAATTACCTAATTGATTATACAGAAACATTTTCTCCTACTGTGAGATATGATTCTTTGCGAATTTTACTTTCAGAGGTATGTCAACATGAACTAGAAATGTTACAGTTTGATGTAAAAACTGCTTTTCTTTATGGCGACATCACAGAAGATATATATATGTATCCACCTGAAGGAATAAATGCCCCACTTAACTATGTATCCACTCCGATCAAAGTGTCTATACAGGTTGTATAGAAGGAACAAAAGTGTATCTCTTGCTGTATGTTGATGACGGATTAATTATATCTAAAAGGAAAGATGTTATAACTAAGGTAGTGAATGACCTTAAAGCAAATTTTGAAATAAGAACCATGGAGCCAAAGAATTTTGTAGGTCTTCAAATAGAACGTTCTGACAAGCAAATATTTATTCACCAGAAGAAGTATATAGAAAAATTACTTATAAAATTCAATATGAATGATGCTAATGGAAACTGTATTCCTGTAGATCCTCATACAATCTTGGAAAAGGTAGAAACAGCGGCTGAAGAGAATATACCATACAGAGAGGCGGTAGGGTCTCTCATGCACCTTGCAATTGTAAGTAGACCAGATATCATGTTTGGAGTAAGCTTAGTAAGTCGTTTTATGAACTGCTATAATAATACTCATTGGGCTGGTGTAAAAAGGATATTTCGATATTTGAAGGAAACCAAAGAATATGGGTTACTTTATTCTTCAATGAAGAACAATATAATAGAAGGCTATAGCGACTCCGACTATGCTGCCGACACTGACACAAGGCGATCTACTACAGGATATGTATTTATTAAAAATGGTGGAGCTGTCACATGGGCAAGTCAACGACAACAGTGCATAGCCCTATCTACTACAGAAGCGGAATTCATGGCTGCATGTTCCGCTACAAAGGAAGCTTTGTGGATCAAAAGACTCCTTCTTGATATTGGTGCCTATAATCAGGACACAGTGTGTTTATGTGTGGACAATCAAAGTGCAATATCAGTGATTAAAAACATAGACTTTCACAAAAGATGCAAACATATTGATGTTAAATATAAGTTTATTAAAGAGAAGTTTCAAGATAAAGATATAGATGTAAAATACTTATGTACAAGTGAGCAGTGTGCTGACATATTTACAAAAGCTCTTCCTCGAGTAAGATTTCAATATCTAAGAGATAAGTTAGGAATAACAACTTGCAAATAATAATTCTCAGATATTGTAGCATACCTACTACATATTTTAAGCTAGCTATTATGCTATTTTGATAGTTTTTAATAACACTAATATTAATCATTGTTAATGAATAAAGTTAGTTAAGGGAAGGCTTTAATTTGGTGGGTGTGTTAAAAATAAATGTAAAATTGCAGCCTTCACCATAGACTAAGTTATATTATGATATATTGATATTCCTGGTAACACAAAATAGTCTATGCTACACTTCCGTATCGAATGTCATCTTGTGTTGTATCCGTGAACTATCAATTAAATACTTGCAAATACACAATCAGTTTTAATCACAACACTACCTATAATCGTTGCCATCTCCTGATCAGCCCAATGATCGTTCAACAACTTAGTTACTTCAACTTTTACTTAGTTTGAAAATTTTATACAAAGTCAAATCAAGTTATTTCAATTACTTCCTTACACACAGGTAAATCTCGCAACAAGCCTTTTATTCTGTAAATTGTGTAATGACCACCTTCCAGGACCATCATCAGACCCTGGATTCTATAAAATCATAAAGTACTTGTCAAGATAAATCAAACAATTCCAAACTCGATGGTGTTGCGACGTTTCTTTACAGAATTCCTATAACCACCTTCAGGCTTCATCATCAGACCCTGGATAATATGAAAACATAAAGTACTCGTCGAGACGAATCAAACGAGTCCAAACTCGATGATGTTGCGACGTTTCTTTATAGAGTTCCTACGGCCACCTTCCAGCTCCAGTATCAGATCAGTTCCATGTCATTATAATATTGTATTGTCACGCTGTATACATATGCTTGCAAATTTTCAGCAAAATCGGTTGAAGATATCTGCTTCAAAATTGAGTTGTAAGATTCCACCCAAATATACATTTTTTTTTTTTTTTTTTTTTTTTTTTTATGTTTGGCCTGCCAAAATGACTCTACTCTGCCTGATGGAAAGCATAAGCAGAATCCACGAGTGGTGGCCACCATACTCATTGCGAATACAACAATGCAGTATGGCGACCCACACTATGGCGGCCTAGTGATGCTTGTGCATCTTTTGGTCTAGTCAACAAGTATGGAACTTGTTGACTAGACTAATTGGGCCTCCGGTCTCGCACTCACCAACATACATTGCAAGTTAAATAAAAGCTTGTAAAAAAGAAGCCATCTACAATTATAAGGTCAAATTGGGATGGCGGTTGCTCCATATCTTCGACTTATTTCTCTAATACATGAATTCGTACTGACTTATCAGTGTGAATATAGGCATCACATCATCAATATATATTAAACTTTATCGACGCAATTTTGTTACTTCGGCTTGTGGCTATCGTCAGATTATATATTTTTCGTTATCCCTGAATGATTTCCCACAAAATAAAAAAAAAATAGCCACGCTCGAGAATGTCGAGATGACTTTTTTTTTACAACTTTATGGCTCTCCCCTTTCCTTACGTCACTATCAAATTGTCAGATTAGAGGAATATACACTTTTTAGCATGTAATTAACTCACCCTGCCTTAATCTGACGCGCTCGAGAATGTCTGATGATCATTTTTTTTTACTAATCTGATCCTTTATTCCTGACGGGCGGCCATATATACGGGGCTCATATTTGGTGGAGGTACTTAACCGGGTACAAGGTATCCCCCTGTATATTAATCTGCCGCGCTTTAGTAAATCCCGAAATTCCTTCTAGGGCTCCCCTACTATTGTGTAATCGAGAAATTGTTACTTTGTGGACATTCTTTATATCTATAACATGAAAGTTTGTAAAATCCCTCGATAGGGGATTAATTCTAAAAAATGTTATCACAATATTGAATATATCGCTGGATTTATCAATAATTTGATGGACACCATCATGTTGTTTAATTGCTTATGGCCGGAACAAAGGCCATTTAAAATATTTTAAAAAAAGTGTCTGTGTCCCAATAACTATACTGAAAACAATTTGTGCCTTAAAAGTGAAACTAAAACATCGCTAAGTACCAAGAAAGCCCATCTAGTATAGCATAAAATCTTAAAGCACTTTACTTGACGCCCGTGTTTAGAGGTCCTATCCTTAACTTAAATAAACCTCTTTGGGTCCAACCTTCATTGATTACCATATAAATTGCGCTCGGCTCGGCCCGTTTCTCGTAACTACGTGGAGTTATTAGTTAGCACTTACCTGCGAAGGAAACTCTCTCGATAAATAATAAATGAAGGAAGGTTATTACCTAATTTTGTAGACGATTACGGCTTTTTTACTGACCATGAGAGGACCATGCTTTAGCTCGCCTGAAGTGATATCAAAGGCTCATACATGTCTTGAGCAACGAATGAATGAGGTTACTGGCTTCCAAATCACTCTCAAAGTTTGGGAAGAAGGACATGCATTTAAAGGACGGCAACGTTCTTGAATCTGTCGAGTTGCAGGTGACCTTGGGCACTTACTATGGTGATCCATCTGGTTATTTGCAACGTGAGGTATAATAGACTGTTGAAAGCTATCCCGAGAATTCATTGAGAACGCTCACTTACTATTTTAGTTGTTACAATATTTAACTTGTAATGAAATTAATAATACATAAATTACAAATTAATAACATTACCGGTCATTTTTGTAGGCACTTGAATTCAATTAAAAATAAGTAGATAATGTAAATTACTAATTACTGCATTTTAACTTCAGTTTGTAATTTATATTACTCTTTAAGGTATAACACAATAGTTCTTTTGAAAGAATAGGAAGGAAAAAGAAGAAGAAAAGTAGCATGTAGCTGATATATTGAAACAAATACTAAATTTGCCTTACCAAGGGAAGGAAATGGAGACATCACGATTTTAGATCTGTAAATCAAAAGTTTAGTATTACTATTCACCCTTTAAACTTAACAAAACCATTTTTCTAAATTAAAACTGAGTACAATAAAGCAAAAAATACTATGTACATGTACAGTAATGAGTACTCCGTGGCATCAAGCTGTAATCGTCAATATAACATAAAAATAACACCGAACGCAAGCAGAATGTGCCGTAAAAGCGAAATTACTTAGTGCACATTACACTTTAAGCGATTCGAGCGATTTACGCTCGCCGTGGACGCCGGCTTAATAGCGCGTGATGATTGTTTCTCACGCAAATGAAGCTTTTTAAGGACCCCTTTAAGGCTACAGACTTGACAATTTTGTTAGCAGTTTGTACAATATGGTCTTTATAATCATCTACAAATTTTAATATTTTTCTATACGTATGTAGGCACATTATATTAAAAAAATACACAGATTGTTTTCGAGCAGTAGCTCGACCAGCAAGTCCCGTTTCTTGTGATATTTTCCCTTAGAGAGGGTTAGGGTAAGGTACGCGGCCGGCTATTAAACAAACCATGCTTTTACTGTCCTGTTAGTGTAATGGTTACTGATCCTGTCCGCAATGCCAGAGTTAGTGGGTTCGATTCCCACCCAGGATATATATTTCCCGTCAGGACAAAATATTTGTGTGATGAGCATAATCATTTGTCCTGTATTTTTTTTATGCAAGGTCCTGCCAAAATGACTACACTGCCTGATGGGAAGCATAAGCAGAATCCATACGAATTGCAAATGCAGGCAATGCAACAATGCAGCATGGCGACACACGCCATGGCGGCCTAGTGATGCTTCTTGGGTCTCGCACTCACCAACGAAACACGACAGCACGATCGCTGTTATTTTATGTTGACCTTCTGTGCGAAGGTAGTACCGCCCCGGTCGAGCCGACCCGTTTGTGCTGAAATCAGCGTGGCTCTACTACCTTCTAAAGTGTTTGGGTGTCATTTATCTATGACTTTCATGTATTTAGAAATATATAAGTATGTTAATGAGCAGTCTAGTTACCATAGTACAGGCACTGCCGAGTTTGTAACCTGACGGCCTTGGAAAAAAACAAAAACCCTTTATGATACATTGCTCCTATTGAAAATGAAATTGAGTATGTTTATCAGCAATCTAGTGAGTATGGCCCAGGTTTTTTCTAGTTTGAGATCGGACCCCCGTGTGGGAGATGTCTCCAGTTGTTATTATATACTC
Source organism: Diaphora mendica (assembly GCA_949125395.1). NCBI lineage: Eukaryota > Metazoa > Arthropoda > Insecta > Lepidoptera > Erebidae > Diaphora > Diaphora mendica. Next base: position 1,392,606 of record OX421335.1, read on the forward strand.
TTTTTTTAGGAGCTAATTTACGTGTAATCACTTTAAACTCCATGGAACTAACTATTTAATTTCTTTTGTTACAGGTAAACACTTAAAAAACTGAAGGGAAATAGACGGTACGCGATGTCGGGTGATTCCACCGGCACCAGGTGACCTGTTCTATAAAGGAAACGCTTTACCGAAGCCCCGGTAACGAGGCGTTACGTCGACGTGACTTCCGCCCTTGTAATGGGGGCTTTCGTGTCAGAGCGACTGCCATCTTTCAATGGCCCTGACCTCCTTATTGGAAATCTCATGTTTGTTTACTTCGGAACATTATTTGTACATCCTTATAGAATACTTTTTTATCCATCATTTTATGATATTGTTGTGTTTACCTGCCTAGAGGACATTTTTTTTTCATAATTAACGTTAGACTGCTGATATAATCAATGCAACCGTTTTGGAGATTAACTGTACGAATCCGACTGACAGACAGAACTTGGCAGTTATGGATGTTTAATTTACCAAATAATATACTAGAAACATAAATGGCCAAATATATATTTTACTAAATAGCTGGATATTAGCTCCTAAAGCAAAATAAAAAACGGTCAACAACGTAAAAAATTACGTCTATTTTAAAATTAAATTACGTATATTTATATTATTTTATAAGTAACCACGTTTTGCTAGTACCTCTTTAACGGTTTTTTATTAAAATACAAAAAATAACTATTAACAACTATATTATGAAACTAGCTTTTGCTCGCGGCTAAACTTGCGTTAGTTTTTGCATAAAAATACTTTTTTATGTATGGATGTTTGTTACTACAAACAACTTTCGCATATATGATACTAGCTTTCGCCCGCGGCTACGCTCTCATTTAATAAAAAAGTATCCTATGTTACTTCTATTACCTCCAAGAATATGTGTACAAAGTTTTATAATACATTCTAGATTAGCCTTATGGCTTCCTCAAAGATAAGGCAAAAACGGTCAGGTGTGTAATTCAAATAGTGGAATAAGTACAAGTGATTTTCAATCTAGAATATATTACAACAAGTTCCATTAAGTTCCGACAATCGACAGTATAAATTACAAAGTTTCATGATGATCGGTTAAGTAGTTTTCGCGTGAAAGCGTAACAAACAACTTACTTTCACCTTTATTTATATTATTAGTGTGATTATTAGGAAGAAGAATATCTTTTACAACCGGTACAGATAAGATTATTAACTTACATGCAACTAGGAATCTAATAATATAAAGTTTAAATGCTATCTCTAGGTACCATGGTAATGGCGCAACATATTGTGTTGTCTACATATACATGTATACTCCATGCAGCTCTGCAAAGCCGCCTGTCATGCTAATACCGTCATTATGTAGTGATTATCCGACACTAAACTGTTATATATTACGAGTTAGAGCCTGCCAATGCCATTATAACGTGCATAGTTTTAATCTACTGGGACTATGATATTAAAAATATAGCCGTCGTTGTTTTTCTATATGTCATAACCATCTTTTACAATCGTTGTTGGAAAGTCAGTGCCCTTGAATATATTAGCAACTAGTTCCACCAGTTCCAACAGAGCTACCAATAAATCACTTTCAGAAGGAATTGAGGGTCTGGTTGATCAGTAATTGTTTTTATACCATAAATGAGTTTATGGCTTATAAAATCCGTAAAATAATGTAGTGACATAACATGATCACATTGAAATAACTTTTGCATCAAATATATGACATGACTTAGTTTATAAGATTTTAATTTCTAAACAATTGACATTTTTTTTTTTACATTAATTTGTAAAATTAATTAGACACCATAAAATACTTGTTGTTCTTGGTTGTTGCTAATCCATATAATGAAATTATAATTGTATATTTGCATGCCGAATCAGTAGGCGAAATATGAAGAACGAAAACTAGCCCTAATATCACTATTGTGCCATATTTCTAGCAAATAAAGAATCTATCTCTCTATCTATCTTCAATATTCCAATTCAGTAGTAGAAAAGTAATAAATGCTAAGATCAGGTTAAGGACGTTCTTTCGGGATCTCGATTAGTTTTCGCAAACCAATTGTTTAAATCAAACAACTGAAACGCGCTGGTAACTACTAAGGTACGAATATTATCATGAATTAAGAAACGATATTACTTTGAAGAGAATATATTGTAACTCCTACTTATTATATTTTTTTTTTATTATTTAATAACTAATTATTTACAATAAAGCACTAAACAAATTCATTAGTTATTTTAATGTAATACAAGCTACAACTAGTGTTTATTCAACAAAAATTTTTTTAGCAACAAAAACTACCAGTGTTCCACATTTGGTGCATCATTTTAAAATATGAATTGGCCCCAAAACGACTTCATATGACAGCCATTGGCAGCCGCTGTACAGACAGGCACACATCAGAAATACATTTAGATAAATGTGCGCTTTGTAACGAGAAAATAATAACCACAAACAAGGCACTGTTTGTATATTTTTGTCTCGTATCTGTGTTATATGGTGAAATGTTATGAAATTGAAATGCCAAATAGAATTCAATTTGTTTTATAACGGCTATAAATCGTGCTATACGCATTCTTGAAATACTAGCTTCTAATACTCATTCGTTAGCTACATTGATTATTGAGATTTCCATTTGAAAATAATGAACTTTTACACAACTGTTCCTTATTTTATCCCCTTTAGGCAGGGCGCAAACGTGGACACTTTTGTGTTTCGTGACAGATACATACCGATGAATATTTGATTTCTATAGAACCAGTATGAAATCATCCACTTCCCTGCGCATACGTAAACATTTTTTTGTATCCAGTTGCTTCCACTTAACACATACTCATGACGATCAAAAAGTGTTCGGTATCGGTAACTGGAAACTAAAAGTCCTCAGTTGAAGACACAAACACCATTAACAAATTGTCTTACAATTGTACTGGGCTGTGCAAATGGAGGAGTTGCATTCGGTGTCCGTCTCCTTTGTGCGACACAAGCCATCCACGACGTCCATCGTGAGGCTGACGACAAACAAGCGACGAATTTCGGCCAGAAGTAGCGACTGGTGACTGTGTCCGATTGCCACCACCGAACACAGCAACTACGTCTTAGTGACCAGTAGTAGGAACAGGCGACTGTTTCCTATTACCGCTACATGACACAGCAACAAAAAGTGTCCACGTTTGCGCAGCGTCTTAAGGGTGACAAAAAAATTATATTCCCTCTAATAAATCTTTCTTTACATAGTGTAAATACTCAACAGATTTTAATGCAGTTTTCAGCAATGAATTGAATGATTCAAAAAGAAGGTTTATATGTGTTTATTAGAGGAAATCCGAGAATCTCAAAGAATTCCGTTGCGAAGTCGGGCCGGTTCGCTAGTTTTAAGTAAATTTTCATGTTCTTCACTTTGGAGGGGCTCTTCCTGAAATTTTCTTTTTAGTAGGTCTTATTGAATCATCATAGCTGCATAATGATAGTGAATGATAATCAATTGGATGTTAATGGAAAAGCTCTAGCACATAACCAGAACAGGCCTGACTGGTGGAGAATTTGTGAATATCCAATTACAATTCAAACGCTCAGTAATGTAATTAAGGGCATCCAGATGGACATGGAGCGACTAATTACGTCTGGAACTAATGACCGAGGGATGTTTGACATGTTTTAGTGCGTTTATTTGATGTAATGGGGGAATTTCCACAGTGTGTTAATTTGATCGTAAGCCATTTAACAGTAAACAACCAATACATTACTACTACATGGTCGAAAATTTACACGATGTTGCTCGGGAATTTATGCAATATTGCAGCCTTTTACTCTGCAACTTCTATTTCGAAATCATTTTGACAATCCTCGGTCATATTAGTGGGTTTCTTTTGCTGCTGAAAAAATGTTGGCTCTTAGCATCTCTCGTTTTCTTACCCTCGTTAATCATCATCGTCAACAACTCATAACGTCCCACTGCTGGGCTCGGGGCTCCTCTCAGGAGGAGGGTTAAGGCCATAGGTCCCCACGCTGGCCAAAGGCGAGTTGAGGACTGGCAAGACAACGTTGTGGCTACGTAATCTTGCCATTGGATGTTTTCTTCACGACTGTTATCCTATGATAACAATCGGGACCGACTGCTTAATGTGACCTCCGAATCACGGAGACGCTCATGGTAACATGCGATGCGGTTTCTAATCACCGTGTGCAACTGGGCAATGAGCGCCTCGTTAATCAACATATTTATATTTCTTTGTTGTAATACACACTTCTTACGAGCTTATGCTAAATGGTAGAGGCTTCAGTTTCCATCGACATCGTGACCAGGACGAAGAATCATTAACTGACTACTTTTATGGGAATCTTGTCGACAGTGTGGCTATCAACTAAGAAACTGAACAACTTTGATGAGTTTCTTTTTTTTATGGAACAGGGGGAAAACGAGCAGACGTATCGCCTGATGGTAAGCGATTACCGCTGTCAATGGACACCCGCAATATCATAGGCGTCACAAGTGCGTTGACGGCCTTTGGGGGTGGGGAGGGGAATGGGAGAGGGGTTGGGGTATAGACCTTCGGTATCATCACTCACTCAGTGAAACACAGCGCAAGTGCTGTTTCGCACCGGTTTTCTGTGAGGCCGTGGCATTACTCCGGTCGAGCCGGTCCATGCATACCGAAGCGTGGCTCTCCCACGTGAATTTCATCACATTTTTTTTTTGTATGGACCGCCAAAATGACTCTTCTCTGCCTGATGGAAAGCATAAACAAAATCCAAGAGTGGTGGTCACCATACTCATTGCGAATGCAGACAATGCAGCATGGCGACCCACACACTGGCGGCCTAGTGATGCTTCTGCATCTTTTAGTCCAGTCAACAAATATGGAACTTGTTGACCAGACTATTTGGGCCTTCGGTTTCGCACTCACCAACGAAACATGACAGCACGTATTATACGTCATCAAATTCCCAGAATGCATAGTTTATGTGTAAACTGCTACGAGTATTACATTGCCTTCGGATCTTATAAACAGCGTGGACATAAACTGAATACTCAAGTAGACTGAACACTCAGGGACTAACAATTACCAGAGCTTAGGGCGGTCTAACCAATTAAATGACTCAAAATTGTCTGACTTACAGTGACATCTGTAACCAACTTCTGAATTTCAGGCATTATATGCGATTTTACTTCTTAAATATTAAAGTAAGTACAAACTGAAATATATAAATATGTCGGACATCTTACACACAACGCCATCTAGTCTCAAGCTAAGCAGAGCTTGTATTATGGGTACTAGAAAACTGATATAAATACATACATACTTTTTTAAAGTACATACAATATCTATACTTCTATACTAATATTATAAACGCGAAAGTTTGTAAGTATGGATGGATGGATGGATGTTTGTTACTTTCACGCAAAAACTACTGAACGGATTTGGATGAAACTTTACAGAATATAGCTTATACATCAAAATAACACATAGGCTACTATTTGCAGCGATAACCGACATACACGCGGGCGGAGCCGCGGGCAACAACTAGTATATTATACATAGACAACACCCAAACTCTGAACTCTGAAACAAATATTTGCAGATCAACCCGAGACCTCAAGAACAGCAGTCGCATACGCTATCACTGCGCCACAGAGGCAAATAATGAAGTTTATCGCAATGTAAATAAATATAATATAGGTATATATCTATAGGTAGTAGAGCCACGCTGATTTCAGCATGAATGGGCCGGCTCGACCGGGGCGGTACTACCCTCGCACAGAAAATCAACGTAAAATGACAGCGATCGTGCTGTCGTGTTTCGTTGGTGAGTGCGAGACCGGAGGCCCAAATAGTCTAGTCAACAAGTTCCATACTTGTTGACTAGACTAAAAGATGCAGCAGCATCACTAGGCCGCCATGGTGTGGGTCGCCATACTGCATTGTCTGCATTCGCAGTGAGTATGGTGACCACCACTCTTGAGACCACACCACTCTTGTAGAGTCATTTTGGCGGGCCATACATAAAAAAAAAAATATAATTTACGTAAACACATCCCCTAAGGGGTTAACATAAGTAAAGAACAGTTATATTATTATGTAAATTTGCCACTTCCAAAGTTAGAAACACATAAGTTGCTAGTTTTTAAATAAAACAACAAATGTCCAAGAATTTTAAGGTATAACTTTGAGCTTAATAAATGATTAATAATTAAGTTTATCAAGTTATTGGTTAAACATTGAGAGTATAATTCAACTAACTTTAAGTTAATTAAACTCGGGCTCGTCGAAACTCCTCAGTGGCGCCCACCATGGGTCCTCCAAAAACCAATATTCCTTGTAATCTGTTCATCTTAATAAACGGTAATCCCGATAAATAGATTAAGATTTTATTACTTTGATCGGATATTATATCAATACTGCTTTACCTTATCTAAATATATAAAAGCGAAATAGCACTCACTTATTAATCACCTATCTGCTAAATTTCAAATTTGTAGGTGTTATAGTTTCTGAGATTTCGTGATTAATAAGTGAGTGCTATTTCGCTTTTATATATTTAGATAAGGTAAAGCAGTATTGATATAATATCCGATCAAAGTAATAAAATCTTAATCTATTTATCGGGATTACCGTTTATTAAGATGAACAGATTACAAGGAATATTGGTTTTTGGAGGACCCATGGTGGGCGCCACTGAGGAGTTTCGACGAGCCCGAGTTTAATTAACTTAAAGTTAGTTGAATTATACTCTCAATGTTTAACCAATAACTTGATAAACTTAATTATTAATCATTTATTAAGCTCAAAGTTATACCTTAAAATTCTTGGACATTTGTTGTTTTATTTAAAAACTAGCAACTTATGTGTTTCTAACTTTGGAAGTGGCAAATTTACATAATAATATAACTGTTCTTTACTTATGTTAACCCCTTAGGGGATGTGTTTACGTAAATTATTTTTTTTTTTTTTTATGTATGGCCCGCCAAAATGACTCTACAAGAGTGGTGTGGTCTCAAGAGTGGTGGTCACCATACTCACTGCGAATGCAGACAATGCAGTATGGCGACCCACACCATGGCGGCCTAGTGATGCTGCTGCATCTTTTAGTCTAGTCAACAAGTTCCATACTTGTTGACTAGACTAAAAGATGCAGCAGCATCACTAGGCCGCCATGGTGTGGGTGCATCTTTTAGTCTAGTCAACAAGTTCCATACTTGTTGACTAGACTAAAAGATGCAGCAGCATCACTAGGCCGCCATGGTGTGGGTCGCCATACTGCATTGTCTGCATTCGCAGTGAGTATGGTGACCACCACTCTTGAGACCACACCACTCTTGTAGAGTCATTTTGGCCATACATAAAAAAAAAAAATATAATTTACGTAAACACATCCCCTAAGGGGTTAACATAAGTAAAGAACAGTTATATTATTATGTAAATTTGCCACTTCCAAAGTTAGAAACACATAAGTTGCTAGTTTTTAAATAAAACAACAAATGTCCAAGAATTTTAAGGTATAACTTTGAGCTTAATAAATGATTAATAATTAAGTTTATCAAGTTATTGGTTAAACATTGAGAGTATAATTCAACTAACTTTAAGTTAATTAAACTCGGGCTCGTCGAAACTCCTCAGTGGCGCCCACCATGGGTCCTCCAAAAACCAATATTCCTTGTAATCTGTTCATCTTAATAAACGGTAATCCCGATAAATAGATTAAGATTTTATTACTTTGATCGGATATTATATCAATACTGCTTTACCTTATCTAAATATATAAAAGCGAAATAGCACTCACTTATTAATCACGAAATCTCAGAAACTATAACACCTACAAATTTGAAATTTAGCAGATAGGTTCCCTAGAGGGTGTAGACATCCGCTAAGAACGGATTTCACGAAACCGGATTTCACAGTAAAACGGGGGTTGGACGTTTGTATGAAAGTCCTATGTTTTTGAAGTAAGATACTTGAAATTTAAAATGTATCCTCTATAGATGATGTGAAAGTGTACTTATAATGTATCTTTAGAAATAAACCCCCTCTTGGGGTTAAAACGGGGAATGGTACTTTTATGAAAGTCCAATGTTATTGACGTAAAAGTAATTATGGCAGAAGGATTTTAAATGGTATTTAAGTATAAAAAAAATGTGCAAATAACTAACTTCACGCGTACGAAGTCGCAAGCGGCCGCTAGTATTTTATAAATGCTTAGAAATCGCTTTGAAATATGTACTTCAGGTACTATCAGGGTTTGTAAACTTAAATATCAGTTTAAAGGCTTTCTATTTTATCAAAAATAAGCATGAAGGAATATAAATTTTACATTTTATTATTAAAACTTTTATCATCATGATTAAATAACAAATACATTTTCGGACATGGACATGACACAGCACAATCCAGCTTTAAACTAAGCAGCTTGCTAAAGCAGACACATATATTGACTCCCTCTAAAAAAATACTTGCAGATCATACCAACTATTGTTTCGACCCGGGAATCGAACCCGAGACCTCAAGGCAGTCATTAGGGATATGGTGAGATACTGAGACTGCGGAAGACTCGAAGAGAGGAATCTCGTCGAGCTTCAACTGTCACAATCTTGTTTTCGTACTCGAAATATGCAATACCTATCCCTCTCCCTATAAAATTCTTATTGCACATTGCGCTGGTCCCAAATAAAATTGGAAAAAGGACAAAAAATTATGACGATTAGAAGTAAATAAGTCACTGAGATAAACAAAGGGAAAAGTCGAATATACTCTCATTTAGACATACATAATTAATAAACTTCAATGTCAAAAAGAGACATTTAGCGCGAACTTCGAATGGCATACATTATGTATCAATCGAAGTTGGACTCCCAATATCACTTTTGGCATTGTTAGGGAATTTATCAGAGTACAGGCTTTCTATGCACGCTTAGAGAAGTTTAATTTGTAATCACAGTCGAAATTTATCTTAATTTTTCATTCTATTATCAATTAAAATCTAGTTTCATTGCCTCGACTAAAGAAATTATTAACAAGGGCTAAGTTAATACAATTTTACGCTATAAACAAGACGCTTCTGAGCAAAATTCTATTATTTCGTCTTCAAATATTCGACTACCTTCAATAATTAGATTTAAATAATTAAGTCTTTTGACAGAGATAAAAGCTGGCATTGTATTTATTTACGGAACCGTGGATAGGTACAGTCTGAGGAGTGAAAAATGCTGCTTGAGTGCCTAATTTAACTCGAGACACAATGACAAAATCTCGGGAAAATATTTCTAAAGTCATTAACGCCGTGCCGACTATTTCAGTAATTGTAGCAACAATTAAAACAACTTTTTGTCATGGCAGCTAGAAACTGGATATTCACTTCAAATAGCTTTAATTTGCATTTGCAATGTTAAACAAGTTTTTAGTTTTATTAAATGTTAACAGGCATTGCAAGTATATGCCAAACTTTGGGGGATTAGATCCATTGCATAAACCAAATACATAGTATTATACTATTATTTATTCTGTGGTATTATACATGAAATACTGTCTCGACTAAGTCTTTTGTTGGAAAATAATATTCTTACGCATTTCTAAAAATAATAAGAATCAGCTTTGACCTGTCCCCGTATTTAGATTTTTACCTGTCTGTCTTATACTCGTACTATTCAGTAGTTATAAAGAAGTTCTCTGAAACAAAAAGTTTATTTGGAAATAAGTCGTCTCAAAAAAAAATGAAGTACTTGCCTCCAACATTAATACCTTAAAATACAGATTATTTCGTCAAGCCTGATCTTGCGAAAGCTCATTAACAACCGTCTCGCAAGACCGCGATTCATCACAGATGACTGTGTGTACTAAACCACCAATGGATATCGAACACTCAAATATCTTCACTACCACGAATTCGTAGAAGTCGATTTGATTAAAGTTAGGAGGGTAGTTTGACCTTTGTTATTGATTACATATATTTAGTTAGAACTGAATTCTTCTGAACAGTAAACATGATTCCTAAATCGATCTCTAATTAATCGGAGATATATGATACTGTGGCGGCCTCCACATACAGCGCAACAACAACAGAACATACTACAGCGCCATCTACCGAAGATACGTCGAACTACGAAGTAACGAAGGAAACTACGAAACTACCAATCCTGAATCGCGCAGTGAAAGTTCTCGCGCACATTAACGTATATACAACATCCCAACGTCAACCGTTGGGCAGTTGGCCCGCCAGGCCTGATCACCTCCCCTGGTCGGAGGATCCTCCCTTTGTGTTGGATGGAGGGACATGACACACCTGTCCCCCACAATAACATTGATAAGCTGACCTTATTTTTTATTAGAGATGTAAATTAATATCTTCTTTTCTTATCGTGTCGATGGCAGTACTTATACAGTTTTGGTCTGGTACTCTGCGACACGAATGCCCCATCGTCTGTAGACAAAGGTCACAGTCGCACTTATTTGTGCTAGTATAAATAATACCTTAATACGTGAAGTACCTCTTATAAGTTCACGTACATCAAATAATTCAACGGGTCCTGGAGAATGACAATCATCTCCATATTTAATCACTACCAATATTCGCTTGATTACTTCATACGGTTCTTTCCTAATATTCAATTTTAAATAACATTCAAGATCTAAAGTTAAGTTTACTCCTGTATACTGGTAGGCATACCAGGTGCGGTTTTCCAACGAATCGGAATTCGAGAAGCTCATTCACATACCATTTCGAAATCTACGTCGGAAATGTTCAGAATTTTTCGTCCGAATTCCAAACTTGAAATAGAGAAAATTCATTTAATGCTTAACCTTCATCGCTGTTGTTGCTGAAGTCTTAATCTTTGTAGGTCACAATAATTTAACGGTGTCTACGGTGAATCAATTTCGTACTTTTTATATAAACGGCCACACCGGGCCGTTTATATAACGCACTGGCGGATCGGTTGCCAGGCTCGACGCGACTCCTGTGTGATTTGGCGTAATTTGCAATGCGATGCGCTGCGGCCTGTCGCGGCTATAGTATGCGCGAACCTTAACTATTTTGCTTCAAACAATCTCAGATGCCCCAGCATCAAGGATATTAAACTAAAAGACGAGGTGATTATGGTAATATGCCTATAATAGCAGCCGGGTGAGAGCCTCACTTGATTTGTGATACATATGTACCTAAATGGTTTGCGGCAAAAATATGTATTGCACATGTAAATTACCGGCCGGGTGTAATGGGAGATGCTATTAGATCATGCATGTAAGTTGTTAAACAAGGCGACTTAATGTTACTGTCTTTAATCTTATTTTTTCAGACATTTCTTTTTTTTTTCTTTTTGTTGCATAGGGGGGCAAACGAGCAGACGTATCGCCTGATGGTAAGCGATTACCGCCGCCCAACGACACCAGAAGCGTTGCCGGTCTCTGGGAGATGGGGAGGGGGGGGGGGGAACTAGGGAAAGGGTTGGGGTTTATAATATGGATTTACTTTTTTTAGTTTTATTTTTATAAAAAGCACAATAATTGTGTTCGTAATAAAAATATTAGCTGTATAAACGCGTTCCTAAATGTAAAGATTGAAACAAATGTATAGAATATTGTACCTTTAAGAATATCTATTATGTACGAAATAGTGAGTTGGAATATAAGTTATGCTCAAATAATATGAAATTAAATGAGAAGAGTTTTAACAACATATAGATAAGTTACGAGAAAATGCCTTGTATTTTCCATTTTAGGTTTTTAAAAATAAGATTTAACAAAATAATTCAAAGTATCTATCACAATGACTTACTAGTTCATCAAACCATTAGCTCTAAAATTCGCAGTTCGTACATCTCTGAACATTAGAAAATTTGGTTTCGTTCGTAATATAGTGACCACATTTTATTAGTCAATAACAATAACATGCGACATTCCAGCTCGGCCGGCCGACTACAACTGAAACACTACCCCCACTCTAGCTGTGACCGTAAGTGATGACGTAAGCACCTACAATGGCGGACATAGACAGATCGTTGGGCCCCCTCACACTTAATGTTTACCAACATTAATAGACTCTGACGTCAGGTGAAGATTGGACTGTTTGTGTCCTGTCCAGTTAGATGCCGAGGTGATATTTCTCGTCTGATAAATAGCTGGGCTTTAGTTCCTTGCGTGTTTGTGTCAATACATATGTTTAAGTGTGTTTCGAGTAAACAAATATGTTTTCCGTTTCGTTTTTATCAAGGACACACTGTGGTCTGTTACGGCATTTTTCCCAAAGTGAGTCATAGGGAATGCCGACGCCTTCTAGGTGTAAAGTCCGACGTGTAAAAATATCTGTAAAATATTTATTTACAAAATAAATATAATTTATCACTCACATCTATTTCAACGAAAGGCTCGACAGAGATGCATTAGTAGCGCACATTTTACCAATATTGTCCCCCCTTTTTATGAAGAAAATTAAAAGTGATGTTAAGATTAGTTCTAAAGTAATTGTGACCTTCATCAATATTCTTCCTCTACTGGACATTGGTCTCTCAGGGAATATTGATACGTTTAGTTGAATATCTTTTTTAATTCCAACTAATGAAAACTCATACAACTTTTCGGTTCTACGCTTTATCTGCCAGGTACCTGAAAATATAAAAATATTACATAAAGTAAAAACTTCATTGCAGTAATGTAGTATTATTTAAGAGCTATTCTTATCGGTGTACTTTCGTTACCAACAAGAAAATTGCCGACAGGAATTTAGGAAGGCATTAAATAGTTGCGGATCTTTCCACCGGAAGAACCGGCGGCCATGACAGCCCGCCATTAGCGGCGGAAGACGCGCACCAGCCGACTTCCGTCTGTAAGAGTCCTACACCACTAACGGGTGCTTTCTCACAAATACCATTATGGGATAATTTGCCATTTATTTTATTTAAATTTGTGGAAAAAAAGATTTTTCTGAATTTATTATTACTGTGATGTGAAGCATTCAACTCATGTAAACAGGGATGCAAGGTCAAGGTCATTGATGTTATGAAACCTTCCACTTCAAATGATGAAATCAATTCTGTCTTTCTGAGCTTTGTTTTGTGAGCTTTATTTAGCAGTTTAAAGTTTAAGCCAAGGCTAATATAGTAACCAATAGTCAGGAGCCGATTTGAACGATTGTTCACATAAGTGTAGATATAATATATAAACGAAGGTTGTATACAAAATAATAAAAAAAGTTCAAATTACAATAAAGTACTTTAAAAATCACAAGTCGTCATAAATTTATAAAAAAACCGTTTTGATTACCCCCGAAGGCGAATCACCGAAGACCCGTAAGACCTGTAACCTTTATGTTCCAGTAATGACGCTGTAAAACAGCTTGGCTTGCAGTTTTATGGCTAACTTACGACCTTTTAAATATTCTTGTTGTTTTATTTAACGTTTCTCTCTTTTGCGATTGCAATTCGTGTTGAAATACCCGTTTTGGGTATCATCGTAAAAGTTAAACCTGTGTTAGCAGTTACGCGCGATTCTATTTTTATAATTTTTTCATTTTCAGTCTTATTTCTGGCCGGATTAGGTAGTGAAAGATGTTAATCATTGTCTCTTTTCTTTAAAACCATTTGTTTCAAAATAAATTGAATGTAATACAAGCGTCTGAATAAGAAAGAAATAAAATATCCAGAAATTCTGTCTTAACTGACTGTGACAACCTCATTTTTGGTTCGGATGGCCCAAATATTTATTTATTTATTTATTACACATCATGCACTTTAGGTACATAGGCGGACTTAATGCCTTAGGCATTCTCTACCAGTCAACCTTTAGGTGATGCAGAGAAAATTGGAAGTAGATGCATTTAAGTTATTTGTAAATTAACAAATATGTGGCCCGGTGTGTGGTCAAGTGGCCTATTTCTGTTTTTACAGTTTATACAATCCTGGAACGTTAAGAGTAGCATGAGTGGTTTTCTCTTTGACATGAAAGTGCCACTTCTGACCTGAACATCAATTTCCGTCACATGAATTATAAGACATCAAGAAAGTGTTACAAATTCGTAATACATACATACATAGTATTCTTTTCTGACCTGATCGAAACAACAGGCAATTTCAAAGTATTCAATACCTGTTACGTGATGATTCCCGCGCGGAAAACCTAATATATTCTTAACATATCCGTATATTGTAATCCTCTAACATGTTTCACTACCAATATCATCGGCCGAGACATGTACCCTCTTAACTGTAAGACGTGTCACAGCTGAACGTCTCGATATACGACCCCAGGGACACGGCATTAAAATTCCACCTTCATCCGTAAAGATCAAAAGTTTAACTTACATTTATCATAAATAAATAAATAAATAAGGAGAAAAGAGACTCTCTCGTAAAACTGTGAGCATTTGAAGAAGCTGACTTCTTTAAATATAAAGATTTCTACGCGTGTGCTTTATGTAATCGCGCTTAGGCCTGACATAATTTCTTTTAAACTGATATTTATTTGAAGGTGATTCAGTACGTCTTTATCGAGGACCCTAAAGTGAATGGCTAAGTACATAGTTTTTATTGACATCGTTTAATAGATCAAAAGCTCACAATAACGAATTTCTAGAAAGTATTTAGGCCGTCAGATATGGACATTTGAGGATCCTTAAGTAAATTGGACAATTTAAAATATAAGTACCCACGCTTTACTTATCTATTGAACAAGTTTCTTTGAAAAGTATTTTAGTTGGAATTTAGTTTTGAATAAAATAGACACAATTTTCGATAAAAATATAAGTCTCATACATTTACTTGGTCCCAAATGATGACTGGTCAAAACTTGAGACTACTAGAATTAAATAAAAACGTCTCTTAAAATGATTGAAGATATTGGAAAATGCGTGGCTCTGGTAAAATGTCAGGAAAAAATATAGTTTCCTATAACCGTGAAAATTAATTGCTTATGGGTGCGAGTGAATAACCTTACGAGTTCGATGTAAGTGCGACTTATGATCTACGAAGCTAACTTACTTTGAAAATGTAAAAAAATAAGATAAGACGGTAAACTTCAGGTGGCCCTAAAACATACATCAACAGCATTTAACAGTCCACTGCTGGACATAGGCCTCTTCTCAGAAAGGAGGTTTTGGTCTACTATCTACTATCTATTAAAAAAAAGTAAAAACTAAAACCCAACTACGACAAAAAACGACGCTGAAAAAGTATAAAACAAGTTTAAAAAGCCGTAGTCACAAGTTGTTAAAGTGTTATGGTGCGTTTCTATGTAAAAAAAAAGTAAAAACTAAAACCCAACTACGACATAGTTGGGTTTTAGTTTTTACTTTTTTTTAATTTAAAATGTTTTGGTGCCATTATTAATATATAATATATATATATATTTGGAATGTACAAGTAAAGCCCTTTCAATGATACCAAACACGGCATATTTATCTCAAATTTCTTTTTTAATTCATTACTTTATGTCGGCTAGAGGGCGCCACATTTGATTCAGCGACACGTCATATAGCCTATAACCAACAGACGATCAAGACGCTTCTAACGATTCCTCATTTGTCCAGTTCTAATAAGTAGTTCAGGAGCTATGAGGGAACAAATGAACATACATACATATATACATACATAGCCTGTCAAAATCATAAACCTGCTTTGGCTTTGCCGCAGTCGGGTAAGAAGAGTAAGGTGACTGACTGACTGACATACCCAGAGATCAACGCACAGCCCAAACCGCTGAAGCTAGAATCCTGAAATTTTGAATGTTGGTTCTCTATATAACGTAAGTGGGCACTAAGAAAGAATTTTTTGAAATTCCACCCCTAAGGGGGTAAATCAGGGGATGAAAGTCTGCGTGAGCGAAGCCGCGTGTAAAAACTAGTACTACATATACTGTGATATACTATACAAAGTTTCACCGTACATATCCCCCATCCCCCAAAGGCCGGCAATGCACTCATGACGCTTCTGGTGTTGCGTTTGTCTATGGGCGGCGGTAATCGCTTACCATCAGGTAATACGCCTGCTCGTTTGCCCCTTATTTAAAAAAAAAACAAAGAAATACATAGAAAACACCCAAACTCGGAAACAAATATTTGTAGATTATACAAACATTTGGTCCGACCCGGGAATCGAACCCGAGACCTCGTGATCAGCAGTCGCACACGCCAACCGCGAGACCAACGAGGCAAATACACAAAGGAAACAACAAACAAATAAATCATCATTATGTATTCCTTCAAATTTTTCCACTTACGATAGAAATACGACAAAAATGAGGAAGTCAAAAGAGAACCTACTCGCTACGAATGGCATTAGTGTCAAATGTCACCTTTGACGTACGTCATTCTCGGGATTTATTTATTGAGTGATGGATACGAGGAAAAAATATAGAAATTGATTATGGTTAAGAAAAATAATGCGACTAAGTAGTACAACAGTGTACTCAGCTTAGTAGATATATACACACATCAAAAGTGTCTAGGGATCAAGCATTTTTATGCGGATTTCTTGAGATTGAGATGTGGCTTAGTAATAAATTAAAATTTTATAAATTTATATGGATCCTTTTTGGTGCATTTCATAATTTGAATCAGGAACTGTCAATCAAATTCGAGTAAAAGATGAAAATCAGCTGTCAATATTTTCCCTATAAAAACATACAACGCATTGAAGACATTATTAGTGCTACTGTTTCCCTACTACTGATTAAAACCAACGTTATTATGGAGCGGCGACGTCATTTAAGCAGGGAAGAAATGCTCAGAGCCGTGGGAATGATAGAAGCTGGTTCCCGGCAACGTACTGTGGCTTTAGCTCTGAATTCAAGTCAGAGTGTTATCAGTCGACTTTGGACACGTTACCGAGGCACTGGTACCGTGGCTGAGCGCCATGGAGGACGGTATCGCTGCACCACACGGAGACAAGACCGATACATTCAAATCTTAACTCGAAGAGCTCCAACAATAACCGCCATGATGTTAGCCGTGAGGCTTCATCACTCTTCAGGGAACTTAATTAGCGACCAAACAGTCAACCTGATGATCTGAATTTCTATGATTTACAAATATTTGTTTCGGAGTTTGGGTGTTTTCTATGTATAATAAGTATGTATTTACAAAAAAAAAGTATATATGTATTTGTATCAGTTGTCTAGTACCCATAACACAAGCTCTGCTTAGCTTGGGACTAGATGGCGTTGTGTGTTAGATGTCCGAAAATATTTATTTATTTAGATTATTTACCCTTGTCATATTTAGTACGTTTAAACATAAATGAGCTTCTTATATTTGTACTTTTTTCGACGTATTTCGCACCAATTGAGTGAAGCGTTTGTGTCCAATAAAATTTACTGGAAAATAAAACAATCATAATTTGTCCAAGTCCTTTGGAGGAATACTATTTTGAATTGATTTCACGGTTGGCCTAGTAGTTTAAGCGGTCGCCATGCCGTTTTCTACTGCGCCAAGTGTAGTGGGTTCGAATTGTTGTTCCGAGTCTGGGTGTTCTTTGTGTCGTGTCATGTTTGTTTGTACAGTTCCCCGCGACACATAATGTATATTCCTTATACAGGAGTTGTTTTTTTATTAGAGAAAAATAATATAAAATAGTAGAGTCCAGTTCGATTAAAATTGTCATACTCATAAGTAACATTTTCTAAATTACCATTTTTAGCTATTGCATAGCTTTTATCGCGAGCTTTGAGGGTGCGTGACAGAGACAGACAGAATATGTCAACAGTCAGCTGCGCAGGCGTATTGAAATACGTCAAGGAAGATTCGTTACCTTGGACACGAAGATTTGTTATGTCATATAATCTATAAAATTATTCATGGTAGCCATATACTTGTCAACAGCCGGCCGCGCAGGCGTATTGAAATACGTCAAGGAAGATTCGTTGCCTTGGACACGAAGATTTGTTATGTCATATAATCTATAAAATTATTCATGGTAACCATACTCTACTGCATAAATAAAAAATAAATTAATAATTATAATTGCATAAGTTGATAAAAAATGCTATGCAATAGCTTTACCGCGGCAGTCCCCGAGTGCCACACGTCTTTTTTTATTATACTTTCGAAAAATTGGAGAGGCCTATGCCCAGCAGTGGACATAGCTAGCTAGCTATGCGATAGACTGATGATGAAAATGTTACTTCATAGAAGAGAGATTTTCATTTATAAATAGAAAACCTTTATGTAGTTTCAACAATATATTGAGTTTTTTTAAATGTTAATGTACCGACACGTTAATAAACATGAAAATTTAGACTTATTACTAGTAATTTACATGAATATCAAATTAAACGAGTATATGGTTCATTGGTTCGGCAAGCGTCGGGTTCCTTTGACAAATGTGACAACGCATTTCCGAGTCATTGGGCCCTCGTCGGCGCAATGGTGCTGATTTTGACCTACTTATTGTATTTATTTATTCGCTTAATTGTCGATCATCCGTGAAATGAAAAAATTAGGAATAACTCCTTCGTTGAATACATGTTAATACTATTTTTTTTAATATATAGCTTGTTAAATTGACTCTACTATGCCTGATAAAAAGCATCGATAGAATCCAAAAGTGGGTGCTACTATACATACTCATTGCAAATGCAGACAATGCAGCATGGAGGGTTTCTGATTTTGTTATGAACTTACGTTTTTGGGATATTCTTGGGATGGTAACCGGACTGCTAATAAAAATACTTATATATTTCTAAATACATCTATACTAATATTATAAACGCGAAAGTTTGTAAGTATGGATGGATGGATGTTTGTTGCTCTTGCAAAAACTACTGAACGGATTTGAATGAAACTTTACAGTAATATAGCTCATACATCAGAATAACACATAGACTACTATTTGCCGCGATAACCGACATATACGCGGGCGGAGCCGCGGGCAACCACTAGTACATGATACAGATAAAATACACCATAGCCAAAGTATTAGAATTGGTGAATATTTGATACGATATATTTATTACACGCGTATGGCATTCGTCACGCCACGCGACCAACGAATATGGCGTCAGTCTTATAGGGTTGTTTTTCCTCCTTAATTTTTCTTTCTGTCAAACACCAGACGCTTGTTTTATGCTAGCACTGTTTTTCTTGTATTTCTTGCTTATTTTAATACAATAAGTAAATAGATATAATTTCAGTAAAGATACAGTGATAGATAAAATTCCTGACGCGAGTGAGTTCGATTGCGATTTTGCTTCAACCAAACAAGTCTTTTGAACACTGTCTTTTTTTTTTTTTTTTTTTTTTTATAGTTAGGTGCCAAAATGACTCTGCCCTGCCTGATGGTAAGCATGAACAGAATCCAGGAGTGGCGGTCACCATCCTCATTGCGAATAAGGACAATGCAGCATGGTGACCGACACTATGGCGGCCTGGTGAGATGCTTTTTCACGCCCCGCTTAAAAGACCCGGGATCATAGTGGGAAGGAAACACGTATGCTGGTAGTGAGTTCCAGGTTTTCACCGCTTGGCACAGGAAGGAAGAACCGAAGCGATGAGTACGAGAACGTATGTCTACTACTCTGAAGCGGTGACTTCCAAGGCCGGCACGTGTTGTCCTGTAGAGGAAGGGAGAGGGAGGGATCAGTTGGAAGAGCTCTTCAGAACACTCTCCATGATAATAGCGATTGAGGACTGCCATGGAGGCGATATCTCTACGCAACTGCAGAGGCTCAAGGGACTCGGTGGCTTCGGGACTGTTGACAATGCGGATTGCCCGCCGCTGCAACCGGTCGAGAGCGTCAAACAGGTACTGTGCGGCACCATCGCAAAGATGAGAACAGTACTCCACGCATGAGCGAACCTGGGTCTTGTAAAGAAGACACAGATGCCCGGGCGAGAAGAACCGTCTCACCTTGTTTAAAACACCTAGCTTACGCGAGGCGGCGTTAGTGACACTCTCAACGTATTCACGTGGGTTGAGATCTCGGCAGATATCCATGCCCAGGATATCGAGCCTACCTTGTAATGCCATTTGAGTGTTCTGAAAAGTGGGAAGGGGAAGGAATGGAGACTGACGGTTAAATAGGTTTTAGAGACGAAAATAGGTTGTATCGATGATTCCATTGTCCTCTTGAGCATCCTTTTGTTCAATCTCACCCAGGTACAACAAATATACTGACAGGAAACATTAAATAGAAGAAATAAGATATAGTATCTACTGGTTGTTTAATTTTCATTGTACGAGACGGATATAGTTTTATTTATTTATTTAAGCTTTATGCACAGATGTTGCAAAGGCGGACTTAATGCCGTAGGCATTTTCTTCCAGTCAACCTTAGGGCGATGCAGAGCTAAATATGGTAGATGCACGAAAATTCTAAATGATATGCTAAAAAGAATGTGTTTATTAAATATTGCTTATATGTACAGAATATAATATAAAATATTGATACTACTACTATATACTATAAACTACTGCTATATAACACAAATACATATTGTTCACTCCTCCCACCAATGATAGCGATCACCTTGATGAAGTTTATAATACCTATGGCCCATAGATAGGCATACAATCACTAAGCTATTGGTCCATTGGCGAGAAGAATGAGCTTTACGGCGATTCACCGTGTTCTTAATCTAAACTAAAATCATTAAGCACTTACTGGAGTGTTTGGTTTCAATGTTCACGGCGTTCCAAGAGATATCTCTTGGGTAGAATCTTCTCTGCTCTGCTTCTTCACACAAACATAAACTCCTAAAGTGCTGTACAACTTCCAAGGTATTCGAATTACAACAACTCGCTTCAGCTAACGCGGAACGCGCCTACAAAACTCGCGAGTCCACGACCTAACACAATACGGGTTATCACTAAAGAGACCGCGGGTCGATGGACAATACAATTAGCTTACTCTCAATTGATTTTAACAATAAAAATAAATCGTCGGCCGGTTTCAACACGCGTCTTTCAAGTCCTTTTTTCACATATTTACCTCAAACGTCAAAACGTCAACACGAACCAGAGACAATCAAAAATGTTGCCAGTACAATGACGTTCGAAATCCAACACATATATATTGATATATACATAAACATAAATATAACTACATACTATAAAATTTTGAAGGGGAGAGGCTAGAGGCATTGTGGTGGATCCCAAAGCGTGTCTATAAAATGTTTCCGCAGCTGATATTTAAAACTCTGCCTAGATTTTGCCATCCTGATCCCGAGAGGGAGCGCGTTCCATAGCAGGACAGACTGAACCAGAAAAGTAGAATGTACAAAGTCAGAGCGGTGAGTGGGACAGCGAAGGAGTAGATTGTTTGAAGACCTAAGGTTTTTAGAGTGGTTTGTACCTAAATACTGAAGTTGAGTAGTTAAGTAGGAAGGTGAAGTTGGAGAGAAGAGTAAAGAGTAAAGGGTACTTAATGCTCGTATCTGTCTGCGTATGCGAATTGGAAACCAATTCAAATGGGAGCGATGCTGAGAAACGTGATCATATTTACGTAAATTGAAAACGAATCGAATGCAATTGTTGAGAAGACGGTCAAGCTTATTGAGCAGATCTGCATTCAGGTCAAAGTAGCACATGTCACCATAATCGATTATTGGAAATATTAGGGTCTGAACAAGCATTGTCTTAGTTTTCAATGGAAGGAAGTTTTTAAGTCTGTAAAGGGCCCGCAACGTCCCTGTGACTTTCTGGCACACGGATGCGACTTGTTTTCGCCAGCTGAGGGTCGTGTTAATGTATAATCCGAGGTCCTTCACACTTTCAGCATATGGAATAACTATGCCATCGTAGGTAAGTGGTGGAACTGAAGTTAGGTCTAGCAGGCTCATACTACGGCTACTCCCAATGATAATAGTCTGACATTTCTTCGAGTTTACCGATACACCGAACATGTCGGACCAGTGTTTAATAGTTGCCAGGTCATTATTTACAGCCGAAACAGCAGACGATACATTGCACAGCTCTGTTTGGTAGTATAGCTGCAAGTCATCAGCGTATAAGTGATAGGAACACTGAAGTCTTAAGGTAATAAGGTTAATGAAGATGGAAAACAGGAGGGGTGAAAGAATACCGCCTTGAGGGACTCCAGCAACAAAACCACACCAGTTAGAGGAAGACTCTTCCATACTGACTGATTGCTGACGATCCCGAAGATAGGAAGAAAACCAGTTCAGTGCTTTCTGAGAGACCGAGAAGTGGAACTGAAGGTATTAAAGGCATTGGAAAAATCAACCAATACTCCGGTAGTAACCTTAGTATTCTCCATCCCCGACTTAATATCGCCAGTCACTTTAAGAAGGGCGGAAACTGTGCTATGGCCTGGTCGAAAACCTGACTGAAGAGGGCTGAGTAAGTTATTACTGTAAATAAAATGTGAGAACTGTTTATGGACACAGGCTTCTAGCACTTTGGAGAGGAAGGGAAGGATGGAGATTGGACGAAAGTGAGTAGGAAGAGACGGATTTGATATTTTAGGTAACGTATTTGATATTTTAGTTCAAAGATAATAAATTTTAGGAGAACTCCTGGTCGTTTTATCATCAGTAAATGATTAAAGACCTTATAGATATTTTATATGTTATGGTAACTGGAAGTGTTCTCCTCGACCGGGGCAGCGCTACACTCTCACATAAGACCAATTTAAAATAACAGCATTCGTGATGTCGTGTGCAGTGTGTTAGTGCGAGAGACCCAATGATGCAGAAGCATCTCAATAGCGCATAGTGTGGGTTACCATACTGTATTGTTGCATTGTCTGAGTATGGTGACCATCACTCTAGGATTCTGTTCATGATTTCCATCAGGCTGAGAAGAGCCACAGGCTCATACATAAAAAAAATTGGCAGTCACAAGGACTGCCGATAAAAGTGAAAACTTATAACTTAGAATGTTAATTGAAAAATTAATGTGTAAAATTAGAAATTTCATGTTTAAATTAAATGATCATGTCGGTGACGCGGTGACGCGAACTCATAAGATTTTTCCCTACCAAAAAGTGCTCAACGCTGCCAAAGAAGTTTTGTGACGTCAGCATGTCGGTGGCGCGGTGACGCGTACTTATAAGATTTTTCCCTACCAAAAAGTACTCAACTCGGTTAAAAAAGTTTTCGCTTCAAAAAAGTGAAAGTATAATTGATAAAATATAAAAGTAATTACTACCTTCCCCTAACCAATACAATAATAAATAAATAATAAATATTTCGGACATTTAACACACAACGCCATCTAGTACCAAGCTAAGAAGAGCTTGTGTTATGGGTACTAGACAAGTGATACAAATACATATATACTTTTTTTGTAAATACATGCATATTATACATAGAGAACACCCAAACTCCGAAACAAATATTTGTAAATCATACAGACATTTGGTCCGACCCGGGAATCGAACCCAAGACCTCATGATCAGCAGTCGTATACGCCAACCGCGATACCAACGAGGCAGTCTATATAGGTTGAGATCCCCTTGAAGTTTATAACTATTTGACCGAACTTCGATTTTTACATGTCTTAAGTAGGTAGGCTATATCAAGATTCTGTAGTGTAGAGTTCGGACTACCCGTAACGTTTACCACAGATCATCGCATCGGATTAACGTGCTCTCCAAGACATGGAAATGCAACAAAATTTCTTCGTTAATAAATGAATTCATGTTTAATATATTATTAATTGTGTTGAAGAGACAAAATGATACGAAACAAGAGTCTTTTGTTGCAATAAATTATTTTTCCCAATTTGTCTCGAAGCACAATATGAATGGTATCCAATCTTCGATATTATTTATATTCGTATAAAAAATACAGATTCACTGTGTTCTTTGAATCGTTTTTCCGACTGAGCCCCGTTTGACTGACGTATCAATTCGATTTGTGAATCCGACTCGGTTCTATCGTCGGCTGTATGAGAGGATCGGTTTTGCTTTTGTAAATAAAACAGTAATTGCATGGATTGGGCTAAATCCCTTACTAAATATATTTTGGGCTCTATAGGTTATTTTATGTTTTAAACGCAGAATCTTACCAAAAACTAAGATCAGTCATGAAAAGAGTACCTATCTCGAATTTACCTTTATTCACTTTAATAAAAATAAAGAATATACTTTTTTTGAGGCGCTTATATCCCAGTTGCACTCGGTGATTGTTTCCAATCACCGAGGGTAAGCAACGACGCGGTCAGTACCTGGATGGGTGACCGCTGTTGGCATGATACCACGAGCGTCGCCGTGATCGGAGGTCACGTTAAGCAGTCGGTCGGTTGTTATCATAAGATTATAGTCGTGAAGCTTAGTTGAAGGCCTTTGGGCGGCTTAGAACATCCAACGGCAAGATTACGTAACCACACCGTTGTCTTGCCAGTCCCCAACCCGCACTCGGCCAGCAGTGGGACATTATGGGTTGTTGATAATATACTTTTAACTTCATCAAGATCTGCGGCCCCGCGTGTATGTCAGTTATCTCGGTAGAACGTACCCTATGTACCTCCTCAAGAATCGTAAGTATCTTAATGCAAAATTTCATTGAAGTCGGTACAGTAGTTTAGCCGTTTAAGCTTAACAGTCAGACAGCATTACCTTCGATTTAATAATATTAGTACCAGTAGGTCAGGACTTTTACAGTTACAGGTAACCGACTGTCGCCGAGACCTCCGAGCGCTTACCAGGATTGGTTTATCACATTTCTGCTCAAATCTTAAACCCAAAAAAAGCCATAGGTAACCATATTCTCACGGACTAAGATCTGTCCACTGTCCATGTATAATAATATAATCTTTGTGTAATTATATCATGGGATCTTATTTACTGCTTTAATTGTATAATTATCTTCAAGATCTAATTCACTGGAATGTCCATTTGCACCGGGGATATCTGCAGTGAAAGTTTCGCCTGGCGATCTAAAATTTATGTTTACGCAAAAATTTCACTCGCTATGAATAATGTAAGTTATTTAACATTCAGGCATCTGTTATTCAACATAATCCA
The DNA here is from genome assembly GCA_949125395.1 of Diaphora mendica. Taxonomy (NCBI): domain Eukaryota; kingdom Metazoa; phylum Arthropoda; class Insecta; order Lepidoptera; family Erebidae; genus Diaphora; species Diaphora mendica. The sequence goes on from OX421335.1 coordinate 1,417,515, forward strand.
GTGACAAAAGCCTAACAAAACAAACTCCAAATAAATAAATTAATCTCTCACCTTTTAAATGAGAACTGTCTCGCTCAAGTACCGGAACGCGTCATCGTATAAATCCTTCAACAAAAACTGAAATCCCCAGATTCCGTCTGCTGCAGTGTTGCCATAGTTAAATAGTTTGCCACAAAGTGTGGCAAATTCCCTCTGGCAATAATATGACTGTTCTTATATTAATAAATTGCTGTAAAAATTTTTTTTTAAATAAGGCAGATTTCATGTTCCCAAATCATAATGAATTATAATGAGCTTCATTCATTGTTTATTAATTTCCCACCAGCTGTGAAATATTTTCTTCAAATGATACTAATGTTGATTACAAGTAATTCAATTAAAAAAATATTATATAAGTCGAAGCCAATGGCTTATATATATTGCCCTACCCTACAGGATTGTAATAAAGGAAAATAGTAGAATTGTTTTAGACATTGATTAAATAGATTTGACTAAAATATATATTTTTAATATTCACAATGCATTTTTTCAATTATTAAGGTAAAGTATCCGTTTTTATTTAATGGCAACAATATTCACTGAATATTTTTCAGACGAAAAGTTAAAATTTGTGTGGAAAAATTAAACTATTACAAGTGGCAACTCCAGCTCAGTCGAGACAAGATCGGTTCACCTGAATCCACTAGATTATCTATATAAGCGTGCGGATTACGAGCGACAGTCACGGCCCGAAGATGGATTTCACAACTCTTATCTAGCTATTTCAATTAATACCTTTTTCAATCCCCACTGACCCTCTGGCATGGATGCAACCGGATTAAACCCTCTTCTGAAATGTCCAACTCGCCTCAAATCCTCTTTAAGTTACACAGTTTTCACTCAAATATGAGGGTATTTAGAATTCTTCGTATATTTGGAGTGAGGAAAGTAATTAAAGCGTTCTGTGTGCATAACTTCAAGTTTGATTCACTTCTTGAAGTGGGTTGTAAGCAAATATGTTTGGGTATGATTCTTGTCTTTAATTACGATCTACGTGGCGGAATAATGGCGACGTTTATTACAATTTACCCGCGAAATTTGGAAGTGTTCTTGCACATACTACGTTGTTTATTAGACATTAAAAATGCAATTACTGTAATGGAGTTTCTTTGAAGTTCGTTGCGTATTGAGTAAATTTTATTCGTAAGTAAAAAACATTTAGCTGGTAAGGGAAGGGAGAATAGAAATGTCATAATTAATATACGAGAATTACGTAATTCGAACGTTTGCCCTCGAATATTCGTCAATAAATTACCTGTCCGCTTATATAGTAAACTAGCTGACCTACGCAACCTCGTTTGCGTCCAAACTACCATCCCCCGTTTTAACCCCAAAAGGGAGTTGATTTCTAAAGATACATTATTAGTACACCTCCACACCATCTATAGAGCATACATTTTAAATTTCAAGTCTCTTACTTCAAAAACATAGGGCTTTCATACAAACTTCCAAACCCCCGTTTTACCCCCTTAGGGGTAGAGTTTCGTAAAATCCGTTCTTAGCGGATGTCTACACCCTATTAGGAACCTACCTGCTAAATTTCAAGTTTGTAGGTGTTATAGTTTCTGAGATTTCGTGATTAATAAGTGAGTGGTATTTCGCTTTTATATATATATAGATGTAAATAACATGAACGTGATGTATTTATTTTACCAGGAGTGATATACGTATCATATTGTAGAATAACAGTTGCTGTATCAACGAGTTTAAAATGTTATTTTCCGTTTGACCGTTAAAATTGAAACGGTCCCACGTTGGGCGCCAACTAAACAAAAACTTTTCATTGTTTTCGTCAGGTTTCAAATTTATTGTAGGTTTATACTTTTGTATTTTTAACACGTGTGTGTATAAAAATATTTATACCTATACTGTGTGTTCAGTACTTTTAGCGATGAAATTTTACGATCGCAATAATTCTACCTGAAACGCGGCGCTATTCTTGAGAACCGCTATTCTCTTCAAATTTAAGTTGGTTTAATAACTTTCAGTAATGGCGGCGCATGTTACCGTTTTTATTGTGTTTATGGAACATTATTATATCCCAAGTTATCTATATATATAAAAGAAAGTCATGTTAGTTACACGACTTATAACTCAAGGACGGCTGAACCGATTTGGTTGAAAATTGTGGGGAGCGGAGGTAGCTTAGAACCAGGAGACGGACATAGGATACTTTTTACATAGTTTTTTTTTTATTTACCCCGCCCGCAGCGTTACCCGCGGTTGTTGTTGTACGGCGGGTAACACCGCCGGGTTCAGCTAGTAATATTATAAAGCTGAAGACTTTGTTTGTTTGTTTGAACGCGTTAATCTCAGGAATCGCTGGTCCGATATGAAAAAATCTTTCAGTGTTGGATAGTACATTTATCGAGGAAGGCAATAGGCTATATTTCATCACGCTAAGGCCAATAGGAGCGGAGCACCAATGAAGAATGTTACAAAAACGGGGGATTTTTTTTTACGCTACGGGCAATAGGAGACGTAAACGACGTTGCGTGGGTCAGCTAGTTTATAATAAGATAAAATAGGAAAAATAATCCTGGTAATATAGCTCTGGTTTAAGCTTAGTAGGCCTAACACGCCTTGCTAAGTAGGGGTTTATGTCCACCAGTGACAGTCCAGATGATAACGATGACATCCTGCTTTTCAATTTTCGAATGTGGACACAGTTGAAATAAATTGAATTAAAAACCTTTTTTAAAACAAGCTTTCACTGGAATGCCTCGAGACGATTCAAACGAGTCCAAACTCGATGATGTTGCGACGTTTCTTTACGGAGTTCCTATGGCCACCTTCCAGCTCCAGCATCAGATTAGCTCCATGTCATTATAATATTGTATTGTCACGCTGTATACATATGCTTGCAAAATTTTAGCACAATCGGTTGAAGATATCTGTTTCAAAATTGAGTTGCAAGATTCCACCCGAACATACAAGCATACATACACACATCAAAAGTGTCTAGGGATCAACATATATTTTTGCAATAACTTTTCTCCTGATTGATATTAATTAAAATTTTCTTTAAGGATTCATCAAATAAAGTGTTTTCGTTTGTCACAGTAACGATAAACCAAGTCACCTTTGCATTAATAAAGAAATTTGCCTTTTTCCTAATAAAAGGATTTTTGACATTTGAACCACTAACATTAAAGTTCGAAAAAAAGACTGAAATAACAGTTTTCTTTAAAATTTTATTAGGTAACTTAAACAATTAATAATCCGTGTTTCTACCGCGAACACTAACACAAGAACATCGGTTTGGCATACTCAAAATGAGTTCAACCAAATCACGCTGTGTAATGGCCGCCCATGTTCGTTGCAACAACAAAAAAAGGTCTTCTTGCGACTGGATACCCTCCATATTCGGCAGAGCTCTTCTCTGTAGCATATCCCATGCATGCTCAATCGGGTTCAAGTCTGGCGACTGAGCAGGCCAGGGCCAAAGCCACATCTCAATCTCAAGAAATCCGCATAAAAATGCTTGATCCCTAGACACTTTTGATGTGTGTACATACATTGCAAGTTAATAAAAAGCTTGTAGAAACATCCTAAGCTTTGAGGACTTTAGTTCGTGGTGCTTATGTTAGTAAATGGTTGTTTATGAAGAAGTAAAGTAACTATTGCTCATTGTCCACAAACCTTCTCTCTGAATTTACATTAAAGATTCTTAGATATCGCTCTGTTTATCAGGTACTCTTTTTTGTAACAAGCTGACCCACGCAACGTCGTTTACGTCTCCTATTGCCCGTAGCCTAATAATTTCCCCCCTGTTTTTGTAGCATTCAAAGGGACTGGATCCCACGACACAGGGAATCCTAGTGTGGGATCTAGGGATCAAACCCTGTACTTGTTTAAATATGATACAACAAAGAAATTATTATTATTATTTTCTTTATTACATTATATATACATATTAATTACATTTTTAAATATAAATATAAAAACAAATACATTTAAAAATATAAAAAATAGTAGACCACCGACCTCGGGTACAGGGACCAAGAAACCAGTGGTTAGGGTTCCAGAGACAGGAACCTCCTCACAATACGAGCCGTGTCAAGGAGGACTGCCATCTGCATCAGACCCTTGATCCAGCCTTCCAACGTGAGCCTCTTAAGATGTATTATTATTATTATTCTTCATTGATGAGCCGCTCCTATTGGTCTTAATCAAATCAAATCAAATCAAAATCATTTATTCATCTAAGACACCAAGTGACACTTATGAACGTCAAATTGAAGCTATAGTTAAAAATCATAGATCGACACAAACAGAGGCCACAGCATGTGCTGTATTGTCGAGGTAAGTTAGGCGAAAACACCAAAATCTACTGCCTGCCTGTGTCGATCCATAACTTCCAGTTTCCAAAATGCGTAGAGCTCATGAGAAGAATACTGGCAAAGAAACTCATGGCTACTCTTTTTCAAGATCTGATTTTCAGGTTAGCGTGATGGTATATAGCCTATAGCCTTCCTCGATAAATTTACTATCCAACACTGAAAGATTTTTTCAAATCGGACCATTCCTGATATTAGCGTGTTCAAACAAACAAACAAACTCTTCAGCTTTAATATTATATAGTGTAGATTACTAAGTACAAATATTGTGACTTTTAAACTTAGCTAAAACGTTGCAACCATTCGTGTTTCGGGGTATTGTATTTTGTAAATAATATCAATCATATAAAAACCATAACGCAAAGCTATACATACATTGCCCTATCATGAATATTATATTTTATACAATGGAGGCATAATATTTTATTCAAATTCAGCAGCAAACGTGAGAGGGTAGCGTCTAAGATTTTACGATACAAGATGTTTTCCATATGAAGTAGCTTTGAAGGAACAAAGTCACTGCTGGTGTGCGTGAACTCAATGGAACCGAAAACTGTCACAGTTTTTTGTTGCAGTATTAAGGAAATTTAATGGTTGTGTTCGTTGGAAACTTTGACATCTATCTATATATCTATATATTATATAAAAATGTAATAGGTCCAATTCTGTACATTAAAGATATTTTGAAAATTTTTTTTGGAGGGCTCTCTATTATCGATACTGAAGCCAAATCTGTAATTTTTTTCATTTTTGTCTGTCTGTCTATCTGTCTGTCTGTCTGTCTGTCTGTATCTTGGCCGCGCATCACGCCGAAACTACTGAACGGATTCAAATGAAACTTGGCATGATTTGAGTTCATACTACGAGGTAGGACATAGGATACTTTTTATCCCGATATTCAGCACGGTTTCCTGGAGAGAGGGGATGAAAGTCAAAATATGTACTTGGTTGTAATTCAATAACACATAGTCCGATTTCATTCATTCTTTCTTTGCTAGAAAGAAAAAAATAAAAGAGAACGGGAAAAATCTTTTTTTTGTCCGCGACAGTACACTGCCTGTGGGAAACTGAGACAGATATGTAAATATGGCGGTACGAAGTTAGCCGGGACAGCTAGTCATAAATATAGAACAAATTGTGTATGAAACCAAAGTTATCCGGTATAGAGCCTGTAAGGTACAGTACTTTTGTTCTTTTTTTTGACTACCCGCATATAAAGAACCAAATCCGTTGTGGTCTGTGGCGACTTCCGCATACAGCTCAACAGAAATATACTACAGCGCCATCTACCGCAGATATACTGAACTACGGAGTAATGTACTACACAAAGAAACTACCAATCCTGTATCGCACAATAGAATTTCTCGCGTCGATTAGCATACATACAACATTCCAACAACCGTTGGGCCGTGGCATTATCACCTCGCCTGGTCGGAGGATCCTCCCTTTGTGTTGGAGGGACACGAAACCCGTTCCTCCACAGTGGTGACCCCGACGTGATTTGAACACGCAACCTTCTGATTTGTTCTTTGTAGTGAGTCAACAAGTACCAACAGTGTTAAACTAACCACTGCTGGACATAGACCTTTTTTTATGTATTGCCCTGCCAAAATGACTCTACACTGTCTGATGGAAATCATGAGCAGAATCCAAGAGTGGTGATCACCATACTCATTGCGAATGCATACAATGCAAAATGTTGAACCACACCATGGTGGCCAAGTGATGCTTCAGCATCATTGGGCCTCCTTTCCTTAGTCTAACGGCGAGACGAATTGGTATAGAGTTTGATTCAAGTTTTCCTTCTCTGTGCATTGATGTTGTCCTGGGTAATTTACTGCCTGAGTCGCCTTTTACGCTACCCTTACACGAAAAGGTGAGACTCAAAACCTCAATAGGTTTAACTCGATCGAATCATCGTTAAAATTTGTATATCTTTCAGTTTGATTTTTAGTACTCCTTATGTATTAAATATGACCGTATCACCACGATTACAGCTCTGAAAAATCGGCATCCAAAGCACGTTCCTAAGATATCCAGACTTTCCTTAAATTTAATCATGTCATAACCATATGCCCTTCGCTTCTTTGAAATTGGTTTTACTTAAAATATTGTGGATATTGGAGTTAAGATTGGATACTAAAATAAAAACATCTATAGCGTTTTCCAATGCATTAGTTGTTTCGTTGCTTGCATGATACGGTAGTAAATAATTCGATTTATTTACAATATTTATCAAAATTTTAATTAATACATTATAATTTTCTGATCGCAATTTACCATGTCATGCGTTAATAATAGAATTGTCACTGAAATAACGGTGAGGGGTTTCCTGATCTGTCTGACAGACGCTTCGGGGTGATTTACTGAGCATGTGACGAAAATCCGGGAATTAATTCCTACAGATTCACCTAAGAGATTCACATTTTTATAACAAATATGGTCAAATGACTCACATAATGAACTTCTTACTAAACAAACAAATCATTAAATTGAAAAAAAAAACCTTATTGCATTTAAATACTGAAAAAAAATGCATAATTAGCTACCCTCGTGTTACTAGTAGGTACTACTGATTTGAAGCTAAGTTCACCTTTCAATGTAGCATTAACGGAAAACAGATTAAATGTAAATATACTTACAGCCGGTAGTCAGATAAATACTTTCCAGGTTTAGCAAACATTGATTGTCCTTCGGTTCATCGTTTGCAAAGCACTAACACATGCCGCCATCTTAGGTTTCAAACGACACTTGAGCGCTATGGCGTCTGTGTGTTTGTATTCAGAATCGTTTGACTACTGATCTAGACTGGCGATCTATTTGTTCTACAAATTCATTTATATCGTACCTCGGCGTCATATCAGTTACTTTGGATTTTCTCTTTGCAATATGCTTTTTCATAACGTTTTCTCCGTTTGAATAACAACAGGAGTGATTCAAAAGGAGATACAAGTGAACGCGCGTTTCCTTTGATATGATTGAGCAAAGAGGATATCTGTAAAGAAGTGAAAGTGTTCGAATAGGATACAATCAATTCTAAACGGGCAAAAATCCTGACTGAACACATCGTTTCTTTCCTTTTACAATTTCGACGAAGTAAAAATTCATTTACGCGTTATATTGCCGGCGTGTGATCAGATTTGAATTTCGAATTCGAATCTCTCTCTCTCTGAGTCTTGAATGTTTTGACAGATGGCGTTTAATGGATTATCTGAATCACGCTATAGGTTCTAGATATGAAGGTGATATAAGTTAATTATTATTCATGAATGAGCGTGATTTATTTTCACTACCCAATTTGATGGTGATACGATTTGACTTCAGTAACAGGACACTGAAGGAAAGCTATAAGTTTCCGTTACGGATTTGTCTTCAAATATGTTTCTTCAGCAGTAGTCCTATACTTTATCACTTCCGTTGAGTATTTTTTTATTGTCAGATTCTTCTGAATAAAGAGACAACAAGACTTGAGTATCATTATCAGCATATTACCCTATCCATTTCTGAACGAAGGCAGTTCGCATCGACCAGCCTCAGTCTTTAAGTAGTCGGTTCTTCGTATAACCTAAGCTTATTAACAAGTAAAATTTTAACAAAAACTTCAAGGTTCGATTCCATTTCTCTTGGATGCCATCATCAGATCTTAGTTTCCTTGTCATGGTACCAACTTTGGGATATCTCCTTTCCATTAAAAAAGTATCATCAAAATCGGTTCATAAACGACGAAGTTATCCTCGAACACACATAAAAAAACATATATACGGTCGAATTGAGAACCTCCTCCTTTTTTGAAGTCGATTAAAAATAACGTTTCACGAAGAAAACTTGAAACAGAATCAATGTCAAGGACGACAACCATCCCGCAATTGTTTCTTTAACCCGCTGTCAAATGCAAACATTTCATGTTTAACTTTCTCCGTTATTTTATTACTCTCCTTCGTTACGTGAGCAGTTGAAATATTGGCTGCGATAAGATTGTGCTCACGCCCATAAATGTCAAACTGAATGGTTGCGCTGAATATTGGAGGTTGAGTAACACCAACTATTCCTGTGTGAAAGGGGCTGTGGAGATTTTAACGCGCTGACATTTATTATTTGATGTTTTCTTGACTGTTATATTGATTTAAACGTATTTTTGTTTTTCCATAAATTTTCTGAACATTTTGTGTGTCGGAGTTTATGATCAAAGCTTTGGGTCAAGGTCATTATACTGCCGCGATTAAGGAGTTATAAGTACGTTGCCAGCTTTTGAGTATAGCCCTGCCGTTTTCTTTAAAGAATGTTGGTCATCAGTGTCAAATAAAATATTTTTGAATTGAGAAACTTTAGGAGTATTTTATTCCTACTATCATTTTTAATTTTAATCTAGTTATATTCTGTAGAAATCTGTTAACATCTGTAAATTAATTAGGTCCGACGAAGACTACGGCTAATAATACATCTAACGATCTCGAAGAAACATTCCAACACAAATCTAGCTATGTTACTGTAGATCAATAATGTATCGCCAGTTCAAATATGTTATAACGTTTGAAAGTTCGCCACGATCGAAAGACTATCAAAGTACATACATAAACAGGCGTATTTGTGATAGTTGGCTGAAATTTGGAATCTGCTTATGCTTTCCATCAGGCAGAGTAGAGTCGTTTTGGCGTTTTGGACTCTTAAATAACTTTTTTCCATGTGTGACCCTCATACATGGAAAAAAGTTATTTAAGAGTATCCTCTCGGATGTTTCTCAACCTAGCCAGAACTATTAGAGTTTAATTTTCAGAAACCTATATGAAGCTAAATAGAAGTTGATCTTCTTTATTTTTAATGTCCTACCGATAAAAGCTCATCTCATTAAAATATTTCGTTGAAGAGCAGCTTAAAAAGTCGGTATTGGTACCGAAGCTTTCCAGAGTTCAATTAGCATTTTAGTCAACAGTTTATCAGTGCCAGCCATTTGTCTTGTTAGCTATACAAGCAAACTATGAATAATTATATTGCATATGGCTACAAAACTTAAAAAAACGGTAAAATAAATGACTACACAACCGATATATCCTTTAAATCTTAAAGACAAGAACTTACTTCTACTTCAAAGACTCTCAACGTGTTTGTGACTCCTGAATTGCAAAAGTTCATATATGATGTTAATCACTTTCCACCAGGTGACCTGTCCGCTCGTTTGCCCACTCTTTCATAAAAAAAAAATAAGATATTGAAAGAGTTACTTGTATCTAGACACGCGGTAGCGTGTCAAGCCAAGTTCAAGCAAAGGAACTGGCTAGCCAGCGCCGAGTGTAATATTACACGAACCACTTGGTGCCACTTTTGACCCTTCTATAACTCAAAACCTCTTTAACGTAAACACATAAAACTACGTGTGTTTAATTATATCCATAAGGACATCTAGATGCCCAATTTTCATGAAGCTAGCTCAAACAGTTATAGAGATATGAGGGTCTAAAAGTCGTAAATTTTAGCACTGACTGACATATATATAGTACCTAAACCTAACCTACTTCCAGATGACCTAGAAGGATGAAATTTTGAATCCAGCTCGGTAATTGTGTGTAAGCGTAGCAAAAAATCTAAAAATAAATAAACTAAAAAATAGGGGGGGGGAGGGCATACAATTTTTTTTTTATTCTAGCGTTGGAACCGTCGTTACAAGCAGATATTTGAAACTATCCCAATATATGTATTATTAAATCCCAACACCTGCCTAGTTTTCTTTACGAAAAGTAATGATATCCCACCGAAAACATAAATGTAAAAAAGGAGAGCCAAGTTCAATACAAAAATTATGCTTGGCTGTGGGCTTCGTTGCAAAAAGAATAGAGATCTAAATGAGTGCCAAGTTCTATGCAAAATCTAAATATGTATTTATAGGAACAAAATAAAATTATGAACAAGTATTAAAATCTTTTTTTTTACATACACTTTTGAAATTTAATTAACCCATTTAACTCTGTATATCAAAGTAATTACGTGATTCCTAATAGTAAACTACTAAACATATAACCTACTATATAACAATACATGAGCGTAATCCAATCAGCAGGTGTTACGGTGTACGTAATTCAGGTCCCACAATATTCAGCCAGCGCACGTGTATATTGAAAGGTGTTATAAGCTCTGATTGGCACTTAGACCTTTAATATTGAGGGTCTGTCTGCGAGGGTTTGATGTGTACTGTTTGTTTCCCGTTAAGGTTTCAATTTCTTGTAATATACTCGTATTACTTTATAGGCTACTTTACTTTTAAATGTATTTTTCTTCCTAGCCTTTATTTTTTCCAAGATCTTTTGGGGTCAGCTACTAGTAACGAGTTTGCCGAAGCGACTGGGATCGAACCTTCGCGACCTGAAACCCCTATGTCAGTCGCATATGTTTAGACCAACGACGCAACTTTACTTTTAAATATATTTAATTTTCAAAAATCTGTTAAACTTTAAATTGAACGATTAGTGTTCATCAGAAGTCTACTTCAAAACACGCAAAAACTTCTTTCAATGTCGTTTTTCCTTTTTTGTGATACGCGATCTATGTGCGATATTTCGTTGGAGCTAATTATATTATTGGAACTTCGGTTTTTGGCAAATGGACAAATAATTTAGTATCAATCTGGTATATTATTTTTCCATTGGTAAACAATGCTTTGGGTATTCATTTTACTTTATTGGTTCACCGATGATTGTAAACACATCAAACATTATGTCAATTAACAATTGTCATTTGGTATTCCTTGTGAAGTAGTTTTGATGACATTAATTGTCATAAGGCTGCAGAGCAGATTTATTGTTATAACGGCACTTGAATTTCGAACCTGTTTTTTTTTTTGTTTTTTTATATATGACCCGCCAAAATATCTCTACTCTGCCTGATGGAAAGCATAAGTAGAATCCAAGAGTGGTGGTCACCATACTCATTGCGAATGCAGACAATGCGGCATGGCGACCATGGCGACCTAGTGATGCTTGTGCATCTTTTAGTCTAGTCAACAAGTATGGAACTTGTTGACTAGACTATTTGGGCCTTTCATTACGTATGAGCTTGCCAAAGTGACTTGAGCCAAACGAAACTTTAGGTTGGGGTCCTGTGAGAGGGTGCCCCGGTCGAGCTGGCTCGTTCAGGCTGAAATCATTTTTTATAGAAATAGTTCCTTTGATCGACACTAGTACTAAGCCGATTCTAATATTTTCTTTTACTTTGTTACAGGTACTTATGCTGGACAGTTTTACGGTATCAACATACCATACAGATTATAAAAAAAAAAAAACCGACTTCCAAAAACATCCAACGAAAACTCTCTGTCAAAAAACACTTAAAAGCGTAAAATAAACTGGTTCTTCATAAATTGCCTATACCTAATTCTTTATTCATTTAAATAGAAGTATTATAATGGGTGCTAGGTACCTAAAATCTGTTTGAAGTCGGTGCCAAGTGACTATGGCTTAGACTTTTGTAATTGTTCGTTTGTATTCTTTTTGGCTTAGCACCGACTTCAAACAGATTTTAGGAACCAGTTTATTTTACGCTTTTAAGTGTTTTTTGACAGAGAGTTTTCGTTGGATGTTTTTGGAAGTCGGTTTTTTTTTTTTTTATAAAACGTTTTTATTTTACAGTTTTTAGTGCAAACAATCGTAGGTAAGTAGTAATTTGAATTATTTCATCAAATTTCATCATCAAGAATACAAATTAAGGTACGTGTAATATTAAAATCATCCTCTAATCCCTAACTGTTGAAGAGTTTAATCTTCTATCATCAGCTCACCTAAATAGCTTGAAAGTATACGACTGAAGGTCTTTAGATACGTATGAAATTGAAAGAATTATTCTCCAACTCCTAACCGTTGAGGAGTTGTAGCTTCCACCTTCCATCATCAGCTTACCTAAATAATTTGTAAGAATACGACTAAAGATAACTTATATACATATGATATTTAAAGATTTATCCTCCAACTCCTAACCGTTAAGGAGTGGTACCTTACATCATCAGCTCATCATCATAAAATGATGACTACCAGACGCAAATACCGGTGTAACTTCAGAAAATATACGAAAAACATAGTATGTGCCTATAAAAAATGAGGGTTTCCCTCGATTTCCCTGGGATCCCATCATCAGATCCTGATATACTGGCAATGGGACCACCACGGAAGCATACCCTGTCGAATACAAAAAAAAATTTCAAAATCGGTCCACAACTGACGGAGTAATCAGGTAACATACATAAAAAAAAAAAAAAAAAATACATACAGTGGAACATAGAACCTCCTCCTTTTTGGAAGTCGGTTAAAAATACAGAATCTTCTTACTGAAAGCTGTGGTCAGAACGTGCGTACGTTGCGCGTTGAGCCGAAGAGATAATTTAGTTTGAATTTCTACACTCTTGGGATTCCTTAGGTGTTGTAGCTTGAAAACAAAGTAATGTTTCTGTTACTAAATGTTCGATTTTTGCCTTAAACGCAGTTAAGTATAGGTAGTAAATGACTATCAAAGATCGTCAATACCATCCTTAAATATAGCCAATCAGTCGTCAAAAGCTCTGTAACAGAAACAGATCATGGGACCCAGACATAAACGATATATTGGATCGGTATCGGAACACGCTGATGATAAAGGACCCTTGTTCTGAAACTAATTTGACAATACGAAACTGTCGGTTGAGAGAACAACCGTTACTGGAAACCCTCCCGTGAGTTACCGTCATTATGGTCGGATTTTGATTACAATTGTCTTTGTAATAGCACACGAGCTTTTACTGAACATACACTTACTGAGTGATTCTGAATTGGAGGAGAACTGATTGTGTAGAGCTTTGATCTCATTGGTTGATTTTACTTTTAATAAATTTATATTATACATAAGGGTATGTTAAATTAAATGCAATGAGCAGGAAAATAATAAATTCACACACAATAAACACAACTCACCTTTTTTTTCGTGCGGAAATGCCCTCGGATACCACCTCCTGGTGGCATGTCGGACTCGAACCGACTAAAACCGCTGTCTCAGGTACTAGAAGCCGTGGAACCAGGTGTACCCTAGCAAGGAAAACCCTGGAACCCTACGTACCTCGGGCCATCTACGGTTCGTAGATAGCCCTCTACTGTGTGGGAACCCCCGTGTTCCCGTTACTATCCCCAGGGCGCGCACGCTCCGCAGCGTCAGCGCCTCCACCCGAACCTGCTTCTGCTAGGCTCCTCTCAGGCTTGCACTTATGGAGGACGGAGATTGTTTTGAGATCTCCGGCGCCCGAGTCGCCTGTGAAAATAAAAAAATTAACACACCTGACATAATCGTGTCATAAACTTTACGAAGGTATATCAGATTACATTACATTAGATAAAGAATTTAATGATTCAAATGAAAATTCTAGACGATTTTACAAAAGAAATTAGTAAGCGAATTTCTAAGAATTTATAGAATGGGCCTTTGCTCTTAAACCAAATTTGCTAGAATCCGTCTCTCCACAAATATAACACAATTCTATGCTAACTGCTAGTGAAGCTAACTTATTTTTTTTTCAAGAAAGAAAGAAAATATCGCCAATACTCCAGTGCCTTTTAATTCCCTCTCGCTGGAATACTCATATCCTATTTCTATGTTAATCTTATTCAACCTATAAGTTCAAGTTATTACGTGGCAACTGAATACCACTTAATATATTGATATACCATTGAACAGTCAAGTAGATCTTAGAATGCATTGCATTTAGTAACAAGATCATCCTTTGTACCTTGTGTTTAATATAATTATATAAATACCTACCGAAAACATTATACCATTTATAAGCTAAAGGTAAAAGTAATTTACGCGTTAACCCTTCATATCAAACTACCCCTGTCCCAAATATCCATGTACACATAGCTATACTGAGGCTGTAGGTTTATGAGTGCCGTCCCAGGCCACGTACTCATTACCAACTTTAATGGTAGACTACTTAGGGCATGTAACTAAGTTGTGAATTTAGCCTACAATGTAGTGCAGGTACCGCCGTCAGTAATTATGGACTGGAAGTGTTTGGAGTTTGATAATGTAGATTATAGTGGGAATATTTTACGGTAGCAGCTACCTGCTATGCTGGTGTGAAATAGTTTTGCAAGTATTTTATAATCTAAAAATATTGTATAGAGAACTGTTTTATGGAAAAAATGATGAAAATATTTGTCGTTGTTTGGAATCTAGTAGTGATGATATCGGTCGGGCCACAAGTTGTTCTGGCCAAAAATATTTTTCCTCCTTGGGCTCTAAAACTTACTGCCATTTGTGGTCAGTTAAAATTGAACTGATTTAACACTGCTGCATTATCATTCCTTCGCCTTATAAAATAATACTTCAATAGTAACATATGATCAAGCATCGCACCTTGGCTAATCAGGTTCCACGTCGTCACTATTTTCTTAACGCGAATAGGCAATAGTATTGTTAAATACCATCCTATATAAACACTAATACTTAAAAAAGGAGATCTAAAGAATATAAGCTGCTGTACGGATAGACATTAGTATAAGATTCAAATATCCTTTGACAGTACAGAACATTATACGTTCAAAATTCATCACAATCAAATTACTCAGGTGCAAAGCAAAACTATTGCAGTATATAACGTGTTGTGACGTCACTAACCGCATGTGACGTCACCTTTACCACCTCATTACTATCAACAACGCGCGTTTTAATTATATGAAAGTTTAGCTACTACATGCTATTACGTACGTACATACTACTTTACTGCTTCTGCCTGGACAAAGAGAAGGTGCTTTTAGTTTTTACAAGCTTTTTATTAACTTCCCATGTATGTATGTATGCTTGTATGTTCGGGTGGAATCTTGCAACTCAATTTTGAAGCAGATATCTTGAACCGATTTTGCTGAAATTTTGCAAGCATATGTATAATTGTATACAGCATGACAATACAATATTATAATGACATGGAGCTGATCTGATGCTGGAGCTAGAAGGTGGCCATAGGAACTCTGTAAAGAAACGTCGCAACATCATCGAGTTTGGACTCGTTTGATTCGTCTCGAGGCATTCCCGTAAAAGCTTGTTTTTAAAAAGCTTTTTAATTTGATTTATTTTATAGACCAGAGAGAAAATAATTTTAAAAATAAAAACATTAGTTTTGATAGGTTTCTATATAATATCGTACGCTGCAGGCTTTTGCCCGCGGCTCCACCCGCATCTATGATGGTTATCGCGAC
Organism: Diaphora mendica; assembly: GCA_949125395.1. Classification (NCBI taxonomy): domain Eukaryota; kingdom Metazoa; phylum Arthropoda; class Insecta; order Lepidoptera; family Erebidae; genus Diaphora; species Diaphora mendica. The sequence goes on from OX421335.1 coordinate 1,433,095, forward strand.
AAAAAGTAGCCTATATACTCCTCCAGGGCCCAATCTATCTTTACCGAAATCCATTAAAATCGGTTCAGCGGTTGATTGGTAAAAGCGTAACAGGCAGACAGGCAGAGTTTCGAATTAATAATATTAGTGAGAAAGCCACCATTCGGCAAGAATGGGCCGGCTCGACCGAAGTGATACCACGGCCTCACAGAAAACCGGTGTGAAATAGTGCTTGCACTGTGTTTCACCGAGTGAGTGAGGATATCGGAGGCCCATACCCCAACCCCTCCCCCAGCCCCCTCCCCATCCCCCAAAGGCCGGCAACGCACTTGTGACGCTTCTGGTGTTGCAGGTGTCCATCGTTTGCCCGCCTATTCCATGAAAAAAAAGACACTTGAAAATAAGCATCCTCACCTCATATGCTAGTTGAGATGGTGGTATATGTATTCTTATTTGCAAAGTTCTGTATTAAAGAAAACATTAAAGAAACCCACAGATCGTAAAGACTATTCTGTCTTTAGATATATCCATTGATTTCAATATAAAGTACACTCAATATACTTGTGTATTGAATTCGTCTTTTCATATAAATGTTACCCATCAACAATTTCCCAATACATTTTCCCCTATAACTCCAATTGTGTTGCAAAATTAAAATATTCAAATCCCATTCGATACTTGTGAAGGTACAAATAAATCTGCCATATTTACCCTTTCAAATCGTCTTTGAAAGCAGAGGATTACAAGAATTATATTCCAAGAATCTATCAACCCTTGTTCTTTGTAATAAAACAGGATTTTAGGTGACACCCACGCGTACCTTAAATAGGAATATATTTTTATCTCTGTCGACAACACTTCGTATCTCTGAATCAATTTAGCCAGACACATCGCCGTTTTTCTTAATTCCCCCGTTCCTCACGTCCCCAACAACTCCAACCTACCCCCACCCTTGCTGAAATTACCATTATCATGTGAAACACTTGTTTATCCTGAATTAACGTGCCCCGTTTACTCTGTTAGTATTCCGCACGAGATTTTCATGGAAATTGTTATGAATAAGGGCAAAGAAACATATGATTACGTAAACCCAATCTCTTGTATGATATAAGTCCCAAAGGAATTATATCCAACGATAAAATAAAATACATTCAGACGGCTTTAAATCCAGGCAACTAAATTAAATGTGCTTCACTTGACAGAGAAATATTTTCGCCGCGTCTTACAATTCAAATATATTTAAAGTTGTTTTAAATTACTCTTTGTGTACTCATGACTTTAATAATCAAAATTAACCACGTTGAAATGGCGCCCAACGGTGACTTATGAAAATAAATTATTCAAGTAAACGTCTACTTCACAACGTCTTAGTCAAGCATTACAATTGAAACGACGTAACCGTGCTATTAAAGCAAATCGAGTAAAATATAATTCGGCAGGAATATGGCGCTGGAGCACCACAATGGCTGCCTAATGGCACATGTAATAGTGTTGAGAATAATTTCTGATGTTGCCTATAACACAACTCGAGGAGAAAATATGTACACGTCGAGCGCTCGGGGAATTTTAATCTTTAGACGCTGAGTTAATTAGTTTAATCATCTAGTGCTGTGCGAACGTGGCGGGTAGTCACAGCGATGAACAGACTGATGCGAACGTATGCGGGTACTTAATAAAATACCGCACCGTATTTACCGCTAAGGGGTTTAGCGAAAATGTGTAACTACTTCCACTGAATCAAATTATTGCTTAAAAGCGCTCGCTGATTAAATTACTGTGAAACTAGTTTGTTCTAGCGTTGTTTCTTGGTATTTTCGAGTGTTTACCCTGAAACCGCGGTATAACTTTTTAAACTTTCATAATTATACTTATTACGTAGATGTGGAAACCGGGACTTAAAAAGTATAAGGTCTCTTAGTTTTTAGTTTTAGTTAACGTACCCGAGTCTTACGACAAAATCTCTATTGACTTTCCAGTTTCTAATTAAATACACTCTAATAGTTAAAACAAATGGTTTCAAAAATTAACAACCTGCTTGCATACTAAAAATAAACCTATTCATAAATGGCACTATCGTAACTTTCCTGCCATGACTTTAGTGAAAGTAAAAAGGACATCTGGCTTAATAAAACTACTGCCCTTTTTGTTTAGGGAAAAAATAAATCGCTTTACTTACGTTCGGGTCGTGGAGAACTTCAATAAATATGTTAAAGCGTAAAAAGTGTGTTTGAGGAGAGCATTTGATGCGGTCCACAGTTCTTGTGTCCGTTCGACATATGAAATAATTCAGACCTCGTTAGGACCACATATTTTTATGATAAGTTTTTAGTTTATTGAATGTTAAAGCGTTGAGTCTGGTGGCTATAGTAAGAATGATGTAACTTTTCTTCTGGTCAGTTTAGGCGATGACTAAAGCATTTAAAAGGTATACAGTTATTATTATTTGTAAAGAGTCTACTTAACCCCTGTTGTTGATATGCACAAATGATATACTGCCTTTAGCAATATAATAAAGCTGAAACTAGATCTTTCAATTTCTAAAATTTTCGTGGGCTGACTCGGATTTGAATTTGTGTTTGAAGAGAAAAATGTTAGTCACAAAAGCGGATTAGTGGAAAATAATAATCTCAAGTGAACCTACTAGAAATAAAGAAAGTCGCTTAAATCTTTATTTATACTCTGTCCATTTGTTTATTTTCTTTTTGACAGTTCAAGAAATTTCGAAATTAGTGTGGTTCTCACACATTACCGATTCGATTTGAAATTAAAAGCGATTTTATTTATGAAGAACTTTCAATCGATTTAATTAAATATTTTTAGTTGAAATATTAATTATTCCTTTCTTAGTTTTTATATTATGTAAGAAATAAACAAAAATATGAATAATAAATCAGTAAATTAGATGAATGAACAGAGTTATTGTTCTTTACTCTTGGTTTGATCCTAAATTCCAAGATTTCGACTTAATTCCTTGCAAATAATCAATCTTGGAGTCTAGATACTATTTTTATTTCCTTTTTTTTATTAAATTTACAGAAAAAATACTTATATGAAGTCAAATTATTTTTATCATATGATCGATTTATCGTATTTCAAGTACTGTTTTATAGTCTGTGGTTGTTTGTTATGCACAAGCCACTTCACAAAAGTACCGTCACAGTCAATAAAGTACGACATTACTGTAGTACATTATTCCGAAAAAAAAACGGTATTTTATAGGCGTGAGCTGTCAAAAAGAAAATAAACGAATGGACAAAGTATAGGTTGTCATATTTAAAGCTTAGTTACACAAAAAAGTTACAAAGTTTATTATAAAAAGAAAACCAGTTTTATGAGCATCACTTGCTAGCGTTAACTTTTTAATAACACTGTATTACTTTATCGTTTCCTAACTATATTTCGTATTAAATGTCGAACTTAAACGGAACATACACACATGTATTTAAAATGTAAGTTGAGAAAAATTCGCCTTAAATCGCAGTGCGGCGGGCGATCTGTCAAATGCAAGAGCACCTAACTAGCATGCAAGTTGGCCAGAGTTGGCAAAGTTTTTCGTGGTGCAAGCACTCGCGTCATAACTTCGGAACTCCGATGGCCAAGTTTCTGCCGCTTTGAATTTGTAACCAGTTAGGCGAAATTTTAGGCATCTTTAAGAATTTAAAGGAAGTTATTACTCCACAAAGCCCTTAAGAAGATTAAATTACTTATTTCATTGATTTTTAAATTCGTTACTGTTTCAGTTTGCGAGTTACTTCTTTGAATTTGATATACGTGTACTGAGCTGTTGAAAAGTTACTTAAAATTATTTTTTTACGTTTTAGACTATTATTGGAATAGCTTTCATCCCTCAGTAGATACTGTCTTTTCGATGTTTCCAGTATAAAAGCAGCTTAAGCATCATTCCAAACATATAAATATTAAAGATAAAAAAATCTTTTTTACCTGTTTTTTTAAGACAGCTCCCGCATTAGGAATAAATCCTGTGTCGCGGGGGACTTTACAAATATACCGTGGGAGAGCCACGCTTCCCGCATGAATAGGCCGGCTCGACTGGAGTGATACCACGGCCTCACAGAAAACCGGTGTGAAACAGGGCTTGCGCTGTGTTTCACCGAGTAAGTGAGGACACCGGAGACTCATACCCCTCCCCCAATCGCCATACCCCTACATCATACCCATACACATCCCCAAAGGCCGGCAACGCACTTGTGACGCCTCTAGTATTGCGTGGTGTCCATGGGCGGCGGTAATCGCTTACCAAAAAAAAAAAAAAAAAAACATCATAAACAGCCTATAATAGTTCACTGCTGGACATATGACAGGCCTCTATCTAAAATAGGTAGAAATTAACTTCATAAATGTAAAAAAAAAATTAGTCTTGTCAAAATAGTTAGTTAAATATGTATCACAATTCTCGTCATAAGAGTTATTATTGTTATAACTAAGATATATATAATCTTATATGTAGCTTAAGGTATAATTTTACGGTTTATTGGTATACTAAAAAAACTTTTCAATAAAGAAAATCACTCTGAATATTTTAGTGAAATACTCTCTGGGGGAAAATACACCCCTTTCATACTCATATGTCCAATATAGTTCTCGCTTAATGGAATTCCTACCGTCATTTATCACAAATAATATCCTTTTATACCTTCCAGGCAGCTCTTGCCTGAATAGCCGAGCAACACATTAGTAATTTCCTGCGGCTTTGCTCATTCGGTTTGGAACAAACGTCTACCTACTCTGAGTGCGGACCGCAGTCATTTCCGCATAGCTAATAGGAAGCTAGCGGCTGTAGGACACCATTTCGAGAAAATGAAAGGAGAAAAGTTGTCATAAATATTTAAGTTTAGAAATTAAACAGAACGTCCAGTTGTACAATTTGGACGGGTATGTTTATATTATATCGACTAGTCGTATCTTGCATTTTCCCTGTGTTTAAGGTTACTGTTTTCCTGGAGAGTGATAATTCAGACGTACTCTAAATAAAATTCAGACGAAGATGATCCACGCCTATCCAAGGAAAATCGATTTCTTGTACTTAAACGGTTCTGGATTATAATTTTCTAGCAATATAAATGAAAGCAGTTCATTCCAGGCTTTGGCGTTCTTGAACCAGAAAGTCAACATTTTCACCCCAAGATCTGAAATTATATATGAGCTTACTGTATAACAATACATGAACAAATATTCAAAGTCCTAAATTCGCACATTGTGATATTGTGTACACACGACAGCAAACAACTAAACTACAAACAAATATCGGACGGGCGTATCAATATTTGCTATGTTTTCATTGGTTTGTTGCCGGCGAACCGACTTGCGGCTTCGGATAGACACCAATCGTTGTATTACAGCTTTATTGCCAAGCGCGGATAGATTGCATTGTTTGTGGGAACTACCGAGCCTCGTATTAAACTCTATCTCTCTATTTATTAAAACGAGAGGTATTTTTTAACCGACTTGGAAAAAAGGAGGAGGTTCTCAATTCGGCTGTATTTTTTGTCTGACTGTTTGTTACCTCATAACTTTCGACTGGGTGAACCGATTTTGATGATTCTTTTTTTTTTGAAAGCTGGTGCTTCCCGTGTGATCCTATTTTCCTGCTGCTCCTTATCCAGATTGAAGTCGGTTTTTTTTTGTTAAAATTTGTGATTATTTATACTACTTTGTTGAGCCAATTCCTCGCACAGAGAATTGCAAATTTAGTAAAGGCTTATTTTATCGCTTTTTGGTTAAATCCCTAATAGACTAATGCTCATTTATCATTAAAATAATTTAAGATTTCGATTTCATAAGTCTGATATGGATAGATAGAGACTGATATGTTAAAATGTGTTTTATGGCAGAGAACTATCTAAAACTTTATGAAGAACTAAAGACTAACATTATCAAATAATGTTTTTAAGTTCAGGTTTTTCGTGAAAAAGCACAGAATAAATAAATAAAATTAAAACAAACTTTTACTGGAATGCCTCGAGACGAATCAAACGAGTCCAAACTCGATGATGTTGTGACGTTTCTTTACAGAGTTCCTATGGCCACCTTCCAGCTCCAGCATCAGATCAGCTCCATGTCATTATAATATTGTGTTGTCACGCTGTATACTTAAGCTTGCAAAATTTCAGCAAAATCGATTGAAGATATCTGCTTCAAAATTGAGTTGCAAGATTCCACCCGAACATTCAAGCATACATACATACATACATTGCAAGTTCATAAAAAGCTTGTTAAAATGCTTTACTTTTTAAAAGTAGATGAAGACAAAAGAGATATATTAATCAGAGAAATTGGTCAATCATAAGGGCTATCTATCAATTTTTGTAATCTAATTCTAATGTTACTTCATTCGTAATTTGGCGACAACTATTACGGAGTATATATTTTATAACACGGAAACTGTTCCTATTTAAGTTTCTACTATTGATAAATGCTTCATTTAAGTTTAATTAGTCTGTAGCACAAGTTCCCTGGTTGCCAAAGTGCACCGCTCAACTCACACGTGTCCTGTATATGTTGACCTATCATGGTATTAAAAGTCTATTGGAAGATAGTTCTATATTTAAATTTTAGAAATAAATTGTGGCATTTCCAGAGCCAAAACATCTCTGTTTATATCCGAATAGTAAGCTTCGTATGAAAGGAATTATGCACTTTACACTTTGCAATGCAAATAGGTAAAGCATCTCTTAGCATTCTACTAATGCAATAATAACTATGCAACTACATAATGAGGTGCTAAATACGAGTCATTAAACGCAAAAAAGACATTAAATATATACAGGTTCCACAAAGGGTTCCAATCTTACGTAAAAAACGAAAAAAAAATTGTACCTGATTTTCAGGGGCCGGCTTGCCTAGCTTGATTGATGCGTCACTACATTCTTAACGCGAATGGCTATAGTGCTTATTTATTTCCATATAATTATCAGCTTCCTGCAAAATTGTCTCAGTATTTATCTCCTTATAATAACTAATAACTTTCTCGAGTGAGTCGTTACTAGACATGTGTTCTGATTTAATTATGTAGCACACAATATACGATATACGGCGCTATTAATCGCTTCCTGGCTTTCTCCTCCTTCCTTAACGAAACACCAATATAACAAAAATTTGTATCTAATGAGGGCAAGTACTAAATAATGCTTCGCTACACTTTCCCTCCCTTAATAGAATGAGATCTCAGTCACCCCAGACTTACGTCATTTTAGGAAAGATGAAATTTTTAGGATTGGTAGTTAGTCTAACATAATTAGGTTTAAAATATTTTACTTAATGATATATATAAAATTCAGGCTTCCTAATAAATATGACGTAAGTTAGCATGGTTTCTTTCCACTTTTGAAACCTGCTAACTGTAACACGGCCCCGCTTTCAGCTTAGCGAGTATCCATTCCTTTCTGAGTATACGAGGATGTTAGACTATCGATCCTAAAACTTTCACCTCTCCTTAAATGACGTAAGTCACGTCAAAAATCATACAGAGGAATGTTTAGCTACTCGTATACAAATATTATAAAGCTGAAGTTTTTTATGTTTGTTTACCACTAATAGGACCTATTGGACATGGGTATAGGTACATTGTTGAAAAAACGAGTGAAAATTATTTATTTTAAGTGATGCAAATATTATGAAATATTTTCTTCTAAATGTGATTTAATTTAAATAAATTAAGCTCCCTCAGCCATACTCCTGTCAATTATCCTAAAGCTTTGCCCAATGTAAATGTAGGGTATTTCATAAAAAAAATCGTAGGTGGATGTGGGTAGTTTGACATTCCATTAAGATAATAGATAATAAAGCGTAGGTGTCGATTTATACAATGATTGACACAATTTAGCCATATTTTAGCTGTTGATACGCCGAGACATTTTCCCTTTAAAAATAGATTGTAATAAAATATCATGTTACGTCATCTCCGCTATGGGAAGTCCTCTATTTAACACAGAAATGTAATAAATACTTTAGCATATATATTTAGAGTTTATCGCGGTTTTCTACAGATTTCTTTTTAGAAACGATTGCGACTTGATCTCAATTCTTCCGCGCAATTTTATGGACCTTATATACATTTACATCAAAATTCGAAGTATATAATTTTATTATTAACCGACTTCAAAAAAAATTTCAATTCAATCCTGTATATATTTTTTTTATGTATGTTCGCGGATAACTTCGTCGTTTATAAACCGATTTTGATGATTCTTTTTTTAATGGAAAGGAGATATCCCACCGGTGGTACCATGATAAAGACACTAAGATCTAATGATGGAATCCAAGAGAAATCGAGTCGAAACTTGAAGTCGGTTTTTATTTTGTTAAAATTTTTAAATATAACTTTTTACGTGCTTTATAGAGCAGGAAGACAGATTTTTTACGATTCTAAATTATTCAAAGACATATTTCCCTTTCACACACTAGTAAACGTTTCACAATAATAAAAAAAAAAACAGTTCTTGACTTACATTGTGTACACTACTGGACCATATTGACACAATTTGCGAGCTGCTAATAAAATTGAATATTAATGAAAGGGAATGTGCTCTGTTAATATACAAATCGAGACATTCATGGAGAATGTTAATTCAGTGTATGTTTGTAAATTGTATAATTGAATATGTTTCAAGAGAGACAGCCATTTTAAAGATATTTTATCTGAAGTGGATTTTCTTTCGTGAGTTAATGGACACATAGAAATCAATGTTTTCATGAATACATTATTTAAAAGACAATTCCCGCTTTAGGAATGTACATCCTATGTCGCGGGGAACTTTACAAAGATACATGAAACGGACACAAAGAACACCCAGACTCAGGACAACAATTTGTGGATCACATATAGTGTTGTCACATTTTTTATTTTATGGGATAAGCGGGCAAACGAGCAGACGTATCGCCTGATGGTAAGCGATTACCGCCGCCCATGGACACCTGCAACAACAGAAGCGTCACAAGTGCGTTGCTGGCCTTTTGGGGATGAGGGAGGAGGTAGGGGTAGGGGATTGGGTTATGGGCCTCCGGTATCCTCACTCACTTGTGACTCACCCGAGACCTCAGCACAGCAGTCGCATACGCTACCACTACGCCACCGAGGCAGTCAAATACTGAATATAAGCAAAGTCTTAGAAAGAAGGTTTGAGAAACAATAAATCTCAATATTTTTCCCCTCAAACGATGCGGGACTTGCTATACAGACGCTATTGGTAACCGGCAAGGAACAGGCTCTTTAGCTCAGGTAGTTGGAAAGTAAAACGAAATTGGTTTTCAAGCCACTATCTTGTTTGGTGTGTGTTTTTATATGTATGTTGTACAGCTTTATTGTCTGTTCATTTTTCGTGTTTTTGTGTTGTGTTTACTAAAATTATGCACTAATACTAGTCTTTAAAGATATTAAAATAGTAACTAAATTGGTTTGTAGCAAAAAAATATGTTGATCAGGACCGCACGGATGTCATAGTGGTTTAAGCGGTCCCTTGCCGCTTTCTACTGCGCTGAGTGTTGTGGATTCAAACACCACATGGGGCAACACTTTGTGTGATCCAAAAATTGGTGTTCTGTGTCTGGGTGCTTTTTGTATCCGTTTCATGTATGTTTATAATTTTTTCCATAATAAGGGATTATTCGGGGGACTAATGCGGGAATTTTATTTTTTCTTTTCATAAGAAAAAAATAATGTGTTATTATTTATTATTATAGCATAATTAAAATAAATAAAAAAAGTGAGCCGTCACGGGACGCCCGGCAGATGTGAAACATCGAAATTATTTTGTATAAGTTATTTATTCCATAAAATAAAATGACTGTTTATTACATTAATATTCATTTTTATTAAATACAGAATACAAAAATTCAAAATTTTTAAATTTATTCTTCGACTTCGGTAAGGCGAAGCGTCGCCACGCGCCACAATTCTCGCCACGCAAAAAATCAGCTTCAGCCGCGCCTATAGATGTTTCACATCAAAAACATACGAATTCATGACACACTGTGTGAAAGTCTCCAAACTCTGTTATCCGATCATGGTGGTGGTTCGATATCTGTTGTGTGCCCACCTCGCCGATGTTTGAGAGAATGGTAAGTGGGCTACGGTATACGGCCTCGAGTGTACTTTCTAGGGTTGTCATCTATGTTAAGACTTAAAATATATGTTTCGAGATTTCTAAGGACGAGTGTATAATAATTATTTAACACACCTTATGAAGGATCGATTTTGAAGAGGTGATTGTAAAAAAACACTACAGGTCTGATGACTGATGTCAATGAAAACAAGTGATTTCAAAAACAAGCTTTTGTTACTTGTTAATAAAAAAAATATCATTTTTTATTTGATACGCATATTGAGAGGGTTGTTCAGAAATATGTACATTATATATTATAAGGTATATTTCAAATTTCAGCTCAATCGACAATCGGGAAATGAATCAAATTTAACTTGCAAGATTTGATTACAGACAAACATCGGGACAGGTGAAACTAAATAAAAGCTTGTAAAAATGAAAACCTAAATACTGATATATACACACATACCTCCAAATAAGCTCATAACAGGTTACTAATTAAAGACGTCATTAAGTAGATTAGATAAAAAAAAATAGGTAGTGTCTTAACGCCAGCTGTGGTGACCACTGTTATAGGTTTAGTTAAACAAACTAGATTTTGCCTGTAACTTTCATAGGAAAGTTTACTGAGACTGATGTTTGCAGATTATTTAATCTGCAACAGTTATTAAAAATAAATGCAATCAGGCAAGTTGTGTGCAACCCTATGCAATATCGGACGTCCGGCAGGCAGGCATGTGATGCTAATTGAACAACGTCTCTCGTTACTGAAAATCTGGTGAGAGATATATGAGATGTACTTAGGGGCAGTTCCGCCAGTTCCTGATAAGACATCAGATAGTTAAACATAACACTTTTTAGAACAACATTATTGTAGTATTTCTAGTTAAGGTCTGAGCATATTCACTCGGTCGCCAATCTCCCATTTTTTTGCGTAAATTTCAAAAATGTGTAAAGCTCGCTCGTTTTTGTCTGTCTTTTTAAGGCCTGTTGCTGATAAAGTCCTCAATAGACATTAGTCTATTGGGGACTAATGTCTATTAGTTAGTGAACCCTTTCGCCAGATAACTAAATATTTTAGTTTCACAAGTCTTGGATACATACATACATGTCAGATAATACATACATTCTACTCATACTAATCTGACATTTTATCAGGAACTGATGAAACTGGCCCTTAGTGTTTACAATCCTTTTTTTTGTATGGTCCTGCCAAAATGACTCTACTCTGCCTGATGGAAAGCATAAGCTGAATCCAAGAGTGGTGGGCCACCATACTCATTGCGAATGCAGACAATGGAACAATCCAGCATGGTGAACCACACCATGGCGGGCTAGTGATGCTTCTGCATCATTGGGCCTCCGGTCTCGCACTCACCAACGTAACACGACAGCACGAACGCTGTCATTTTACGTTGATCTTCTTTGCGAGGATAGTACCGCCCCGGTCGAGCCGGCCCGTTCGTGCTGAAATCAGAGTGACTCTACTACCTTGAGTCTACTTCAAAAATGCATAATGTACAATTGTACATATTTAATTATGTATATGCATGTAAGTAATGAACCTTTCTTTAGTAGCGTATTCTACGGGTTTTCGGTAGACTTGTATATTCTCAGACTCTTAAGTATTGATTAGTATTATCATTAAAACTTATTTCATTTTCTTTCTTCGATTATTATCTTTTATGAGCGTTAATGGTTCTAACTCAGTTTCATCACATATGTATAAGTTTACACAGAAACACCATTTCTGCACCAAAGACATTAGGAACGTAAGAATATTTAAGCGAAACTTGGGAATTGGGATATGAGTTATTGCTGGAAGTAATGTTAGCCGCGGGCGTCACGACTCGCACCATACATACACACAAATAGTAGGGCTGCCATTTCTAAAATGTTGAAACCTTTGTAGGACTATTATGAATTATAGCCTTAATTGTTGACAATAAGTCTCACATCATCGATTCCTTAAAACAGAACTAACCTATTCTCTTTTGAAGATCTTAGAGTTATAAGAGACCTCCATTAGGTTTGAAGTTTTTCTTGTTTTTGGTCGGTCGGTTAAAGTCAAATTGCGAATGTAACCCCACTAGGATACTCCGCGGACGCTCTCTAAACTAGGACCGATCCGGGAAAATCCGGACGAATGGCAGCCCTAACATATAGCAAGGAGGTGAGAAGAAAAACATCTATTTGTAGAATGAGACCTTGAGAATAAAAAGACGTTTGACATGGACCGCTTTCTAGACTAGTCTAATCATGCGATTGTGTCGTGGCATAGTACAAAAGTCTGTAAAAATTACTAAACGGTAAAACTAAAACTTGTTTAGTAAACTAAAGCGTGTTTTTTTATTTTTCAAAGCTATATTTTTCGAAATATTGATCAATGATTCCACCTCCAGACAGTCTTGAATAATATAATGAGTACAATTGCTGAAATCTGAAGAAAATACTAGCGAAAAATTCCCAGCAGATAGGAAATTAGAAACTTTTTGAATTTTTCTTACATATTAAAAACAAAAGCTTGTTCAGACTACTCAGTTACGAATAAAAAAAGCTGAAAAGCAAAGCTACATTATAACTAGCTCAAGGAAGTTGACTGTTCCACTTGAGTGGGGGCACTAGTCACGTCTAGCGACCAGAGCGAGGCACGTCCCTGTTTATACCGAGCATTATCGCCGGTATTATCGCGGCGATAAAATCACGCTGGCCGAGTGAGAGTCACCTTTTTATAAGAACGTGACGGGCTTTTCTGAACTGAAGTGTTGTATTCAGTTGTGGGGAGGGAAGGATAGTGTTGTTGTGAGAACTGAGTGTCATTTGAAGTAATGGTGGGGAATAGGATATAAGTAGGGACGAAGACAAAGGGATGTTCTCTCCACTTTAGTGGAAATGTAGTTATTAGTAAAATTATTACTGTTGTGTGTGCTTATCGATACTATAAGTAGTATAATTAATATTTAATAGTAAATAAAGCTGAAATGCATCTGATAAAAAATAGCAATAATAAAACTGATTTTTTCTTTATATGCTGAAAAGTGATAATTTCTTAAACTATCGGTTATGGATAAGATCTCATACTAATGTAAATTAGTTTTCTACTGGGCTTCAAATTACTTATATTACACCACTATGCTGTCTATACATAACGAAAAACTTGCACTTCTACCAATATTTGATTTAAAGCTAAAAGTTTTACAAACTTAAATAAGCTAAATCAATCCTCTATGTCTAGGGATAAAGTTGAAATTCATTCGTATTTCCAAGAAAACCTTCCAACTTGTCGTTTCGAATGACGTCTGAACTCTGCACTGAAGCTTTTTAAAAATTCACTAGTAACGGAACTGTCTGTATGTGGAGTGTTCCTTGGCTCGTTGTTTGAAACGGCTTATTGAGTTGATCTTCAAACAACTTTTCATTATTTACGCTAATGTACGAGTTGTAGAATGAATTCGGGCGATGGATGGACAGAGTAAGAGACGAATCTGGAACTTGTATATAAAATATTTTAGGAACACGTTTACTACCGAATAGTATGTTTCATCATGATCATCATTTCAGCCGAAAGACGTCCACTGCTGGACATAGGCCTCCCCCAAGGCTCCCCACAACAATCGGTCCTGTGCTGCCTGCTTCCAACGATTTCCTGCGACTCTCACCAGGTCGTCGGTCCATCTTGTAAAGGGACTATCCATGCAATAGTATGTTTAATTACGATGATTACGGAAACATTTTTATTCTTTTTTTTTAACGTTCTACACTCCTCCATATAAACTTTAACTGTGCCAAATTACATACACCTCTGTCCGCATATTTTTTGTGAATAAGTGTACTAGCTTGTGCCCGTGACTCCCGCCCGCGTGTATGTTCCTCAAGAATCAAAGTATCTCCATGACAAATTTAATTGAAATCTGTGCAGCGGTTTGGCCGTGAATATGTAACAGACAGACAGACAGTTACTCAGACAGAGTTACTTTCTAATTTATAACATTAGTAGGTTTTTTTTTTTTCGAAATGGTGCCAAACGAGCCAAACGTATCGCCTGATGGTAAGCGATTACCGCCGCCCATGGACACAAGCAGCAGAGGTGTCACAAGTGCGTTGCCGGCCTTTGGGGGTGGGGAGGGGAATGGGGGTAGGGTTTGGGGTATGGGCCTCCGGTATCCTCTGGATAGTATGGATTATAAGTAAAATTTAGTAGATATGAAGATTTCAATAACTCTTAATAGTACTTTTCATTACCGCAGTAAATCATTTAAATGTTATTTATTTAGTATAAATCATTACGTAGCTCTGGGCGTTTGTCCCAGTGAGTCCAATTTTGTTGACATGTCGAACAAACTCCTGAAGTTGGACATAAATCGAATTGGTAATATCTAATTAAAACTTTGTTAATCGTGTTGTTTCTACCTGCCCTGCCGAAGTATCCCGAAACATGCTTTTGATGTATTCTGGATAAACCTTTCAACGGTAATGATGTTTAGAAAGTGGGGAAGCGGGACGATTTGAAAAAGAAAACTTTCAACCAGATTAGGGAAGCCTTTACCCAAAGGAAAATCTATTCGTAGCCTAGTTTTTGTTGTGTTTTATACTACCGCACTAAAATGCTTTAATATGACCTAATTATTATCTCTTTTAATTATTTATAGCAAATTGCGAGCGATATGCCTTTTTAATGAACTTTATAAAAAGTTGGAGGTAGTAGAGCCACGCTGATTTCAGCATGAACGGGCCGGCTCGACCGGGGCGGTACTACCCTCGCACAGAAAATCAACGTGAAATGACAGCAGCAGTGCTGTCGTGTTTAATGACAGCAGCAGTGCTGTCGTGTTTCGCTGGTGAGTGCGAGACCGGAGGCCCAAATATCTAGTCAACAAGTTTCATACTTGTTGACTAGACTAAAAGATGCAGTAGCATCACTAGGCCGCCATGGTGTAGGTCGCCATGCTGCATTGTCTGCATTCGCAATGAGTATGGTGACCACCACTCTTGGATTCTGCTTATGCTTTCCATCAGGCAGAGTAGTGTCATTTTGGCGAGCCATACATAAAAAAAAGTATACTAAAACGTGAGTTGCTACCGTGGTGAGTCCTAATTACTTTATGAAGAGACCACTGCTTAAACATATACCTAGTATACATTTGTTAACTCAGACATTACCTCATTTCCTAAGATGCTATTAGCTACTATTTCGCGTGGGGTACGTAATTGGTTAATTATTCGTTTTATGATTACAAGAAGTTAAAGGACATCTATATATTGTCCAGACTTGGATCAAATACAGTCGCTACTATCAATTAAACGGGTAATAGAATTATTTTCTTTGCCATGCAATTGGAGAGACCTTTTCTTAAACGTGGGGAATTTTCGCACCATATCCTTCATGTGGGAGATGAAGAGCGTGTGTGGGAAGCCCGAAAACCCGGTCTACCTACCTCAGCAGTTAGGATTAGCAGAGACCTATGTCCAGTAGTGGACTGCGATAGGCGATTATGATCAAACTTGCCTTTAAAATATAAATGCGAATATTATTAGTTACGATTTTATTCCGCAACTATTTAAAATCGTCTGCATGGTTGACCTAGTAGTTTAAGCGGTCGCCACGCCGCTTTCTACTACCCTTAGGTGTTTTGGGTTCAAATCCCACATGGGACAACACTTTCAACATGGGTCAACACTGCCTCGTTGGTCTCGTGGTTGGCGTGTGCGACTGCTGATCATGAGGTCTCTGGTTCGATTCCCGGGTCGGACCAAATGTTTGTATGATCTACAAATATTGGTTTCGGAGTTTGGGTATTTTATGTATAATATGTATGTATTTACAAAAAAAAAAAGTATATATGTATTTGTATCAGTTGTCTAGTACCCATAACACAAGCTCTGCTTAGCTTGGGACTAGATAGCGTTGTGTGTTAGATGTCCGAAATATTTATTAAAAATATTTATTACTTTGTGTGATCCACAAACTGTTGTTCTGAGTCTGGGTGTTCTTTGTGACCGTTTCATGTATGTTTGTAAACTCCCCCGCGACACAGTATGTATATTCCTAATGCGGGAGCTGTCTTTAAAAACACAAACAAAACTATTTAACCGATCAGCAAGTATTTTTCTAACTTCCAAACTGTAATAAGACAGTGACAGTTTTGTTAATTCGTTTGTCAAACAAACGTTATTAATATTGTTCTATTTCATAATAGTCTTGATGATCCATGATCCATTCAAGACATATATATATAATAACTTGTCTTGCATACTTAGGAATGTAAAAGGGACACTTGACGACCGTCAGGCGCAGACAACAAACCCATCAGAAATCCAATTTGTCGACGCGGACAGGGATACATTCATCTATAAAAGCTCCCAGCATCATAACAATGGTGGAAATTCCACCGTGCATTTATAATATTCGATATAAATCTAATATTAAACGTTCTTTATCGAATTTTCACATAATTCGATACTTAACCGCGAAAATATTAGAAGATTCAATGCGATACCTGTCTGTTTACGCAAAGTTTCGATTGATTTTCTTTCCGCAGACGGAGAACCCTGCCGCACCGACAAAAAGATATCGTACTTTATAAATTTAAAAAGTTTGAGTGTGAATTTTTCTTTTTATTAGTAAAGTAACGTGATATATTTTTCGCTTTTTGCGATAAGTTCGCCTGTTATTGTGTGTTATGTGAACCTATATGTGCGTTGTGCGTGTTGCTGTTATTGTTTGTGTATAATGTAGCTTTTATCACACTATCACATCACACTAATAATAGGTCTTTACCTATGAAATTGCCGTTTTGTATGCAATAAGTGAAAGTACTTATTTTTTCAAACTTTTTTATTTCTGTTATTCGAAGTAATCACCCATGCAGTCGACGCATCTTTGCCAACGCATTGGCAGTTTATTGATGCCCTTCTTGTAAAAATCAGCTGGACGGGAGGCAACAAACTCTTCAAAGGCATTTAATTTTTTCGATGACGTAATAGTTTGTACGAAAGAAATAAATGTCGGACACTGTCTTATGCAATCATGTTTAAAACTGTTTATTGCCGTTGAAAGGCCTCAATGTCACGCGAAAATCTTCAATTCCAAAACCTTTCTTTCAGCCCTCATGACACGGAACTGCACACTAGCTTACAAGTATTTACCGTCTTTCTCACACGTGATGCAGTCAGTATGAAAGAGTGAGACGGATAGTGGCTTAGTCAGGTTCGTTTTAGTACTAGAATCAATACTTCATATAGGAACGAAGAACATTCTGGTACGTAGTCATGAATAATGTATGCAGTAGAATTATGAATGTAGTGAACTACCATTTTGATTTAAACTTCAACAACGACTTAATACTTTAAAACTTTGGAATAGGGTTTACATTGATGTGCGCCTGTCAGAAATGTTTTCGTTATGAAATACAACTTTTGTGAGTGTATGAGTGATATTCTGTTAATTTTGTGGAGTTTTAATGAACTACGAAATTTTGTATTTGTGTGGTTTCCATCTATTATTTTTAGCAGAGAATTGTCGCATACAATTTGTTGTACATTATTACTGCAACGTGTTTGTTATAAATGAAATGAGAAAGAAAAATAAACATTATTTAAAAGACTGGATAGCTAGTTTTTGTAGGTTTAAAGAAAAAGCTACTTAATCTGGTTTGACAAACAACACATTTTTCAAGTATTTAGACTCGAGCCTTGTCTCTATCAGTGTTTCCGCTTCCATATCATGTAGCAAACCACAAATGCTATTCACAGTATTGAAATCAGTGGTGAAACTCACGCACTGCGAAATTTGTGGTACGAGTATAAATGTATGTAGTAGCATGAAACGGAATTGAAATTAGCCTAAGCACTAAGACTGTTAGAAATGTTTGTTATCTATAAATACACATTCTGGGCTTATTTTCTTCATTAATGTAGATTTGAAATCCTCTAATTGCTTTTTAACCGACTTCAAAAAGGAAGGGATTCTCAAAATTGACGTTTTTATAGTGTATTTTCAGGCATAACTCCGCCATTTATAGACGGATTTGGGAAATTATTTCTTTTTCCGAAAGGGTCACATTAAAATTTCGTGTAGATGTGATGATGAGTTTCGTAGACATACAAAGATTTTACCGATACATTTATTACTTACTTAGTAGATGTGCATGTCAGTAGACACTAACCTTGGCCTAATGTTACTTACTTCGCTGGCTGAGCGACCCATAGTGTGCCTTGGCCTCCGACAGTAGAATGCGCCATTCTTTGCTATTCTGTGCCAAGTCAGACCAATCGGACAATTTTATCTCTTCCATATCTCTGGCAACCTCTGACAATATATATTGTCCTAATGTTACGGGACCACATTGGTTTGCAGTTGACGTTTTCTTTACTCCGTCAAGGGAGTGAGGTTGTGATACTGGTGTTGTCAAGTCGCTAAATTGACAAATACATAGGTACTTCCAAACCGCTTTCATTAATGTCAACTAATATTTACAATGGCAGTCTTCAAATCCACATATCGTCGTCAGCTGCTGAACGAAGGTCTCCCCCAGGAGCACCAACAAATTGAAGATATCTGTGCTCAGCTGCTTGCTTAATAAATTGAATTAAAAAGCTTTTTAAAAATAAGCTTTTACTGGAATGCCTCGAGACGAATCAAACGAGTCCAAACTTGATGATGTTGCGACGTTTCTTTACAGAGTTCCTGCTATGCTTTGCTTGCAAAATTTCAGCAAAATCAGTTAAAGATATCTGCTTCAAAATTGAGTTGCAAGATTCCACCCGAACATACAAGCATACATACATACATTGCGAGTTAATAAAAAGCTTGTAATAAAACAGTAGAAACAGGCAAACGTGCAAGTTAGTTTGCACTTTACTGCCTTGAACTGAAAGTAGTTATTTGTTAAACGTTTGTGCAGAGTGATAGTTTTGTACGTATGTTGTTCAGGCCCAGACGGTGATTGAGATGTGTGACTTTCTGGTTTATTGAGCTTATGGCACACATTCGTATTTACTAAGACATGAAAATGAACAAGAGACTTTCAACTTTATTGGTTTAACAAATACATATAAATACTTACAAACTTATATATTTACTGGGGTAGTAATTTTAACGGTAATTTTGCCGCTTCCTACTGCATTAAATGTTGTGAGTTCGATGCCCACATGGCGATGTTACGACACATGTGTGATCCACAAATTGTTGTTCTGAGTTTAGGTGTTCCTTCTATCCGTTTATTCATGGTGCAGAAGTAGCTTTATTTTATGTATAGCGCTTCCAAAATGGCTCTACTCTGCCTAATGGAAAGCATTAGCAGAATCCAAGAATGGTGGTCACCATACTCATAGCGAATGCAGACAATGCAGCTTTTTAAAAAAAACTAAAATTTGTAAACAAAATAGTAAACCTACCATATTCTACTAGATACATGCATTACTCGTATAAACCTTCCTCTTGAATCACTTTATCTATATTCTAAGTGAACAAATAGCAGAAGCGACTTCATTTATACCTAATATGTAAAGAAATAATATTTGTCTTAAAACCGACTAAAAGCATAAGCACACCTTTCAAAATTTCAATTTAATAATCTTCCAAATCCCACGACTCGAAACTTTAGGGTCTAATTGAAATTGATCGTTCTCCAGTACACCTGCAGTAAAACACAACTTTGTCTGGTAGTTTTGCGAAATGACCGACGAAGGTGACGTCATAAAACAATGTTCGACTACGTTCGACTACCCTACGTCTTCGGGTTTTATAGTAAAAAGTTGTATTATATATTGAACTTTGTGTTTTTGGGCTGATAAGGGGTGTTTTGGGGAGTTAGGGTGTTAATTTTACCGCAATTCTTTTGTATCTAAAAGCTTGTTCCTATTGTAAAGCAACCTCTTTTCGAATTATCTCTTTAAACGATCTAAAAGGATTTGTAAGGCTCGGCTTTCCGTTGTTTGCTTGTAAAATCTAAAGCGTGGATTTATAAATCCTTCAGAACATTAATATCCTCTATGTATACGATAGAAAAGTTAATGCCACAGTGATAGGCAGAGGCTTCAGAAATCTATACATATAAATAAAATTGAAATGTCTGTTTGTAATTTCAAATTAACAGCTTGTCACTAAATGCATATTAAGGATATATACGGTACTTAAATAAAAGAAGTTTGAATTTTTTGTCTGTCTGTTCCGGCCAATCATTGGAATTGCATGATCCGATTTTGACGGGACCTTCACATGCAGATAGCTGATGTTATAAGGGGTGACCAAGGGTTTAGACTAGCTGCGCTCCGCGGTGTTACTTCTAGTCCTTACTTATTACTCCCAATAACCAAAATCGGGGAAATTTAAAAAGTTCTTATTCAATTTTTGACATAAATTTCATAGAGTTTTTTTTTTATTATTAGAGAGAAATGTTAGTTAAAAAGACAGCTATTCTTGCACATATATAGTTCCTATGCTACGAATCCCCCCTGTGAAAGAAGGAGGGTAATGTTTTTCGAGTGTATGTATGTTTGTATGTATGTTTGTATGTAGGTTTGTATGTATGTTTGTATGTATGTTTGTATGTATGTTTGTATGTATGTTTGTATGTATGTTTGTATGTATGTTTGTATGTATGTTTGTATGTATGTATATTTCTTTGGCATGCCCTAGAGCCTAAACAGCTGATCGTATTTTTATGTGAGTGGTGTCAATAGATTCGTCTTAGTCGTGAGAGTGACACTGGGTACATTAAAATTAAAAAAAACAAAATTAAAGATTATTGGCGCCAAAAAGATATCTAAAAAAATGTTTTCGAAATACATCGAGTGTGGTATCAAAATAAAGTTTTTTTAACGGTGATAACGAATATATATATAACTTAATGTTTTAATTAAAAAAACTGAATTTAATAAAGATGACAGATATTGACACAGTCGGGTTTGAGTTTTAAATAATTTTAACTTGTTATATAACTGTTATCTTGCGTAGCTACCTTGGTCAGTGTTTACGACTCCCGCATGGTGATGAAGGTTGGTGAAACTCCCTATTCTTGATTTTCAAACTATTAAAACGAACTTACTGAAAATTATACACATATATATATATACCAGTGGTTGCTCGCGGCTCCGCCCGCGTATTTGTCGGTTATCACGGCAAACAGTAGCCTATGTGTTATTCTGATGTATAAGCTATATTACTGTAAAGTTTCATCTAAATCCGTTCAGTAGTTTTTGCATGAAATAGTAACAAACATCCATCCATCCATACTTACAAACTTTCGCGTTTATAATATTAATGTAGATAAAACTAATATCAAACGTGGTAAACGGTCCCTCTTTGGGAATCCCCTATGCCCCTCCTGTCATACCCAAAGAGTACAAACGGAAACTGGACACATGTACCTACATTTACCTAACAGATAAACACACTTATCGAAATCTCCAGAAAAAATCTTTACCACCCTTTTAGAACCCCAATACGCACTTCAACGGATCTACCTTCAGCCTTTTAAATAATTTAGCGTCGATTTTATCGTTCCATCTGCATTTATGGGCCATTTGCATGAGTGTGGCCCTTTGGGCGTCTCAAGGACCCTGCTGAACCCAAAAGCCTGTTATTCAAATCCAGACGTTCGTAATTGTCACATTATGTGGAACTTTGTGACTGACGTACCCTGAAGAGATTAATGTTGGCCTACCCTCGAATGGTTGCGCAAAAAAGGGGTGTTTTTATGCGGACTTCCAATGAATGAGTAATTGATATAAATGATCGGGAGAGGTTTGTTGGCGGAAAGTTGACGTTTTGATAAATTACTTGATTTTGTGTGTAACTGCTGGTGTTATTTTACGTAACATTGTTTAGGATTTAGGTACAATGGTAGCTGTTTTTTATCGGTTTATTAATGTAGAATTAAAGACTAGGGTATAGAATGCTGAGCAAATTTCTGATGCAACTGTAGCCTCTTGACTTGAATAAAACTTAAACAGAAGCTAGCCACTAGTCAGCACAATCAGATTAGAGCAGATATTTTTTCTACAGAACCTTTGTCCTTATTACACTTCTCTATAATGATTTATCTTTCAACAGAATGCCATACCTAGAGCTCAAAACCACCCCCTTTCTTTAGAATTTGGAAAAGAGTTCCAGTAACTTCAAACACTCTGCTAAAAGAACAACAGAACTACCTTACAACTGTATTCTGTTAGGCCGCCACACAGGTCGTGCTTGCCCCTATGGATCGAAGCTTGACTCTCTCCCACAAATATTATTTTTTTTTAATGTTTATGTAAGTTCTTATTTTCGTCTGTACTTCATCACCGATATAATATACAAACCTATTCTGTAAATACATTTACAAAAACCGATAAAACAACAAACACGTATGGCGCTCGTGTTTATTCAAGCAAAATTGTCCACATACAGTGATTTACAATCAAAACATTGAAAAGTTAAAACATAAATTCTTTAACAAAGACCGCGATTTTTCACCCATCCGGGCATAATAAGGCGTGTTCACACGGCCGGCGAAACCGCAGCGACACGCCGTCACACCGCCCGTGAATACGAAATAAGGCCAATGCGATGAACATTTACAAGGACGGCGAAAAAAATATTTTAACCCTTTTTTGCTAAGCGAAATTAGTCTCATTTTGCATAATACCTTTTTTTAATTTATGTCGAAGAAAATTCCTTGTTTCCGACGGACTTTGTAACGAAACGTGTTTAGAATAAAATATATTAAATAATACCTGTTTAAATTTGTCATATTATGATTGTAAACCAATTCCATAATGTATTTGCGCTGACATTTTCTGAGTTCCTTCATAAGATGTTTTTGTAGAAAGTCTATTTTTGCAATCTTATTTACTGATGTAACGTTTGAAGCGTAGAAAAGTTCCCTATAAATAATGCTATTGGTTTTAAAACAATACGCTGACTGAGGACGAAAATGCCATATTGCCTTTTTAAAATAGTTCGTGACTTAATTAGATTTTATAGAGGAGTTAAAGCTTTTCAAAAATGTAATTTCCGGACCCTACGCTAGTGGACGTCTCTATTGCATAACAACTTTATGTAGCGGAGTAAACAAGTTACCTACTTCATTAAACTGAATTATTTATACATTATTCAGTTTTAGTTGTGTGGAGTGTTTTCAAATGGTATGTTTTTACATCGGTACATAGTAAAGCAGTTCTAAAGGAAAAACATAAAACAACAGCTGGATTAAGAAACTTCACCTTTTTTTAAGTAAGTTAAAAATATTTATTTAGTTAAGGCTTAATGCACAAATGTGGCAAAGGCGGAATTAATGCCGCAGGCATTTTTTACCAGTCGACTTTAAGGTGATTCAGAGCTAAACACAAAAATCCGGCATCCGTACACATAAAATGTACACAATTTTCAGTCTACCTGCAAAAAGTGTGATAATAAAACGCCGATCGAAGTGGCGAACGTGGCATTCTCTCTTTAATTAATTGCCGTATAAACATAATTTGTAATTTACGTAATGGCTGTGCCTCATAATAGCAGGCTTGCTTCTCTAATCCGATATTAATATTCGAGGGCCTTTTTCATTTTTTTGGACGCCCACGAGATTCTCGTTAAGGCTAATTAATGAATTCTAATAAGACAAGGAAGTTCTCTCAAATAATTAAGGTATTTTTATTTACAGTGAAGATGTGAAAATATTTTTGTGTAATTAGGTATTACATGAAGCATTCTTTTTGAACGTACTTAATACTAATTATGAAATAACTTTACAGTACCACTTCAAATATCTCTATTTTACCCAACTGCAAAAGAAGGAGGGTAATGTTTTTCGAGTGTATGTATGTTTGTATATTCCTTTGGCACGCCCTAGAGCCTAAACGGCTTGTCGTATTTTTATGTGAGTGGTGTCAATAGATTCGTCTTAGTCGTGAGAGTGACACTGGGTACATTAAAATTAAAAAAAAAATATGAAAATACAACTTGAATTTAATAAATATGACAGATATTGACGCAGTCGGTTTTTAATTATTAAATAATTAATTAATTACTTGTTTATTTCTGTCGTTATCGTTGAAGAGTTATGATTTGGCATATTTTCTTTGTTGTGACTGATTAAGAATGCGTGTCATATCTATTCATCTCGTGGGTGTCGTAAGAAGCGACTAAGATAGCAAGGAGCTAAGGAGAGGCTTATGAACGTCAGTGGTCTGTTAAAGGGTGATGTCAAGGTAGTTGAGCCACGCTGATTTCAGCACGAACTATGCGCATGTATGAAATTCTATTATGTCTATCTTAATTTTTCTTTTCAGTTATATCATTTGAAATAGCGACAAGTTTTGTTCAATTCATTTTTGTACAGCAGTGAATATCAGTTTCTTTTTGTTGCATTCTCCTCGCGTCGGGCCGTTCTGTCCAGCTTGTGAATTGCTTATTTTGATTCTCTTAATACTTCTTTCGTCTCAAATTCTTCCTATCTTTTAAAGATTATTTCTGAATATCTTTGGTGTGATCCAAGAACTCTTGCCCAAACAAGCTCTTTGATTTAGGTTATTTATATCGGTAGAATTGACGGGAGGTCACAAATTCGGAGGACCTGTGTTGTAGGATGTGTGGTAGGATACATGTGGTTTACAATTAGAGACTGCCACTTTAATATTTTTTGTAAGAATTTTGCATATAGCTAATTCCTTCATTTTAAGTCCGTCACATATTACTAGTGCGGTTATACATAAGCCCCTTTGTAGCTTAAATTTTTTACGTGTTAACCATTTGATTCAAAGTCTCCGCCAATTTGCGTCTTTAAGTAAGGCTTTACTTTATTTTCCTATATTTGTGACCACGTGAAACAATTTTCTTTGAAGCTATACACAAGAAAGTAAGTAATCCATTATGCAACAGCAAGCAACAAGAAGATTCAGTCGGGTTTAGCCAAACAAATGATCTTCGAACGTGTCTAACAGAGCTGTAAGTAATACCCTGCTAAATCCCACGGGACTGGCTTACCGAGTGCAGGCGGGATGTATCGCTCGTAAACGAACGCGTACCGTTCGATTCCTGGGTCAGTGTTTTACGAGCACATTTTATATGGATCAGTTTACGCGTGGACCTGACCCGATTCGGTGCAATGTCATAAGATATTGAATACACTTGCAAATGAAAGTGTAGGTTTTTGTTTTTTGATGTTGAATAATATACCTACGTACATTGGATGAAGTTATTAATCTATACAAATAAATAAAATTGGATTGTCTGTTTGTAAAAAAATAACCGCTTTTTACTAATAACACGACACGGTACATAAATCATATTTTTTTAAATTTTTGTCTGTTTGTTCCGGCTAATTCCTGGAATGGCTGGATCAAGTTTGACGGGAGTTAGCTGACAGTTAGCTGATGATGATGTAAGGAGTAACTAAGGCTACTTTTTTTAGACTAGCTCCGCCCTGCGGCGTTGCCTGCAGTCGTTATTTTAACAACGCGAGGCTAGTCATATCGCTTAGTAAACATAAAAGTAAATTACATATCACTGATTTCAAGAGTCTTTTCATAATCAAACATTAAACAAGATTGCACAGAAAAATTGGTACTCATTGTCCTCGAAACGGCCACTTTGAGTGCATTGGGTTGTAACAAAGTGACGGTTTCATTAAAATCTGCGGATAGCCCAGCAAGAGATGGGCTAATGGCCTGCCTAACGGTTATGGCCCGCTCAAAGCCTTCACTGAACGAAGTTCCCAACTAATTGTTACATTTTATTATCGAATATCCAAGAACATGCTTTTGTTTGTAATGGAAAATTCTATTTGCTGTTGTCGTGTATTGTGTCGTTTTAAGAATTAGGTCAGTGGTTGACTTCTGGCCACAGAACCATGAAATGCAGTAAAGTGTGATTTCATCTCATTTTGTTTCTAAGATTTCGTTTGTATTGCCTTTCGCCCTGATTTCATCTAGTTGAATATTATTTAACATCCATCACTAAGTACCAACTTTTAAACAGTTAGTAGTTAGTAGTGCTATCGCAGCAAACAGATGTCAATATACTACGCCAGGTATGGCTTACCGAGATACAGTGACGAGATATTAGATATATATATTATTTTAATATATATTTGATACAGCACTATTCCGAACAAATTTCAACTTGCAGTTGCGAGCGTATTCGCCGCGCTCTTAAACGCTCTTATTGAAGGTATTATGAGTCAGATTACGATAATTAATTTTGTAAAAAAGAACTTCATTTAAGACGTTTAGGGGCGGAGTAGTGATGTAGGTGAAATATTGTCGATACGTACATCGCACCGGTTAGCCGCAGGTATGAGTTTATGTGTATGTTAATATCCAACTACAAGTGTCGTAAACATTCCACATACAATGCTGCGGTTATCTTTAAGCTTAAATTACCTACACGAATACATGTAGTTAGATCAGTTCTCTCACTATATAACTCACTAATTCTGATTATTGGGTGTTTATTGGGTCTGCATCATTGGGCCTCGGGTCTCGCACTCACCATCGAAACACAACAGCACGAATGCTGTCACTTGGTCTTCTGTGAAAGGGTAGTACCGCCTCGGTCGAACCGGACCGTTTGTGCTGAAATAAGCGTGTCTCTTCAAATTTTTTTTATGTATAAACTGGCTTAGTGACTCTACTCTGCCTGATGAAAACCATAAACAGAATTCAAAAGTAGTGGTCACCATGCTCATTGCGAATGCAGACGATGCAGCATGGTGACCCACACTATGGCGGGCTATTGAGATGCTTCTTAGCTTTTATTAACCGACTTCAAAAAAAGGACTGTTTTTTTTTAAATGTTGTTACGTCTTAACTTTAAAACGTGGTAAACCGATTTTGAAGATTCTTTTTTTATTTGAAAGCTAGTGCTTCCCGTGTGGTCCCATTTGGTCCCGTTCTTGGAGTCGGTTTTTTTTTTGTTGAAATTTGTGATTATGTTTTATAGTCTTTAGTGAAAAACCGTAAAGTCACTATAGTATATACATAATGCTGCGATTGCCGATTCTTTAAAAGAATTTACTTGACCAGTGTTGTATAATAACATACAGAAACCGTCAGAAAAATGTATGTATAATATATTACAGCGATGTTATTTCGCAATTTCAATTTGCTGAAGGAAATTCCTTTAGAATCGCTTAGCGTGGGATTTCGGTCGACGGTATACCGCTCTATGCCGTTTTATAATCGTATCAGATGTGGTTTATAGTTCTGCTGTGTCGCTTACTTTAGCTATTTGAACAGTAGTTTTAATTTCTGAATGTAGTAAAAGATGTACGGTCTTAACTTGAAAATTTTGTGTACTTTTCTATCTATTTTCTATCTATTACTTTGAATCAAAATTTTATAAGCAAATTATTCTTCAAAGTTATTTTTTAAATACCCTATTGGGAAATAGTAATGAAGCTTTTTATAAGTAACTATATACGCTCTGCGGTGTCACCCGCGGTTGTTTTGTACCTTGTTCATCCCACGGAAATACTACATTTTTGGGATAAAAAGCCTACACCAAACTAGCCTATGTGCTACATCGGATTATAATCTATCTCTGTGCTAAATTTATTCCTGATCCGTTAAGCCGTTTTGCGTGAGAGAGTAACAAACATCCATATATCTAAACATCCATCCTCACAAACCTTTGCATTTATAATACAGTAGGATGCAGGATAATATTGGATGGGATTACTATTACTAGGAAAAAAATCATTCAATGTAAACGATTATAACGGTTTAAACTTTAATCTTAAATATAAAATTCTCGTGTCACAATGTTAGTTACCATACTCCTCCGAAACGGCAAGACCGATTTTTATGAAATTTGGTGTGCATATCGGGTAGGTCTGAGAATCGACCAACATCTATTTTTCATACCCCTAAATTTATTTTTATTTTTATGGCAAAACAACGTTTGCCTGGTCAGCTAGTTATATTGTATATTTCTATTCAGTGCAATAATACATCATTTGGAAACTCTGTTCAACTCCGCTTGTATGCCAAACGCCCATAAATATTTGGTACTTTATCTTGATTTTGCAAACATAACATCATGGAACATCAGATATTTTAAGTTCCTCCATTATTTTAATGAGCCATTGTAGCGACCCGATGTTCTAAAGTAAATTTTCCTTTCCAGACATTCCCTACTTGGAGTTGGCCGAACCAGAAGAAGGCTACCACGGGCTGATCAAGGAGAACGAGACCCTGGTGGAGGTGACACCGCCCATCCGCGCCCGTGGCCCGCTCTGCTCCTTCTTGATCCTCAACAACAAACATCATGGAGAAGCGCCCTTCGAGGTCAGTAATCATCAAATAACTGGATTAGAAACTGTTCACTTACAGCCTTGTAATTGTCCTAAGCACTACTAAAGATCATGACATGTTGGTTAGAAGTCCAGAATAACCTTCCTTTTGGAATTAAACCGAAAAGGTTATTAATTTTTGTTAGAAACACGCAGGATCAACTTAAGTCCTATTTTTACTAGAAACATATCTTAGATCCTGACCTGACGGTATATGTACCAGTACCTATGTAATATTTTTTATAGAGAATAAACTAGTAAATAAACACTCAAATGCACTCACTTCAAGACAAATGAGGAGATTCCTGGCGGCCTAGCTTACAAAAAATTAGGTTCGATCACAGATGAGAAGCCCGTTTCTATACTGACCTATTCTGAAATCAAAGACAGTCATCAAAGTTAGTCGTAGACAAAAATATGAGCAATTTGAGAGACCTACATTCAGCAGTGGACCGCGATAGACTAAATAAGTAACAAACTGTGTAAAAATTAAAATCGGTAATAACTTTCATTTACAAATATACCATAATAAACTGTCCACCCAATTAAACTCTCACGAGCGATTAAACTACTGTGAACAAACGTTGAATTAACAAAAGCATTGCTCACTGGACTCGTAAACTATGCCCATTTGCACAATACCGACGCAGCAATGTACTGGACTCAATGCAATGTACACTGCGCGTTAATAAATGATAGCTACTGCCGCGAGTTAAGTTAGTAGACGCGGCGACAGTCGAATAACATTTGCTGGATATAATAATAATTAATAATTATTTTTACGGGACTTAACGCGATCACTATTCGTGGTCACAGGCAGTCAGCCTGTGACCACGGCCAGTGCAACCTGGTCGAAACGTCAGGCAAAACAGAGGTATGTAGTACCTTGAAATAGTGATCGCGTTAATTCCCGTAAAAATAATTATTATTATATCATGGAACGCGAAAGTTTAAAAGTTAGTATTTGCTGGATACTACTAAAAATGTTTGTGTAGGATAAAATATGTAAAATATTTGTTGATTTTGTTCAGGATATTTCATACTTGTATGTCCCTAATTTTTACTTAATTGCTGAAGTTATCAATTGCTGCATGCCTTAGTCAGAAACTTAAAGTTAAGACAGGTAGCCTTCTATAGATCTACGTAATTTGGAAACTACTTCAGTTCTGACTGAACTAAATTAATCATCAATATTTTTTCTAGTCTTTTCCAAATATTGTACGTCGTCGTTTAGCTAGTTTATTCTATGGTCCGCCTTATCTCCGATGTCAAAATTCCTTCAAAACTTCAGACAACTATTTCGTTCAGACTAAAGGTAAATTGAGAAATAAAGACGAATAGTGCTCTCGTACTATAGTAAAAGAATACCACCATCGGATAAATATTCGGATAAAAGACGAGGTTCAGATTGAAGTTGACATTTTGAAGGGCCACAGTCGTGTATACTATTTTCCTACCTTGTTTATCAGAAATAAGCATGACCTAGCTTAATATATCACTGTGCTTGTTACACATTTGTTTGTGAAATACAGTGCGAATAGTATATTGTTGTAGTCGGCCGGCTAAAGTGCACCCGACACTATCCGACCATGCAATAACTACAAATGGAAAAAGTTGGGATTGCCTGCAATAAAGTGCATTAGTACGGGTTGGTTCCCCGTTGCGAACAATTTAATACTAGATTTGTTTTAAAGCAATTGACAAAGTTTCTCCAGCTGCTTGTAAAAAGTGGATTAAGTCTGTCTGTTAATTTAATGTAGAAAACTTGTTCAATTATCTAATGAGTTATGTACGCGTAATTAGTTTTTAAGTCTCTATTGTGTGCGTCTGTGTGTCAATTAATTTAGTCACCAGCATTTGCCCGCGGCTCCGCGGGCGAACATATATCTCGGATTTCGCGGTAATAATATTTTTTTGGGTTAACAATCACAAATAATGTTGTTTTCTGTTGGTAAAGGTATTTCAGTCAAAATCAGTTCAGTAGATACAGAAATTACTCTTTCCAACCTCACAATCTTTTTATAAATGAAGAAAGAAATGAGTAGAAGAGAAATAAATAACTACTTAAATACATTGAGGAAGTTTACCCTAATACGGTGTATTCAAAACATGGTTCAGGGGTGCACACGAAAGGTACACGAGAAAGAAAAGTATATTCTGGGATGCAGCAGGCAAAATTGATGTTGGGCACGATGCCAATAAAATTGCCAAAATGTCAAGTACAACGCGTAACTTCAAAATATCTTATTTACACATCTTCCTTCATCAGAAACTTCGACCGAATACTTAAATTAATAAATTTAAGTAGTAAAACAAGCTCCTACTTTGTAACGTGTTCCGCAACTATGCAACTATTACCCCAACTTACGTATTAACTCTTATTTATTACCCACCGTTATCTAGTTAAATATTCATGCTACACATTTTTCATGCCACACCACCTAAATAAGAAAGTAGGTGGTGTGAGCCGAGCAGTTGTACAAAATTAGTGGATAAATGTCTTGGTATAAATATGCCAAGAAACTTGTAAAATAATGTGGGGTAAACTTTAGGGGCATCCCTAGTTTCACTTAATTTATTAACAATGTGGTTCCTCTTTTATTGATTTATGTATATTTCAGAAGATCGGTAGTGTGAAACAGGTATTCACTGAACAGGATATTTTTTTAAATACAGGTATTCTTGACATATATTCGACACCAAATTGTGATAGTAAATTGTGTATCGTTTTCCACACACTGCGCAGGTCTTAGTTGGTATCTCCTCCCGGGATAGGTTAGCTACTAAGAGATTCGACGCATCAAACTAACGAAGTAAATGGTCTGACATATGTCCATCCTGGATGCATTTTCTAATATACTTCATTTTAGTTTTTGATGCAAAATCGTATCTACGTTTTATAACACCACAAATAATTGTCAAAATTTTATTAACTGTAACTATTGCTTTATTTAGACCATGCGCCCTAATATTGCATTTTTCTCCTGCTTGTATTTGTAAAACTTCGTTGAGTCCAGCAAAAAGACCGGCTTCGCAATTAAAGTTGCACAAGTCAACGACTTTTACCCATTGTTCAACTTTGTAGTGTCTTTACTCTGTGAAGCCTTTGCCTGACGGACAGTAACTAGTTTCTTCAACTAGTACCTACAACTTAGACTGATGAAAACTTTTAAAGTTCACATTAACGCCACCGGTTCAAGTAGCAGCTCTTCTAAAGTATAGAAGTCCACGAAACACGCTGTTAAAGTCACTAGCTGCACTAACTTGCACTGTTTCTGGTTCACATTTTAAAAGAGCAAGCTACAAACATTTTGCAGGAAATATTTACTGTAATATATTCTCTTTGTGCAGTCAGCGACGGCTCCGAAATTCCTGAATAACACTATATTTGCTGCATAACACACAGTGTGCGGGATGAATGTCCTTTTTCCTCTATTTTCAGCTTATACTTTTAAAATGTTCTAGGTTTCTTTACCGAGTACCGCTATTATTATGCATACACTATTCATAAATATTTTTCGTGAATCTATATCTTTATATATATAATTCTTCTGTGAGTGTGTATGTCACTGAACTTCTCTCAAACGACTGGACCGATTTTGATGAATTTTTTTGTGTGTGTTCAAGGGGATTTGGGAATGGTTTAGATTCACAAAAACGACTGGACCGATTTTGATGAAATTTTTTGTGTGTGTTCAAGGGGATCTAGGAATGGTTTAGATTAACAAAAACGTAAACGATGTTACGTGGGTCAGCTAGTATATATATAAAAATGAATCGCCGAAATGTATGTACGCGCATAACTTCCGATCGGCTGCACCAAATTGGATCATTCTTTTTTCCATGTGTTCTTTATTCTTAGGACAAGGTTTGTGTACAAAAAAAATAAAAAGATAACGGGAAAAGCCAATTTTTTTTGTTCGCGACGGGAAGCAGAGGCAGATATGGCGGTACGAAGTTCGCCGGGTCAGCTAGTATAATAATAAAGTTAGGATTATATAAAATACGAGTATCTTAATCAAAGCGATTATGGCAATTTTTTTTTTTTTTTTTTATCTTATACTGCTACATGGCAATCTGTTTTTTCCACAATAAGCCAATCATCTGTTTCACCATTTTGGTGTTTTTATGGCAATAATTCGAGACATGTGATTTAAATTTTGACTTTCAAACAATATTTCGGCAATATATCCTATTGCCGAAATAAAGGTATTTCGTAATTAATCATTTTGGTTTATTTCTAGGGCAAGTTCTATACGTACGTATTACGTAGTTTTATGTAGCGAATTTTTACAATTTTACTTTATAAACACATATTGTTGAAACATTTCTCATCTGCCCTCCCAACCCATAAACTTTAAGTATTTCAATTTTCATACTCTTTCGCTCGCAAAATTTTCCTATAAAATATGTACAAAGAATTCTCGTCACGGATAAATGTGTACACACTACTTTATATTAAACTTCTATATGCTCATACTTTTCTGTTCTGCACCAGTTGGCAGAACAAAAATGTATAAGCATGTTTTTATGTTTTTTTAAAGACAAGTTCCGCACTACGAATATATACCGAAACAAAGTACAACCAGACTCAGAATAACAATTTGTGGACCACATAAAGTGTTATTCCATGTGGGAATCGCTTACCATTACGCCATCCATGCAGTTTTATACCCATGTTTAGCTAAGAAGGCTCTGGAACCACCCTAATACCTGACAGAAAATCAATGGCCTCTGTCTTCCGACTATATCGGGCGTGTCTATTGTCAGACGTGGCACTTGTCGAACTTCGAACTCCCAGAGTTCAGAAGTTGGTTTTAATATTCTTGAACTACTGAGTACTGAAACTGCTGCACTGATTTTTATAAAAATTGACATGTAGATACATTGATTTTTGAGGAAGTATATAGGCTGTTTTTTCCGCGATGTAGTTTCTCATAATGAAATGATTACAATTCATCCAGAGTTAATAAATTATGTTTTAAGACTTATTGACTGTTCAACGTTGTGATGAGATTTTTCGATTTCGATTTTTTATCGAGGTTTATACGATTGCTAGATCGACTTTAGAAAAAAATCGTAGCAAAAAATGTTTCCTCAGTCTATCAGTATCGTATCTAAGTATCAACCTTTATGATTTTATTTACGAGTATACAGCTTGTTTCAATTTGTCATACTTTAGGGGCGTTGAAGCATAACAAAATACTTTAAGAACTGCAAAAATCTAAATTACAGGTTTACGTTATTTTTATTATAACATAACACTCCCCACAGTGCGATAAAGAAACACACACAACAGAAGCTTCTATTTCCTCTGGGCATAATAATTCAACAAATATCCCGTTCTCCATTTGGTGGTAATTAGCGAGTGGACGAGGAGAAACGTGATGGATGGCCCTCGCGGACATATCGTGGCCCTCTCGTCAAATTGGAATATTTCCGAGTGAACGCATATGTTAACATCATTCATTAGTCTGTATTCTGACGGCTGCAGTGTACCTTTGACTCGACTGTGAGTTTGCTGGTTAGTTATCCTGACCTATGACTACAGGTCTTGTGTCGCATTCCCGCCCGAAATAGATAATTTGTGGCGACTTCCACATACAGCGCAACAACAATATTACATACCACAGCGCCATCTACCGAAGATACGTCGAACTACGGAGTAACGAAGGAAACTAAGAAACTACCAATCCTGCATCGCGCAGTGGAAGTTCTCGCGCCAATTAACATATATACAACATCCCAACATCAACCGTTGGGCATTTGGCCCTCCAGGCAAGGTCACCTCGCCTGGTCGGAGGATCCTCCCTTTGTGTTGGAGGGAAATCACATCCGTTCCACCACAAAATCGATCGCCTCAAGAATTTCCTGCTCCTAAAATCAAAACCACGCCTATGCAGTCCTTGATCGTCCCGTTAATCGTCTATGGCAGGGGTGGCCAACCGGTCGATCGCGATCGACCGGCCAATCGCGGCTATTAGTCCAGTCGATCGCGGCAAGGCAAAAAAATAGGTACGTACATTAATTTAATTTGGATTAAATGGAAAAATAATAATTTCGTATTAAATGCTATGAAATATATTTAACTTTAATTCCGCGAATTAAAGCTAAATAATAGGTCTTTACCTATGAAATTGCCGTTTTGTATGCAATAAGTGAAAGTACTAATTTTTTCAAACTTTTTTATTTCTGTTATTCGAAGTAATCACCCATGCAATCGACGCATCTTTGCCAACGCATTGGCAGTTTATTGATGCCCTTCTTGTTAAAATCAGCTGGTCGGGAGGCAACAAACTCTTCAAAGGCATTTTGTACTGCCTCTCGGGAATTGAATTTTTTACCCACTAAAAAGTTGTCTAAATTTTGGAAAAAGTAATAGTCGGTAGGTGCAAGGTCTGGTGAGTATGGCGGATGAGGGAGAGCTTCCAACCCCAGCTCTTGCAGCTTGGAGACTGTCTGTTGCGCAGTATGGGGTCTCGCGTTGTCGTGAAGGAGCAGTGGGGACGACCGATTGACCAAAGCTGGTTGCAGATGTGCAAGCTTCTCCATAAGTCTCTCCAGTTCTTCACAGTACACATCTGCATTAATGCTCATGCCGTTTTGTTAAAAGCTGTGGTGAATCACACCCGCACTAGACCACCAAACAGTGACCATCACCTTTTTAGGGGTCATTTTTGGTTTAGGGCATTGCCTTGGTGCTGAACCAGGGTCTAACCAACTTGTTGAGCGCTTTCGATTGTCGAACAGAATCCATTTTTCGTCTCACGTAACAATTCGTTTCAAAATTCCTTCATTTCTTTGCCTGTTAAGCAGCGCAAGGCAGGCCTCGACGCGTACGTTGCGCTGGCGATCGTTAAGGTCGTGGGGCACTCATCTATCAAGCTTTTTTACCTTGCCAATTTGTCGCAAATGGATCAATATTGTTTTGATGCTTACATTAAAAGCTGCTGCTAGCTCAGCTGTAGATTGAGTTTCGTCAGCTTCCACAATCGCCTTTAATTCATTATTGTTAACCAAAGTCTCCGGACGACCACGAGCTTCATTTTTCAAGTCAAAATTTCCAGAACGGAACCGGGAAAACCAATAACGGGTTGTGCGTTCGTTGGTACAGTTCTCTCCGTAAACGTTTTTGATGATACGTGCTGTTTGTGTTGCGTTGGTGCCACGACGGAACTCATCTTCCATAATTACACGAATTTTTAAAGTATCCATTATGACGAAAAATGTTCAAATGTAATGAAAATACAACGCTAATCAGAAAACAAAAGACTGAGTTTGTAAATAGAATGTCATGGTTTTGAAACAAAATTAATTTGAATTTAGAATACAGAGCCATTACAATTTTTTTTTATTTGAAATGACCAGTACTGAAGAACGGCAATTTCAAAGGTAAAGACCTAATATATTTCATAGCATTTAATGTCATGGATTTCCGCAAAGTAACGCCTGATTCCATCAATAATTTCGTAGGTAAATTGAATAAAAATTTGGTTGTTTTGGTCCAGAACAGAACAGAATCAAAGGTAGTAGAGCCACGCTGATTTCAGCACGAACGGGCCGGCTCGACCGGGACGGCACTACCCTCGCTCAGAACATCAACGTAAAATGACAGCGTTCATGCTGTCGTGTTTCGTTGGTGAGTACGAGACCAGAGCCCAAATAGTCTAGTCAACAAGTTCCATACTTGTTGACTAGACTAAAATATGCAGAAGCATCACTAGGCCGCCATCGTGTGAGTCGCCATGCTGCATTGTCTGCATTCGCAATGAGTATGGTGACCACCACTCTTGGATTTTGCTTATGCTTTCCATCAGGCAGAGTAGAGTCATTTTGGCGGGCCATACATAAAAAAAAGCACAGACTGCGCAACGCAGTCATTATCAAAATTGTTGCGGGCATCATCTTGTATCATTCCGTCACGTTATTTATCTTCACTTCGCTACTTAGTTCCTTTTATGATTGGAACTCGATGACAATAATTGCAGCGGCGCGTGTGTCATTTCATCACTCATCAAATCTCAAATCTCAGTTGAAAAAGTTGTAGCGTTGGCATTTAATGTGTAAATCTAAGTTAAACAGATTATGTCGCATATAAATGTCTATGAAATCAAAAACGTACTAAGTCAGAAGACTACCGTGGGAGAGCCACGCTTCGACAAGAATAGGCCGGCTCGACCGGAGTGATACCACGGCCTCACAGAAAACCGGTGTGAAACAGCGCTTGCGCTGTGTTTCACCGAGTGAGTGAGAATACCGGAGGTCCATACCCCAACACCTCCCCCCATCCCCGAAAGGCCGGCAACGCACTCGTGACGCCTCTGGTGTTGCAGGTACCCATGGGCGGCGGTAATCGCTTACCATCACGTAATACGTCTGCTCGTTTGCCCCCAATTCCATTAAAAAAAACTGTTTTGTATATTACACAATATTGCTATATCAACCATATCGATATTGTGACCGGAATAATGGTTTCGCCACGGCACTCTCCAATCAAAAGATGGCAAATATTCACATGAGTGAGTTCCATCCCCTAGAATTACACTACAACGTGTGCACCGAACCTTAACGAATCTCAACAAACCCTTCTGGTGCTCTCCTATCATTGAAAGCCCAGTTATTAAATACACCGTACCATAATTCCGTCCCGAAATGCGTTCAATAAATCCGTCGTGAAACGTATGAAAGCAACAACAATAACCGGGTATTATCGTTATTGGAATCTTTCCCGTCCGGGCATACCCGGCCCTTGCTCGGACCCTATCGCGTTTACCCTCACATCGAAAGAGAAATAAACTTCTCGGGTCTGAATGCTGATATTCTATAAAATGTTTGCAAGTACGTCGTTTAAATAGAATCCTGGTATGATATACTGTGATATTGTTGTAACCTGGTAAATGTTTTATTTTCGTGTTGATTAATGTTTGGGGGTTGAAACTGTTTTGCGACATTTATTAGTACGTTACAATGTTTTCGCGTACATTTGAAAGTGTAGTAAGGAAATAAGGAAAATAAATCTTTCTTGTTTTTGTTGTGAAATGTTTAATTTTGTCATTCAAACATTTGTGAAGATCTAATGTAACTGCTTTGCGGAAAGTAAAACTTTTTCTTTTCTTTTTCAAAAAACACAACTCCCGCATTAGGAATATACATCCTGTGACGCGAGGAACTTAACGTGTGGAACTTTACGTTACGTAGTGGGGTTTGAAACCACGACACTCAGAGCATTGGAAAGCGGCGTGGCGACCGCTTAAATATTAAGGCCAACCGTGCGTTCTTATTATTTTTATTTTAAGAGGGGCAATCATTTAATGGTTATTACTCTTTTGTCCACAGATAATGGTAATAGACGAGAATGAGGCTCGGCTACGCGTGCGCTACCCGCTCAACTGCGAGAAGCGACGCAACTACAAGTTCGACATCGCTGCGGTCGGCTGCGACGGCTCCTACTCCAACACGTAAGTTTTTATCTAATATCCATTGCCTATTCCATGTGACGGATTAAATGTCCTATTTGTCACGTGGCTATCTTAAGAGCCGAGCAAGAGAGCTAACTACGTAAGACAATAACATTGCGAAGAGATGGTAAACTTGACACAAACCCTTTTTTTTGTATTTTTTAAAAAGACAACTCCCGCATTATGAATAAACATCCTTTGTCGCAGGGGACTTTACAGACATACATGAAACGGACACAATTAACACCCAAACTCAGAAAAACAATTTGTGGATCACACAAAGTGTTGTCCCGTGTAGGATTTTAACCCACAACACTTGGCGAATTGGCAAGCGGCGTGGCGACCGCCTAAACCACTTGGCCAACCGTGCAGTCAGACCCTATACGTTGATATTGGGTTTGTCTCATTTGGCTAGCGTAATATAGGAGTTCAAACCTATATCCAGTAGTGGACAATTAAAGGCTTTTTTCCTTGAATTGAAATGATTGAATCAAATAGGTATATACTCGTATGTCTTGTCGTCTTATTCTGTGTGACACAAACTAATGGAAATGGCAGTAAGCGGTTCAAATAAGCGTCATTAATTTCTGAGTATCAACAGAACCCGTTCATTACGAATAAGCAGAAATATAATCTAGTTAGTAGTTAACTAGTATAGAGAACATATTATGATGCGGGCCGCTTGCAGCGCTGTACAGCAGTTCTTGACAGAATATACACACATCAAAAGTGTCTAGGGATCAACATATGTGTCTAGGGATCAACATATATTTTTGCAATAACTTTTCTCCTGATTGATATTAATTAAAATTTTCTTTAAGGATTCATCAAATAAAGTGTTTTCGTTTGTCACAGTAACGATAAACCAAGTCACCTTTGCATTAATAAAGAAATTTGCCATTTTCCTAATAAAAGGATTTTTGACATTTGAACCACTAACATTAAAGTTCGAAAAAAAGACTGAAATAACAGTTTTCTTTAAAATTTTATTAGGTAACTTAAACAATTAATAATCCGTGTTTCTACCGCGAACACTAACACAAGAACATCGGTTTGGCATACTCAAAATGAGTTCATCCAAATCACGCTGTGGAATGGCCGCCCATGTTCATTGCAACAACAAAAAAAGGTCTTCTTGCGACTGGATACCCTCCATATTCGGCAGAGCTCTTCTCTGTAGCATATCCCATGCATGCTCAATCGGGTTCAAGTCTGGCGACTGAGCAGGCCAGGGCCAAAGCCACATCTCAATCTCAAGAAATCCGCATAAAAATGCTTGATCCCTAGACACTTTT
The DNA here is from genome assembly GCA_949125395.1 of Diaphora mendica. Lineage (NCBI taxonomy): Eukaryota > Metazoa > Arthropoda > Insecta > Lepidoptera > Erebidae > Diaphora > Diaphora mendica. The sequence continues at coordinate 1,472,157 of OX421335.1, forward strand.
GATGTGTGTAGTTATTAACTGTGATTGTCTTACGCAAGTAGTAAACATAAGAACTTGTAGTATCAGAGCACTAAATGTCGACTGTCTTCGTCATTTTACCACTTTAGCTTATCCACAGTTTGCTAATCCTTTTAGGACTGATCAATTTCCAATGATGATGATGAATCCAAGATGTGATGAAGACGCTTTATTTATTATTACCTCGTGATTGTTTTATTTAACTTTAATTCATTAGCAATATTTTCTTGCTCTTGTCCTAAATTTATTTGGGCTTGTGTTTTTTTCTTTCTTCCATTTTCCTCTAGCACTCTTCTGTTTGCTATTTATTCTATTTCTTGTTGCCAATCTCCTACTAATTCCTTTTTTTCTTTATGTTTGACTAGCTGACCCACGCAACCTCGTTTGGATCTCCTATTGCCCATAGCTTGATAATTTTCTCAATTTTTTTTAAACATTCTTCCCATTGGTCTTAGCGTGATGATATAGCCTATAGCCTTCCTCGATTAATGGGCTATCTAACACTGAAAGAATATTTCAAATCGGACCAATTGTTCCTGAGGTTAGCGCTTTCAAGCAAACAAACAAACCCTTCAGCTTTATATATTAGTATAGATTTGAAATAATATCTTTTGTCGTCAGGGTGCCAGTCCACATCACAGTGACAGACGTGAACGAATTCGCGCCCATCTTCAGCCAGGCGGCTTACGTGAAGGCGGTGGATGAAGGACGGATCTACGACGAGATCGTGCGCGTTGAGGCCACCGACAGAGACTGCACTCCGAGGTACGGAGACGTCTGCAAGTACGAAATCCTCACCGACAGAAGTCAGCCTTTCACCATCGACAATGAAGGTAATTTCATTAAACTGTTTCTTATAAAAGTAACTTTACACATCTCACACGGGCGGTCTAATCCCATTCTAGGCAGAGCCTATACTATGGTAGTGCTGATAAACATACTTATATAATAATAATAATAATAATAAATTTTTATTTATTTGAAACCCATGTTACAATATTGTGAAATTAGGTACACTGTTTCTAGTCTACTTAAGTTAACATTATGGTTTATCACTTAAAAATACAATAACCTCAACAGCAGTGGGCATAGATAGAACTTCCAGCAGGATGACATTTCGATGCCTAAACTAGGCTCGAAGCCTGTACTATAAGCATCAGCCATCTCCCCCTGATGGAATTACAATAGAACAACACTATACAGTGTGTTTACAGAGATTTCAGAAACTTAAGGTTATTTACATTCGTCTGACAAGCAGCTAAATACTACAGTAGAAATACTACAATTCATATATTATTCCAGTAGGTATTTTGATAACATTGATAACAGTGTATAGAATAAGTTGAAATGTATGAGCATGTGTGCGTGTGTGTGTGTGTGTGTGTGTGTGTGTGCGTGCATGGGTGTATGTGTGTCGTTTAAGTAATCGCATATTTAACTCACTACCACCAATAAATTTTCAGTTGCATTGTAATCATGGGAGTGCAGCCACTCATAGACCGACTTTTTGAAATTATAATAGCTCAGTCTGTGCACCCCCAAAGTTTTATTAATTTTATTATATAGGAACTCACCCAGAAAATTCGGAAATTTATTTGCATATGATGTATTAAATTTGTGTGAAAAGAAAACTTTATGATCTCTACGTTTATTTCTAGCTGATAAGTGTAACATGTCCCTATTTACCCTACCGTGGTACCTTAGAAGAAGTCTGAGAATGAATAATTGTCTCACTGTTAGTACATTACATTCTTTGTACAATAATTTAGTAGAATATGTGTACGGATGGTAGTGGCTCACCTTAAGTATGGCTCTTTGAGCTCTTTCTAGAGTGAGCAAGTGTGTCTTCGATGCCCCTCCCCAAGAATCAATGCAGTATGCTATAAGGGATTCACACAGCGACTGGTATATCATTTTTAGGAGTTTGACCTCTGCAACATGACGGAGGTTTTTAAAAATTGCGATTAATTTGCGTATTCTGGTCGATAAAATTTTTATATGTGGTTCAAAAGATAGATTACGGTCTATTAAAATTCCAAGATATTTAATGGTATCAACTTGCTCGATACTCGGACAGGAACAGGTTACATAATTTTCTCTAGAACCACATTTATGAGCCCTAATTCGGAAACAATCCCCTGACGGCTGCGTACGATTCAGAATCGAGAAGGTGATGTATTGTGTCTTACTGGCATTTAGACTCAGTGAGTTGTTAAAAAGCCATTTAGTAATTTCATTTAAACCTTTTTGTGCACGATCAAAAACACTCTCCCAATCATTGTCCCAGAATAAACAAACCGTGTCATCAGCGAATGTTACGATCTGGCTGTTCTCAATTGACATCTCACACAGCTGGTCTATATAAACTAAGAAAAGAGTCGGGCCGAGAATACTCCCTTGCGGAACGCCGTAATTCACGTTTAAAGGACAGCTGACCTTATCACCGATCCTTACACTTTGAGTTCTGCCGGTCAGGTAGTCCTTAAATAGTTTTAGTTGATTACCTCGTATTCCCAACCGCTCAAGCTTTTTTATCAGGAGTGGAATTGAAATCGTGTCAAAAGCTTTTGCTACATCCAGGAATATTGCTAAACACTTTTGACCCTCATCCAGTTTTCCAACAACTGTGTCAGTAACACAGAATACTGCATCAGCAGTAGACTTCGCTTTTCTGAAACCGTACTGATTACCAGAAATGAGGTCGTTTTTCTCAAGGTACTGGGTTAGCTGCTTGTTGAGTATTCGTTCTAAAATTTTGGACATGGTGGGCAGAATGGATATCGGTCTATAGTTACTTATTAGACTTTGATTATGATATGATTAGATAATATGTTACCGTCAGATTGTCAAAACCATTAGATTGTAATCTATCTCGCGAGATTGCAAACAGTCGAAAGATTGTGAAATCGTACCAACGAATCGCAAGTCGCGCGCTCATTGGTTGAACCCGCCCGCGCGCACTGCCATATTTGTTTCTTAATTCGTCTTTGTTGCCGAATGTCAAGAATTTTTGTGATTGTAAATAGATTTCATGTTGAAAATACCTCACAGCTTTAGAATCTTCTATCTATTACTATAAATGTAAATGTAAGTTTGTTTGTTCCGCTTTCACGCGAAAACTACTTAACGGATCATCATGAAACATATTCTTGGAGGTATTAGAAACAACATAGGATACTTTTTTATTAAATGCGAGCGAAGATGCGGGTAAAAGCTAGTTATATAAAATTGTTGTGACAGTAAAATTAATTTGTGATTAATCAAAGAAGTTCTAACCTAATTCTATGGCCATTGAACTGCCTACTGTAAAACCGACCAATCACGAACAGTTGACAATTTGACGCCTGTAAGCAATATATCGCAGTTGACAATCTATGGATAGTTTGCAATCTCGCTAGGGAGATTATAATTTAACGTTTTTTACAATCTTATGGTGACATATACAAACTTCTAAACACATACTATATTGTAAATCAGTTATACCCAAACACAAAATATTTAGTTCTGGATGGAAATCGAATCTACAACCTCTGGCTTGGCAGTTACGGTCACTAACCTCTAGACCAGCAAGCCCGTCGTAATTTATAAACTCACGCTTTACTACTTTCAGAGTAAGCAGAGAGAGTAGCTTTAAAACTTGCTTCTATTTTTCCTTTCGCATACTTCAAACCTGCTGTTTTACAAAAACGTCACCACGAACAGATTGTTGTTTACTGTGGTCTTAGAGCATACATATATATATGGAGGGAGCGCTGAACGAGGGAAAGCGTGATCGTAGTAGAGAGAGAGAGAGAGAGAGAGAGACCGATTCTAGGCAGAGTCTATCTCTCTCACGCAAGCTTCCCCAAGGCCACCCTCAGCGCATGCGCAATGCGCCAACCAATCACGGAGACTGTGTGAGAGAGATAGACTCTGCCACGACTCCACGCTTTTCGCTCGTTCAGCGCTCCCTCCATATATGTATGCTCTAAGACTGTGGTCGACTTTTCACTGGATCTTTACAAAATTAGTATATTTACTAAATTTCCTAAAACTTGTACCATTGTTTCATTTGATTCCATTCCATGATTGAAATAAATAATTAAGTGGCTATTGAGAATAAAATATTGTTATTTTAAAGTATCTTTTCCTTCTATTTGAGTGAATGCATCCTTATATAACAAAGTCTTTCGTAATAAAAAAAGCAACACAGCCAATCTCCCCAGGGATCAACAAAGGAAATGATAAGTGACGTTTTTTCGCCTTTATCCCTTACCACCCTAATTGTGTTTGGAGCTGTACGGTAAACCTGCCTCAACTATGCCAAACAAGGGTTCTGTCAGCTGTACTTGATCCCTTTTTGCTGTGCCCATGGGGATTCCCCGCATGTCATCACTAACATACATTAGGACACTGACATCAAATCTATTTTTTAATAATACCGCGTTTACTTCCTTTGATTGGGTGTCGAAACAGGTCTGAAAGCATCTTATTGGTAAAAAGTTATTGTGATTATATTACACATACACTTAAATAGGAACTTCTGAAGGGTAGCGTTTTAATAGCCCTCTGCTATTAAAACGCTCAGATTTAGCCAACTAACATTTTGGTTAACACACACGTCAAGAAATACCTACCATTAGCGAAATTTAAAAAAATACCATGACCTAAAACGAAACTATGTTTTAGGTTATAGGATTATCCACTATTTTAAGAACCTGGGCGAACTAGCCTTTGGTATTCTTGGAAAATAACACAATTATGAATTGGTAAAATCTGTTTCCGAGAAATAGACACTACCTAAGAAAATTTAGGACACTGTATTGACTATTGCTAAGTGTTAACACCTTTTGGTCTCCAGGTATCATCAGAAACACGGAACCGCTTGACTACGAGAAGTCCCACAACCACATCCTATCCGTGGTGGCTTACGACTGTGGAATGATGCAGTCAGCGCCCGTCATGGTCACCATCAAGGTCAACAAACCCTGCAGGGCTGGATGGAAAGGTAAGAACTACTTTTTAACATAAAATAACCCGACTACGTAAAAAGTTTTGATAAAATTTATGAAGACTATGTCAATCGGTTTAATCGGAACATACAAGCATAAATACTGCCAATACGATTATATTACCGTTCCTTTTTGACATCGTCGTCGCGTAAAAACAGTCGAAAATGTAACATCACTTATCAAAATCGCGTTCCAATTGAATTAATATAACACCGCTGCATATTAAATGTATGGTTGATTTCACTGAATAATTGCGACGCAATCCGACGTGAGTTCAGCTTGGGTAATCTTGGATTACCATAATGAACGTTAGTCTATTTAATAATGCACCCAGCGAAAAGTGACGGTGGTAATTAATTAGTTCGTCTTGCAGATGCTCACTTAGTTCGGTTTGTCGTTTTGGGAAGCTTTAAAGATCGACTTAAATTGTATAAGCGAATAGTGTGGGTTTTATATGATCATAAGAAACACTAATTATTAAGGATTCCATGATAGTAAATTATGAATTAATATAGAACTTAGATTATCAAAAAAGGATTTGCCTTGCAAAAGTATTGGTGAATTGTTTATTTCATTTCATTGGGGACAATATCGAGATACGTGCAGGGTCGGAAAAGTTTTCGACCTAACGATGATATACAAGATATTATTCTTATTTGTCTCCTTGTACCCTACACATTTCTCCTAGCGATGCAGAATGCAAATGCAAAGATATACAACTACATTCATTAGTTTTTGTTAACTAGTGCTGCTATATTCGGTCGGAAACTTTTCAGATCATCTAGTATATAAGTAGTATAATAGACTTATGGGTAAATCGTTATTGGGAAGTCAGTGCCCTCAAATATACTGACAGTTACTTCAACCTTCGAATTCAGTTAACCCTTCGGGTTGTGAAGGTCCGATGCCAGTCGCTCTGAGGAAAAACTTATATTTAGGTAAAATCGGTCGAACTAGTAGCCGACCCCAAATAATTTTGAGAATAATAAAGGCTAATAAGATATTTTTGAGAAACCAAGCTTGTTATAAAGGCATGTACCTATTCCTCGTTTAATGTAACTAGTTAGGGTTTCTTGCCTACCGTAGGCGTAATCGAACATCAATCAATCGCTAACTTGAACTTGATTGATTTGAAAGCATTATGACTGCCTCGTTGGTCTCGCGGTTGGCGTGTGCGACTGGTGATCATGAAGTCTCGGGTTCGATTCCCGGGTCGGACCAAATGTTTGTATGATCTACAAATATTTGTTTCGGAGTTTGGGTGTTTTCTATGTATGATATGTATGTATTTACAAAAAAAAAAGTATATATGTATTTGTACCAGTTGTCTAGTACCCATAACACAAGCTCTGCTTAGCTTGGGACTAGATGGCGTTGTGTGTTAGATGTCCGAAAATATTTATTTATTTTATTTTTATTTTATAAATCAGATTTAGGACATCTAAAATGTAAAACGTCAAATTCACTTACATGATCCGTAACGACTAAGATCAGGATCAGCGGTTTTTGAGAGTTTCTGAGAAATTCATCAAGAATTTTTGAAATTTTTATCCCTTTTTTTTTGTGCGGAAATCCCCTCGGATACCACGGCTGGTGGTTATGTCGGACTCGAACCGACTAAAAACCGCACACCGTCTCGGGTACTAGAAGCCGGGCAACCAGGTGCACCCTCGAAAGGAAAATCCCTGGAACCCCGACGGACCTCGGGCCACCCACTATTTGTAGGTGGCCCCCTCCTGAGCTCTATAAAGTGCTCGCGCCTTATTCTGAATTGAAATTTTTATCCCTATGGAGGTAAAATGAGGGATGAGCGGTAGGCAGTATGAAATCGGTTAAAGGAAAAATGTGGTATTCCAGGAGTTGCTGAGCGTGTGGATTATGCCCCTGGCACTGGTCCCTTAGCTCTGTTCCCGGCTGCAAGGTTGGAGACGTGCTCATCAGATGAACGCTGTCCCGGCGTCACGCGTATCCAGGCCGCCGTCACTCTGCAGGCCTCCCGCGCCGGTTCCGGCTGCGACAGGGACACATACTCACTACACTCACAAAGAACTATTTGTGGTAAGAACACTGGCCAGATTACTATTTTTGGAGCATTGGTCTTGATTGAGGATTAATCCAAAATGCTTTTGTGTCTTTTAGGATTGGACGCGAAGACGATCGATTTACTGCCCAGCCCTGGTGCCGGCAACGAATGGGCCAAATCCCTTAAACCAGACTCAGGTAATTTGAATCTGTTATTTTTAAATTAAATGGTCCTTATTATAGTCTCTTACGCATACCAGTCCTACCACGTGCAATGCAGAGCAGTGTGGTGTTATATTCAGCCGATTCGAACATGAAGATTCCTTTCAGGCATTTGATGACACCAAGTTTTCACTTTCTCCTGACTAAACTGAAGACATTTCGCACAGAGCCATCTTGTCCCTGACGATATATAGGCTACACTTTGATGCCCAGACTGACCTCTGACGGGAGGTTTTTCCCACACAATTTGTGGGACTGACTACTTTACCTCCTCTGATAAATTCCAGGTCGTGATGGTGAGCAGATGTTCGAGTTCGACGGAGAAACTACAGCTGCCATAGTGCCGGAGTCGATTCTGCCCCACGCCCTGGTAGGATCCTTCAGCATATCTACTTGGATGAGACACGCAACACCAGTAGATGGGGACAAACATCGCAAGGAACATATCTTCTGTCTTGCTGATGACCACAGTAAGTAGGGTCGAATGATGTTAGAAGAAAAACTGTTATTCACTTTAGGTGGGATGCCGTTATTATTTATAGCAATGACCTATAGCACAGATAATTCATCAATAGTAAAAAATCATGCATCGCGCTATGAAAATTCTCACTTTAAATTGAGTCTCTACTCGTAATGCACAAGCCCAGTTCAGTAATATTTTCGATTTTACTGGTTAGTTACAATATGTAGATAATTATTGCAGTAAGTACTCCATTTCCTTTGAAAAGGGTATTGTATTTGAACAAGAAATATCTTTCGAACCAATTGCTTTTGAAATATAGTTCAATTTTGTTTATTTTCGTCATTTCAGAAATGAACCGTCACCATTATGCCCTGTTCGTTCGCAACTGCCGTCTAATCCTGCTGCTGCGACGGGACTTTGGAGAAGGAGACCTTAATATCTTCAGACCTGCTGAATGGAGGTGGAAGCTGCCGGAAGTAAGTCCATTACCTATTTATAACACTTTTATATAGTGGCAATTTTAAATTGTTTCGATTGGCAACATTTTATATACACCATACTTATTTAGTGTCATCTAGCGGCAACAAATGGAAGTACGAGTAATGCTAAGTATTCACATACAGTTTTACTCGATCGAGCAAAATGTCGAGAAAAACCACGGCATGGGCTTTCGTCCACACATTCAGCATTCATTGATCGAGTGACGCATCTTTTGGCTCGCCGTTCAGTATTCAGCAAACCGTTCGAGCCAAAAGATGTCTGTTCAACAAAGGAGACGGTGGCTACATTTAGCAAGTTTAGCAATTCTCAATTATAAAAGAATTAAAGAAAATAAAAAGTTGATCGAGCCATCGAGCCGGCTTGATGCGATCCTTCGAATTGTGAGTTTTGCGGGCCACACGTAAATTTTTACTCGTTTTGGAGTGAAACTATTGAGTAATACCGTATGTGAGTACGGACCATAACTCTGTCTGTCTGTTACGCTTTCAGGGCTACACTACTGCGCTGATTTTAATGAAATTTGTCATGGACATACTTTGATTGTTGTGGAACAACATAGGCTATTTTATCGCGCTAACCGACATCTCGTATACGTGACGTCATAACTGTTGCACGGATGGCATAGTGGTTTAAGTTGTCGCCACAGCGTTTTTTGCTGCGCTGAGTGTTGTGGGTTCGGGCCCCATATGGTCAACACTTTATGTGATCTACAAATTGTTGTTCTGGGTCTGGGTATACTTTTTGTCTGTGTTTGTAAAGTTCCCCGCACCACAGGATATATCCTTAATTTACGCTCTTTCAATTCAAGAGATGTTTTATCTCGGTGTCTATAGTTACTGCAATTAATGAAGTCAAAGTCAAAAATGTTTTATTCAAATAGGCACTTATTTTACAGGCACTTATGAATAGTCTATATTTAATATTTAAAAATCGGGTGATTCTAGTCGCCAGTTCCAAGTGCAGCCTACCGTTAATGGAGAATGGTAGGCTGCACTTGGAACTGGCGAGAAAAGATTCTGGCATGAAACTCCATTTTTGCTTCTTTTAAAAAATTATAATAGGGTTTACAATTATTATTTTTTACTAAGAGACTGAAGTCGACCAAAGAAAACAAAACAAAAAGTTTGTAACCTTCTTGATAACCCACTTTTCGCCTTGAATATATCGTTGAAACACAACTATAAGTGCATGTATAATGGTGTGTGTAGGTGTGCGACAACGAGTGGCACCACTACGCCGTGAACGTGCGCTTCCCCAACGTGGAGCTGTTGGTGGACGGCGAGCCCTACCGCGCGCCCGACGCCAAGGGGCCAGAGGTCATCGACGACTGGCCTCTCCACCCCGCGCACGGAGTCAACACCACCCTCGTCGTGGGCGCCTGCTGGCAAGGTAACACACCTCACACACCCCCACTTACCCTACTTACCCGACGCCAAGGGGCCCGAGGTCATCGACGACTGGCCTCTCCACCCCGCGCACGGAGTCAACACCACCCTCGTCGTGGGCGCCTGCTGGCAAGGTAACACACCTCACACACCCCCACTTACCCTACTTACCCGACGCCAAGGGGCCCGAGGTCATCGACGACTGGCCTCTCCACCCCGCGCACGGAGTCAACACCACCCTCGTCGTGGGCGCCTGCTGGCAAGGTAACACACCTCACACACCCCCACTTACCCTACTTACCCGACGCCAAGGGGCCCGAGGTCATCGACGACTGGCCTCTCCACCCCGCGCACGGAGTCAACACCACCCTCGTCGTGGGCGCCTGCTGGCAAGGTAACACACCTCACACACCCCCACTTACCCTACTTACCCGACGCCAAGGGGCCCGAGGTCATCGACGACTGGCCTCTCCACCCCGCGCACGGAGTCAACACCACCCTCGTCGTGGGCGCCTGCTGGCAAGGTAACACACCTCACACACCCCCACTTACCCTACTTACCCGACGCCAAGGGGCCCGAGGTCATCGACGACTGGCCTCTCCACCCCGCGCACGGAGTCAACACCACCCTCGTCGTGGGCGCCTGCTGGCAAGGTAACACACCTCACACACCCCCACTTACCCTACTTACCCGACGCCAAGGGGCCCGAGGTCATCGACGACTGGCCTCTCCACCCCGCGCACGGAGTCAACACCACCCTCGTCGTGGGCGCCTGCTGGCAAGGTAACACACCTCACACACCCCCACTTACCCTACTTACCCGACGCCAAGGGGCCCGAGGTCATCGACGACTGGCCTCTCCACCCCGCGCACGGAGTCAACACCACCCTCGTCGTGGGCGCCTGCTGGCAAGGTAACACACCTCACACACCCCCACTTACCGTACTTACCAGACGCCAAGGGGCCCGAGGTCATCGACGACTGGCCTCTCCACCCCGCGCACGGAGTCAACACCACCCTCGTCGTGGGCGCCTGCTGGCAAGGTAACACACCTCACACACCCCCACTTACCCTACTTACCCGACGCCAAGGGGCCCGAGGTCATCGACGACTGGCCTCTCCACCCCGCGCACGGAGTCAACACCACCCTCGTCGTGGGCGCCTGCTGGCCAGGTAACACACCTCACACACCCCCACTTACCCTACTTACCAGACGCCAAGGGGCCCGAGGTCATCGACGACTGGCCTCTCCACCCCGCGCACGGAGTCAACACCACCCTCGTCGTGGGCGCCTGCTGGCAAGGTAACACACCTCACACACCCCCACTTACCCTACTTACCAGACGCCAAGGGGCCCGAGGTCATCGACGACTGGCCTCTCCACCCCGCGCACGGAGTCAACACCACCCTCGTCGTGGGCGCCTGCTGGCAAGGTAACACACCTCACACACCCCCACTTACCCTACTTACCCGACGCCAAGGGGCCCGAGGTCATCGACGACTGGCCTCTCCACCCCGCGCACGGAGTCAACACCACCCTCGTCGTGGGCGCCTGCTGGCAAGGTAACACACCTCACACACCCCCACTTACCCTACTTACCAGACGCCAAGGGGCCCGAGGTCATCGACGACTGGCCTCTCCACCCCGCGCACGGAGTCAACACCACCCTCGTCGTGGGCGCCTGCTGGCAAGGTAACACACCTCACACACCCCCACTTACCCTACTTACCCGACGCCAAGGGGCCCGAGGTCATCGACGACTGGCCTCTCCACCCCGCGCACGGAGTCAACACCACCCTCGTCGTGGGCGCCTGCTGGCAAGGTAACACACCTCACACACCCCCACTTACCCTACTTACCAGACGCCAAGGGGCCCGAGGTCATCGACGACTGGCCTCTCCACCCCGCGCACGGAGTCAACACCACCCTCGTCGTGGGCGCCTGCTGGCAAGGTAACACACCTCACACACCCCCACTTACCCTACTTACCCGACGCCAAGGGGCCCGAGGTCATCGACGACTGGCCTCTCCACCCCGCGCACGGAGTCAACACCACCCTCGTCGTGGGCGCCTGCTGGCAAGGTAACACACCTCACACACCCCCACTTACCCTACTTACCCGACGCCAAGGGGCCCGAGGTCATCGACGACTGGCCTCTCCACCCCGCGCACGGAGTCAACACCACCCTCGTCGTGGGCGCCTGCTGGCAAGGTAACACACCTCACACACCCCCACTTACCCTACTTACCCGACGCCAAGAGGCCCGAGGTCATCGACGACTGGCCTCTCCACCCCGCGCACGGAGTCAACACCACCCTCGTCGTGGGCGCCTGCTGGCAAGGTAACACCCCACACAAACCCTCTTTTATTTTAGTACAGTTATTAAATTCGTATAATACAGTCCACTTTCTTTAATTACCACAACCAGTGCGTTAACAAGTCCAAACCAAACTATATGGCGTTTCTGAAGTTGCTGCGCAAGCAGTTCGTCACACACACAAGGAACATGCGCCGTGTATTGGTCTACACCCGCACCCCTGTACGTTCCCTCTGATACCTAAAATTGTATGCTGCGCATCGACACGGACGAAGTTCCCAGCCGTCATAAAGATTGGTTCGGGCTATACAAGGGTCATGGATGTGTGTTGCTTAGAAAAAAAAAAATTTACCGCACATAACAAGTCAACAAGTGTTAATGTCTATTACTGTTATTGATTTGAAGTATGCAATGTAAAAGACAAATAATATATTTTTGTTTCAAAGACAAATAAAAGAATTATTTATTTTTATTGAAACCAAATCTCGTTTAAACTGTTTGTTTTGTCCTCAGGCACAGAACACGACATGAAACACCACCTACGCGGAGGACTGGCGGGACTGGGAGTGCTGAGGGGAGGCGTGCAGACACCACGATCACTCTCCTGTCTCGCTCACTGCCGGGAGGGACTCAGTCTCGCGCCTGATCTATGTCAGTATCATTGTAATATTACTTTTTTCATGGGAGAATCATATTTCGATATATTTAGACCAGGAATGATAACATGTTCTCAGAGAAAACTGATTTTAAGCCGTTATTTCATTGATTTTCAACGAGTGAATGAGTTTATTGGAGCCTATAACCTTTCCCCTTCCCCTACTTGCGGAAGGGATGAAAAACTGACACTTGTCTTAGTCACAAGTATTGGAAGTCTGATCATAAATGACCACAGAAAACCAACCTAAAATGACAGCATTCGTGCTGTCGTGTTTCGTTAGTGAGACCGCAGGACCGGAGGCCCAATGATAATAAATAATAATAAATGTTTTCGGACATTACACACACAACGCCATCTAGTCCCAAGCTAACTATAGGTACTAGACAACTGATACAAGTACATCATGACTATTTTTTTGTAACTACATACACATTATACATAGGAAACACCCAAACTCCTAAACAAATATTTGCAGATCATACAAACTTTTGGTCCAACCCGGGAATCGAACCCGTGACCACAGAAACATCTCAATAGTCCGCCATAGTGAGTCACCATGCGGCATTATTGCATTATGCATATTGTGGCCACCACTCTTGGATTCTACTCATATACTTTCCATCAAGCAGAGTAGAGTTGTGGTGACCTCCAAATACAGCGCAACAACAATATCACATACTACAGCGCCCTCTACCGAATATACGTCGAACTACGGAGTAACGAAGGCAACGAAGAAACTACCAATCCTGAATCGCACAATAGAAGTTCTCGCGCCGATTAACATATATACCAAATCCCAACATTAACCGTTGGGCAGTGGCCCACCAGGCCTGATCGCCTCGCCTGGTCGGAGGATCCTCCCTTTGTGTTGGAGGGACATGACACCCGTTCCTCCACAGAGTTACTTTAGCAGGGTCATACCTGGAAAAAGAAGTACAAATTATTAAAAATTGCGTGCGTCAATATTAAACAATAAAAACATATAAGTTTTATATATATTCGTAATCACCATAAAAAATCTTTATTTTGATACCACACTCGATGTATTTTGAAAACTTTTTTTTATATTACTTTTTGGCGCCAAAAATCCTTATTTTAATTTGTTTTTAATTTTGAGGTAGCCAGTGTCACTCTTACGACTAATGCCCGGTTCCTATAACCAACGAATCGTTAATGTTAAAAGCTTCCATCCGTTTTTGAGCTACGACTAACGAACCGAATTTTGCGTTCCTATATTTTTTTGCATCAACTACCTGCGACGACCAGTTTTTGGTTACCCGCTTACTGACGCCCTCCCTCAACACTCGTTGCGTTTCGTTTTTACAATAAACATATTTCGAATTAAAACAGGACCGAATCAATATATTTGTTATTTTGAGTCTAATAAATATTTATATAAGTCCATCATACAGAAAACTAAGTTTTTTGTACGTTTATAATTTAGGTGATGGTTAAACCTTGCTAGAAAATAATTTTAGTTATTCGGGTTGTTGAAGTATGAACAAAACGAATCGTGCAACTCGCGCCAAAAAGAGAATACAACCACTACGTTACGTTTGACTTTGACTCGCGCGTCGAATTGCAAATTGCAGATTGAAGTCTTGTTTGACTCCTATTTCTAATTGAAAACCTACGAAATGGATTGTACTAGTATTACTTTGGTAAGTACATTTTAGTTTATGGTGTAACTCTAATATTCTAGAAAGCCCAGTTCTGTAGTATGTTCTGACTGATGTTTTGTATTACAGAAGACAAAGCATGCAATGACCAAGGATGAAGTGTCCCTTTTATTAGATTTAATTGAAAGTAAGCCTATTATAACTAGCAAGGAGACCAATGCTTCATCAAATAAATTAAAAGAAGAAGCTTGGAACTCCTTGACAGAAAGTTACAATGCAAAAAATGGACAATTTCCGCGACATAAGGACCAGTTAAAATCTAAATGGGACAATTTAAAAAAAGCAGCTAGGAAAAGATGTCAGCAAATTCGCCTGAATAATTTAAAGGTATCAGTTATATTTTAAAATACCATTGTTTAGTTTTATATAAAGCGCATATTCTCGGCTGCTTCCAAAAATGAATTTCGTTATGAATATTAAGTTTTTTTAATACAGACTGGTGGTGGGAAACCGGATTTCATTCCCCATGATGAAATTCTGGCCAGAGTAACAGGTCAGTTGGGATCAACTTGCACTGGGTTTACAGTGCCATTTGGTGGTGATGGAGTGGGTTGCACTGAAGAGGTAGTTTTACTTGATGGTGCTGGTGTCGGTGATGGTATTTCGTCCCCTATACCAATAGACAAAGTGGTGTTCGATGAGATTACTACACCAGAAACCAAGTATATCTCATTACCATTACCTATAAGCGAAGGTACATTATTTTCTTAATTGTTTTATTGTGTATGTATATATTTAGGAGGGTTTTAGGAGTTAATATAAATATTAACTCCTTCATGTTCATGGAAACATTCATGCATGGCTGGGGCACACATAAGGTTAAAAACCTTTTCATACTTTTGTATCGGTGTATGTATTACATTAGAATATTCAGGTGGAGTGCTGCATGTTTTAGATTCACAATTACACTGTATTCTGGAAATTATCTGTTGATTCAAAAATATAGGCATGGCAATGTGTCAGGTCGGGAATTTATATTTTGATTTTACAGCTAAAAAAAGAAAAGCAGATGGGCCTTTAAAACCTAGATGCCTGTATGGAATGACTAGTATGTCCAAAGAATTGCAGAACAAAGGTACACATTGCCTTACTTAGCCCATTTAAACTTAATGATTTTATAACTTTAAATTAATTGTATTTTCTTTATTAACACAGGAAAGAAGAAGAAATATGATGGGGATGGAAAGCGAGAAATGTATTTAGCAATTCAAAGATATTATGAGGCCAAAACAGTGAAAGCTAATTTAGAAATAGATTTACTTAGAATAGATTTAGCGAAAAAAAACAGCCTAGCATCAACTAGTACAGTAGATTAGACTTTAATTCTATAGTTTATAAGTATAGTGAAATGTTTACTAACATAGTTTTAAGTTATATGCAGTAACAACAATTGTATACTAGTATACTTGTAGGTTAAGGTGGTGCATGTGTTCATTTAATAAAAAAAACGAATTGTTTAAAAAAATGAATTGTTTTTATTATGTTATAACTCTATCCTTAAATAATGTTACTCTTAAATACTTATTATACTGATCATTATGCCGCCATTGTGTCATTCCAGGCTGAAAATAAAGAAATTAATTAATACTTTCTAATACCAAAGTAATCCTATAGGTTTTTAACATTATGACGACATACTTATTAAAATAGTTAGCAATCAAAGTGGCTCGTTCTGTGTTGAGTATGTCTTCAGGGTTGTTGGTAGGTAGCTCAGCATTTACCTGCAATTCTGTAAGGTCCTCCAATGGTATCTCCACCTCAGGAGGAACATCACCTATGCTGTGTATCCGGCATATATTGTGTAGTACAGCGGTTGCAATTATAACTGCATGTGCATTTAACAGGCTTAACCGCAAAGTTAGAGAAATGACTGGAAATCTCCTCTTCCAAACTCCAAAACACCTGGAACAAGAACAATTCATAGACTTTCCACTTTTTACCCATGGTACAAGACTCCAGTAACATAGATCCTTTTTCCATATATTGTCATAGGTTATTTAAATTAGATTTTAATCAAATGAAAGAAAATTTGTGATGTTTGTTTTTTACTTTAATGACCTCAAACATTTTAGCATAAGCATACCTCTAATATGTTGGTAATATTTCTATGTTAAATTGATAAATAGAACCAATTTAAAATTACCTGTAGTACTACCAGACAGGATAGTATATCTACAAACAAAAATAATCCCTTTGGCAGTACCACAGGTAAGAAGTTGGGCTGTCATAGTAATAGCCTGTTGCCGTATTAAAGAACTTTTAAATAATTACCTTTCAATGCAGTTTCTAGTTCTGATTTGAGCTTCATTATACAGTACTTCTCCTCTACTTCCTGGGTTAAGTAGAGGTGTCAAAAGGTATGGCTTCAATGGGTACGCACTATCTCCAAGTAACCACTTATTGCCAAATATACCACTTTCACACTGAGCTGAATATAACAACATAATATTAATACCATGTTATTGATTCATGTGATTATATTGTTATTAAGTTGCTGCATTACCTCGTAGTTCTGAATTATTGAAGATTGTTGCATCGTGAGAAGAACCTGGCCAACGAGCCACTACGTTCATCAATAGTAAATTAGCATCACAAACTGCTTGAACATTGATAGAGAAGTACCCTTTTCGGTTTCTGAATTCCTCTCCTATCTGAGAATCTAAACAGCAGAAAGCCAGTAGTTAGGTATTTGTGAAGTTATAAATTATTATAATAAAAAAAAATGTTCTATAATGTCATTGAATAAAGATTGTAGTGAGCATTTTTAACAAGGAAATATAGATAGATATAGCATACTTGTGTAAATGTAATATACTGTAAACTAGTTAGAATCTGTAATGTCATGTTAATCCTATATTTGTCTACCAATGCATTTACATAGGTAGAATGTAAAGACATATTTTAGAATGTAACAAATACCAAAATTACTTACTGGGAGATTGAATTCTAATATGTGTCCCATCAATTGCACCTAAAACACGTGGAAAACCAGCTATTTGGTAAAATGCCTCGTCTGTGTCACTTCTGATTTTAATATATTTGTTATATAGTTGAGCTATTGCAAAGCTCACGTCGTGCACAATGCGACTGGCTGATGATTTGGCAACACCAGTGAAATCTTCAACTGACAGCAACATGGTCCCCAAAGCATAAAACCTTAGTGTCAGTAGCACTTGATGCAATGGAGATATTCCATGATTCCTGAAAGAAATAAGTACGTAAAAATAAATGGTATCAATAAAAAAATATCATGCAATTTCCGATGATTTTATACATCAGCCAGCAGATGACAGAAGGTACTTACCTGGCTCCTGTTACTCGCAAATGGGGATGAATTTCCATTAGTAATCGTTCTACAGCCGGCTTATTAAGCCGAAATCGCAGCTGGAACTCGTATGCATCTAATGTATTAAAATAGTTCACTCTTTCTTTGTAATTTCTACGAGGTACTTCTTCGTCGGATTCAAGCTCGGAAGTCCAGCCCGACAACACATTGAAAATTTCCGTATCACTTTCTGAACTCGACATTTTGTTAATATGTATCTTTGAAATTAGTAGAACCTAAGATTCTAATCGTGTGTCTTTAATCATAATTTGTCTAAAACTGTAATAAAAAGTAAACAGAATTATAAAACCAATACATAACCGACCAAAATCCAGCGGTAGCGAAACGAAATACGGATGGTAATTTTGACAGTTCACTGACATTTCATTTTGAATATAGGAACACAATATTTGTCATTTCCATAGAAATTGCTTACGGATGGTAGTTGGTAACCCTCCCATCCGTTAGTACCAACCTTCGGTAATTTGCCCTACAAGCCGTTTTTTATAGGAACGGCTTACGCTTACGTCTGGAAGAAAATGTTACAGTTCGTTACTGGAACGAGTCGTTTTACAATTATAGGAACTGGGCATAAGACGAATCTATTGACACCACTCACATAAAATACGACAAGCCGTTTAGGCTCTAGGGCGTGCCAAAGAAATATACATACATTCACACACTCGAAAAACATAACCCTCCTTTCGCAGTCGGGTAAAAAGCTTCTGGTTTTTTTCTGAACTTGTTTTTGTGTGTGTCAGATTTGAAGTCGGTGTCGGTGGAGGGCGACGGCGTGGCGGACGTGGAGACGCTGCTGCGGCGCGTGTCGTATGGCGACGCTCGCGCCTTCCCCACGCCGGGACGCCGCAACGTGCACGTCGCCACCACCATCACGTGAGTCACCGTCTTAAACACACACAAACACATTCAAAACACTACTGTTGCGACACACATTGTTTGAAAGTGCTAGTAAAGAAATTTCACTGTGTTAAATTTTTCAAGGAAATAACGATTTTAAATCTACAGTTATAAAGTGCAATTCAGGTCGCACATTTATCTCTACCTAGATTGAGACCGCTATACATAACATGGTACATAACTACATACTTACAGTTCAGAATGACATAGCTTACTAATATTTCCATTTATGTATTCTATTATTTATTTTTTAAATAAAGTACTTGAGCCAAGATAACATTTTTGCTGTTTAAAAATTTATATTATACTGTAAGGCAGTCCTGTTGTTACAACTATCGTAAATATGACCCAGTTGACCCAACTATAAATATATACTAATAGGGATCTAAAAATGAAACTGTGGTGTATATTTATAAACCACACTAAATTACTTTATACTTTATCCAGGTAACGAAACAATAGCGCGATTCAGACGAATAGTACACTGCCATCTATCAGAATATGTACGATCTAAACTTATTTATTTGCACTAAATGAAATATCGATACAATAGTAAGATTAAGGGTAAAACATAACAAATAACTGAAAATAAATTTATAAATTAAACCAATTTTTATTTCAATAAATTATTTACAAAGGACTTATTACAAGTTGAAACCGTGAAATACCTGCCCTGTTTATAATTAAAAAAAAGGTTTTTTAAAAACACATTTTCCCTCTAGATGAGTTTTAAAAGCGCGGTATTAAAATATAGCGGTATGATTCCAGGTGTGACAACGGGCGTATGATCGTGGCCCGTCCAGCGGAGTCATACATAATGGTGCTGGCTCCTCAGACGCCCAGCATCCTGCTGAACGGCAGCGAGGACCTGGCGCGGGACTACGCTCACTTCCGAGCTGGACTCACCGTGTTCCCGGACCTCACTGTCAGAGTGCTCGCTCCTGGAAACGAAAGACCCCTGCCTGGTAAGAAGACATGCTTAATAAATAACAATAATAGAATACTCTTTATTTGCACACCATATTAGAGAGTTAAATAAAAATACACAAAAAAAGTCCGATTTGTAGTCTACAAAGGGCGGATTTGTTGCTGAAAGCAGTCTCTTCCAGGCATCCTTAGGATGAATCAAATGTTTCAGAGAGATAGTAGTAGTTGAATGTGCATTGAGCTTGACGAAATTATATCTATACACAAAAATATATATAATTATATATATAAACATACACACAGATATAAAACACATACTTAAACATACCAATAGATAAACATACAATACATATATACATAACTAAAATTACTTAATTAAATTACATATGACTGACTGACTGACTCAATTATGATGCATAGTAATCGTGAAACATCTTCTTGAATATACTTATTGTTTGCGCTTGCCTGATGTTTACAGGCTATGCATTCCACAAGCGTACAGCTGGAACAGTGAAAGACTGGTCATAAAAGTTTGTGGAATAAATAAAATAATATAATAAGTTTGGTGATCCACGCAATTACGTTCACGTCACCTATTGCCCGTAGCGTGAACAAATTTGTTTACCATAAAAAGGTTATAGTGAGCCAACCTTGAAAGTAGGATAAATATGCCATCGTTTTTAATAAAGTTTTGGAAGGGAACAATTTGCTATATATTGTTTTATGAAAATAACCATTTACGCGGCGCACGCAATGGAAGTTCCGTTAAAGAATATTTTTTCCTTGTTTTTGCAAAATTTTTAATTGAGACATTTGGTCTTAGCGTAATGTTATATAGCCTGTAGCCTTTGATAACTGGACTATCCAACACTGAAAGAATTTCTCAAATTGTACCAGTACTTTCTGAGTAATTTCAGGAATGGACCAGTACTTCATTTTTATGCGTTCAATCAAATAAATACGGACAGAACGATATTATACGTATAAGTGTTAAATCTGTGTAGTTTATAAACCAGGAAATTTCAAGAAGAAAATAATAAATAATAATAAATAGTAAAAAATAGTTTCATAGGCCATTCCTTAGAAAAGAGAAGGACATTTATTATCAATAATATTTATTGAACACATATCACACTGACATATTGACCGGCCTGTTGGTTCTGAGTAGTAGTGACCCTAGCTAATAAAACCGTTGGTAATTTCCAGAAGAGAGTCAGAAGTTGGACTCGTGCGTGGTGTCGGTGTACCCGGCGCTGAACCCGGACCACGAGGCGCTGGCTCTGCGCGAGGCGGCCGCCCTGCCACTGCGCTACGACATCCGCGCCGCCGTCACGCGCGACGGAGCCATCCTCACCGGCGCCGACACCGTCGACAACTACCAGAAGGTACGGACCCAACTAACACTCTTATTGTCAACTAGCTGACCCGGCGAACTTCGTACCGCCATATTCACATATCTGTCACAGCTTCCCACAGGCAGTGTACAGTCGCGCACAAAAAAAAACTTTTATCCTTATCTTTTTTTTTTCTTTCTAGCAAAAAAAGAATGAATAAAATCGGACTATGTGTTATTGATTTACAACTAAGTACATATTTTGACTTTCATCCCCTCTCTCCAGGAAACCGTGTTGAATTTCGGGATAAAAAATATCCTGTGTCCTGCCTCGTAGTATGAATTCAATTCAAGCCAAGTTTCATTTGATTCAGTAGTTTCGGCGTGATGCGCGGCCAAGCTACAGACAGACAGACAGACAGACAAAAATGAATAAAAAAATACAGTTTTGGCTTCAGTATCGATTATAGAGTGCCCTCCAAAAAAAATTTCGAAATATCTTTAATGTACAGAATTGCACCTGTTACATTTTTAAGTATATAGATAGGGTACATGACACCTTAGTCAAAGTACCGTGGGAGAGCCACGCTTCAGCATGAATGGGCTGACTCGACCGGAGTGATACCACGGCCTCACAGAAAACTGGTGTGAAACAGCGCTTGCGCTGTGTTTCACCGAGTGATTGAGGATACCGGAGGCCCGTACCCCAAAGCCGTCCTCCTCCTCACAGGCCGGCAACGCATTTGTAACGCCTCTGGTGCTGCGGGTGTCCATGGGCGGTGGTAATCGCTTGCCATCAGGCGATACGTCTGCTCGTTTGCCCCCTATTCCATCTGTAAAAACGATAACTTTGTATGAAATATGTGCTAAATACAAATTTTTGACGTCACTGTTTTACATTACTGAATTGAGCAATATATTTCAATGTTTTCCTGATTAAAAATTGTAATAGAAATAAAAAGCTGTGATAATTATGTTTTCCGAGATGTTTTGTAATATTCCTTTTAATGAAGGAGACATCGGTATTTACACTCGGACCCAATCCGGCGCCCGGTTCGCCGGCGGCGGATTGGGTCCAAGTGGATATCATCCTCCCGGGCCTTCTCCGCCACCTCCTTCTGCGAGATTACGTCTTCGCAGAAGGTTGCGACCGCGATAAAACTGTTGTCGCTACCGGCCATGGAGCGTATGACGGCCGGTAGCGAGAGATCTCCTCCGATGACTGTAGTGAGCGCCCGACGCTGCTGCGCCCAAGCGGGGCAAACCGCCAGCGTGTGCTGGGCCGAGTCCTCACTGCAGTCGCAGTGGTGGCAGGCGGGACTCAATTCCCTCCTGGCGACCGAGTGCAGGTACTTCCCGAAGCAACCGTGCCCGGAAAGGACCTGCGTCAGTCGGAAGGAAAGGGTCCCGTGCTGCCGCCCTGCCCACTCGAGGATGACCGGCTGAAGAGCCTCCACGGCGGCAAAGCCAGCGCGTGGAGTCTCCAGCCGGAACGACCAGCGAGCCATCGTGGCTGCCACCCGTCGATACACTTCGGCGAGCACTTCCGCCTCCAAATAGCACAAAAGAGCTGGTACAACCCTCTTACAGTAGACCAACCTAAAGTGACAGCATTCGTGCTATCGTGTTTCGTTGATGAGTGCGAGAGCGGAGGCCCGATGCAAAGCATCTCAATAGGCCGCCATGGTGTGGGTCACCATGCTGCATTCTCTACATTCGGCATGAGTGACCACCACGCATTGATTGGCAGGATCATAAAAAATGTTATACGCTACGTAACGTATGCACACGTGTACGATACAGTGCACGTACGTAATAAACAAATACAAGTGATTTTAGGTATGTTCTTAATTTTAATGATATTGTGGTATTAAAACCAACAAACTTACAATATTGTGCAGGTGCTCCGTGATATCGAGTACAGCAACAAGAAGCCGGCGTACTATCTCAACCGCGTGTTCAAGCTGACCTGCTCCGAGCTCAACGGACGTTTCACCAGCAACGAATATGTGCAGACGGTATGTACAACACTCATCCATATTTCCATAATATTATTATAAATTTGAAAGTTTGTATGTCTATTACGCTTTTATGAATGATCAAGGCCGTAAACAGAAAGATTTGAAAGCCTTTAGATGAGACCCATACATATACCTCAGTTTGTTTTCAGGACTGAGGAAGAAGTAAAATAAAAATTGGTTAATAAAGCCTATGTTTGAATGACTTTCAATTAACTTATTTGAATTTCTATAAGAGTTCGAATGAACCCTTATAGAACTGTCTGATCCCGTCGTCCTTATAGAACGAACGCTCGGAGAGCATCGGCCCACTTTTTTCTTTTCACATAGACCGGATCGTATGCGCTTGGAATTGGCCGGAGCGGAGCCGCCAACTATTTCACATAGACAGGCTGTGGAAGAGAATTGGAGCCACGCACGCAATCGGTCGACTCCTCTTATTATTTCACACGAAGCGCGTTCAAGCATTCTTAATGACAAAAGAAGTGCACATGCAAAAATAAACTTTATTACAATTACTCAAACCTCTGTTTCTCACATGATAAAAATCTGCTCTTCTCTGCAAGCGGGTCTGTGTGAACGGACCCTAATACACACATATCCACGCACACATATGCATACACACACATATGAATACACATACGCAACTTTGTTTAAATGAACAGTAAGTAAATGTGACTGTGTGTGTTGTCCAGCTGACCGTAGTGCACCCGCACATGTCCGGCGGGGAGGCGGCGCGGGAACTTCACCCCAGTGGCATGGCAGACAAGGCAGACGCCGTCGCACGGGACAAGCAGGTAACCGATACGATTTCACCTTACTATACATTGTGTTTATAATAATAATAATTTATATTTGATGATGATTATGATTGATGTATGAAATCGGTTACAAAATATCAATGCAAACATATTTTGTGTCATATTTTGAATTTTTAAATAAAAATGAACAATGTAAGAATATTGTTCATTTTTATTTATTTATAATGGAGGAATTTTGGTATCAAAAGAGAAAAATTGGGTTACGCGGAAAATATGTAGATGACGTTCTTCAACTAACTTTTGAATTTAAAGAAAAGAGTAAAAGTTTCCGTCCCTACTTCTGGTTTATGGTACAGTTACCTTGCTACACCGTATCTGATATTGTCGTTGCACATGTCCAGGCAGAGCACGGCGCTCACCACGGCGCGGGCCACGCGCTCACACCGCGGGTGTACGCTGCGCACGCGCAACGAGACGCGCACCTCGCAGACCTGCCCGCGCCTCGTCTCATCGACCTGCACGCCGACCGCCCCGCCAGTACGTACCACACCACACCCGTCACTACACGTCTATCTATCTTCCTCTAATTTAACATATCATTCATTCATTCATCTGAACCTTTCTGCCAAACTAGGTTATAATTTAATATATCGTTCATTCGTTCGTTCATTCCTCTGAACCTTTCTGTCAAACTAGGTTATAATTTAATATATCATTCATTCGTTCGTTCATTCCTCTGAACCTTTCTGCCAAACTAGGTTATAATTTAAAATATCATTAATTCGGTCATTCATTCAATCCTCTGAACCTTTCTGCCGAACTTGGTTGGAGTCGACTGTAACTTTACTATGAAACTGGAGCGACTAGATTTCCACGACCAAAGTACTATACAATATCGTTTTTACAAACAATATTGTCGAACTTTTGGCTCCGACTATCTGTAACGATTGTCAAGGATATTGTTATGGCAACTACCATGGCCTATATATATATATTATATATATATTTTGGAATACCAACAAATAAATTTTCTAGAAACTAATAACATAGTAACCATTAACAAGCATTCGAAAATAAGTTTTAATTATTGAACTATGAAAAAGAAGGAAATAATAAATACAAGAGATACATACAAAATCTTATTAGTTCATCATTTCAAGATCAAACTTAGAAAATCCAAGGTGTTTATTGTTTTTACCTATGATGGCTTAGATCCAAACATTTTAAGCACGACGGCATAGTAATTGTAAGCAGTCACCTTGTCGTATAATCCAATGCAAGGTCAAATCCCAGGTAGAACAAATGTTTGTGTAATCCACGACTTTATTATTCTAAGACTGAATGTTCTTTATGTCCGCATGTATATTTCTAAGATTTTTGCAACACAGGAATACATCTAATTCGAAAATTATCTTTTTAAAAATAAAATTAATCTCATTTTTTTTTTGTAATGTGCTGGGATATTAACAAGTGTGTATAATCTAGACCACGTGGCCCTGCTGATCGGCGTGGTGTCGTGCGGCGTGATCGTGCTGGCGGCGGGCGTGTTCGTAGCACGAGCACGGGGATCACGCTCAGCCCGAGCACGCACCCCGCCCGCCCATCACGCTCTACACGCGCTACACACGCTACGAGCACGCGAGCACGACTCGGAGATGGCCTGGGACGACTCCGCGCTCACCATCACCGTCAACCCTATGGAAGAGGTACGTATCATAAAGACTGCACCGCTGGCATAGTGGCCTCTAAACTTCTTGCTATGCTGAAGTATTATGGGTTCGGTCCGCACATAGAACAATCGCTGTGTGTGATGATTCACAAATTGTTGTTCTTAGTCCGAGTGTTCTTTGTGACAGTGTCAAGAATCTGTACTAATAAATAAAGCTGAAGAGTTTGTTTGTTTGCTTGAACGCGTAAATCTCAGGAACAGGAACCGATTTGAAAAATTATTTTAGTGTTAGATAGGCTCTTTATCGAGAAAGGCTATAAGGCTATATATCATCACGCTAAGACCAATAGGAGCGGAGCACCAATGAAAAATGTTACAAAAACGGGGGAAACTTATTACGCTACGGGCAATAGGAGACGTAAACGAGGTTACGTGGGTCAGCTAGTATTTGTAAAGTCCCGCTACATAAAGTGTGTTTAGTAATACACTTTTTCCTCTATTACTCTCATAAATGTCGTAATAGATGATTAAAGAAACAAACTGCATGGTTGGCGTCCTGGTTTAAGCGGTCGCCACGCCGCTCTCTACTGTGTCAAGTGTTGTGGGTTTAAACCCCACATAGAACAACACTTTGTGTCATCCATAAATTGATGTACTGATTCTGTAAGATGTGTTTGTTAAGTCCCCTGCTACACAGGATGTTCATTCCTAATGCGGGAGTTGTCTTTAAAAAAAAAGTATGTGCTATTGTTAATAACTGGGATTTCTAGAATACGTCTCTTGAGAGCCCAGCATATTTGGGCCAACTCTACCATTGTGCCAGCCAACGTGCATGCGTGCGTGTGCGTACGTGTACGTGTGTGTGTGCGTGCTTCTCCCTCTTTACTCTGATTTAAAAGGGTTAATTAATTATTTTGGTTGTGAATGAAACCGTTGTCATGTCCAGTCCGCAGCCCCGTCGTGCGGGACCCACGCGGCCGCCGCGGACAGCTCGGACGGCGAGTCGTGCTCCGACACCGACTCCGACCAACACGACTCCTCCGACGAAGACGAAGAAGGTAATAAATCACTTGGTTCGAGTTTCAGTATTTATTTCAATCGAACAATATTTTTTTCATCCCACCATCTCGGAAAGAGTATTTTTGCCCTTCGATATCTGAGTGCAAAAGCCGTTTTTATCCGCTAGAGGATAAAGTAAAATTGAATTAAGATCATCGTGTGCACTTGGCTTGTGAAGTCAAAACATCATTAAACCTATTTATTTCTGCCTTCATGCTGCCGAATTTATCATACAAAGTTTTTTAATTTGTTAAAAACTCAGACTCGGAACCTTCTTGGTGTACCTACTTTGTTTAAATTTAGTATCTTGTGATTGTAAATGCTTTTTTGCATTTAGTCATTTCCTCGCTGAGGTGGAATGAAAAGTAACGTGTTGCACTCGAGTGCAAAGATTTTTCACCTCGTGCTCTTTTGATTCCCTCGCTGACGCTCAGGATTCTAATTTTTGAATCACTCGCTGCGTTCGTGATTCAATTTTAAAATCGGTTGTTCGGTCATCAAAATTGAGCACGCGGTTAAAAAGCAATTTTGCACTCTTGTATAACAAATAACTATTACTAATAGGTGTTTTTTATAAGAACTAAAGCATAAAAAGATTTCCAATCAATAAAGTCAAGTTGTCGAGTCGCATCACATATAATTAAACAGGATGTGAGCTTTTATTGCTAATTATAAGTTACATAAAACATAAAAAAAAATGTGGTAGTCAAACAAGTTATTTTTCCACAGTGATGCCGGGCAAGGAACACAAATACAGGAACATCAGCCAGTTGGAGTGGGACAACAGCACCATGTAATGCGCATGCGCCGCCCGGTACTTAACGCGCACCCACACATGCGTCACCCCCCCACCACCTCTCCCCACCCCCACCACTCGCCTCACCGCCCTCCACCTAGCGATACTTCTGTACACGTCACTAGGATACTAGTTAAAAATCTAACATAAGTTCGTAGGAAATTATACCCTATTCCAATGGATTAATGTTTCAAATTGGTTGGTTTTACACTTTTGTTTATGGCTCGAAGAATAATCCGTCATTATTTTACCATACGCAGTTGTATATTTCTAAAAAAGATGTATTTGAATATAAGAATATGTGTATAATGTATATGAAATAAGTACAAGTTGATATTATATAATGAATTGCGAGAAATAATCGTTGAGGTAGTATTTACGTATGGAAGTTTTAATTTTCGCACAATAATTCTTAGACTATCTCACGTTTAATTCATTTTGCATGTTAATCGCACAAAAGAGCTAAATTTAAAGAGTACTGTTCGATTCTAACACTATCTTTCGGTTGTAGACGTGTATCGAAGTATCGCTGACGGTTGAAAAAAATCAGTACATTTGTAAAACGGAATTGATTTTATATCCACGTCAGTTGATAACGTACCTTTTACCTCTGTAGTGTGTATGAAGCTTTGCACCGACACTCGCGTGGCATAAGACTTGGTATGTTATATCGACGTCAATGACGCGCGGTGCACTCACTAAACGCAACTGACGCATGTCATATTGACAGCTGTCAAAGACAGCCGAGTTGAGATTACATTGTTGGTGAGATTATTGTGAAATCTATGGAAATTTAAGTATGATATTATATTGTGACGTATGCATGTGTAGTTGTGCGCACATCGACTTCGATATAAGTATACATTTTATTTGTAGTTACTTCTAAGGTCTTTAAAAATGATCATATCAAATTTATACGTAACACAAATTAATTATTTTTTACTTCCTCGCTTGCTTTTTGTAGAAGGACGTTCGTCGTTGTTTTAGAACAGCAAAATAGGGTTCTCGACACCTTTTCTATTCATTTCTATGTTTAAGACAAATGGAAAAAACTGTATGTATTAAATCGTAGTCGTTGTAATTTCGTATGGAGTCGGTATTAAGAGGAACCTAGCGTGTAAGCTATCAGATACTATGATTGTATATTATTGGATACATAAGTGATTGTAAGCTTCTATCGTTCTGCGCACAGTGAGTTCTTCGAACCTAAATCCGTTCTCCCGCATTTATTTCATTAGTACAACAGCAAAAATGCATTTTTTACGGTACAAAACGCTTCGGGATTTCCCCATTCATGTAGTTTTAAAAGTAAATGTTTGTCACTCGGCAAAAATGTCCGACACTTTATATACCCTGTACGAGCTTTTCAATAAAACGGCTTAAATGTAATTAAGCACAGAGTTATTTGAGAAAAAAAACATAGATGTACGATATTATACACATTATACAGAAAGTATCGGTTTAGGATCAGCTACTATATAATGAACTATATTAATTATATATATATATTTTGAATGCGTTAAGGATTTTTACTAACAATTAGGTACTAAGTGGCTATATGTTAGTGACGCGCTCCCGAGGGAAATGGCAAACGAAGACGCGTCGTAGACCTAAGTGTAGGTAGGTTTCGTTTCTCTGTCCACTGTCCGCTGTCAGCTTGGACGCGGCCGCGCTCTCACTCGCACGCGCCGCGCCCGCCTCGCTCTGTCTCACTCGGACGTTGCATATCAAGGACCGTTTGCCATATTAGCATAGTAATGTCTTTAAGAACACTGACTGTACAATCGTTAAGCAATGTTGTGGACATAATCATCGGTGTACTCTTCTAGTTGAACGTCACGTGTTGTTTTCTGTCTCTTTCTATCTGACGCTTCAGTTGACTGTTGTGTTTTTAGTTAAGTTTTTGTGGCGCCATCTGTTTTGCGGTACTTAAGAACTATGAAAAGACAACCATGTAAAGTTGTGTTATAAGGAATGAAGATGGCGCTACTGTCTTGGAACAGCGAGCGCGCCCTGGAGGTTTTGTTAACGTTTCCAAATTATTTTCGTTAGTAGATGAACAATTTTAGTGCCATTATTGATGTTTTGTACAACGATTTGTTTTACCCCTGTCGCGCCCTCGCTGGTTTCAACATTTTGTTACACCCTCGACAACCGTCCAGTGCCCATTTCCCGATATTATTATTTCCCTGGATCTGATAACAGTTTTAACATTGACCGGATAAAGCTCAAAATCCCGCACAAATGCAGGCATTTGCTGATAGAGCCCAGTTGTAAATCCTAAAGTATTACGTGAGGTAGCTACTTATTATAATCTTTTTTTATTACTATTTCATTGTAATACATTTTATTTTTTCTTTTTGTATTATCTCGGTATTATTACTGTATCATTAGGGAACTTCTTTGATGTATGAATTATTATATTTTAGCTAAAAATAAAGTTGGTTTAAAATATTTACTGGTGTTTAATTTCTTATATGTATTTACCTACCTAGGAAAATCCCCTTAGAAGGCACACACCACCTGCGTTAAGGCGCGTCTCCACCGAAATTCGACAACACAAAAGTTGACAGCTTTTGTTCTGTGGAGACTCGGCTTTAGTCTGTATGAGAGGGTCCCGTGTTACCTCTTGGCCCGACCCTCTATAATCTATATCGATCCTCGAAATGACGTGCCGTAGGCCGTATGGCCTACCTACCTGACATTCTGATGGCCTACAAAGGAGAAATACAAAAATACTTCATTTCATGGAGACTTGAAGTTACACATATGAGAATATTAAATCTTATTGTGGAAGCTATAATAGCTTATATAAGTTTATAAAATACAAATATATTATGATTGCATGAATGTATTATTTTCTTTTATACAAAACAATTTGCTTTAGAAAGTTTATTTGTGGCCAATGAAAGCTAAATAAATAAATAAATATTTCGGACATCTACCACACAACGCCATCTAGTCCCAAACTAAGCAGAGCTTGTGTTATGAGTACTAGACAACTGATATAAATACTTATAACTTTTTTTTTGTAAATACTATACTACATGTATATATTATACATAGAAAACACCCAAACTTCGAAACAAATATTTGTAGATCATACAAACATTTGGTCCGACCCAGGAATCGAACCTGAGACCTCATGATCAGCGGTCGCTCACGCCAACCGCTAGACCAACGAGGCAGTCAATGAAATCAATGGAAATGAATTCAATTTATTTACTTGCAGAAGTATCGGTATACAGAGATCTTTACAATGTTATAATAATATGTGTAACATAATTTGGTAATTAAATTGTCATAACTGATCTCTTTTTACAAAAGTATTTTTTTTTATAACTAGAACGTTTGCCATTATTTATTAATGGCATAAATACATTTAAAAAGTAAAACACTTTCGTCGTTCTAATTACCTTAGCCATCTGACGACTAAACGTTGAAACATTATAGTGCCTAGAGAGCGTGCAGAAAAACTACCGAAACTACGGAACTCACAGATAGATGGCGCTGTATAACACTTTTATTTATGTCGTTGCGGTCGTAATAGCCGACTAAAGAGAGCAAACGACAGCACTGCAAAGAGAAATATTTGACTCGTGTATGGCCAGTACCTCCTTTCTAAGCAGAGGACTATGTGCAGCAGAAGAATGTTAAAGGGTGTTAATGAATAATTAATACCTACAACATTATTTTACACTACCGATGAACTGCGGCTCCGACGATTTTAGTCCTTTTGGGGTAAAACATCCATTCCAGTTTCGATTTGCTACTCTTATGAAAGGACCTATCGACTACTCTTACAGAAAGGTGTAGGATCCTAGTATCAAAACGGGCAACTGTACTTCCCCGCTTCTTCTACGCATGGCGTGGAAGTAAAACAGAAGTTAGGGATAGCAAAGCTCTAATTTCTGTTGGAGCCCTACAGAAGTAACCGTAAGTACATATTCTTATCTGTATGGAAGTAACTAGCTACATTGTTCTATGTCAAAACTATTGGTGACGAGCATATTCCCTAGCGGCAAATCGCAAAACTAACGTATGACAGATAAAAATACGTATTCACGTTAACATTCCACTTTTAAAATACTGTTCACCCTCACGAAGTGGTCTTATAGTATTTTTTACTACTCCGTAGACGTCTATCAATGAAATCATTGTAGAAAGAATTTAAAATAACAATGCACTCGCTCTCTATATTAAACTGTCAGGTAGAGGTATCTGTCATACGTTAGTTCCGCAAACGGCCACTAGGGAAATCTTCTCGTTACAAAAAATGGTAATAAAAGATGGTCTGAATGCGGTTCCGATCACTCCTCGATCTCACAACTTTCAGAAACGGTATTTTCATAGTAAAATTACTAATACCAGCAAATTACCGATCCAATTTTCGTATACAATAAAATACAATGATACTTAGTCAATTTTCGACATTTATTAAGTAAATAAATATGTAGGTACACACTTTGATCGACACTTGACCAAAACAGAATTGCGATGGAAGTTTTATTACAAGAATAGGGACTTTAGTTTATCGCTTTAGTTTTTGGATTTTAATTTTACCTAATTGGCCTGTTTCTATTGGAAATAAGAGCGATAACATCTGTTCATTATAGTGGAAATTATGTTTATACCGATAGCTTTTTATTAATTTTTTAATTGAATGCCAAGTACGAAATATACCTAGATGTTGATGAAAAGTGACCTATTTTCATGAACACACTGTTTAAAATATAAATCATACCAAAAAGTTTTTCATGTAAAATGTTGCCAAGACGACTGTAATAGATTACGTTGTATACATAGGTTTATTTAAAAAATGAAACTTATTCCTGTCACTCAAATTATTATATTAATAATAAAAACAAGAAATATATGAAAGGTAAATATTTATTCTAGTGAAAACCAAACATTGTATATAACATATATATTTATTATAATATACCTGTATTTTTAATACGTAACAAACAATTAATTTATATACTAATTTAAATCATTTAAATTATTATCTTAATAACTACATTGAAACTACAATATTATTTACACAACATAGAATAGTATATACTTATCTTCAATTTGCAAATCTTCTAATATATAATATCCGCACTGGCACTACTGGTTGTCACCGATTAAATATTAGAGAGCTCTGCACCGGTCCACGTCTCGACAAGAAGTGTCTCAATCCGGCCAGAACACTCGTTTTTATAGGCGACAACCAACATATATTTTAATCAACTACCGTCATTACAATATAATTTTCTGAATGAATTTAATTTTAAAATAGACTCATTATAAACACATATTTTGCATATTATATATATTTATGAAGTATTTAGTTATAATAATTATTATTAAATTAATATGGAACTAAAAACTGCATATGGCTTTACCCTGGGAAAAAGATATCAGATGTCATGTATAGCCAAGCTTCTGAATCTACATGCCCTAACTCTACCATATGTTTTTGGTGGGATTTCATTTCTTTTTATGTTGCTTAAAGCAGAATTTTTTCGACCAACACGACTCCTCCGACGAAGACGAAGAAGGTAATAAATCACTTGGTTCGAGTTTCAGTATTTATTTCAATCGAACAATATTTTTTTCATCCCACCATCTCGGAAAGAGTATTTTTGCCCTTCGATATCTGAGTGCAAAAGCCGTTTTTATCCGCTAGAGGATAAAGTAAAATTGAATTAAGATCATCGTGTGCACTTGGCTTGTGAAGTCAAAACATCATTAAACCTATTTATTTCTGCCTTCATGCTGCCGAATTTATCATACAAAGTTTTTTAATTTGTTAAAAACTCAGACTCGGAACCTTCTTGGTGTACCTACTTTGTTTAAATTTAGTATCTTGTGATTGTAAATGCTTTTTTGCATTTAGTCATTTCCTCGCTGAGGTGGAATGAAAAGTAACGTGTTGCACTCGAGTGCAAAGATTTTTCACCTCGTGCTCTTTTGATTCCCTCGCTGACGCTCAGGATTCTAATTTTTGAATCACTCGCTGCGTTCGTGATTCAATTTTAAAATCGGTTGTTCGGTCATCAAAATTGAGCACGCGGTTAAAAAGCAATTTTGCACTCTTGTATAACAAATAACTATTACTAATAGGTGTTTTTTATAAGAACTAAAGCATAAAAAGATTTCCAATCAATAAAGTCAAGTTGTCGAGTCGCATCACATATAATTAAACAGGATGTGAGCTTTTATTGCTAATTATAAGTTACATAAAACATAAAAAAAAATGTGGTAGTCAAACAAGTTATTTTTCCACAGTGATGCCGGGCAAGGAACACAAATACAGGAACATCAGCCAGTTGGAGTGGGACAACAGCACCATGTAATGCGCATGCGCCGCCCGGTACTTAACGCGCACCCACACATGCGTCACCCCCCCACCACCTCTCCCCACCCCCACCACTCGCCTCACCGCCCTCCACCTAGCGATACTTCTGTACACGTCACTAGGATACTAGTTAAAAATCTAACATAAGTTCGTAGGAAATTATACCCTATTCCAATGGATTAATGTTTCAAATTGGTTGGTTTTACACTTTTGTTTATGGCTCGAAGAATAATCCGTCATTATTTTACCATACGCAGTTGTATATTTCTAAAAAAGATGTATTTGAATATAAGAATATGTGTATAATGTATATGAAATAAGTACAAGTTGATATTATATAATGAATTGCGAGAAATAATCGTTGAGGTAGTATTTACGTATGGAAGTTTTAATTTTCGCACAATAATTCTTAGACTATCTCACGTTTAATTCATTTTGCATGTTAATCGCACAAAAGAGCTAAATTTAAAGAGTACTGTTCGATTCTAACACTATCTTTCGGTTGTAGACGTGTATCGAAGTATCGCTGACGGTTGAAAAAAATCAGTACATTTGTAAAACGGAATTGATTTTATATCCACGTCAGTTGATAACGTACCTTTTACCTCTGTAGTGTGTATGAAGCTTTGCACCGACACTCGCGTGGCATAAGACTTGGTATGTTATATCGACGTCAATGACGCGCGGTGCACTCACTAAACGCAACTGACGCATGTCATATTGACAGCTGTCAAAGACAGCCGAGTTGAGATTACATTGTTGGTGAGATTATTGTGAAATCTATGGAAATTTAAGTATGATATTATATTGTGACGTATGCATGTGTAGTTGTGCGCACATCGACTTCGATATAAGTATACATTTTATTTGTAGTTACTTCTAAGGTCTTTAAAAATGATCATATCAAATTTATACGTAACACAAATTAATTATTTTTTACTTCCTCGCTTGCTTTTTGTAGAAGGACGTTCGTCGTTGTTTTAGAACAGCAAAATAGGGTTCTCGACACCTTTTCTATTCATTTCTATGTTTAAGACAAATGGAAAAAACTGTATGTATTAAATCGTAGTCGTTGTAATTTCGTATGGAGTCGGTATTAAGAGGAACCTAGCGTGTAAGCTATCAGATACTATGATTGTATATTATTGGATACATAAGTGATTGTAAGCTTCTATCGTTCTGCGCACAGTGAGTTCTTCGAACCTAAATCCGTTCTCCCGCATTTATTTCATTAGTACAACAGCAAAAATGCATTTTTTACGGTACAAAACGCTTCGGGATTTCCCCATTCATGTAGTTTTAAAAGTAAATGTTTGTCACTCGGCAAAAATGTCCGACACTTTATATACCCTGTACGAGCTTTTCAATAAAACGGCTTAAATGTAATTAAGCACAGAGTTATTTGAGAAAAAAAACATAGATGTACGATATTATACACATTATACAGAAAGTATCGGTTTAGGATCAGCTACTATATAATGAACTATATTAATTATATATATATATTTTGAATGCGTTAAGGATTTTTACTAACAATTAGGTACTAAGTGGCTATATGTTAGTGACGCGCTCCCGAGGGAAATGGCAAACGAAGACGCGTCGTAGACCTAAGTGTAGGTAGGTTTCGTTTCTCTGTCCACTGTCCGCTGTCAGCTTGGACGCGGCCGCGCTCTCACTCGCACGCGCCGCGCCCGCCTCGCTCTGTCTCACTCGGACGTTGCATATCAAGGACCGTTTGCCATATTAGCATAGTAATGTCTTTAAGAACACTGACTGTACAATCGTTAAGCAATGTTGTGGACATAATCATCGGTGTACTCTTCTAGTTGAACGTCACGTGTTGTTTTCTGTCTCTTTCTATCTGACGCTTCAGTTGACTGTTGTGTTTTTAGTTAAGTTTTTGTGGCGCCATCTGTTTTGCGGTACTTAAGAACTATGAAAAGACAACCATGTAAAGTTGTGTTATAAGGAATGAAGATGGCGCTACTGTCTTGGAACAGCGAGCGCGCCCTGGAGGTTTTGTTAACGTTTCCAAATTATTTTCGTTAGTAGATGAACAATTTTAGTGCCATTATTGATGTTTTGTACAACGATTTGTTTTACCCCTGTCGCGCCCTCGCTGGTTTCAACATTTTGTTACACCCTCGACAACCGTCCAGTGCCCATTTCCCGATATTATTATTTCCCTGGATCTGATAACAGTTTTAACATTGACCGGATAAAGCTCAAAATCCCGCACAAATGCAGGCATTTGCTGATAGAGCCCAGTTGTAAATCCTAAAGTATTACGTGAGGTAGCTACTTATTATAATCTTTTTTTATTACTATTTCATTGTAATACATTTTATTTTTTCTTTTTGTATTATCTCGGTATTATTACTGTATCATTAGGGAACTTCTTTGATGTATGAATTATTATATTTTAGCTAAAAATAAAGTTGGTTTAAAATATTTACTGGTGTTTAATTTCTTATATGTATTTACCTACCTAGGAAAATCCCCTTAGAAGGCACAC
Source organism: Diaphora mendica (assembly GCA_949125395.1). Classification (NCBI taxonomy): domain Eukaryota; kingdom Metazoa; phylum Arthropoda; class Insecta; order Lepidoptera; family Erebidae; genus Diaphora; species Diaphora mendica. The sequence continues at coordinate 1,508,083 of OX421335.1, forward strand.
ACCACCTGCGTTAAGGCGCGTCTCCACCGAAATTCGACAACACAAAAGTTGACAGCTTTTGTTCTGTGGAGACTCGGCTTTAGTCTGTATGAGAGGGTCCCGTGTTACCTCTTGGCCCGACCCTCTATAATCTATATCGATCCTCGAAATGACGTGCCGTAGGCCGTATGGCCTACCTACCTGACATTCTGATGGCCTACAAAGGAGAAATACAAAAATACTTCATTTCATGGAGACTTGAAGTTACACATATGAGAATATTAAATCTTATTGTGGAAGCTATAATAGCTTATATAAGTTTATAAAATACAAATATATTATGATTGCATGAATGTATTATTTTCTTTTATACAAAACAATTTGCTTTAGAAAGTTTATTTGTGGCCAATGAAAGCTAAATAAATAAATAAATATTTCGGACATCTACCACACAACGCCATCTAGTCCCAAACTAAGCAGAGCTTGTGTTATGAGTACTAGACAACTGATATAAATACTTATAACTTTTTTTTTGTAAATACTATACTACATGTATATATTATACATAGAAAACACCCAAACTTCGAAACAAATATTTGTAGATCATACAAACATTTGGTCCGACCCAGGAATCGAACCTGAGACCTCATGATCAGCGGTCGCTCACGCCAACCGCTAGACCAACGAGGCAGTCAATGAAATCAATGGAAATGAATTCAATTTATTTACTTGCAGAAGTATCGGTATACAGAGATCTTTACAATGTTATAATAATATGTGTAACATAATTTGGTAATTAAATTGTCATAACTGATCTCTTTTTACAAAAGTATTTTTTTTTATAACTAGAACGTTTGCCATTATTTATTAATGGCATAAATACATTTAAAAAGTAAAACACTTTCGTCGTTCTAATTACCTTAGCCATCTGACGACTAAACGTTGAAACATTATAGTGCCTAGAGAGCGTGCAGAAAAACTACCGAAACTACGGAACTCACAGATAGATGGCGCTGTATAACACTTTTATTTATGTCGTTGCGGTCGTAATAGCCGACTAAAGAGAGCAAACGACAGCACTGCAAAGAGAAATATTTGACTCGTGTATGGCCAGTACCTCCTTTCTAAGCAGAGGACTATGTGCAGCAGAAGAATGTTAAAGGGTGTTAATGAATAATTAATACCTACAACATTATTTTACACTACCGATGAACTGCGGCTCCGACGATTTTAGTCCTTTTGGGGTAAAACATCCATTCCAGTTTCGATTTGCTACTCTTATGAAAGGACCTATCGACTACTCTTACAGAAAGGTGTAGGATCCTAGTATCAAAACGGGCAACTGTACTTCCCCGCTTCTTCTACGCATGGCGTGGAAGTAAAACAGAAGTTAGGGATAGCAAAGCTCTAATTTCTGTTGGAGCCCTACAGAAGTAACCGTAAGTACATATTCTTATCTGTATGGAAGTAACTAGCTACATTGTTCTATGTCAAAACTATTGGTGACGAGCATATTCCCTAGCGGCAAATCGCAAAACTAACGTATGACAGATAAAAATACGTATTCACGTTAACATTCCACTTTTAAAATACTGTTCACCCTCACGAAGTGGTCTTATAGTATTTTTTACTACTCCGTAGACGTCTATCAATGAAATCATTGTAGAAAGAATTTAAAATAACAATGCACTCGCTCTCTATATTAAACTGTCAGGTAGAGGTATCTGTCATACGTTAGTTCCGCAAACGGCCACTAGGGAAATCTTCTCGTTACAAAAAATGGTAATAAAAGATGGTCTGAATGCGGTTCCGATCACTCCTCGATCTCACAACTTTCAGAAACGGTATTTTCATAGTAAAATTACTAATACCAGCAAATTACCGATCCAATTTTCGTATACAATAAAATACAATGATACTTAGTCAATTTTCGACATTTATTAAGTAAATAAATATGTAGGTACACACTTTGATCGACACTTGACCAAAACAGAATTGCGATGGAAGTTTTATTACAAGAATAGGGACTTTAGTTTATCGCTTTAGTTTTTGGATTTTAATTTTACCTAATTGGCCTGTTTCTATTGGAAATAAGAGCGATAACATCTGTTCATTATAGTGGAAATTATGTTTATACCGATAGCTTTTTATTAATTTTTTAATTGAATGCCAAGTACGAAATATACCTAGATGTTGATGAAAAGTGACCTATTTTCATGAACACACTGTTTAAAATATAAATCATACCAAAAAGTTTTTCATGTAAAATGTTGCCAAGACGACTGTAATAGATTACGTTGTATACATAGGTTTATTTAAAAAATGAAACTTATTCCTGTCACTCAAATTATTATATTAATAATAAAAACAAGAAATATATGAAAGGTAAATATTTATTCTAGTGAAAACCAAACATTGTATATAACATATATATTTATTATAATATACCTGTATTTTTAATACGTAACAAACAATTAATTTATATACTAATTTAAATCATTTAAATTATTATCTTAATAACTACATTGAAACTACAATATTATTTACACAACATAGAATAGTATATACTTATCTTCAATTTGCAAATCTTCTAATATATAATATCCGCACTGGCACTACTGGTTGTCACCGATTAAATATTAGAGAGCTCTGCACCGGTCCACGTCTCGACAAGAAGTGTCTCAATCCGGCCAGAACACTCGTTTTTATAGGCGACAACCAACATATATTTTAATCAACTACCGTCATTACAATATAATTTTCTGAATGAATTTAATTTTAAAATAGACTCATTATAAACACATATTTTGCATATTATATATATTTATGAAGTATTTAGTTATAATAATTATTATTAAATTAATATGGAACTAAAAACTGCATATGGCTTTACCCTGGGAAAAAGATATCAGATGTCATGTATAGCCAAGCTTCTGAATCTACATGCCCTAACTCTACCATATGTTTTTGGTGGGATTTCATTTCTTTTTATGTTGCTTAAAGCAGAATTTTTTACTGTTTTTTTAAATATTTTTTGGGGTACATTTCTTATACATCTTATTTCTTCTTTCGAAAAAATCTGTATACCAAAAATAAAACCTCTACATAAAAATTAGTGAAAGTCTCATACAAACTGCCCCCCCCCCCAATTTTAGGGGTTAGGGGCAAAAGTAATAGGTTTATGAATTTTTTCGTTGTCTTTATACTAAGCTTAGTTTACATACAAAATTTCAGCTTTCCAGCACTTCAGGAAGTACCCTAACAGTTTAGATAATTATCAGTGTGTCAGTGACGAAATCGGTGTTTTTAGGTATCAATAAAATCTAAAGTATCAGAGCTATGCAATTGTAACTTTGTATGTTTAATTATTCTAATTGTGACATCATATCCCGAGAATTTGAACGATCTGGTCTATCGAAAACCAAAGTTATGAGGGTTCAAAAAAACGTCGAAACACTTCGAGAAAAGGTAGGTAGTGCCCTTGCACTTCGATTGGCTCGTCTTGGCGGGGGCACGCACGACCGTGCCCCCGATCAAGCTATTCAGGCCAGCTTAAAAGTGCTGCATCAATACTTACAGGTACTTATTTACATAATAATTGTTTATTAATTATGTACCTATATAACTTTAACTATATACCTAACTTTTTGTACTGCTCACGACACTCTACCAGTCAACTTTTGGGTGGTTTAGAAATCGTGTGACTTAGGTGCACATACTACGTTAGGTACTACTCAACTAAGATAGGTATTCCTACATTGATTTCTAATATAAAGAAGACCTCGGCGTTAAATATAAGAAGCCTTTGCTTCTATTTAACACCGGGTCTTCTGGTATTTTTTTTAGAAACAGACATTTAGGTATAGGCAATCACATAACAAATAATAAAGGTGTGTCGCTTTTTCGGATTTGTAAGTATTAAAAAGGAAATGGTGGTAGCTCGTTAATATCAATGGGCTGTAAATCTAAAGGCAAATGACACTGTTTGAAATAAAATGATATTTATTTGTAAGTAAATCATTTCAAATATTTTTACACGTCGAACTTTACAGCTAGAAGAAGCCGGCATTTCCTTTCCGGCAAGACTCACTCTGGGAAGAAATGCCGAAACAAACCATAGAGGTATCTTTATTTAATTATGCTATGTTTGGTAAACCGAGTAATTTTGATTTCCACCTGAGACAAATACATTTGTGTTAACCACTTCAATTTTCTCTGAGTCTGCGTGTAGGTAATTCATGAGTAGGTACCTAATATTTATTTCTTAAGAAATATTTAAGTAAAGCTGCAGTTTGGTTATCAAAGGAAACATTCATCTTTTACTTGATTAGATTCTAACTTAACGGATGTATTGTATGTTTAAATAAAAATAAGCAGCGAACGAAACGCACTTAAAAATTGCTCATTGCATCTTTAGTTAGGTATTTATTTATTTATTTATGGAACATCAACCATATACATATACAAAACTGGTTAACATTAGGAGCTAAAAACATAATCTTATATGTATATCTATTATAGATGTACACAACAATGTTTGTAAAGAATAACACCAAAATAAAATATATAAATAATTCAACACAAGTTATACACAATTCTGACAAAATTGAGAATACAATAAAAGCAAAATTAAAAACAAAATAAAGTGAAAACACAAATACAGTTCCACAAAGGAGAACCAGGTCTATGACTGCATTATCCTTCCCTTAAATGCCCTGTAGGAATCGTGAAAAATGTCAAGATCATCTGAGCGTCCACATAAAGTATTGTATTCGAGACACATACGCACTACTAGTGGTGAGTGTTTGCCAGCGTTTGTTCTGCAGAACGGTATGTGAAAGATTTTTTTGATAGGGTGTCGCGGAATTTTGTATGGTACAGTTACCTTGATGTTAGTTAGCAGTTGACTGCAGTCAACTCCACCGTTGAGAGGTTAATGGAGGAATAAAAGATCCTGAATTGTACGCCGGCGATAAAGCTGTTCATTCTGAGGAATTCAAGTCTGTCAGTGTAGGGGGCTCTAATCTAATATCGGTATCTAATATAATAGCACAATTTTATTTGCTGTACTTATACCAATTATAAACAAATATATAAAGAGAGATGTAACTTGGGTAGGAATACTTCTAAATGTTGAATGGAAATTTTGCAAAATTTTGTACAGATAATAGGAAATGTTAGCTACGTATCTACAGAAAAGTTACAGTAGGTATTTATAATTTGGATAACAATTCAAAAATGTCTCGGAATCGAAATGACTGTATATGAAAAATCAGAAAAGGCCGCTAGTGGCACTTTTTTTACACTTGTTTAAAATTGTGTTGCTATTAAACTTTTACCAATTTAAAATTGAAATCGATAATTGTAAATTTAATATTCATCAACACATTAATTAAATTACAAACATCTTACGGTAAAGGTTAATAGGATATACAATGAAGTATGTACCTAACATAGCATTTAACAAATAATGAAACCTCTGCGTCAAGCCAGTACTCTGTGCACCACTGTACAAACCTTTTAAAACGTTCGCCAAACATACTGCATAATACAAGACACGAGACCCGCCTAATGAGAGCGAATGAGACGCCATCACACAACCCCAATATGTTCAAACGGGACAGAGGAACTCGTGTAGTAAATGCGCAACGTAGGAAAGAGACAGCGCGATATGGGGCGTAGTGATGGGACAGGGAGCCGGTTGGTCGGAGCTGGTGAATAATTGAAGGAGGCGACCGCCCTTTGGCTGCGACGAGGCGCGGCAGGGAGCGGCGAGGCGAGGCAGCGCTGTGCCACTTGCCGCGCGCCTTTCACCGTCACACCAATTTTGGACAATCGCCATCTTTGACTGGTTTTTTGGTGCAGTGACCGTGATGTTCATTTTGTGATGGACTTTTGTGTTTTGGACTACCATGGGTAGAGGCAGCTGGTGATACCGAACAGGATCTTCTTACCAGGTGGGTTTAGTGCTCATTTATGAAAACAATGTTTTCTTATAATATCTCTAAGTACATAATTTACCTACAAAGTGGTAGCGTAGTGGAATATTCGACGAGTACCTATTACTAACAATAAAATACATAAACCTGCAAGCAGTTAAGATAGTGGAAGAGGTTGTCGATAATACAGCAGAGATATAGATGGTGTAGGTGATATAACAATTTACATACCTAGGTAAATACCTAAAAACTCAACGCAATCTCGTAAAAGGTACCTGGTCCAATCCTTGAAACGCCTTAAGCTTCGCTAAAGTTTTCTCTTAAAGTCAGCAAGTGATCACGAACAGTCGAAACACCCTAGTGCCTACCTATTTATAAAAAACATATTGCAAGTGTTTAAGTATGAAGTAACCTAACGATTAAAACCTTTACGCTAATAAGAGTAGGTATGTAGGTTTAATAGCTTAGAAGACAAGGACAGGGACTAAGAGTGAAAAAAAAAGTAAAAACTTTTTTTTATTTAAAATGTTTTGGTGCCGTTATTAATACTTATATAATATTTATATATTTGAAATGTACAAGTAACGCCCTTTCCAATGATACCAAACACGACATATTTATCTAAAATTTATTTTTTAATACAGTACTTTATGTCGGCTAGAGGGCGCCACATTAGATTCCGTGACACGTCATATAGCCTATAACCAGCGGACGATCAAGACGCTTCTAACGATACCTCATTTGTCCAATTCTAATAAGTAGTTAAGGAGCTATGAGGGAACAAATGAACATACATACATACATACATACATAGCCTGTCAAAATCATAACCCTCCTTTGGCTTTGCCGTAGTCGGGTAAAAAAAATAGTAATGTGCACTGTTATCATCCCTTTTTTATTTAGACTCATGATTGAATCTGTCTTAAGTAGATAGGTATGATTACTAATTACATAAATATATGTTTATCATGTTTTTCTTCACTTAATTAGAATAAAAAACGTAAACGTAAAGAATAAAAATATACCTAAAAGATACATGTCGCCTGTTCAAAGTTACTTCGTCAGTTTCGTACCCATCTATAACAGAGACCAGGCTATATTATAAAGACTGCAACGACGAGCAAAGAATACCATCCAAAATTTCTAACAAATTTGTAAGTTGAACAAACAGATCAATATCAATAAGGCTTTAATCCTTCCGCAACCGGTCTCTTTACGCCAAACAAACCAAATTGTCCACTTTGTCCAGTATGTTCCGTTGTAAAAGGGTGTAAGTTTCCGGTAGCTTTACACCCCCACAATACTAAAGGGACTTAATCCTGGACTATTTGTAAATAGGAAGTCTTATTTCACATTTAAAGCGAAAGTAAAGACAGCCCTTTCTATTATTGAGTTGAAGTGTGAACGGAATGTGTTGGGCTTGTTTTAGTAAGAAATCTATAAAAATAAATAAAACTGAAGTGTCACAGTTTACACTTCATGCAAATGAAAATTTATACGGTACGGTACAACTTACGACAAAAAAAATGTTTTTTATTATTGCCTGTCTGTCTGTTTATTTCGGCTAATTTTGATGGATTTTGTTGGGATTTTCCTGGTAAATAATACTAGATAGCTGACGATATAAGAAGAAACTTAGGCTACTTTTATTTTTGACTAGCTCCCGATTGTTGATGTAAAAGTACAACAACTGCAAGTAACACCGCGGAACGCAGTTAGTAATAAAATAAATTAATCAAGCACATCGGTCGCATACTCTACCACTGCGCCACAGAGGCAATTGATGTGAGTAATCTTTTCACTTGAATATCTAACATTAGTTGACAATAATTTCAGTTCACTTGACTACATGTGGCCTGATGGTTTATTTGCGTCCGTTTCTTGTATGTTTGTAAAGTCCTCGAAACACAGGATATATCTACCTACTCCTAGCGCAAGAGTTGTCTTTAAAAAAAAAGAAAAAAGAATGTCGATCCCAGAGAGAAATTGATCTGAGCGATACCCTTTGTAGAACTATTCCTGCTGTATATTTTGTGCTTTACTATATTGTAGAAGCCCTGCCCCCTAGTGAAGTTGACATTCTAAAAACGTAAACGTAAATATTAAACTAACGAATGTATGTAAATGATGTCATTTCAACGCTAAATCACGTGGTCAAAACCAAATATTAGCCAATAATACAAGAGAATAGAAGAGTTAGCAATTGTAGGAAGAAAATCCACGCGAAACACTTGCATCTTGACCAAGGGGCTGGTGTACAAAGAAAGTAAATCTGGCTATATGTCTGTCCCGCTTTCACACCAAAACCACTCAACTTTTTAATGCGAAAAAGTAAGGGATTAAAAGGGGGGGTGAGAGGTTGTACAAATGCTTTCCAAAAACACTATTTCACGCGGACCTAGCCAAACTGACAAAAAAATTAAAAACAAAATCTTTGACACCCTTTCCCATACCATAACTAATAACACGTACACAAAACGTCGGCTCACTCGCCTGTGACATATAATCTAATAACTGCCCTCACACTCCGCCCTCTTGTTACCCTGGGAGGGATCACCTGCGTGAGATCAGGTGACAAGAGGGTGACAAATTAACCATTGAAGACCATTAGCTGAAACATTGGCAGTCAACCGTGGTGGGATTATGACACCCTTTCTGAATGACTGAATGGACTTTCGATCAGATAGATGTAACGGTTAGCGTGACAGAGATTTTGGTTGAAGATATGGATACTTACTTATACTAGCTGCTGCCCGCGGCTCCGCCCGCGTGTATGTCGGTTATCGCCGCAAATAGTTAGCCTATGTGTTATTCTGATGTATAAGCTATATTACTGTAAAGTTTCAACCAAATCCGTTCAGTAGTTTTTGCGTGAAAGAGTAACAAACATCCAACTTTCGCGTCTATAATATTAGTAGGATTTTAACCGTGGTGCTTCCCGGTTTGAAAAAGGTGTCTGCCTAATTTGACTTCATCTTCGTCTCCCGTTTTGCTAAGGAGGGAAGTGGACTTCTTATATTTCCAACTCCTCCAGTTTTTTCTGATTAATTTCGTTGCGGGTTCCAAGACAGTTTAATTTTTCTGGAACTTCCCGAGTGTCATAAGTCGGTGTGTTCGTGGGTTACTGCTGTTGATCCTGGGGCACAGGAGTTACAGTGGTGGGTGTGTGGGCGGGATTATTCCCAAATAAAGAAGATACCTACTTAGAATTAGCCTTAAGTATTAAAATAAAATAAACACAAGCATTTTTTATTGGAATGGTTTCTTGATCTAGTGGATTTTGATTGTCATTGCTAAGCTAAGGATCGTTGGTTGGATTTCCGTTTGACAACTATTCGTGTGAAGAGCATGAACACTTGTTCTATCTCTAGATTTATTTTATCTATTACTAGCGACCGGCTTTGCATGGAAGTCTTTGAAATTTTCGTATTTTCTCTTCTATAACATGCATGTATTACACATTAATTAAACCTGCCTCTTGAATCGCTCTATCTTTTGCTGCAAACTGCCATAAATCTAAAGTTATCTAAAAAAATAAAATAAAAAGTTATATAAATAAAAAGTTAAGTCCCTAGTTTAAAAGATCTAAGTGGACAGACAGCAGAAGCGAGTTCATTTTATACTTTATAAATATGTAGATATTGGATCTATTTTTAACCGACTTCCAAAAGGATAGGTTCTCAATTTTATCGGTATTTATTCTATTTATTTTTTATGTACCTATGTACACGGATTACTCCGTCAATTTGTGGACCGATTTTGAAAATTCTTTTTGTATTCGAAAGGGTATGCTCCCCATGTGGTCCCATGGCCACCATATCAGGATCTGATGATGGGATCCTAAGGAAATCGAAGGAAACCCTCAAATTTATGTGAGCGCCTGCAATGAAGTTAAAGCAATTGTTTGCATGCCTTCATATTCTGTAGACATCGTTTAATTTCATAATATATAAAACGGGTCCTAACGTTTGCAGAGTTTACCTCAGATTGTCAGTTTACCTCAAATCACTTGAATTATAGTAACCTATAGAAGATAGTCCATTGGAGATTTTATTACAAAAAAATACCTGAAGACCTTTCGATTCTATACAGTATGTATATGATACTTTTTAGTTTTTGAAGTCAGTTTTTTAAACGAAGTTTTTTTTTAGCTTATCAATTCCCTTAGGAAGGTATAGGTAAAGGCAATTATTTGAAAAACATACCTATCTAAACTTTGCAAAGTCAAACGGTAAGTTTAGTTCGCAAGGAACCGTTTTTCGTCATTTTAATTCTATCGCAGGATGGCAAATCCCCATTTCAAATAAAACCCCCAACGAACAAGTACAATTTCACATTTAATCAAAAACAAATATAATTTATACGGTGTCAGATCGTCACATATTTGCGGCCGCCCACTAAGTGCGGTGGTGCTAATATTTGCAGATTATAATTGGCACACGGGTTCGACTCCCGGCCGCGGCAATATTGACACGATAGGGTGACGCGATCCTACGCTCCAGTGGCGTGTGTAATTATTTTGTCTAATGAAAATGAGACAAAGAGATGCTATGAGAAGTGGAATTAGAAGAAAGGATTGTAAAACTCAGGTTCAATTAATTTTTCCTTTTATTTACCTACTCGCCGACCCACGCAACCTCGTTTGCGTCTCTTATTGCCCGTAGCGTGATAATTTCCCCTCTATGCTCCGCTCCTATTAGTCGTAGCGTGATGATTAGGGCCCGGATCAATATGTAAATACATATTTTTAATTTACACGATTTTTGGTCTCAAATGTGTTCTCTACATCAATTATCACATATAGACTGTGAAAAACTAATTTTTATTTTCCATATTTCATGGTTAAGTCCACATTTTACAAAAAAATATCACATCCATATTTTCATTTAATTAGACAGATTTAGTGGAAGATGAATAAAACTTCAATTTTATTATTTGAATTACCTAAACATTTCGTTATCTTTTTATATTTTTTTAATGTAACTGTTACCTACTGTAGTAATTTTTAATATAAAATATGTATAATTTGAAAGATATTCTTATTTTCACACTCCATATTTTTTCCATATTTTAAATTTTTTGGTCCATATTATATGTACATATTTTGAATTTTTAATACATATTTATCCGTGCCCTAGTGATGATATATAGCCTTCCTCGATGAATGTACTATCCAACACTGAAAGAATTTTTCAAATCGGACCAGCGAATCTCAGGAGATTAGCGCGTTCAAACAAACAAACAAACTCTTCAGCTTTATATAATAGTATAGAGTATAGATTTGATTGAAGACGTTTATTTCCATACATTTTATTCTCTTGTAATCGTTGTTTTGTTTCTACATCAAGTCTTCATTTAAATAGTCATACCTAGTTACTCAGTAAATCGAGTTTCATTACAAATAGACATTAAGTTGACAACTATTTTAGTTCGCCCTGGTCCGATGCCAGTCGCTCCGTGGAGAAACTGTATTCAGGTAAAACAGTAGCATACCCAAATAATCTTGGAGATAATAGAGGCTACAAAAATGAAGCTATATAACTGATATTCCTTGAAAGTTAAAAAAAAAACCATAAAAATACACGTTTAATGGTCAATGTTAAGTTTTTACAAGACATAACTAACTTGCACACCGAGGGTTCCGTACAAACCGGTAGGTATATAAGTAAAAGTTTCCAGAATTTTTCTGTTACCTGTGCTGTTAAGCTATTGCTTCTTACCAAATTTCAATTTTCTATGTCAACAGGAAGCACTTTTAGGTTTTGATTCCCTTGCGAGCAGTCGCGAGTTTAAAGATATGCGAATATAAATGGTTGTACCTTAGCGTTTTTGCGTTGACTTTTTTTTCAAACCTTTAATGCAATTAGACCTAATTTTGATATAAATTTCAACTTGATAACATAATTAATTTAAAAAAACATGTGATGTAACTGCACAGTTGGCCTAGTGGTTTAGGCGGTCGCCACGCCGCTTGCCAATTCGCCAAGTGTTGTGGGTTCAAATCCTACACGGAACAACACTTTGTGTGATCCACAAATTGTTGTTCTGAGTTTGGGTGTTAATTGTGTCCGTTTCATGTATGTCTGTAAATTTCCCCGCGACACAGGATGTTTATTCCTAATGCGGGAGTTGTCTTTGAAAAAAAAAAGTATGATTTTCGAAATGTTTCCTTTATTTGTGCTATAAAACGTTGCTTCATTGCAAATTCAATCAAGATTCTAGGACTGCTGGATCCGTATCCTTGAGGTTTTGATTCCCTTGCGAGTAGTTGCGAGTTTCCAAATTTGGTTCTTAAATTGCTGTTTCTTGAGATTGCGTTAATATAGAAATTTGGTTTTGTAACAGCTTAAAGGTATTGTAGACCTGAGTATTTGATATGAATTTCAATTTAATACCTCTTCGAGTTCATGAGGAAAAGGGTAGTAAGTTTAATTTTTAACCGACTTCCAAAAAGGATGAGGTTCTATGTTCCACTGTATGTATTTTTTTATGTATGTTTTTCACCGATTACTCCGCCAATTGTGAACCGATTTTGAATTTTTTTTAAAAATATTTTTGTTATATGATGTAACTAAAAAAATATACTTTTCGCAATTTTTCCTTTATCAGTACTATAAGATGTTGCTTCGTACCAAATTTCAAGAAGATGACTTCACGGGAAGTACCCTGTAGGTTTTGATTCCCTTGCGCATGTCGCAAATTTGCAACATAAACGGCTATATATTTTGATTGCGTTGGCTTAGAAGTTTGATTTTTTCACAGCTTCGAGGGGCAGTGGACCTGAGTATTTTTTATGAATTTCAGCTTGATATCTTCACGCGTTCCTGAGAAAAAGGGTCTTGAGAGACAGGCAGACGGACAACAAAGTGATCCTATACGGGATTTTCTTTTGAGGAACGAAACCCTAAAAACCTCATATTTCAGTTAAAAAGACGTGCAAAGTAGCCTATGTCCTTCTTCAAGGTTCAATCTATCTCTATATCGAAAATCATTCAAATCGGTTTAACGCTTTGGCACCGAACCGAGTTGCCGTTTGCAACAGACAGACAGATTTACTTTCGAATAAATATTATATGAATGTCGCTCGACTAAAACTACACAGTATGCCATGCGCCATACTGAATGAAAATCGCTTACAAACTTAGAATAATAACGCATAGAAAGATAGCTTCATACAAAGCGCCCTGTCAAAAATGAAGCACTGAACCGAGTCGATTACGTAGGTACGCGCGGCGATACGCACACATGCAAACGGAATATTGAAACAAAACATTTCTATTTTGACCTAATTATTTACAAAATACTGTAAAATAAAACAAAACATTCACAGCGAGACACGTTCGGCGTACTTTGACCTTGAACACTGCGAAGCGGCCCGGCGTTTGGAGCCATATATGGCTCCATTTAAGGTGCTTCAAAACGGACGCGCGGACTCGCCTTCTATGCGTTATTATTCTAAGCTTACAAAGTTATCTTCAATTATATCCCTTACTGCCTTTCTTTCTTCTTTCTATATAGCTTCAGTATCTATCTACCTTTTAAATATACCGATTTATACTTTTAATGACCAACAATTTTTTATTTCAAATAAAAGCAATCGTCTTTTCGGGTTGAAACTCGAACTCTACAAACGTAGACTTGATCAATAAACCAATAGGACAGTCAAAATTAAAAATATACTGCAAATGTAGTACATTATTATAATTCAAACATGATCTGTTTCCGACAGAACACCTCCTGCCACATCAAGAACGGACATTCTATTGCGAATAGTGTCGGCCAACAATGCGATGGATTACAACGGATTACTGACTAATATGTTTGATGTGATTGTAAGGAAATTTCCAACAAATTATTTGTTAAAGTATTAATTGTTGCTTCCGAAAGAGCGTTTCGGCCGCCGATTATAGCTTACGTATACCTATTGAAATTGCGCTGTGGTTTGTCAATAGTTATTATTCAATTTATTTTTTTATTTATTTAATAAAACATTTAGCATTACAGTTTACATCAAATCGCTAATATCCATATTAATTATAAAACAAAATATAAAGCTACAAACATACTGTTAGAATCAGAAAAGTTAAAAATAAAAAAAACAATAAAATAAAATTTGTAAACAGAAAACAAGCTTAATTCTTCGTAGGAACTATTAAATTAGTCTATAACATTTTAATGCAAATGAATATGTCTTAAATTCGTAATGAAGTAATCCATCAGAGAACCAAAGTGACCGACATAGCTCTGAAAGTTGGTAGGATATAGTGGCAATGGGCTGGTCACATATGTCGAAGGACAGACAACCGCTGGAGTAAGCGTGTTTTAGAGTGGAGACCGCGTCTTGGCAAACGTAGTGTGGGACGCCCTCTGGCCAGATTCCGGGATGACTTACGTAAGAGGGCTGGCAGCGACTGGATGCAGAAAGCAATAGACCGGGCTCTGTGGTGTTCCTTGGGAGAGGCCTATGTCCAGCAGTGGACTGCAGCGGGCTGATGATGAAATATGTCTTAAAATTACCTACGCTATGGGAGTAAAAAAATATGTCTGCATCTGTACTACACTGAAGGAACTCATTTATAAGAATTAAAAGCCCTATTGCTCTATTATTTGACATGTCATAATACCGTGCCTGCCTTACATTTATTTTTTAAGATATGTATTACTTACAAATTAATCTTATTTTGATAGGTATTTTCTACTTCAGTTAAACGAAGTTCAGTTTTCAGTTAAAAATCTAATAGGTATCTTATTGATTTAAGTGTATCATCGCCGTTTTCATCACTTTCCATTGGGTGATTTCGAAGACATACCCCTATTTCATATCACTCAAAAAGAAATAACATTCACGTAATAATTGTCGTTTGTGCAAGTTTTGCTGCTAAATTAACCGTCCAAATTGCAGCAACAATACGTCTATAGACCTGCCGGAAATCGTACCTACGTCTAAAATTGACAAATTATAATAAATCTCTTCAATAGACGTCTCTTTATCATAACGAGAATAATGATGGCATTAAAAATGTCATTTGAACGTCTCTTCGGCGACTCTTAACGTCGGGTGCGATTACGTCAACGACTTGGGAGGATCAATCAGGCGTAAATGAGTGAAAAAATCTGTACTTATTTGTGTCCCCGCCGCATGAAATTATGATTTTTTCTAAACAGAAATATTTTTTATTAAGTTATAAGTAGTATTTATGCGTTTACTGGGAGTTTTATTTGGGTATATTTGGTGAAGGAGAGAGCGGTTGTTTGCAGTACTGCAGTAGGTATGTGAAATGAGCAATTAAGTTATAATCACTAATTGTTTATTCCAATTACCGGTGTAGGTGGAAATTATGTACTACTACGTCTACAGGTCAATTTATCTCTCTTACATATAATCGTTAAATATACCCAATTTGATGATAATTATGCTTCCGTAAGCTATATTAGTTTAAAAATTTGGAAGAAGTATTTTTCTGAATGATCACTTCTTTTGGGTTAAATCGCCTTTGTGCATAACATTTCCTTGTACCGTACCTATATATTTATGCGTGTCATGTATACAATGAAGAATAAATAATGTAAAATTCAAAGAATGTTTGCCCTAATTACATTTAACATTCCACTTTTGGCTTTCCAATCTGAGATCACTAATCAGACACTTTTCTATATTTTCTGTTTATTAAGTAACTTAGTGGATTTTAAAAACTCACTTAATCTTAGAACCCATAACATGAAAAAAAACATTAAATTTACAAGAAAATAACCAATTCCCGCACACAATCCACGGCTTTTCAATTATCACCGACATCACTCCACCGCAATCCCATAATAAACACGCCGACACCCCATGAAACCGCTATAAATGTAATCCAACATAACCAGACCTCTAACACACCCTCCGCCAAAAGAAATTGTTTGCAAACATCGAATCACAAGGGGTCATATAAAACCGGTAAATCTTAATGACCTCCCAAATTGAAATCATAGAAATGAGAAAGGGATGGATGTATGGGTCGTTTGGTGTTGGAAAAAGAAAGATGTAGCGATTAAAGGTATTTAGGGATTAGATTTGACGGATGTCGGGAACACTAACGGTTTGATTGGGGGTCGATTCCCGGTCGAAATGTGACGGTAATGAGTTGTTTCGTTGACAGATGTCAGCGCAAGTGGTGATGATTGCTTTATCGGTGTAGGAGGCGTCTTCAATTATATTTTGATGGAAATTGACTTTGAGACTTACTTTGAGGAATATTTTTAAGCCAAAATACGTGTTAAATACACGTTAACAGTTTAAATAGTATTAACGTATGATAATTTAACATTTATCTATGGACAGATATATTTATGTGACCAACGCAACTTTGTTTTTGTCGACTGCGTCTCTCAAGAGGAACAATTGTTCTCGCTTACGCAGCAATTTTCATTATACTCGCCTCCTATGAGCCGTAGCGTGATTATAGATACCCTAAAACCTCTCAAGGTTTTTTAGTAGGTACTGCCTGAAAATAGTACGTTCAACAAATGTTAAAAACAGATATTTAAGCTTTATAATAATAACTATCTATTGCCCGCGACTCCGCCCGAGTGTATGTATGACATCGCGGTAATCATTTCTCGGGTTTATATAACCTATGACACTAATAGATAATGCGACTTTTAATTGATAAAAGAATTATCGAAATGGGTTCAGTAGATCCAGCGATTACCGCTGTTCAGCTGTTTCAAATATTAGGCATAATTAGACATAGATAGCCTTAATTTTTGAATTAAATTAAAACAAGCTGTTATTACCTTGAATAAGCTTTTGCCGACGGTTTTGCTCGTATAGTTATTTTCTATGTCGTATTTTTAACCGACATCAAAAAGGTGGAGGTTCTCAATTCGACTATATAATTTTTTTATGTGTGTTCGCGGATAACTTTGTAGTTTATGAACCGATTTTGATGATTCCTTTTTTAATGGAAAGGAGATATCCCAACGGTGGTACCATGATAAGGACACTAAGATCTGATGATGGCATCCACGAGAAATCGAGTCGAACCTTGAAGTCGGTTTTTGTTTTTGTTGAATTTTTTTAACTCTGAAATAACCGTTCATCTCTCGTTTTTTTAGTCCCATAGTTAGGGTATCAAAAATACTTAATAATGGATACTTACAACGGAAAAACATCAGTTTTATAACCCTAGTGGTTTGATGTCTGGGAATATCAGTCAGTCAGGGAAAGTAATGTTATTATGTATAGATTACTAATTTTCCATATCGGTTACCCATCATAATATCAACCTGATAAAATGCTACCGAATCTAATATCAAGAAGACAACAATCTGATATCCGGTGGCAAGTACCATTTCATCTTTCCGGAATAGCAGATAAAGATCTCTTATCATCTCCCATCTCCCTTTAGGTGTAGCTTCTAACACATTCCATTATCTCATTATCTCTTTGTGCCAAAGATAATATCATAATTACTCTCATGTCGAGCTATCAGTGGCTACAATCTCATCAAATCTGATACAGCATCTCGGAGTGGCTCTTGTAGATGTTACGATGATTAGGCACAGTATTTCAAGTGCAAAGGAAATTAGTTCTTAAGGTTCAAGCTTTAAGGTGATAAATCTATTGTCTTGATTATTCTTTTGTGTTGGAGAGGGTTGTTCTCAAAGAGTCATCTTGTGTTTTTACAAAATTGTATTGACTTTGGTTATTTATACATAGGTATTAGATATATGTAGGTAGGTTAGCATAACGGTAATATTTGTTTTGTTACTTCTGTCCATTTATTTATTTATTTTTCTTTATGGGATAGGGGGCAAACGAGCAGACGCATCGCCCGATGGTAAGCGATTACCGCCGCCCATGGAGTCATGGACACTTGCAACACCAAAGGCGTTACAAGTGCGTTGCCGACCTTTGGGGGAACTGGAGGAGGATGAGGAGGGGTATGGGGAGTGGTTGGGGTATGGGCCTCCGGTATCCTCACTCACTCGGTGAAACACAGCGCAAGCGCTATTTCACACCGGTTTTCTGTGAGGTCGTGTTATCACTCCGGCCGAATCGTGCCGAAGCGTGGTTCTCCCACGGCACTTTTCTTGAAGGTTTCAAGTTTTATGTCGATTTAGAAAAGTTACTACAGATTTTTAATAGCATCATCATCATCATCATCATTAATTTGTATTCTTGATTATGAAATTTGATGAAATAGTTCAACTTACTACTTACCTACGACAGGGATCGGAAAACCCATGCATAACGGTATTCGTTATAAACGGTTACCGAATCAATCTGTAACCGTTTCAAAGGGTTACTCATCGATTCGGTTAACAGATTATATATGTTATTGTTTTAACCCAAACAATAAGGGTTAACCCAAATTAAAGGGTTTATGTTTTTGAAATTGTTAACCCAAATGATAGATGTTAACCCAAGATTTCGGTTATTTTACGACGTGACGCGATTCGAAAATTAATCAATTTTACTTGATCTTTTGTGAAAAAAAATTAACTTGTTATCCCCTTTTCCCATTCCACGCAAATAATGAACGTCACCGACGACTGTAACGAAAAATGAATCACGGACCTGCAAATATCCAGAAACCTATATCAAATTCGGTTAAGGTTAACCGTAATTATCCTGTATTAGATTATTCCTGTTAACAGTTATAATTCGGTAACACATATTAAGGTTAATCCTAAATTTAGGTTAACCCATTTCCAAAAGGGTTAATAACAGATTATTTCGGTTAGGTTAACCCTAACCGGAATATCCCTGACCTACGATTGCTATTGATAAAACTGAAAAATAAAAACTTTTTATAAAAAAAAAAACCGACTTCCAAAAAACATCCAACGAAAACTCTCTGCCAAAAAAACACTTAAAAGCGTAAAATAAACTGGTTCTTCATAAATTGCCTATACCTAATTCTTTATTCATTTAAATAGTAGTATTATAATGTGTGCTAGGTACCTAAAATCTGTTTGAAGTCGGTGCTAAGCCAAAAAGAATACAAACGAACAATTACAAAAGTCTAAGCGATAGTCACTTGGCAAAAACAGACACTTCAATTTATTTAATTATAAATAAACAAGTAGTTAGGTTTTAATTGTAAAGATTACTTCGAATTTTTATGAAATTAGCCTTAACCCTCTCCTGAGAGGAGACTCGAGCCCAGCTGTGGGACATTATGAGTTGTTGATGACATGATGATGTTTATGGATTTCAGCTCCAGGGCATGGGTCCAGGGCAGAACTTGAAGTGAAGTAGTTTTTTAAATATTATATGAGAACAATACACATAAGTTTAAACACATCGATTTAAAAAAGTCTACTTATCAACCCCAAATCAACAAGCCAGCAATACTTACTCAAATATTTCTCACTATTCATTTCAAACTACCCCAATACAATATTTAACAACAATAAATCAAAAAAATATTCATTACGGGAACTCCGGCGCAACTATAAACAATGAAGTCACTTGAAGAACGAAGAACAATGCGAGTGTTTCTGTGGCTAACAATATGAACGTATTGTTGGCAAAACATAGCTATTCGGTTCGTTTCCACTTCAGCTAGCACCTGGCAGACGGTATTTTTATGCACTCGAATAACTGAATACTTTATAGAAATCGTATATATTTTAACTTGACTTGAGAGTCGGTAGTACTTTGATTTCTGAAGTTTGAAAAATTTTTTTTGAGACGTAGGAAGCAAAAACCGACTAGACCATTTTTTTAAAATTATTTTGACTGCCTCGGAGGCACAGTGGTAGCGTATCTATGCGACTGCTGTGCTTGAGGTCTTGGGTTAGATTCCCGGGTCGGACCAAATGTTTGTATGATCTGCAAATATTTGTTTCGGAATTTGGGAATTTCCTATGTTACTGTAAAAAAATCAAACTAGAAGTTTGATTTTTTCCAAGCCAACGCAATCAAAAGAAACCTACAGCCGTTTTTGCAGCAAATTTGCGACACTTGTAAGGGAATCAAAATCTACAGGGTTACTTCCCATGAACTCAGAATCATTAAATTTGGTACGAAGCAACGTCTTATAGCAGATAAAGGTATCATTGCGAAAAGCATAAGTTTTTAGGTACGTTATACAATATACCTACAGGTTTGTACGGAACCCTCGTGCCCGAGTCCGACTCACACTAGGACGGTTTTTTAAACTATATTTATTTCCCAAATTACTTTATTTTTCTTTAAAATAGTTTTATATAATATATTTTTTATAATTATATTTCTAAATACGTGTTAAAAAAAACAACTGAAAATCAAGAATGAATTAACCCTTACCTAAAGATGTCATCAACAAATGAGGCACTCGTGGGTCCCACCACTTGAAACAAAGCCGCAGCGGGCGGAGGGTTACGCCGTAGATCGTAGCAATTAACGACACAATACCGCGCGCGCGCAGATTTAACCCTGTGAATATGCTGCGGGTGGAATACACGGCGCAATTATTGTCAGTCTTGGGGGCCCTTGCTGTTTGTCATTCAAATTATTAAATGTTTTTGTGGTCGAGTTGCTTTTCAAAGCACCTACAGTTTTAAATAATAAATCTTCTTTACATAGACATTAATTTAGAAGTGTCTTTTCTTCCAACCTAATGCCTGTTGTGAAATCATTACTTTAAAATATTTCTATTTAAAAAAATCACTTCTCCACATATCTGTAACCCAATGACTTTTACAACGGACTCTCTCACTAAACCCTTAATCATCCATGCCGAAGAGATTACAACAGGGACTGTAGGGCCGAGAGCGGACTAAACGATCCTATATGAGCAAATACGTTATCAGTTTTAACGTGTTTGTGTTCATTAACTAACGTAATTACTAATTCACGTGAAGTAATATTCTCATCGCCATTTAATGAAGGCATCACACACTATTTCGCATTTATCCTACTTAATGTAATGGATGTTCTAACCACTAATGACTTAAAATTTATGTTATTTCTAACAAACACTCTTACTTTGTGTTGAGAGGCATCTCTCTCTTCTCTCTCGGCATAGGTGAAATATAAATAATCAACAAAAAAATTGCAAAAAAAAACATCTTCAAGTATCAAATTAAAATGGGACTACACGTGAAGCACCAGCTTTCAAATTCAAACAGAATCATCAAAATCGGTTCATCCAGTCGAAAGTTCTGAGGTAACAAACATAAAAAAATACAGTCGAATTGAAATGAAATGAAATGAAAAATATTTATTTTGGCAACATTAAAACAAAAAAATAACAAAAAGAAACACACAATCTAAAAACTTTTTATGGTACCAAAACTGGACCCAATTCAGCATGGTGTCAGGCAAAAAACCTGACGCTGGTTTTCAATTGGGCCCATGTGACAGTATAACTAAAACCAAACAAACTAAAAACAGACAATTAGTGGCGCTATACCTAAAACCTAATTGCACCATTCTCACAGATAGCTAATAAAAACATTACATATCGATGTAATTATTTTCATAAATGAAAGCATTTGGTTCCAAATGCTTTTATTTATGAAAATAATTTCTATCGAACGCTTCACTAACGTAGGTGGAGGTTTTCCGCGAGTGAATAAAGGCGGCGTCAGACACACGATTGAGTCGCGACGCCCCGCCGCGTTGCTTTCCAATTTACTTAAAACAAGCACAATAGTCGATCGTGCTTTGTATCGCAGTCGCGTCGCATCCCACAGACACACCCTCTAATCTTTGATGATGAATGTCACAGATTCCGATTTGAGGCTTTGTGAGTGAGTAGTGAGGTAGACCCCTAAACCCTTTCGATTATGTATAGTGATATTCTTTTATAGTGCTGAAGGAAAACATGGAACGATAACATAACAAAAAGAATATTGTTTTTGAAACACCCTACATACTAATTTAAATCAGTAAGGAAATGTAAAAATGAAAAAACCCAACCAATCATAGTTGGCTTTTTAGTTAATGAATATCAGTTCGTATAAAACTCGCATACCATAAATATCAGTCGAATCCATCATGGCAGCCGTCCAACAGATGCTGACATATTTTCGGAAATTGGTTGGTAAAAACACCTACCATTTCATTGAATAAAGATTTTAACAATTATTTCTTCTTTCCAGAAACAAGAAGTCATAAACAAGACCAAAAATGCAGCCGTTCCAATCTACCGCCCGTCCCGAAGGGCCCCGGGAGTCTTCACCCGAACGAGGCAAGTCACCTGACACCCCTACGACACCAGTTCTCAACTTCTCCATAGCACGTCTCATGGAACCTGACAGGAAGAAATCAATTTCTCCTGAAGCGCCACCACCTCCAGGTTTTTTGTCATATGGAGCTCAGCTTCTGGACTCTGCGTTCAAACAGTACATACCAGCTACAAGAAGACAGTTGGTTTCGCATTACCCCTTACTATATTATGGACGGGACTTGGTATCATTGACTTATGCTCATCAGCTTCATTTACCGAGACCTCCACCCCCAACATCACCTGTCCAGCGACCACCAAGTCCTAGGCCACCTGCAGCAGACCACGCCGTGTCCTCTACAACAGGTCCAACGCCTTCACCGGCAAAGAACAAAAGTTTTGCATGCGGGGATTGTGGCAAAGTATTCAACGCGCATTACAACTTGACAAGACACATGCCCGTCCACACTGGTGCCAGGCCTTTTGTTTGCAAAATTTGTGGTAAAGGCTTCAGGCAAGCTTCCACTCTATGCAGGCATAAGATAATTCACACGTCAGAGAAGCCTCACAAATGTCTGACGTGTGGCAAAGCCTTCAATCGCTCGTCAACCCTGAATACGCATGCTCGTATACACGCTGGTTACAAACCTTTCGTCTGTGAGTTCTGTGGCAAGGGTTTCCATCAGAAAGGAAACTACAAGAACCACAGGCTAACCCACAGCGGAGAAAAAGCATACAAATGTAATATTTGCAACAAAGCTTTCCACCAGGTATACAATTTAACCTTTCACATGCACACACATAATGAAAGGAAACCGTTTACGTGCAGCATATGTGCCAAAGGATTCTGCAGGAATTTTGACCTTAAGAAACACACCAGAAAGCTGCATTTGGGTGCCGGCAGTTCAAACAATGGTGACTCTTCTCTGGACACTCAGGATGAATCAACTCAAGAGGCGACGACAAGTCCCGTGTCGAATGAGGAAGCGAGTCGCGCTGCCTTCAGGCCATTCCTGACTTCGTCGTACCCGAGGATTTTGGATCCCTCGCGGATGACAGCGCCCAATACATTTTTTTCTAAGCTATTGTGACCCGGGGCTGGTTACTTCAGTAGCTATGGTGATGATAAAGAGTGATTTTATTGAGGGATTGATTTATGAATACTAATTAGTTGATCGGTCGTATAGTATGTTTGCTTTAGGTATTTGGCTAAGCCGACCTATTGCCGCTTGTATATATGTAATATTAAATAAGAATTATCACGTTTTCCCAGTGAAGTCATGGATAGAATAAACGTTTTAAGTGTATTTTAAAACTAAATAGAAAGAGGTCTTATTCGTAATCATTATCATCACAAATATATGTTATGTCTTCTGAACTACATGCAATATTTATATTGCGATGTTGAAAATAGATATCTATTTTAGACAGCCAAAAAATACTCAGCGGATTTTTTTAAATAATAGGTAATAAATAAGACAAACTGTGTATGACAATTAATAGTTAGTCAAGTCGTTTTAGAAAAGTAAATTATAACATTTTTCTAACACTCTCATTAACATGATTCCTAAATTTTTCGTGCCGTTTACAAGTTTCGTCGTAAAAAAGATTTATTAATTCTTGTAAAAATTTAACTGTCGCCGTTTTTTCACAAAAATTTCAGTTCATATTGATAATAATAATTTCATAATTGTCACAGATTACAATTTTATTTCAGCTTGAACAAGAAAAATGTACTGTAAACGTTAATAGAAAACTTAACAAATGTATGGAAATGACGTTTCTCAACGCTAAGTCAAGTGGTCAAAACCAAATATTAGCCAAGTATTAAAGAAAATAAGAGGCGTTAACGATCATGGAAAGAGGAGTGACGCGAAACACTTGCAATTTGGCTAAGAGGGTTTCCTTTCATTTCTGAAACCATCGAAGGGGATCGTTTATCTTAAACTACCTAATTCCAATGTTATTTACTTGTACTTATTACTTAATAAAGTAGTAAATTATTGTGTAAATACATACTTACCTATATATTGTAAATATTTTAATATCTACCGAATAGTTTAAATCAAGACATTCTGTATTCAGTGTTCTTAACAATAAATCAATAAAAAAAATCTTAACAAAAAATTCAAAGTTACTTAGTCTGCCTGTCTGTCAAGTTTTCATGGATAAACTGCTATACCGATTTCAGTGAAATTTCGCATACAGATACTTTGATTCTTGGGAAGGGCATATGCTACTACATAGGCTATGTGAGCCGTGGACAAAATCTTGTAGTTTTCTGAATTTACCACGCTAGTAATTCCATATTCTACATTCTCATTTTACAAATAGTTAGAACCCACCAAAACATTTTCATGTAAAATGTCGCCAAGACGACTGCATGGCTTACCCTTTCAAAAAAATATCAGATCTCATGTAGAGCAGAGCTTCTGAATCTACATGCCCTTACTCTACCAACGCTAACTTCACAAAATCAATAAAAATGTATGGCTTCGCCGTTGCGCTACAGTCACGAAGGCGAAACGAACGCCTTTTGTTTGCAAATATCTAGTTTCTGAAATATTGTGTTATGCGAATATTTAGTTTCTGAAGTAACGAAACAGCCAAGCCATACATTTTTACTGAGATGTATAGTTTGTGTAGTTAGGGTTCATATATTTATTGCGAGTAGATTAAGAAGCTTTGCTCTACATGAGATCTGATATCTTTTTCACAGGGTAAGCCATATGCAGTCGACTTGGCAACATTTTACATGAAAATATTTTTGTTGGGATTTCATTTTTTTTTGTAAGTTGCTTAGTATTTTTTATTGTTTGTGTTTCTTTTTTTGGGGTGTATTTTTTGTACATCTTCTTTCTTCTTTTGAAAAAGTCAGTGTACCAAAAATAAAACCTCTAGCATAAAAAATTGTGAAAGTCTCATACAAACTTCCACCCCCCAACTTTGGGGGTTGGGGGGCAAAAGTAATAAGTTTATGATTTTTTTGTTGTTTGTATATCAAAATTTGTTTAAATACCAAACTTTAGCTCTCTAGCACTTCAGGAAGTACCCTAACAGTTTTGATGATCATCAGTGTGTCAGTGACTAAATCGGTGTTTTTTAGATATCAATAAAATCTAAAGTATCAGAGCTATGCAATTGAAAATTTGGTTATTTAATAAGTTTATTATGGACATCTTAACCTGAGAATTTGAACGATCTGGTATATCGTAAATCAAAGTTATGAGGGTTCAAAAAAATTACGAAACACTTCGAGATTTAGGTAGTGCCCTCTTCCGCTTCACTTGGCTCATCTTGGCGGGGGCACGCCCGTGCCCCCAGATCCTAACATGTTTAATAGTAGGTAGGTTTATTCTTCGTAATAAAAATTTCCTTCAAAATTCAGTTCCGACGATTGTTTATTACAAAACACTTTTTCTAGTAAGCTGAAAAATCAACGTTTGTTTCATCATTAAATGACAGACAGACACATACTAATATAACATACTCATTAATTTAAAAAATATAACCCTCTATACAGAAATGATGGTTTATAAATGAAAATGTCTGCCATAGACTTTAATTGTAATTTAAATCTGTTTATAACGAAAATAAATCTTATACATACATTTTGCTTCTATCTGATATTATAATGTATAATTGTGTATATTTTTGTGATATTTAGGATTAGTTTCATAAAATAAATTGTAAGTACTTCTTTAAAAATATGGTCTTGAATAATGTAAATAGCAAGAAGTGTATTACTATAAAAATTGTTCCAAAGACCCCAGCTTTTTTGTAAAATAGTTGAGTCGTGGATTAACTTATGTACATACCTACCACTACATATTATGTATAAATTATTATACTTAGGTTATAAAATAGTTTCAACAAATGCAATATTGATTTAAATTAATAAAATATATAACTAATATTTCGTTAATTTTATTTCAACTGACTGCAACCTTTGTCTAGATTCCTAAGGGCCCCAGAGAATGCAAAATGATCGTCGAGCTTAATGAGTGCTCTTCTGAAGATAACAGACAGTTCTACATGACGATCTACCAGAAAATGCTCCCTTGCCAAGTTGCAAGTGTAAATGATAACGAATGCTCTGCAAGAAATTCACGCCGCATCTCGCATCGCAGTTATGTGTGGTAGCCCTTAGCTAGGGGAGCAGGTTCGTCAGAACTCCTAGGGTAGGTATACCCATAGAACCAATATTAGGTGACGGAATACTGTGATTCACTTCTTCATTTCATCCTTCATTTCATAAAAGAAATTTTAAAATTATTAGAAATATTCGCATTATAGACTCCCAAAGTCAAAGATAAACACGCAAAAAGGCAAAAACAACAAGCGTTTCATCAATTTGTCTGTCCTGACCTCCCTCCGTTTCGATTTGTACCCGAAATCCTACTTTGCTATTTGTCCCCGTAAGACACTGATGCATGGGGTCAAAATTCAAGCCTATAGCCAGGAAGGAGATGGAAACATATAAGTTTAACATCAAACATAAGTTTATTAAAGGAACAGGATATATTTAGTGGACGAACCGGGGTAGTGTAAAAAGAGCATAGCAATAACTCGAAGTGGCTGTTGCCAAAAGCATGCGCCCTTAAACTAAAATAACCATAAATAAGTTTCGCGGCATACCATAAACCACGGTAGATGTAATGTTTATTGAAACTAGCTAAAATAAAGTCAAAATTATAGAACAAGGGCTCCATCCCACGCCCAACAGCTGCCGTTTCAAGTTGCCATGAGAGTGAGAGCAGCCCGGTTTGATTATAACAATAATGTTGGCTTGACGCGCCACGGGGACAACCCAACGGTCCATTACAAATTATAACCTTGAAACGGCTCGCGGTGACAGCGGTGCTCAAAGTGTATTTGATGCTGAAGACTTCAAGGAAGTCTATCGTTTATCAAAAGGTAGGTCAAATCATCATCGACAGTTCTTAACAGTTCATTCCTGTATATAGGTCTGTTCTTAGAATGTAAGTAAAGGTAAGTCAAATAAAATACAAGACAATATAAACATTTTGGCTTTGAAGTTTAGGAATAAGATAATCTTTTTAGAAGACATGTTGTGTCTTTTAAAAACATAACCTCCGAATGTAAGTATCAGAAAGTCGTTGAAATAAATACTGAAGTTCTTGCGTCACATAGTTTTAGATATATCTAGGAATGTAGTTATAAAATAATAAAAAAATCGTTCTAAAATAATAATATATATGGAGAGGCCTACGTCCAGCAGTGGACCATTAAAGGCTGTTGATAATGGTGATGTAATATTTAGTAAGCACTTAAATATTTTGAATGTTTGTAAAATCCCCTGCGATCCATCCTTAGCCCCTCGACTGTGTCAAAATTAGTAGTCTTTAAAATAACAAAATTTTGAGAACCGCTTCACAACAGCAATCAGTGCAAACTCTACGTCATTTAAGTAACTTGAGCCTTTTAATGCGTAATCGTGGTACGTTATTTAGTTGAAAATAATAGTTGAAATAATATCGCGCTGCGCTTTTGTGCGGCGCGCGCGCATTGTCGCGACCGGAAGTGACGTGGCGGGTGCGCGCGCAACGGACCCGCCGCCATATTGTTGGAGGAACAATGGCGGAGGTCGTGAACTTAATTAAAGCTTGGCGAGAGAAGTTTAAGAGTAAACTGCGACCGCAGAACAATTGTTTTGTTTGTGTGTTTATTGATTAGAGTAGAGATTGTTAAGGACTTGTTATATTCAATGTCCTCTCGTTTCTCTGCAACCTGTAGGCGTAAAGATACGGTTACAAAAGTCGAATACAAACCAACATAGGTACAGGCTACGGGACGCTAAGAAAAGTGTGTTAAAAGAACGGAGGAGTGTAACAGGAAGCCGTGGAAGCACGTTAGAGCGGCGTGCTGGATGTCGGGTGTCACTCACTTGCATAAGTAAAGCCCGCTTGTTATTGAAGTAAATGCAAAACGTGAGGACGTTATCAATTAACCTGAAGAATTTGAATTAAATTGTAGAATTTATATATACACTGCCAAAACTAATACCATTCCTTTTGGCTTCACCCTCAAATTATATTATTATTCCGAAACAGCTTATAAAACTGTTAATTAGTAAGATGAAAATCTGGCAACAAAATAAGGCTGGCGGCTGGCTACAAAAGAAATAGCCAAATCCATTTCCCAATAAAATAAAGGAGTGCTTGAAAGAGAATATCGAGTGATAGGGAAGAGTAGAAGGTAACTCAATGCACCGACCTCAATTAAAGGTACTAGGGTAGGAACGTGATGATGATCATATTCCACATCTAAAAGTCTAATTATTGTTTGTGGATAGACGTTCTCAAAACGGTTGTATTTCCTTTATGTTTGTTATCTCTGAACTCCTTCACTTATTAACCGATTTGGAAAATTACTATTCAAATTCAACGGAAAAATTTCACCTATACTTAAAATTAGAAAGAAGAATACAATCTATCCTACTAATATTAAAAACGCGAAAGTTTGTAAGTATGGGTGGATGGATGGATGGATGTTTGTAACTCTTTCAAGCAAAAACTACTGGACGGATTTGGATGAAACTTTACAGTAATATAACTTATACATCAGAATAACACATAGGCTACTATTTGCCGCGATAATCGACATACACGCGGGCAGAGCAACAACTAGTTTATTATAAATCTTCTATCCCCTGTCAATTTATTTAAAACTTCTCACGATGGACAATTTTTTTCTTTTTTTTCCCAGTTATCCACAGCCTACCCAAAATTGGCTCCATGCATTCGACAGCCGACGGGACGAGTGGCATCGATCGTACCTCAGCGTGACACTGACGAGGGCGACGTGATAACGCTAACAAGCTTGCGGGACTACACAACACTGAATCGACACGGATCAGTTTGTCACGCCCCCACACGCGTTATTCAGACTGATAGTGGAAGTTTAACTAATCTATATTGTAACAAAACTAAAGAATGAGGATTTCTTTCTGTTTGTTGGAGAAGGCCTGTATCCAAGAGTCGACGCCTTTTGGCAAGATGATGAGGTTGAGAAAACAGTAAATGGGACACGTGATCGCTAAAGAACACCTGAATATTAAAAGTCACAAATGAGTTGCAGGCCCTTGAGTCCCCAGTACGGGTTCTGAGGATTGGAGGGGGGAGGACCCAAAGGCGGTTAAAGTCTCAGGTAAACTCTCACCCTCGGTGAAAGACAGCGAAAGAATGTCTTAATAGGACTCTTCAGTGAGACCTTGGTAAGCATGGTATTACAAACAACAACCATATGATCTTTTTGTATTTTTTTTTATAAATGAACTCGCCAAAGTGTCTTTACTCTGCCTGATGGAAACCATGAGCAGCAGAGTCACCATACTCATTGCGAATGCAGACACAGCAACAATAAACCACACTATGGCTGCCTATTGAGATGTTTCTGCATCATTAGGGCTCCGTTCTCGCACTCATCAATGAAACACGACAGCACCAATTCCGTCAGTTTAGGCTGTTCCTCTGTGAGAGTGTGGTTGCGTGACGGTCGAGCCGGCCCGTTCGCGCTGAAATCAGCGAGGCTCTACTACCTTGAAAACTATACTTATCCTACACTAGTTAACCCTCTGAACCTCGCTTTCCTCTCCTATTGCCCTTAGCGTGATGTTATAACAGCGGAAATTAATTTGTTGACCATATAAAAAAGAGAAAGATAGACATATGACTTTTATTTAGCACTTTTTAAGGGTACCTAACAACTCTTTCATACATTATTTTTGTGCCTATTTTCCCCCATTTTGAAACCTTTGGGCGTAGTGTGATGATGTACCTATAGCCTTCCTCTTTAACTGGAATATCTAACACTGAAAGAATTTTCACCTCCTGAGATAAGCGCGTTCAACCAAACAAAACAAACAAATGAAGTCTCCAGCTTTATAATATTAATTAATATCGATGTAAACTTTAAGTAATACTTTTACATTCCTTGCAAGTGCTGTGTATAAGAAATTCTCAATGATATGTTATAAAAATTGTATATCAGTGTCTGCATAAAATAATAATAAAACAATTCCTAACCCTCTAAAGGCTACGTATTATGTTCCTCACGGATCACGCGATTAAACAGGCATCCGACGATTGTCAAAACAATGAAACGCCAATTTGAGCGAACAGTGAGTGAGCGTTGAGTCTGATGCGAGCCGACGGCGGAGGGACTTATGAGGAGCATATTGCGCGGGTTTTTTGTTAACCCTCTGCGAGGGGACGAACAATAAAATGAATCTGCGAACTCTTGGCACTGCCTCGGGCGGAATGTAGATTGTTACTCAGATGAGACAAGTAACGTTGCTTTTATACCTATAGGCAGCATAATAAGAGCGACTTAAAATAGAGCTTTACTAAATGTTCAATTGACTGCAACGCTCATTTGCATCAAATTTAGTTGTTCGTCATTAGAAATTTTCATGATTTATTTATTGTATTTTTCCAGAGTCAAAATCCCGAAAGAGAGGCAAAAAAGTTTTAAAATCTTTAAATGGCACGTTTAGTACATATGTATATTCATTCACTTGGGTATTTTATTAATCGACTTCCAAAAAGGAGGAGGTTCTATGTTCCACTGTATGTATTTTTTTTTTTTTTTTTTTTTTTTTTTTTTTAATGTATGTTACCTGATTACTCCGTCAGTTGTGGACCGATTTTGAATTTTTTTTTTGTATTCGCCAGGGTATGCTTCCGTGGTGGTCCCATTGCCAGCATATCAGGATCTGATGATGGGATCCCAGGGAAATCGAGGGAAACCCTCATTTTTTATAGGCACATACTATGTTTTTCGTATATTTTCTGAAGTTACACCGGTATTTGCGTCTGGTAGTCATCATTTTATGATGATGAGCTAATGATGTAAGGTACCACTCCTTAACGGTTAGGAGTTGGAGGATAAATCTTTAAATATCATATGTATATAAGTTACCTTTAGTCGTATTCTTACAAATTATTTAGGTAAGCTGATGATGGAAGGTGGAAGGTACAACTCCTCAACGGTTAGGAGTTGGAGAATAATTCTTTCAATTTCATACGTATCTAAAGACCTTCAGTCGTATACTTTCAAGCTATTTAGGTCAGCTGATGATAGAAGATTAAACTCTTCAACAGTTAGGGATTAGAGGATGATTTTAATATTACACTTACCTTAATTTGTATTATTCTTGATGATGAAATTTGATTAAATAATTCAACTTACTACTTACCTACGATTGATTGCACTAAAAACTGTAAAATAAAAACTTTTTATAAAAAAAAAAAAACCGACTTCCAAAAACATCCAACGAAAACTCTCTGTCAAAAAACACTTAAAAGCGTAAAATAAACTGGTTCTTCATAAATTGCCTATACCTAATTCTTTATTCATTTAAATAGTAGTATTATAAATAGTAATATTAGTATTATAATGGGTGCTAGGTACCTAAAATCTGTTTGAAGTCGGTGCTAAGCCAAAAAGAATACAAACGAACAATTACAAAAGTCTAAGCGATAGTCACTTGGCACCGACTTCAAACAGATTTTAGGTACCTAGCACCCATTATAATACTACTATTTAAATGAATAAAGAATTAGGTATAGGCAATTTATGAAGAACCAGTTTATTTTACGCTTTTAAGTGTTTTTTGACATAGAGTTTTCGTTGGATGTTTTTGGAAGTCGTTTTTTTTTTTTTATAAAAAGTTTTTGATATCATAATACTAAGTTCTAACTTTATTCATTCAAAATTAACCTTAATAACATTGACAAGACATATGTCATGTAAATAATCAAAGCCATACTATATTATAATTTCGAGCTTCATTCTCTTTCTTATAGGGCAATGGCAGGTTTGTATGGGACTTTTGTACCGCTTGGCGTATGTCATGGTAGGGTATGTTTTGTATTTATTTGGCTGCTAATATAACCGACAATAACATTTTAAATTCCTAGATTTTTATAACTCGGCATTAAAAAGTTATTTTAGTAATTAAATTACAAAGAAATACACGGATCACAAATGAGTTGTCATTATTGTCAACAAGATGGCGTAATATTATATTTTTGAAATCAAAATCATTTGTTTACGATTTTCGTGATCCGTCATTAAAATGTTGCTCTGATAATTAATTCACCAGTAAGCTTATTCATAAATATAGATATAAATATTTAATCGTTTTTTATAAAATAAATATTTTAAAATAATGAAAAATACTTTCGGCAATCTGACACACAACGCCATCTAGTTTTCAGACTAAGTAGACTTCAATTATGGCGTGTCTAAAACGCGTAGGAATGCGTTTTGTTAATGCAGTTGTAACAACTTTATGAGCAGAATTAAAATTCTGTTAGCACAGTTATAAAAATATAATAAATACATGAAAATAATTAAGATGATTCACTTAATAAACGGTATAAATCTCATAACCATTCATAACATATTGCCAGCGGTACAGGATCTGCCATTATCCTTTAAATAATATAATGGCAAATTGTTTCAAAAAATCAATACTTCTGATGTTTTTATATTGTGGCGACTTCCACATACAGCGCAACAAGAAAAGCATACTTCAGCGCCATCTACCGAAGATACGTCGAACTGCGGAGTAACGAAGGAAACTAAGAAACTACCAATCCTGAATCGCGCAGTGAAAGTTCTCGCGCCAATTATCATATATACAACATCCCAACATCAACCGTTGAGCAGTTGGCCCGCCAGGCATGATCACCTCGCCTGGTCGGAGGATCCTCCCTTTGTGTTGGAGGGACATGTGACTCGTCCCTCCACAGTGGTGACCCCGACGTGATTGAAAGCAGCCTTCGATGCTTCGTGCATCAGCACGCCACCATCATGTTCACTCCCACAGCAAGTCTCACAGCCAGCAACCTCGGCCTCAACAGGGATACACCACACGCAGGAAGCGTCCGTTCCAGCCAGTTTACCCCTACGGCCTCATCAGCGTCTAGGCACAGCACACTGCACCTACGGTCAATGTAAGCAGAGCATTTTCTCTCCCGTCTACGCAGCAGCCAGCCCCTACGCAGCAACCGCCCCGACTCACTGGGGACCTCAACGCAGCACCGCGCACCGCACGCCATCCCGACTCACTGGGATCAGCGGACTACAGTCCCGACTCACTGGGACTAGTGGCATTCAGTTCCGACTCACTGGAACTTGCGGCATTCAGTTCCGACTCACTGGAACTACTCACTCCTGGCACTGGCAAGCTCCGCAACAGAACACAGACAGCTGACTCATCATGTATCGACCTCCGGTCTTGGACGGGAGTGATGTGGTGACTTCCACATACAGCGCAACAAGAAAAACATACTACATCGATACTATCTACCAAAGATACGTCGAACTGCGGAGTAACGAAGGAAACTAAGAAACTACCAATCCTGAATCGCGCAGTGAAAGTTCTCGCGCCAATTGTCATATATACAACATCCCAACATCAACCGTTGGGCAGTTGGCCCGCCAGGCATGATCACCTTGCCTGGTCGGAGGATCCTCCCTTTGTGTTGGAGGGACATGACACCTGTCCCCCACAATATTATTTTATTAAAATAGAGACATGTATGTCAATAATGCCACTTCTATCTGTTCCTTCTTTCATTTATCGGAAAATAGGTAAAATACCAAAAAGATAGACCAATATCTCCCCTGTCTCTATCCTAGTCTATGTAAGTTATTAGGATGTTTCATCTCATGTTTTATATGATTTGTTCATTGGAGTGCAGTTAACATAATGTTTATTGGTCTGTGCGCCCGCGCCGGCTCATTACTCAATGTTTGTTAACTGTTGCGAGTCGGGGGTCATTCCTCACCCGACAATATAAACAATGTTATAGATGGGTTGAATAAATTGTGAGGGTTAAAGATTACGTCATTAAGTAATTGTGACATTTGACAGGGAATTTTGTTGTGAAGAGTTTGATGATGATTATTATTAACTGATGTGATAATAAAAAATCTGTATTAATAAAATAAAGTTGAAAAGTTTGTTTATTTGCTTGAACGTGTTAGTCTCAGGAACTACTGGTTAAAATTTAAAAAATCTTTTAATGTTGGATAGGCAATTTACCGTGGAAGGCTCTATAATATCACACTACCGCCAATCGGAGCCGAGTCATAATGAAATTGTAACAAAAATGGGAAAACTTATTTACGTATACATATTTTGTTTATGCGTTATTTACGTTACATATTAAACAGCAAGGAGGAAATTTTAATCTTTTTTTATGTATGGGCCTGCCAAAATGACTCTACTCTGCCTGATGAAAAGCATAAGCATAATCCAAGAGTGCTGGTCACCATACTCATTGCGAATGCAGACAATGTAGCATGGCGGCCTTTTGAGATGATTCTATATCATTGGGCCTCCGGTCTGTCTCGCACTAACCTACGAAACACGACTCGTGCTGAAATCAGCGTGGATCTACTACCTTTGAAAAACATTTCCAACATAATCACAAAGTAATGAGTTACTTTTGAATTAAATATTATTCATTTATATCTATTTTCACCCGGGGGCTATGAAAGATAAAACACAACCGAAATTTAAAATGAAATAATTAAGAAGAAATGTAGAAAATTTAAGAATAAACTCGTATAGACATCGTGCGAACACAAGCACATGGCGGGTCGTACAAAATTGTAGCCTTGTCGCCCGCGCGGCCGTATTCTGGTAACTTTAGCGATATTAAATTATACTTCAAAGGTAAATATTTGTGGCGAACTCCGCATACACCGCAACAGCAACATGCGTCATCGTCATCGACCAAAGATACACCGACCTACGGTGTGACGTCACGACACGGAGTAGGTACACAACAGTACCAACCCTGAATCGCGCAAAAGGATTTCTCGCGCCAATTAACATATATATACAACTTCCCAACATCAACCGTTGGGCAGTTGGCCCGCCAGGCATGATCACCTCGCCTGGTCGGAGGATCCTCCCTTTGTGTTAGAGGGACATCAAACCCGTTCCTCCACAAACTTAACAGCTAAACAATAACAAACATAATTGTATAACTTGAGCGATACCTAGACCTTTGTCACAATAGATAATTCGTTTAATTTCGACGGTCAACAATATATTCCTTTCCAGTCTATGTACCTATATTTGTGACAAAAGTTGATGTTAAATATTATTTCTTACTTCGTGTTTCTAATTTCGTACAATCATCCTTCCTTAATGGGTGTTTACAACATGAAAAGCATTAAGTAGCGACAAATATTTCAAGTTTGTAGACCCGGTATATTTTCTCTGCATTGATGTATCAATAGGTCAGGGCAGAGAATTTTGTATGTACAGATTATACAGAATACGCCCTCAAATCAGCACAGAAATTGCACAAAATACGAGTTTTCCAAGTAAACCCGCGATATAATAGCATTAATCGCCGCTACAGCAAGTTATTGTGCACCCGGTGAGGAACACAATGTCGGAGGTCTCGTAAGCCTATTAGGGGTACACAGCATCCAGGATCAGCAAGTAGCGAACAATATACGGAGATGTGTGTGTGTCTTTAGAGATATAATAGTTATTTAGAGATATCAAAGTTCGAAAATGAACCGTAAATTCAATTGTTTGTTCAGTATTCGTTTCCTCTTAAATATATATTGCTTTGTGTGTATTTGTTTCAGAAACTTCTCAAGTGATTGACCTCAAATTTTGCCAGGATATACAGGCATAAAGTATACAACAGCTGGAGGCATTTGACAATTAGTATATTGCGATTGTTTGATAATTCTGGAAAAATTGTTTTTTCACAATACCTTGGCATTTTGGTAAAGAAATAATTTCAATGAGATTTTGCATTGATTTTTTTTTCTTTAACTATAGAAAGAAAGGATGAAGCTCTTTAATTAT
Source organism: Diaphora mendica (assembly GCA_949125395.1). Classification (NCBI taxonomy): domain Eukaryota; kingdom Metazoa; phylum Arthropoda; class Insecta; order Lepidoptera; family Erebidae; genus Diaphora; species Diaphora mendica. The sequence goes on from OX421335.1 coordinate 1,544,019, forward strand.
GAGCAGAAAGTCTATTTTAATCAATCAAATATCAATTTTAAACCTACATATAAATTATGATTTTAATCAGAATTAGGTAAGTAGGTAATAAAAATTCTAGCATAATGGTACTGGGTACTTCATATTATAAATAGGACATTAGGAGTTTAATATGAAAGGAAAAGTTGGTAAGATGGGAATATAATGGCAGAAAGGCGATGTCTTTATTCCATACTAATATTAGGTCTTTACCTATGAAATTGCTGTCTGTTGTGAACTGTACCAAATGATGTTGTCAGTTCAGACAGTCTCCAAGCTGCAAGAGCTGGGGTTGGAAGCTCTCCCTCATCCGTCATACTCACCAGACCTTGTACCTACCGACTATTACTTTTTTCAAAATTAAGACAACTTTTTAGTGGGTAAAAAATTCAATTCCCGAGAGGCAGTACAAAATGCCTTTGAAAAGTTTGCTGCCTCCCGTCCAGCTGATTTTTACAAGAAGGGCATCAATAAACTGCCAATGCGTTGGCAAAGATGCGTCGATTGCATGGGTGATTACTTCGAATAACAGAAATAAAAAAAGTTTGAAAAAATAAGTACTTTCACTTATTGCATACAAAACGGCAATTTCATAGGTAAAGACCTATTATTATACAGCTGAAGAGTTTGTTTGTTTGTTTTGTTCATATCGAGGAAGCCTGTAAATCATCACGCTACGACCTAAAGGAGCGTATTATCAATAAAGTATGTTGCAAAAACGGGAGTTTTTTAAATTGGTTACAAACGACGGCCATCGGCCATCCTACCCGTCAGAACCGACAAACATCCTAGCCACTGTATTGTTAACAAGTGACTACTTTTCATCTACTTCTGATGAGGCAACCAATCCCATCTGTTTTTAATCTCATATATAAAATTTATAACATCTTATAAAACCTTAACAATACCTACTCATCTACAAGCACCATCGCGACACGACACGTTCCAGGTAAGAAGGCATTCATTGCGCAAAATTATTATATTTCATTCAACCCGAATTCCCTAAGCTCCAATAAATTCTTCAATAGTGTGAACGAAATTACGGAAGCATGTTTCCTATCCACAATCGGTATATTATGAACTAGAGATAGTCGGAACTGTGTGTAATTCCGGATTAAAAACGGATTATCGGTCGTGTTGTGTCGGGCTGATTGTGTCGAAATGCGGTAGCGTCGTGTTGTGTCGTAATAAGGATGAATGTTTGTGGGTGTCGAAAGAATTATCGTGTTAATGAATTGAGGCGGTAGACTTGTTAAGAGTTTTTTGAATAGGATTGTATTGTTAAGGAGAAGTTTGAGCAAGCTGTGTAAAATTATATTACTGTACAATTGGTACTACGAGTATTGCCGGTTGTAAGATATAAACTGTTTGGAAAGATAAAGTCGGAAGTGGTTGAAAAAGTAATTTGGGTTGCTTCTATACAAATAAATAAAATTGTGTGTCTGTTTGTAATATTAAAATAACTACTTTTTACTAAATGCATATGTACATAATGTATACCCGGTACATATACCAAAATAACATTTTTTACAATATTTGTCTGTCTACCTGTTTGTTCCGGCTAATCTCTGGAACGACTGGACCGATTTTGACGGGACTTTCACCGATAGGTAGCTGATGATATAAGGAGTAACTTAGACTACATCTTTTAGACTAGCATCGCCCCGCGGTGTTACCCGCTGAACGACAATGACCGCGGGTAACACCGTGGGGTCAGCTAGTCTTACATATGTGTTTTATACATTATTTAGGTACTATTTATAGTTTTGTCCAGCAGTGGACTGTTAATGACGATGATGATCAGATAGTGTGCCATAGTTGTAAAGATTTCGGCTACAGTCAAAGTAACCATTTTTAATAGATACAAACATGTTAAAACAAAATACACACAAATCAAATAATATCTAATGAACGATTTGTAAAATTACTTACACTTTCTTCCAAAATGGTTTCTGAGATAACAAAAATAGGAGAAAATACTTATTTTTCTAAAGTTGTTTAACAAAATGTGGATTAAATAGCTACGCCTTAACAGGGTGATTCTTCGAAACACGGTTTTGACGTGTATTTGACTGAAGAACACATCTTTATTTTATCCAATTTCTACATCGATTGCAGGTTTTATAGTAATTGACGATATCTATCCAGGCATGTATTTATTTATTTGAGATTAATTTAAATATATAAAATTAAATCAACAGGAAACGGTTAAAACTCATTCATCTGGTGTGTCCCCACGCCGCTTTTTGTTGAATTATTCGATTTTATGTACACACATCAAAAGTGTCTAGGGATCAACATATGTGTCTAGGGATCAACATATATTTTTGCAATAACTTTTCTCCTGATTGATATTAATTAAAATTTTCTTTAAGGATTCATCAAATAAAGTGTTTTCGTTTGTCACAGTAACGATAAACCAAGTCACCTTTGCATTAATAAAGAAATTTGCCATTTTCCTAATAAAGGGATTTTTGACATTTGAACCACTAACATTAAAGTTCGAAAAAAAGACTGAAATAACAGTTTTCTTTAAAATTTTATTAGGTAACTTAAACAATTAATAATCCGTGTTTCTGACGCGAACACTAACAACACAAGAACATCGGTTTGGCATACTCAAAATGAGTTCATCCAAATCACGCTGTGGAATGGCCGCCCATGTTCGTTGCAACAACAAAAAAAGGTCTTCTTGCGACTGGATACCCTCCATATTCGGCAGAGCTCTTCTCTGTAGCATATCCCATGCATGCTCAATCGGGTTCAAGTCTGGCGACTGAGCAGGCCAGGGCCAAAGCCACATCTCAATCTCAAGAAATCCGCATAAAAATGCTTGATCCCTAGACACTTTTGATGTGTGTAATATTACGTCGAAAGAAGTCATATTTAAAACGTCGTATCGATATTTGAATAAAGGTATTTTCAAATGTTGTGATTTATATTCAAAATATTTGTATATGTTCGTAATTACGTTAATTTAAAAAATGTCCCCAGATAAAATTATAATTCACCTGGCACAATTTGTTCGAACATATTTTCAATGTAAACACATAATATTTGGTAGAAAAATATCGACTCTTTGTTGGCCATAGCAGTCAGCACCGATGTATCATACGTAGTGCTAGTGTGCGGGTCTAATTTTGCAAAAAGTACGATTTATAGTTGTGATCAGGCTGTTTGTCACATAAGTTGCATAATTAATCTGATTTCTTTTATAGATTGTGTATCTTTAGTCATGTTTTGCAACTTAAATATGGTTTGTAAGTTCGTAAATTAATAACGTTTATTGTATCTTAGATTCCATTCGTCTATAAATTATGGAGCAGAGTGAAGGTATTTCCAAATTTCTCATTTTTCTGGCACCCATTAATCTGGTTTTATCTGGCTCTTATGACCCAGATGAATTTGAAGGAACCAAATAAATAGATTTGGTACAGTTAAGGATGACCTGATAAGAGTAGATATTTCTTTCAGATCGATTAGTTTTCATAAAAATAAGTAACCATCGACTGCGTACATGTAGTACATTATATAGACCAGTAAAGACACAACTGATCACCCACTAAACCGTGGATGTTTGGTGATCCTAATCGTCTTGTTTCAGATCTTTAATTTAGAAATGACAAAACCAGAAAGCAACCTATTGCTTTCTGGTTTTGTCATTTCTTTCTTGCCTAGGGGCAAGAAAGGCTTAAATGACATAATCGCGGTGTAAAGAGATATGAAAAAATTGAAATCAATCATGCAAGAAAAACAAAAGAAAACTATAAGACTATATACGGAGAAAATGAAAAGAAACAGCTATCAGTTATTAATTAAATGAAACCTAGGTTACAAAGATAATAAAGAAAGTGGTGTGGAAAACTTTACAAAATATATTAAACTTGAAAGTACCAAGAAAAAAGAACATCAGAAAGAAAATACTCGACCCAGAAGTCTCAGCGTTTTGCCAGATACTAGACCGATAGTTGTCATAGTCAATAGTAACAATCTCCCTCTAAATTTAGTTTTCAAACAGAAAACTCGTACCACAACCATCTAGAACTCTCTCTGCGCAGATTTCCTAAACAGAGAAATGAATTCCCACTTGATGTTTTTAGGTTCCGCTACTTATTCTAGGTTGTGAGATACTTGTTAATGCATATTGCACACTAACATGGATTTATTCATTTGGGAATTATATCAAAGGAAGATAATATCGAAAAAGTCCGCCTAGGATCTTCTTTCTTTGCAATGTTGCGACCAATACGATGTGGATTGTTTGCACTGAACGTGTTAATCGTGCAAAGTTAAAGTAGTCTGTTATTGAAAAATCAGTAATTCTACAGATATAACGTACAAATCGTGGAAGATTAAACAAGGTATCGTTTACAAAGTACAGAAAGGAAAATAAAAACTAATAAAAAGACCGAGCTATTTAACCAGTGCATCTTACCCGTAATGACATACAGAGCCGAGTTGAGACCATGGGGCTGATCTACAAATAAAAGTAGCGCAGCGTACGCTCCATCGTACGCTGTGCTACTTTAATTGCGATGCGATACTGAATAAAGTCGGGTAAATTTGATAACGAAGTTATTCCACAGAGAACTAAAATAACCAACGTCGTACGGAGAATCAGTGTATAGAAATGTAAGTGGGCCGACCATGTCTCCAGATAAGCCGATGGTTGCTGAAGACGTAACGTGCTAGAATAGAGACCGCAATTAAGTAAAAGTAAAATAAAGAAAGTAGAATAAAGTGACGACGATTTGAAGAAGTGGCTGGAAGCGGATAGATTTGGATTTTCCCGCTTCCCAGGATCGGAATGGTTGACACTCCTTGGTTGAAACCTTTGTTTAGCAGTGGAGGGATAGGTTGATTTAGTTATTAGACAAATTAGTTTTTGTGCGATTGAAAGCAGCCTGGCCACCTAGTAAACATAAAGTATAATTAGCAAAAACTCTGCTTTTCTGAGGGGACACTGAGGTGTTCCCTCAGAAAAGCAGAGTTTTTGATACTTTATGTTTACTAATATGACATAGTGTCTGCAATCGCCCTATAGTCAATTTGAGGTTTTACAATATGAGAACCCACACTTTGTGGATATTTCTTCGGTTGTAGATGTGGTAGGCCGGCTGGAGTCTTCTTCAATGCTGTATCGTCCACATCCGAATTCTGCAACTGATTTTTTTACTGTAGTATGGTTTGGTTTTCCGCACTTAACCTCTTGATTGGGTCATTGTACGTAGGTTTGTCATCTTTTTACTCCAACTATACTAGATCATCCCAGAAGCTATGCAACTTTTCCAGGTCACTACATGTTTCCGGGAGTGATATTGATTGGAGGATGGCCGACAGTTGATCTGCCACTCTTCCACATTCTGTGAAAACGTGCTGCGGCTTTCCTTCTGCCTCCATGCATCCCCTGCACAGAGGGCTGTCTGTTGTACCTATAGTGAATAGGTGCTTGTTTAGGAGACAATGTTCAGTTAAGATACCTATGATCTTCCTGAGATCGCCCCTTTTTTAATTCGATCAGGTTGCTTCGTCTTTTTGATGCCACCGGCACTGCATTTTTTATTTGCCTGCATCTTTCATCGTTTTTCCATTCGGTTTTGTGTTCTTATGTATTGGCGCACAGTCACGTTTTTAATTGGGCTTGGGGTAAATGTAGTAGTGGTTCCGGACCACATTTTTATATTTGAGTCTCACACATCTCTGGCTGCAACTGCTTGTGCTGCTTTGATTTATTAACGCATTCTGTTTGTAAGATTGTGTTTAGCTTATCTAGAGTTCTTGATATTTAAGTCGTTCAAGAAGACGCCAGCTCCGGTACCCTGTTGTATGCGATTAACCGCATTATCTTAAGATTTTCGTATTATATTTTAGATAAAATTGATTGAATAGTCTTTGTTATTCTCATTTATCTGTACGATCCTCATTAATATGGTTGAAATTCTCATTCATCTGTCTTCGTCATCATTAATCTGGTTGACCAATTCATCAGCACAAGCTAAATCCTAAACTACTAGGTGTAAACCAGTGCAATTGATATATGTTATAATGTGTAATGGCCGGGACAAGATAAAATAAAAATTAACACCAAAAAGAGAAAAAAAAATGCACCAGATCAATGAGGCAAAAACACTCCGTTTCAAAGAATCACCCAACAATCTTTACACTAACCACGACAGACAACAAGGCGTCTGGGACCGGAACCCGGTACATTGTACAACTCAGCCTCCAAATACACCTTTGGTCATTGGTGATAATCGCACTAAACACGGAAGCCGACAAACTTGAACGGTTCATTTACTATGGAAGTTTTTTGTGGGGAAATCACTTTTAATTGTGATCCATTCATGCATCAGAATGAACGGAATGAATGAAGTAATATACGGAATCGTCAGTAGATCTGGTTTGTAATAATTTGAATTAGATATGGGTACGTATTTTAAAACCTTTTTATTTTTAAAACTTCGTTTAAAAAAACAGACTTCAAAAACTAAAAAGTATAAAATAACTTAATTTGTATGTGCTACCTATTCATAGGTTTGAAGTCGGTACCAAGCCAAATGTAGGTACCACACTCCGAATCATTCACCAACTCTGGCCGCAAAGAAGCTACAAAGGGGTGATTCTATTAAATTTTATTAATTCAGATCGGGCTAACAATTTTATTTAAATACTAGCTGACCCGGCGAACTTCGTACCGCCATATTTACATATATGTCTCAGCTTCCCACAGGCAGTGTACAGTCGCGGACAAAAAAAACACTTTTCCCGATATCTTTTATTTTTTTCTTTTTAGCAAAAAAATAATGAATGAAATCGGACTATGTGTTATTTTGTATGTATACATATTTTGACTTTCATCCCCTTTCTCCAGGAAACCGTGCTGAATATCGGGATAAAAAGTGTCCTATGTCCTACCCCGTAATATGAACTCAAATCATGCCATGTTTCATTTGAATCCGTTCAGTAGTTTCGGCGTGATGCGCGGCCAAAATACAGACATACAGACAGACAAAAAAAATACAGTTTTGGCTTCAGTATCGATTATTAGAAAGAGTTCCAAAAAAATTTTCAAAATATCTTTAATGTACAGAATTGGACCTGTTACATTTTTATTATAAGTTTAAAATATAGGTATATTCCTGTTTTATCCGACTGCGGCAAAGCTAAAAGGAAGAGTAATAATTTTGTAAATCTATGTGTGTGTATATTAAACGCCTTAAATACTGAACCGATTTTAATGAATATGGTGTCCATAGACATAAGCTGTATAATTTTTTCAAAAGTGTTTTTGTTTTTTTTTAAAGACTTTATCACGCCGAGCTTACTAAATAAAACATTCGTTTAGCAGTACATAATAATATGAATTCTCACGACTATTTCGTGAAATGGAAATAAAAGTAATCTGTGGTTCACGCGCCAGTTGATTGCCAATCAATCGATTATCAAATTGTTTATTACTCGTAACGGATGAGTAGATAAACTCATTTGTTAAAGGAATGTAATATTAACTTGTTTAGATATAATACTGTACAGGTATTTTTGTACGTAGGTATTTTATTTATATTTATTTATTGAACGCTTGCACGCTGTGAAATTACATCTTGAAACACGAAGGGAGCAATGAAAAATTTTCACGCATTTTGTGAATTTGAGAAAAATATCCATAACAATGTCAACAAGTAATTTTTGACAGTTTTATAACATACCTACTACATTATTACAAAACAGAGAAAACAAAAATCGACCAAGTGCAAGTCGGACTGTACAATTCAATTAATATCGAGCAAAAAACGGCAATAAAATCACGTTTGTTGTATGGGAGCTAAATAATTAATTTATTTTGTTGTTACAGCGGCAACAGAAATACATCATCTGTGAAAATTTCAACTGTCTGGCTATCACGGTTCATGAGAGACAGCCTGGTGACAAACGGACAAATAGACGGCCGGACAGCGATAGCGGGTCCCGTTTTACCCTTTGGGTTTAATTGATTTGGATTGGTAAGTTAATCCACGTCATTGATTGTAATTTAATACATAGTGGTATCACATTATTGAAAATAGCACAAGGTTTGTCAAAGTATATGACTGCATTTGAACTATTTTGTAGGAAAATATTGAAATATTGAATTGAAAAGTAATGAACATTATGCATCCCTTACTTAACTCTCGTAGGAATGAAAGTGAACAAGCTTTGCTAGCTTTTTCTAGCTAGATCTATTTACTGCCACCGAAACCACCTGCATACAAAATTTCATGAAAAACGTTGAAGCCGTTTCCGAGATTCATATTGTTACGAATAATAATAATCTTCAAGCCTTATCTGCGCACACAAATACACACACACTTCTTATCGATTTCCTGAGGCAAGGAATAATGGACCTTATTTCTATATGCATAGTGTCGGATATCGATTGGTTGTTGCCTAATTATTATTAACTTCGATTATTTTTACTAGCGTTTTTACTAGTAGATTCTCGTGTTTTATAGGCGTTTCTAGAAATGAAAGAGTAATAATAATATGAGTACAAATAGAGAGTCTCGCGGGCCGCAGGCAGTTCAGTACAGTTTGAGCTATAGTGAGATAAACATCGAAGTGGTATCAGCGATCAACCTCGGCGACCTTTAAGGATTGTAATTCAGAGTAGTATTGTGATTTTAATAGTGGTTTTAATAAAGTCTCTTTAACACGTCAAAAGGTTTCTTTCTCAAATAAATCGAACCCTAACACGTATCTAGATTTCGAAAAATCAGCTATGTTCGATAGTGAATGCTTACAACATAAATAGTAAGTATACCTAACCCTGGTGATTTAGAGTCTCTGGTGAGAAATCAGTCACTTAGGGCGAGTGATATGTGCCTTTAGAAGGTCCTTGTCTGAAGGTAGGTGCCCCAGAAAAACTAATCCCGACCGTGGCCCTGTCTTCAATAGAGGAAATTGCCAGTTAACTGGAACCACCTTGGAACACTTGTTTCAATCAGTGATCTTTATTTGATAGAGCCGCCCGCATCGCTTACTGCCATTGTTTATGTATGAGTATAGCTTATATGTTACAAGTTAATAATTTAATAAAAACCGACTGTATCAATATCTGCCATCTTTATTAAATTCAGTTTTATTAAATAAAACATAATAAGTTATTTATATATTCATAATAATAACCGTTAAAAATTCTCTATTTTGATACCACACTCGATGTATTTTGAAAACATTTGTTTTTGAGATTACTTTTTGCGCGGCGCCAAAAATCCCTAACCTTGTCCTTTTTTAAATTTTGATGTACCCAATGTCACTCTCACGACTAAGACGAATCTATTGACACCACTCGCATATAAATACGAGAAGCCTTTTAGGCTCTAGGGCGTGCCAAAGAAATATACATACATACCTACATACATACACTCGAAAAACATATGGTTTGAAAGATCTATCATTTTATAGTTTTATACCTACCAACTATGTAATGAAAACTATCTACGTACGTACGATGGATGTAGGGACCTAAGAAGCCAACTTCAAGAAATGGAGGTTTCATTTTCGTTTAAATTTTTCTGTTTACCTCAAACTGAATTCTCAATTTCAGTTTTGAGGTAATAAAATAAAAAAATATAAACAATATTCATGAACCGACTATCTTTTGCCGCGGGTTCGCCTACATGTATTTTGGTTACTACGGTAAAGAGTAGCCTAATTCCATTCTCAAATAATACATATTAGTATTGATTATAGATGAGACAAATTATTACACACATCAAAAGTGTCTAGGGATCAACATATGTGTCTAGGGATCAACATATATTTTTGCAATAATTTTTCTCCTGATTGATATTAATTAAAATTTTCTTTAAGGATTCATCAAATAAAGTGTTTTCGTTTGTCACAGTAACGATAAACCAAGTCACCTTTGCATTAATAAAGAAATTAGCCATTTTCCTAATAAAAGGGATTTTTGACATTTGAACCATTAACATTAAAGTTCGAAAAAAAGACTGAAATAACAGTTTTCTTTAAAATTTTATTAGGTAACTTAAACAATTAATAATCCGTGTTTCTACCGCGAACACTAACAACACAAGAATCGGTTTGGCATACTCAAAATGAGTTCATCCAAATCACGCTGTGGAATGGCCACCCATGTTCGTTGCAACAACAAAAAAAGGTCTTCTTGCGACTGGATACCCTCCATATTCGGCAGAGCTCTTCTCTGTAGCATATCCCATGCATGCTCAATCGGATCAAGTCTGGCGACTGAGCAGGCCAGGGCCAAAGCCACATCTCAATCTCAAGAAATCCGCATAAAAATGCTTGATCCCTAGACACTTTTGATGTGTGTATTTTTTATTTGGAAATGTAAAATACCTACCTTCCAAAAATTTCACACACACACGAAAAAAATATCGCTGTTTTAATTAGGTACCAATAGAGCAAATTTTCTTCAAGCCTTTAAATCACATTACATATAGAATAGCAATACAGGTATACCTATTATATTTATATCTATCACAGCACAATACGCGAAGTCAATACAGATAACATCTAAACTCATAAAATCACCTGTACACATGTAATACGGCCTGTGCGTGGCCGACACGTGTCGAGACAATCAGCGGACACGTGTCGAAGCACTGCCAACACCGACAAACTAATTACGCGCCAACATCGTGGACCGGAAGGCACTAATGTGTTGGTATCGTCAAATGTAATATTGTGCTTAAGTACTTATAAGTAAAAGGTTATTAAACCAAGTTATTGGAGTATATTGATGTTTAATAAAAACCACTTAAAACTGTTTTCGTTTAAACCAATGTATTTTTTTTTAAAGACAACTCCCGCATTAGGAATAAACATCCTGTGTCGCGGGGGACTTTATATACAAGAAACGGACACAAAGAACACCCAGACTCGGGACAACAATTTGTGGATCACACAAAGTTTTTGTACCGCGTGGGATTTGAACCCACGACACTTGGCTCAGCAGCAAGAGGCGTGGCGACCGCTGAAACCACTAGGCCAACCGTGCAGTCAAATTGTAATACTTTTACGGCCGTTTTCAATAACCTATCTATCCTTAGTTCTCATTACTACAGTTAAACAAATCTATCTTTTTACTCTTACTTTCGTTTCAATAACCTACCGGCAGATAGCATTTCCTATCGAAGTTGTCTATCTATCATTGGGAGGACGGATAGGCAACTAGAGATAGGAACTCTCATAGTAATCGGACTAACTTGCATTTCAATATAAGTTTCGAGTTACTCTCCGATAGGTGTAGCTAACTCTAGTAACGTCAGTTGCTTATCTGTCAATATCGGCCAGTTACGCGCCAACCCGGCCAGATAGAATTTCGAAAATAATTAAATTTTTATGTAAATATAAAGAATGGAAGGTTTTATCAGTGATGATAGCGACATGGAATTATTATGGATTATGATCAAAGCAGTGATAGTGATACTGAAGAAAACATACCTTTACAGTTACAGAAGGAATATAAGCCGCGTGCATCGAGATATTACGTACTACGTACTAGAGGAGCCACTCAAAACCAATTATATGTTCCGTTTATATTTGAATTAAAACTAAAAAGCGCTGCAGCGCAGCCAAACAATAATTAGTAGTCTAATCCAACAGTATTAACAAGCAGCGCTATATCGCATTCGAGCTGTAGTTTCCTCGCGAGCGAAATGTCATAAGCGCCGTGATTTTCATGGCGCTTACGCGTTTTGGCCAACGAACTGTTGCAAAGATTCGCTTTTATAGAGTAAGCGCCAAACAAGAAAGCAGAACGGATAAATAGCTTTATACCTACGAAGCTTTATTAGGAAATTCACTTTGAGTAAATAGTACTTCAATAGCTTTACCAGTTTCAGTTTTTTTGTAGAATTCATCGAGGTATAAAATATAAAAGCCGAATATTCAATTTTTAAATTATACTTTAATGATAATTTAAATATAATTATTACAAAAAAAATGTTATGGGTTATTTACGAAGCTATTTTTAACAACATTTTATTTTTCCTTATCCAATTAAATACGTTAAATACGTTGTGCATTTAACGTCAGTTAATTCTACCTAAATATCACTTCTGTATGTTTTACTCTAAGTACTCTATGTCGAATGAGGCAACAATGGCGTCTTAAAATATTTTGTTCGTATTTAATTTTAAAACAATTATATCTAGTTAATTACTGGTGAAAAGTTATTCCTTTGTTTTTCTCCGCATTCCTTGTATTATTAGTGCAATATCTCAAGACACAAAATGGCATAATTCACGAGTTTTAGAACGTTTTTAAATTGAAACAATCACACGCTTAAGCCACCGCTTCATCAGAGTGTAGCTAGCAAGCGACTGAAGGAAGTGCGGCGCATGCGCCGCAATTGCATGGAACACCGCACTAATGAGTGGCGTCTTCTCTATACATTATATCTCGATGGCCGCGTGTGAATTATATGAATAAATTATATGACTACGAATTTGCATATAAATCTAGACTAAATAAAAGTGCTGTGAATCAGTTAATAAATTTGATACAACCATATTTAAGTGTAACATCTAAAAGGTAAGTTAAGTTATCGTTTTAAATCTCAACTTTATACTTCAGCCAAATTTGATAAAAAAATATAAAGAACAGATAGGTATTTAACTATTCTTTAATTTGAAAATTACTAGAAATTGTATTATATTTTCTTCATTGGGTTTGCTTCAAGTGTAGACTCATAATGGTGCTAGTATTGCCATAATATCAAGTTTTAACAAAGTTCTTATTTTTCCAGAAATCATGGTATATCCACCCTCCATCAGATACTTTTGGCTACGATTTTATACATTGGGCACTATGCTAGTGTCTGTTGCAGATTTTATCGGAGTATTAATAGCATCTGCATAGACAATACGACTGTATTGTCTATGCAGACGTATCCAGAGCCATAGCAAGATTATACCCAAACTTTGTTGTGTTACAAAATCACACTCAACAAGAGTTTTATAATATTGCTAGATTCCCCAGAGTACATAGTGTCATAGATGGCACCCATATATTAATACAATCACCAAGTAAGTACCTCATCTCATATTGAACTATCTCATACTTCTATTTAGGTGCTGGTCTAACTTAATTGATGCTTTCATACTATCTGTACATACATATTAAATACTGTTTTCATATTATTTGCAGACTCAAATATTGGAGAAGAATTTAGAAACAGGAAAGGAATATTCTCTATCAATGTACAAGTTGTGTGTAATATTGTTCATTAGTGTTTCTAAATGTTGTTGCCCGATGGCCAGGGATGTCCACTCAGGATGCAACTATATTTAACCACTCTATTTTAAAAGGTCACTCATTTAGTTGTTTATTCTGTTAATAATAAATTTTTAGAAGCGGCTGTAGCCTAGTGATAAAGGTATTGGACTTGCGAAAAAGAATTAAAGAGGTTGTTGGTTCTAATCCTGACCGGTACACTACCGACATGAACCCACTCCTAACACAAGCAATTTCGCTTAGGTTAACGAGAATACTAGTAATTTCCTTTTAAAAAAAAGAAATAAGTACACTGTTCCTATTGCTTAAAAGACTTATATAAAATATTAAACTTGCAGATTATTGTGAAAAAGGTGGACTTGGAAATCGCTGGAGGCTTGGTAATAGCGATCCATGTACACCCTATCTATTGACACCCCTACTCAACCCAAATACTCCATCAGAGCAATGTTATAATGAAGCGCACATTAAAACAAGAAATACTATAGGTTTGTTTTGTTTACTAAATATTAGATGCATGGTAAATGGTTTAAATACACTATTAATACCTACTGTAATATTGCAGATGCATTGGAGTTTGGAAAAGAAGATTCTCCATACTATCTTTAAAAATGAGGCCAAATTTAAAAAATATGCAACATACAATATTGCCAGGAACATGAATTTGGCAAAGATAGAGCCTAAAATATCGATTTCAGAAACAACACAGGAGGAAAATGTGAATGAAATTCATGACAATTCTCCAATTTTAAACATGTCAGAACAGCAATTGGTAATAAATATATACTTTAATGTGTAAAATAAACAATAATTAATCATATTTTATGTGATTTTTATTACCTTTCACAAATTTGAGTTCACAATACAATATAAACTAATCACACAATGAAAATGTAATGATAAAAATTTAAATTAATTTAAATCCTTTTCTTCACTTGTGATGGAGGTCCCAGCTCTTCATAACTTCACTTCAATGTTTTCTGTTTCATCCATCATCAAATTAGTATCTTGCACAAGTTATCATCAATGTAGATACTTATAGGATTCATTTTGATTTACAAATATATATCAATAATTTAAATAATCAATATCAATATATAAATAAATATCACAAGATACGCGCGCACAAACAAACGTCAATTCGATATGTCGAAACGTTTTATTTCATTTTGAATGTGGTAAACAAATAAAAAAAATCAAATTAATGTTGATTCAATATAAAATCTTTTAAAAATACAAACAACAAGTACTTTTAATAAAAATAAATAAATAGTGAATATTTGTTTTTAACATTAAAGATTTGTGTAGCAAAGCACTAAACGTGTCAAGAGGGAAAAAGCTATCCGTCGTTGGTAAGAGATAGATAGCGCTTATCCTTGATTGTGAAACGCAAGTTATGGATAGATAAGATCACGCTGCAAATCGGAGATAGCGATCTATCCTTAACTGGCGATAGGTTATTGAAAACCGCCGTTATACGAGTTATTCTTGTTTAAGTACATAAAGAAGTTATATTTAATCTGAACTTCGGAAACGGCTTCAACGATTTTAATTAACCGACTTCCAAAAAGGAGGAGGTTCTATGTTCCACTGTATGTATTTTTTTTTTTTTTTTTTTTTTATGTATGTTACCTGATTACTCCGTCAGTTGTGGACCGATTTTGAATTTTTTTTTTGTATTCGACAGGGTATGCTTCCGTGGTGGTCCCATTGCCAGCATATCAGGATCTGATGATGGGATCCCAGGGCAATCGAGGGAAACCCTCATTTTTTATAGGCACATACTATGTTTTTCGTATATTTTCTGAAGTTACACCGGTATTTGCGTCTGGTAGTCATCATTTTATGATGATGAGCTGATGCTGTAAGGTACCACTCCTTAACGGTTAGGAGTTGGAGGATAAATCTTTAAATATGATATGTAATAAGTTACCTTTAGTCGTATTCTTACAAATTATTTAGGTAAGCTGATGATGGAAGGTGGAAGGTACAACTCCTCAACGGTTAGGAGTTAGAGAATAATTCTTTCAATTTCATACGTATCTAAAGACCTTCAGTCGTATACTTTCAAGCTATTTAGGTGAGCTGATGATAGAAGATTAAACTCTTCAACAGTTAGGGATTAGAGGATGATTTTAATATTACACGTACCTTAATTTGTATTCTTGATGATGAAATTTGATGAAATAATTCAACTTACTACTTACCTACGATTGTTTGCACTAAAAACTGTAAAATAAAAACTTTTTATAAAAAAAAAAACCGACTTCCAAAAACATCCAACGAAAACTCTCTGTCAAAAAACACTTAAAAGCGTAAAATAAACTGGTTCTTCATAAATTGCCTATACCTAATTCTTTATTCATTTAAATAGTAGTATTATAATGGGTGCTAGGTACCTAAAATCTGTTTGAAGTCGGTGCTAAGCCAAAAAGAATACAAACGAACAATTACAAAAGTCTAAGCGATAGTCACTTGGCACCGACTTCAAACAGATTTTAGGTACCTAGCACCCATTATAATACTACTATTTAAATGAATAAAGAATTAGGTATAGGCAATTTATGAAGAACCAGTTTATTTTACGCTTTTAAGTGTTTTTTGACATAGAGTTTTCGTTGGATGTTTTTGGAAGTCGTTTTTTTTTTTTATAAAAAGTTTTTTGAAATTATAATGAGTTATTACTAGCTGATACGGCAAACATTGTTTTGCGATTAAAAAAAATGTACAAAAATAGTGGTTGGTCGATTCTCAGCAAAAGCAAAATGTGTGTGTAAAGATATCGGAAAAAGACGCTGCTATGGCTACTCCACTCCGGTCCGCCGGCCTGTGTTCCCCCATAAGATAAAACCAAACCATGACATGTTTTCATCACCTAATTCACCTATATATAAATCTACACCTCTTTTACGACGTGGTACATACTTATCTATATTTCTACAGCCTGTCAGCTGTCAGTGCATATAACTGTCAAATGAGCGTATCATTATTACAGTACTTATAACATAGCTTGATCTCTGAGTGACAGGTTTCTACGAAGCCGACGAAGGAACATTGAAAAAGTGATTTTATTTTGTAGACCAGGTATGATTCAGATTTTCATTCTTTAAGTACCACTTTTGTCACAAAGAAGTACAATTAATAACTAAGACTGCCTGGCTGACTGACTGACTGGCGCAGTGGTAGCGTATGCGACTGCTGTGCTTGAGGTCTCGGGTTCGATTGTTGTCAAATGTTTGTATGATCTGCAAATATTTGTTTCGAAGTTTGGGTGTTTTCTATGTATAATATGTAGCTATGTATTTACAAAAAAAAAGTATATATGTATTTATATCAGTTTCCAGTACCCTTTTTTTATATAAGGCACTGCCAAAATGACTCTACTCTGCCTAATGGAAAGCATAAGCAGGATCCAAGAGTGGTGGTCACCATACTCATTGCGAATGCAGACAATGCAACAATGCACCCACACCATGGCGGCCTAGGGATGCTTCTGCATCATTGGGCCTTCGGTCTCGCACTCACCAACGAAACACGACAGCACGAACGCTGTCATTTTACGTTGATTTTCTGTGCGAGGGTAGTACCGCCCCGGTCGAGCCGGCCCGTTCGTGCTGAAATCAGCGTGACTCTACTACCTAGATGACCATAACACAAGCTCTGCTTTGCTTGGGACTAGATGGCGTTGTGTGTAAGATGTCTGAAATATTTTTTATTTAACTATTATAAATTCAAAAGTAGCTCTGTCTATCTGTCTGTTAAGCTTTCAGGGCTAAACTGCTGCATATATTTAAATGAAATTTGGCATGAAGAGAAGATATGTACCTACTTTGTTTTTTGAGAAAGGACATTGTTTGTTTGTTTGTTTTACCGGGCCATTTCCGCACTTAGCCTCTTGATTGGGCCGTTGTACGTGGGTTTGTCATCTTCTTACTCCAACCATCCTAGATCATCCCAGCAGCTCAGCAGCCCTTTCAGGTCACTACTTCCGGGAGTGATGTTGATTGCAGGATGTCTGCCCGTTGAACTGCCACACTTCTACATTCTGTAAGAACGTGCTGCGGCGTTTCTTCTGCCTCCATGCATCCCCTGCACAGAGGGCAGTCTGTTGCGCCTATAGTGAATAGGGGCTTGTTTAGGGGACAATGCCCTGTCAGGATACCTGTGACCTCCCTGAGGACGATCTCTTTTTAGGATTCCGTGCCAAAGGCTGTCTGTCCGTCTGTCTGTCTATCCGTCTGTATGTCACAGCCACTTTTTCCGAAACTATAAGAACTATAATGTTGAAACTTGGTAAATAGATGTATTCTGTAAACCGCATTGAGATTTTCAAACAAAAATAGAAATAAAAACAATAAATTTTAGGGGTTCCCATACTTAGAACTGAAACTCAAAATTTTTTTTTTCATCAAACCCATACATGTGTCTATGGATAGGTCTTCAAAAATGATATTGAGGTAACTAAGATTATTTTTTTTTAATAAAATAGTTTCCCCCCCCCCCCTTTAACTTCTAAAATAAGAGAATGATAAAACAAAAAAAATATATGATGTACAACTATGCAAACTTCCACCGAAAATTGGTTTGAACGAAATCTAGTAAGTAGTTTTTTTTTAATACGTCATAAATCGTTAACTGCAATTTGCTTTCATTCAATCAACACAAATATAAAAATTATATTATATTACTTGCTACTGCGGAACCCTTCATGGACGAGTCCGACTCGCACTTGGCCGCTTTTTTAGTATAATCACGTTGCGGCTTTTTTTTGACGCTACCGAAAGTGCACTTTATGTTTCCCTGCATCCTTCATTGTTTTTTTCATTCTGTTTTAAGGAAGGACATAGACTAGGTACTCTTTGCTGCGATAACCGACAAACACGCGGGCGGAGCCGCGCGTAAAAGCTAGTAACTATTATATATTCATAAGTAACTCTATCTGTCTGTTATGCTCTCACGGCTAAAGTGCTGCACGCATTTCAATGAAATTTTGCATAGTTTTTAAACAACTTCAAAAAAGGAGGTTGTTATCAATTCGACGGTTTTTTTGTATGTTACCTCATAACTTTCGACTGGGTAAACCGATTTGGAAAGATTCTTTTTTTATTTGAAAGCTGGTGAAAGGAAAGTCATATGCACACATACACACAGGCGAAGCCGTGGGCAAAAGCTACATTACATCAAATTTTTTTTTTTTTTTTTTTTATTCTTTTATTATTTAGGGGTTTTTATCCTTTCGGATATGACAACCCCATTGTAACCATTATAACTAACATCGCTTTAACCTTATTTAAACTAATATAAAGGAGTCACTGCGGGCTTAGTCATGCGACAGAGTATCTTTGCTTCATTAGATGTAGGCAACAAATTGCTTACTTACAGTTAGTTTTAAAATTACACTAGTGACAGCTTTCACAGAGACCAAGCAATACTTTAAGGACTAGGTATAATGAATATTACCTTAAGCAAAAGGCAACACTTAACCCAAATAAAAATCTCGCATTTCTAATTATCAATAACAAATAGACGGTAGTGCTCCGTTTACCGGCTGACAGCATCCCTGGACCCCAATCTAAGCCAACCCCGGCGGCGCGGTGACGTCAATATTTGCACAAAGTAATCGGTTTGGGAATACGGATTCGAACATGGGACCTCGGGCTGTGAGTCTCTGGTGTATCGAGATACTTTACCGTATGTCATTTCCTAGATTATAAAGGGTTTATAGAGGGGATAGGCAGGGGTTACAGAGAGAAGTAGCAATTAAATATACGAAAATATGAAGGAAGTTTATAAACCCATTGATTTTTCTCCTAAAAAAAACAACTCCCGCATTAGGAATATCCTGAATAAACTGTGTCGCGGGGGACTTTACAAACACACTCACCGTGGGAGAGCCACGCTTCGGCATGAATGGGCCGGCTCGACCGGAGTGATACCACGGCCTCACAGAAAACCGGTGTGAAATAGTGCTTGCACTGTGTTTCACCGAGTGAGTGAGGATACCGGAGGCGCATACCCCAACCCCTCTCCCTATCTCCCCCCCATCCCCCAAAGGCCAGTAACGCGCTTGTGACGCCTCTGGTGTTGCGGGTGTCCATGGGCGGCGGTAATCGCTTACCATCAGGCGATATGTCTGCTCGTTTGCCGGCCTATTCCAAAAAAAAAAAAAAACATGAAATGGACACAAAGAACACCCAGACTCAGAACAACAATTTGTGGATCACACAAAGTCAAGACTTTGTATGTCTACTGCGCCAAGTGTTGTGGGTTCAAAACTTGTGTGTCACACGTGTCACAACGTGTGACAACTTGGCGCAGTAGAAAGCGGCATGGCGACCGCGCGGCGACGGCCTAAACCATTAGGCCAACCGTGCAGTCTATATATCTAAACCTACTTTACAGGTAATCTCTTATTTATTCCCTTGATAATCAGAACTGGTGGAAGGAAACTTTCAATAGCGTTGCTACAAGCGACAACGATAATAGTTTTTCTTTTTCCACAAGATAAAAAACATACATAGCTACTTAACGTAGTTTTTCAAAATCGAGGTAAGAATTCCTTCGAGGCAACTCTCCCGCTTTCACCCTTCAGGTAGACGACGGACGCCGGTCGTTAAGAGAAACCGAGGACGGACGGGCAGACACACGTAGGTAGGTACCTAAGTAGGTACCATCATCATCTTCCTAGTCATTATTTTTCCCAAGATTATTTGGGGTCGGCTACTAGTTCAACCAGTTTTACCTGAATATCAGTTTTTCCTCGGAGCGACTGGCATCAGACCTCCGATATGTAATGACGAAAAAAATTAAGATTTCTTTATTCGGATTGCGAGACATCCTTCCTACTAATATTATAAATGCGAAAGTTTGTAAGGATGTGTGTTTGTTGCTCTTTCACGCAAAAACTACTGAACGGATTTTCATGAGACTTTGCACTAATATAGCTTAGACATCGGAATAACATAATAAGTTAAAATTTATAGAGATTTAAAAAAAAAAAATACCGACATAAACGCAAGCGGAGCCGCTGCCAAAACCTAGTATATTATAATACAAAATATTCTACAAAAAAAATCTGAAAAATAATAACCTAAATTTTTCTCTCAAAACGTTTCCACTTCAAAAGTTTACAATAAAGCTTAAATTTCCCACCCGCACAGTGATTATAAGTTAAGTATCTACCTAAATAGGTTTTCCCAAACGCACATATGTTTGGGAAAGCTTATGTCCTATACATAGCAGTAGCAGGCTACATAAAGAGCAAACTTGTTTCAAAATCGATGTGTGTGCGAAGGCTTTAACCCGACACTAAAGGGCGGTCGTGACTAAATTATTCACAAACCAAGCAACACTGAGGACCAACTACCTATCTCGTTTTATCCTACAAAACTTAAATAATGCTGTCTTATTCCCGGTTTGTACAGTAGGTATTGCGCTTTCGGCCGCCGTATATGTTTGTCTCTTTTTAATATATGGGTAAGGTATATTTTTGTCTCGTTCCCTCTCATTAGGTTAGTATCGCGGATATGTTTGCTCGACGCTTGGCAGTCGCATTTTGTAGCGGTGCACAGAGTAGGCGGAACGTACAGAGAACTTGCTTATAAAAAAAAAGGCAATAATTTATTATTTTGTGGTTTTAATGACTGTTTATAATCTATTTTAGGTAGGATTATAAAAGTAGATAACTAATGAACGTTAATAACTTAAAACACTCACCAGCGTAAAATTACCTCTAAATTCGAGAGCGATAGGTATACATTTTCCACTACCCTGCCTACCCAAATCCATATAGAAGTCTTATACACTTAATGGCATATGAGCTGAACAGCTGCCTACATTGCATGCTGTCTCGCCTGTAACACATTTTAATGTAAATTCTAGTAAGAATATAAGCAGGTACCTACCTAAAAATGAATGAAAAAAAAAATGAAAAACATGATTCATTAATTTATAATTAACAGCCATTACCACCTCAATTGCAACTTACAAAATAGCAGCTTTGTTCTAAGCAACCAACTTGACGTCTTCTGAGGGGCCTGTTCACAGAAATAAATCAGGCCTCTTGGTTTTCTGGTTCTCGATTCTCACGTTTTTTTTTTAAATGTAGAACAAATCTCTATTTTGTTAAAGTTGACAATCTTTTTGTTATATTATATATATTTGTGTATCATATTAATTAACAATAGAAAAGTTAATTTTCTCAATATTATTCATTTTCTTGTGATCGACGCGAAAAAAGACAAAATCTGTATCTTCTTAAAGTTATCATATTTTTGTTATATTTGTGTACAACAATTAGTTTATTGTAGTGTATTGTAATAGTTATATGTATCTAACAATTTTTAAGGGATAGTAGCCGACCTGAAATCCCCATATGAAGGCCCTATATGAAATCGTTTTCAGATAAGGCAAAGGAAGACGATATTGTTGGAATAAGCATAGTAGTAGTAGGAGAGAGAGAGAAAGAGAGAGAGAGTAGGTAAGAGACTTTAAGTATCTACCTACTGAAAGTCTTAAGACTAAATAAAAGTAGTTTTAAAACCCTTTTCAATAACCTATCTCTTGTTAAAGGAGATCGTCTATAGGTATTACCGTGGGTGGGAGAGCCTCGCTTCGGCATGCATGGGCCGGCTCGACCGGAGTGATACCACGGTCTCACAGAAAACCGGTGTAAAATCAGCCTGCGCTGTGTTTCATCGAGTAAGTGAGGATAGCGGAGACCCATACCCCAATTACCTCTCCCCATCCCCCAAAGGACGGCAACGCACTTGTGACGCCTCTTGTGTTGCGGGTGTCCATGGGCGGCGGTAATCGCTTACCATCAGGCGAAACGTCTGCTCATTTGCCCCCTTTTATTAAATAAAATAATAGGTAGTTATTTGTTATACAAGAGTGCAAAGTTGCTTTTTAACCGCGTGCTCAATTTTGATGACCGAGCAAGCGAAGAATTCTAAAATTGAATCACGAACGTAGCGAGTGATTCAAAAATTAGAATCCTGGGCCTGCAGTCTCGACATAGATAGCGATCGTTAAAGTTGCGAATTCGGTAGCTAATTCATATCGTTAACTTTTTAACGATTTTTTGTAGTCTCTACCGTTGCAACTATCGATTTTCATCGGTATCGTATCGTTTTTGCTGTCATTTTGGCAGCCCGCTAACTCGATAAGTATTCGAAAAGGATCGTTAACTGTGAAATATTATAAAAATAGAAATTGTATGAAGATAAATATTTATCAGATTGTAATAATATCTTTTGCAAGTGTAGTGCACTAATGTACATAATGGCGGAGGTTTATTTGACTTATCAATGATAACAAATACCTATGCCTATGCCTATGCCTATGCCTATGCCTATGCCTATGCCTATGCCTATGCCTATGCCTATGCCTATGCCTATACCTATACCTATACCTATACCTATACCTATACCTATACCTATACCTATACCTATACCTATACCTATACATATACCTATACCTATACCTATACCTATACCTATACCTATACCTATACCTATACCTATACCTATACCTATACCTATACCTATACCTATACCTATACCTATACCTATACCTATACCTATACCTATACCTATACCTATACCTATACCTATACCTATACCTATACCTATACCTATACCTATACCTATACCTATACCTATACCTATACCTATACCTATACCTATACCTATACCTATACCTATACCTATACCTATACCTATACCTATACCTTATAAATATCAAGTTAAATAAGTATAATTAATAGAAACATTAAAATACTTCCCTAAAATTAAGCAACAGATAGTTGCAACGGTAGAGACTACCAAAAATCGTTAACAAATTATCGATTTGAATTAGCTACCGAATTCGCAACTTTAACGATCGCTATCTATGTCGAGACTGCAGGCCCTGAGCGTCAGCGAGGGAATCAAAAGAGCACTAGGTGAAAAATCTTTGCACTCGAGTGTAACACGTAAGTATTACAGATTAATTTTTAAATTATTTCAAAAATACTTGGGTACTCGCTCAACCCCGCGGTGTTACCCGTGGTTTTTGTCTTACCGCGAGTACCACCGCGGGACAAAGCTAGTCTATAAAAAGTAGCCTAAGTTACTCCTTAGATTATCAGCTATCTGCCAGTGACAGTCACGTCAAAATCAGTCCAGCCGTTCCAGAGATTACCCGGGACAGACAGACAGACCGACTGACAGACAGACAATCGACTGCACGTTTGGCCTAGTGGTTCAACGGTCACCACGCCGTTTCCTACTTCGCCAAGTGGCATGGGTTCAAATCCCACGTAGGACAACACTTTGTGTGATCCACAAATTGTTGTTCTGAGTCTGGGTGTTCTTTGTGTCCGTTTCATGTATGTTTGTAAAGTCCCCCGCGATTATTCCTAGTGCGGGAGTTGTCTTTTAAAAAAAATGTAACAGAAATTATAAAAAAATATTTTAGTATATGTACCGTGTTTACATACATATTTATGAATTTAATAAAAAGCGGTGATTTTAATATTACAAACAGACATTTCGATTTTATTTATTTGTATGGATGTATAGATAAATTAAGAAAAATTGAAAGTTAAGTTGCTATAGTTACTTAAGAAGAAAATGGTGCGGGCAGAGCAAATCACTAATCACTAACATAGTATAAAACAAAGTCGCTTTCTCTGTCCCTATGTCCCTTTGTTTGCTTAAATCTTTAAAACTACGCAACGGATTTTGATGCGGGTTTCTTTAATAGATAGAGTGATTCAAGAGGAAGGTTTTTATGTATAATAAATGCATAATATAGTATGGAAACACTGTTAATATTCGAGGTTTCTAATGTGATGTAGCAAATATACTCATTTTTTTGCGCTTACATTGCAATCGCTGGTTGCACCCTACGAGATAGATCAAAATAATGTACTACAGTATTGTACACCTTAAAAAGTACTACAAAAAAGTCCGCGACGGTATATGTCTATCTCTTAGGGATAACCCACAACAACCATTTTTTATTCCTTTCTTTTTACGAGAAATAATGGCTTATTTACGAAGTGATTTTAAGCAATACAGAATGAATCCTTATTAGAGATGGGCCGATCATTACTTTTGCCGACTAGCCGACTAGCCGATTAGTCGGCCCTAAAAAGGCCGACTAGTCGGCCGACTAATCGGCCAAACCGATCGTGGTTACGGACATTTCCGTAACTCTTCGTTTACAGCTGATTCGCGCCCCTGTCGCAAACGCCGCCTGCGAACCTTGTTTCTTCATTTTTGCTTCTGTAACGGTCGTAGTCGGAGGTGTGTTTTAGTGTAAAAAATATTTTTGTGTAAAGATATTATTATTATTGTTGATTGAAGTGAAGAGTTAAATGAAAAAGAAAATCACTTGTGCCGATGTTTTTTAAACAAGTGGACGATGTTTTTTATTATTTTTTTATTTGAAAGCCTGCCAAAGTGATTCTGCTGAGCTTGATGAAAGCTTGACTAGAATCCAACACTCCAACACCATACTCACTGCGAACGCAGACAATGCAGTATAGCGTCCTATACTATGGCGGCCTAGTGAGATGCATTTTCTCACGCCGCCTACAGGACCCGGAATCATAGTGGAAGGAAAACACGCGCTGTTAGCGCTGGTAGTACCAAACAGTTAAAAACTGCTCGGCACAGGAAGGCAGAACGGAACCGTTTAGTTCCAAAGCGTATTTCTACGACTCTGAAGCGGTGGCTTCTAATGTCAGTACGTGTTGTCCTGTAGAAGATGGGAGAACGTGGGATTAGTTGGAAGAGCTCTTCAGAATACTGTCCATGGTAAACACGCACACAAAGGCTCAAGGGACTCGGTGGCATCGGGACTGTTGATAATGCGGACTGCTGGCCGCTGCAACCGATCAAGGGCATCAAGCAAATTCTGTGTGAATCCATCAAAAAGATGAGAACAGTCCTCCACGAACGAGCGAACCTGGGTCTTATAAAGAAGACAGATGCTCGGGCACAATTCAGTACGTGAAGTTTCCGCGAGGCCGCCTTAGTAATGCTATCGATTTTTTTTATGTGTTTGCTGCCAAAATGGGTCTGCCCTGCCTGATGGAAATCATGAGCAGAATCCAAAAGTGCTGGTCACAATCCTCAATGTAGGTAGTAGGTAATAAGGACAATGCAGAAGTGTGTGGACACACAGGACAGCGTGACCTGGTGAGATGCTTTTTCACGACCCGCTGAATGGACCCTGATCGTAGTGGGAAGGAAACACGTGCGCTGGTAGTGAGTTCCAAGTTTTGACCACTCAGCACAGGAAGGAAGAACGGAAGGGATGAGTGCGAGAACGTATGTCTTCCACTCTGAAGCGGTGACTTCCGAGGCTGGCACGTGTTGTCCTATAGAGGAAGGGAGAGGAGAGGACCAGTTGGAGGAGTGGAGGAGCTCGTCAGAACACTCACCATGATAAAGGCAATATAGGACTGCCATGGGGGCTATATCTCTTCGCAACTGCAGAGGCTCAGCTCAAGGGACTCGGTGGCTTAGGGACTGTCGCTAATGCGGATTGCTCGCCGCCGTAACCAGTCGAGAGCGTCAAACAGATACTGTGCGACACCATCGCAAAGATGAGAACAGTACTCCACACACGAGCGAACCTTCTTTTTTTCTTTTTTTTTACGCAGGAATGCATTGTGCACCATACCCTCCGTGGGGGGGGAGGGACACGAAGGACGTGTGAGGGACTCGATGGTCTACCCACTAAACCCCGTGGCGGCTTACCTCGGCAGTCGGGAGGAACTCCAGGAACGCATCAGCGGTTTCTGGAAACCCTCCTGCCGTATCTCATGACTGAGGTACATCCCGGGGTAACCATAGTCACCCCCGGGGCGGGTCGCTGTTGCGCCTCCTACCGTTCTACACAGTAAGAGTCGGAACAACGACCCTCCTTGGCCGCACCGGGGTGTCACCGGTCTCGGGCCGTTTGTAGCGGCCACATCTCTTAACGTCTTTCCAACATTTTGCCTCAACGTCTGCCAGCTTGACTGCAAGTTGTCCAAAATATGGCCCATGGACTGTGCTGTTGTCTGCCTAACAATTATCATGTTGCCATGGGCTAACATTGTCGACTAAACAAGAAACAGTGTGGGCGACAGGACGGAAAATCAGAGGCCCCGCCGTCGCATTGGACCCTAATGCTGTTATGTGTAATCAATGTCAATGATTATTTCTCGTGGTGGAAATGAAAAAAAGTGCAAACACTACAAGCAAACATTTTGTTTAATAAATGTCAGATATGTTTGTTATCAGCAAGTAATTTTAGAAACTGGTTACCAAAAGAAAGATTGCTTTGTTTTACATTTCAAAATGTCTAAAACTGATTAAAAAATAAAAATTGACAAATATATTATTGAGAAATACATACAAAGTAATAAGCCGAATAGTCGGCGCTTTTTGCCGACTATTCGCCGACTAATCGTCGACTACGATTGTTGCCGGATAGTCGGCTTTACCGACTAGTCGGCACATCTCTCATCCTTATACAATTAAGGAAATTAAATACATTGTGCATTTAATATAGTTCAAAATGGCCCTTTACAGTATCTAATTTAAATGAATATATTCGAAGATATTACAGATTTAAAATGCACGAATCGTGTCGTGGCATCTGAAATCCACCCGTGCGAAGCCGGGGCGGGTCGCTAGTCAAAAAATAAATAAATAATAAATAAATCTTTCGGACATCTAACACACAGCGCCATCTAGTCCCAAGCTAAGCAGAGATTGTGTTATGGGTACCTACTAGACAACTGATACAAATACATAAATACTTTTATTTTGTAAATACATACATATTATACATAGAAAACACCCAAACTCCGAAACAAATATTTGTAGATCATACAAACATTTGGTCCGACCCGGGAATCGAACACCAGACCTCATGATCAGCAGTCGCACACGCCAACCGCGAGACCAACGAGGCAGACAAAAAACTACACCGACCTACAAGAAGGTTCCGAGTCTTTAACAAATTACGAGTTTTAACAAATTAAAAAATATTGTATGAATCATTCGGCACCATGCATGGAGGTAGAAGTAAATAGGTTTAATGATGTTTTGAATTCACAAACTTAGTGCACCCGAGCGATGTTCTAAATTCAATTAACTTTATTCTCTAGAGGATAAAAACGGCTTTTGCACTCAGATTTCGAAGGGCAAAAATACTCTTTACGAGCTGGTGGGATGAAAAAATTATTTTTTCAATATGTTTCATATAATATGAGGTATATTAAATGAAACATATTTTAAAAAAAAATTGGCAGTCGTTGGGAAGTCAGTGCCCTCAAATATTGACAACTAGTTCGACCATCGAATTCAGTTCACCCTCAGGGTTGCGGAGGTCCGATGCCAGTCGCTACGTGTAAAAACTGATATTCAGGTAAAACCGGTTGAACTAGTAGCCGACCCCAAATCTTGGGAATAATAAAGGCTAGGAAGATGATGATTCATATAATATAGTATATCATTGATATGTAGGATTAATTTTCTTTATTTTTGTAAAATTTTACAAAACTAACAAAAACTTTTTTTATGGTAAATTCATATTGTTTTCAATAGAATGGAGATAGTCAAGATAGCTTATTGAAAACAGCCGTTAGTCGACCCTCTTTACGAAACCATCTTTCCCATCGCGTGCTCCCATCCTTCCAGGTTACTAAATGGGCGGGTTGAACTGGATCAATTCCCCCTTCCTTCTTCTCCCTAATTCAATGGGTGCCACACAAGCGGTGCCAATGTACCTACTTGTGTCTTGATTGAATTGATATGCAGGTGACCAAGGGCGGCCGAAGTCACTTAGGTACCATGAACCTTCTGCTGTCCTATGCCTTCTGCCCACTTATCCAAGTTGCAAAAACTTCGCGTCGATTCTTTTCCACAATCGCCAGCCAATCTTCTATTGTCTAGCATTATTGACTAATATTTTGTTTTGAACACGAGACTTAGCGTTGAGAGACGTCATTCACATACATTTGTTAGTTTTCTATTAACGTTTACGTCTGTAGAAAGCAACTTGGCTTGGCTACTGTGACAGGGCCGTCTACTATCATCAAGATATTGTCTGTTTAATATCTGAATACACAACAAATAGGAAATATAATTCAGCACTTCAACCTGCATGCTTTCTTTTGATATAAAACCATTATTTTAAACATCAATCAAAGTAATTACGCAAATATGTTCACCCCAGTATGCACGAGTGGTGGGGTGGACAGAGCTCGATATAAAGGTAGTTGTGCATCAAAGCGAGTGGTAGGTAACGAGAGCATCGAGTGTGCTCAGCCCCCTTCGACTGTCGTCGTGAATGTAAACTGTAAACAGGGTTTTTGTTGGAATTGTTGATGCGTTTTGTAAGTTTGTCTTTGGGAAGTTAAGTTTTTTCTTTTTTGTGAAGGGGAAATTAAGCAGATGGGTGGTCTAATTATGAATCCCTGACAACTGACCTCCTCTAAAGTGATGAGGGAATGAAATATCGGTTTGGGTAACCTGACTCAGTCGGTCAAAAGCAAGGAAAGGTTTTCCTTGAGACTAATATCATTTCGGTGGCACTGGCCCCTTCCTTGCAGAACCTTGGCTCTCACACGGTTTACACACCATGGAGCTACACAGTCCACCGGTGGACTCTGCTCTATGTCTCAACAGACGTCAAAAACACTCAATCTGAATCTCTAAGAATAAATAAATATTTTGGACATCTAATGCACAACGCCTTCTAGTCCCAAGCTAAGTAGAGCTTTTGTTATGGTTACTAGACAACTTTTTTTTGTAAATACATACATATTATACATATAAAACATCCAAACTCCGAAACAAATATTTGCAGATCATACAAACATTTGGTCCGACCCGGGGATCGAACCCGAGACCTCAAGCACAGCAATCGCAAACGCTAGCACTGCGCCACCGAGGCAGTCAATAGTTATCATACTTCGGAAAAAATCACACAAAACTATTTTTTTATGACAACTACCGCACTAGGAATACATCCTGTGTCGCAGGGGACTTTACAAACATACATGAAATGGACACAAAGAACACCCAGACTCTGAACAACAATTTGTGGATCATACAAAGTGTTGTCCCATGTGGGATTTAAACCCACTTGGCGCATTAGCAAGTGACGTGGCGACGACCGCCTAAACCACGGCCTAATACGTGCGTGCATACTTATACTTTATTGCACTACTATAATTTAGGCAACTTAAACAATATATAACCTCTTTCTACATAAGCTAACATGAAAACCAAGACCTATATTCACCTTCAGACTCCTCCTTTCACACTCCACTCATACATAATTCATTACATTAAAATAACAGACATAAATTACAAAGTGGAAGCGGCTGGCCCTCTCGAGAAGGCTTTTGTATGCAAACGAGTGTAGGTGACGGAGGATATTCTTTTGATTATGATAAACGGGATTTCAAAAATAAACAGCCTTGAGAACCCTCCGCGAGGCTTCGCATAAATTTTCCTTGTTTAATTACGGGAAGGGTAATATTCCTTTTAGTAAGGTAACACGAATAGAAAAGAATGTCGCTTTCTACTGTCAGAGGCCAAGACGCATTTTGCGTTAAAACAAATATTTTTTACTTCTTTGAGGCCATTTCAATGTCAATCAAAGCCAAATTAAGTAGATACCCAAACACAAGTGCTTTTGATTCTCCCGCGACCCCAAACTGTCCGCGATAGTGCAGATGTGCACAACAGAAGAATGGAGCCACTTTTCAGTGAAGCCGATCCGTCGTCTATTCGACACCCGATTATGTGTTGCACCAGAAATTTTCTCTGCCAATGTAGTCTTAATCTATATTTTCGTAATCAGAACATGATGCTCCACTTGTAACGACCGGGTTCACAAACAAAGCAATAACTGACCGACGGAATTTTGCTAAATCACATCGCGTGCATTATATATTTTAAAACCATGCCTCGCTGGCCAGGCAGGATGGTAAACCGTTTGTTCAAGTTCACTCAATTCACTCAATGAAAAGCAGGATAAGGTACTTAACACTTCTTTCCCTATTTTTACGGCGAGCGACGTGTAGGTACCTAAATGAATTACAACTGTTGTAGTTGGTTAGTTAGCCTATGAATAGAACTGTTTTAGAACACACATTCCTACCTTGTATTTATCTAATTTACACACCAGACTCAGAACAAAAATTTTTGGATCAGACAAAGTGTTGTCCCAGGTGGGAATTGAACCCGCAACACTTGGAGAAGTAGGAAGCGGCGTGACGACCGCTTAAGCCACTAGGCCGTACGTGCAGTCGTGTCTTTATCAATTGTTTATCACATGTTTATCTTATCAATAACATATTTTATATCGGTTTTAAGTTTCCCTTAATTAGTTTAGGTACATCATTAAAAAAAACAAATCAATCAAAACACTGTAGTGCAAATGTCATCAAACGTCACTTCCAATTTGCGCGCGAAACGCGTAACGCGGCTGTCAAATAAAAATAATGGGAATGACTTCTCCTCAGCGGCCGTACAAAGAGTCGATTCAATTAAGTAAATCCTTTAATAAGCAAATAACCAGAAGCGAGTGTCGATGGGATCAAAGCTCTCGCGATGCTTCTACGGCGACCCCTCAATAGGCACGTGTAAGTCGACTACTCCTGTTACAATACACGGATCTTGTACTTATATCTACCATGTCACGCCTCGCCGTGGTCGCATTGAACGATGCAGCACATTGTAGTTGCATTGATGAGAAATGAAGAACACAAATTTCGTGAAAATAGATAACAACAAATATTGTTTTATAATGTTTTAAATCTTGAGCTTAATAGGTACATCATTATTTGAGCTTTCATTGTTTATTACATAATGGATCAGCATCACATTAACTTATTAGGTAATTTTATTGCATCAGACAGCTTGTGACTACGGCTGATGTCTAAACTTTAAGCAATTAAAAAAGATGTGTATTTTACTTAATACCTATCGTGACCTACCTACATGCGTATGTTAACGCTAAAGAGAACACCACTCAAAATCGTGAAGCGTTTCACATTTTTACTACAGCTATATCGGAAGCAAAAATTGTCTTGCAAATTGAAAATTGTCATTAACATTTTACCTACTTATTTTTTTATGTGGAAAGCCAGTGTCAAACAAATATAATGTAGATAATATTGCCTGTATTATTCTAACGTATTACAAACTAACACGATCAAGATCTTCCCCTAAATTATTTCTGAAGTGGAGCGAACCCGACGAGGCCAACTTGGAGTAGTCGTGCTATTACAGTCAAGTGCGGCGGAGAGCGTGCTATCTACATCAGATGTCTTGGGCGGCTGACAGCGAGCCTGACATCCGCCCCCTCAGCCGCCACCCGCCCCTCACGCCTGCCTGACGCCTAATCGAGATTTGATCACGCTTTCAAAGCGATATAACGACAGATATAAGGCGACTACATCACTGTGAGGTGTGCTTGAGAATGAGGGCATTTTTTTTTTTTTTTTTTTTTATGTATGGCCCGCCATAATGACTCTACTCTGCCTGATGGAAAGCATAAGCAGAGTCCAAGAGTGGTGGTCACCATACTCACTGCAAATGCAGACAATGCAGTATGGCGACCCACACCATGGCGGCCTAGTGATGCTGCTGCATCTTTTAGTCTAGACTATTTGGGCCTCCGGTCTCGCACTCACCAACGAAACACGACAGCACGATCGCTGTCATTTTACGTTGATTTTCTGTGCGAGGGTAGTACCGCCCCGGTCGAGCCGGCCCATTCGTGCTGAAATCAGCGTGGCTCTACTACCTGCATTTGTAGAAATTGTTATTTAAGGGTTATTTAATTTATTGTTAAGTATTCTACTAATATTAACTTTACGTAAATATATTGCAGAAAGTTCCAATCTTACTTTAGAATTATATAAATTAACTAGCTGACCCACGCAACGTCGTTTGCGTCTCCTATTGCCCTTGGCGTAAAAATTTACCCCCATTTTTGTGACATTCTTCATTGGTGCTCCGCTCCTATTGGTCTTAGCGTGATGATATATAACTTATAACCTTCCTCGATAAATGTACTATCCAAAATTGAAAGAATTTTTCAAATCGGACCAGGGCTTCCTGAGATTAGCGCGTTCAAACAAACAAACAAACTCTTCAGCTTTATATATTAGTATAGATGTATTTATTATACTCTTCTAAGATCTAATACTCATAATCAACAACACATTTATTTGGATAAATATTAATATACTCAGGGCTTTTTTGTAATTTCTTTTATGGGGGCACGCTAATTCTCGAAATAAATGTTTCCCCCCCAACTTTTTCCCTGTGATTTGAGTAAAACATTGTAATCTTTTTTTTTTATTGTTTAAAAACATAACATCTTTGGAAATTAAACATGTATTTACTTATAAGTTATAACTTTAGGTGAGTAACAATGTAAAAAGTAACATTCGTTATCAATATAATTATTTAACCCAAGGTAAACATTTTAAAACAGTCTCCAAATTTTAACAAAATTTTCATCATAATTCTGTTCGCGCTTACGGACTTTACTATTTTGGTCCGTGGCAGAATGATAAATTTTTAGTTGCCATGAATCCACATACTTCAGAGGGTCCAAGAGTTTTAGTGGTGGACCATTCAACTTGATAACCAATTGTTTTTACGGAAAGAGAGGCTCTTTGTGGAGTCATTATTAAGTTCATCTGCGAATATCCTCTCTAGCATTCACTTGTTGAAACTGCTATGGACAGTATTGATGAGCGGAGTTAAATTTTTTGGCACCTTTTTTTCAACCAAGTAATCGCGAAATGCCCGGATTATATTTCGTTCATTTAACTGGAACATACGAATCTCTTTTTCTCCAAACATTATGTTTGCTTCATCTTTATCTGGCCATTTTTCGGGTATGATAACACTGCATGCTTGAACGATATCTCTATCACTCAATTCTAGTAAGCGATCTTTCATAGAAGTTGCCAAATGAGAGTAAAAAGTTTCTTGAGCTATGGGTTGCTGTATTTTTCTTCCGCTTTCGTTGTGTAGCTCCACTCCAAAGAAAGACAGTTTATTCACCGCTTCCAAAGCCTTCTCATAATACGTACCAGGTTCAATTATTCTTTGTCCAAATATTAGAACCACATTTTAAATTTTTTAATTAGCACTTATTAGTCTTACATCACCATTTTGTAAATCTAAACTCAGATCACTTAGCTCTCGAAGAGCGTCGCGCATTAGCGCCAAATTTAAGACAAATGCCGTGCACTGATTTTTTTCATGAGTCCGCTGAAGGTACTTTTTTCATTTTTATCTCTCGTATCATCAGTACTGGCATTATTAAAATGTTCAACTAATGCAACATAGCTGTTCCATGTAGCTGAAACAGAAAGAAAAGTAGAAACTACTCATCTTGTACTCAAAATTCGTTCTATTTTAAAAACTTGTTCCTCTAACAGATGAGCACAAGTTTTCAAATCTGGAATTTTTCGGGGACGCGTGATATAACGCATATAACTTATCCATGAACACCTTGAACTTATTAATTTCCCCGATACACTTGACCGTTTCATTTACTGCTAGTTCCAAACTATGATTAGCGCAGTGCCACACTATTATTGATGGAAATTCATATCGTATGAGTTTCGCAACTCCATTCGATCTACCAAGCATAACAGCAGCACCATCACAGGCAAGAGAAATTAAATAATCTATAAGATACTGCTTGGTCATTCCATAAAACTGAAGACAATTCATAAAGGAGTTGAAAATATGTGCTGCCTTAACACCTTCCATTTAACTCTTTAAAAAATAGGATGTACCTACTCACTGATGAAATATTATGCCACCTTTTTGATAGTAATTTTAGTTTTTAATTTACAATGTAATTCACGGATGTCAAATGAGTTGTCATTGTTGTCTACAAGATGGCGTCTTACCAAATTTTTGTAATCAAAATCATTCGTTGCCTATTTTCTTCATTATGTCAATAATATGTTATTCTCCTAGTAATTACACTAGTACGTTCATACATTAATATCCATTTAAGTATTTTATTGTTATTTATGTAATTTTATAATAATTTAAATATCTTCGGACATCTGATACACCACGCTATCTAGTGTTTAAACTTCCACCTCTTTTCTTTGGGGGCACTGCCCACTTTCTTTGGGGGCACTGCCCACTTTCTTTGGGGGCACTGCCCTTTCTTTGGGGGCACTGCGTGCCCCCGCGTGCCCCCACAAAAAAAGCCCTATAATAGGTATTATGTTGATAAAAACTCTTTTGCAAATAACTTATTATTAGGTACCAACTCTTAGCGTCTTATACTCGTGATAACTTCTAAACGAAATGTCCGATTAGGATGAAACAAAAAGTATTTTACTTCTAAATAAATACCCTTGATCACATAATGCTTAATTTGGATAAGGATTAATATTACGATACGTATTTAACGTAGTTTCTTTCTTCACACGATTTAATATTTTTTTTTAAACACAAAAGCGGTTATTGTGACTAAACCATGATAGTTAGATATATGCTCTCGCGGACTTTTTTGTAGATCTTAATTGGACCTACAAACCCGTAATACATTATTTTGTTCTATTGTCAATAGTTTTTGCAGCGCACGCAAAAATAGGTTTTCGATTTCACACCTTGGGTTACGAAATAACAATTTTCTTACGGATCCCTAATTTTTTTGAAAATAAAATATTGCCTTCCTCGATAAATGTACTATCCAACACTGAAAGAATTTTCCAAATCGGACCAGCGGTTCCTGAGATTAGCGCGTTCAAACAAACAAACAAACTCTTAAGCTTTATTTATATGTATAGTATAGAAGTATAGATATTAGAGATGCCACGAATATTCGGCAACTATTCGGTATTCGGCCACTTTTTTTCGCTATTCGGTATTCGACCGAATATACTAAACTACTCGGCCGAATACCGAATAGCAAATCATGGAAAAAAAACTCAAAATATTACTGTGTAATATGTACTACACGAAGATGTTCATTTAACAGACAAATTAACTTATTAATATTTAAAATCTACGAGTAGTAAGTTATGATTAATAAAAACAATTTTTTCAGCATTTGTAGATAGCAGACGATTGCGTTTTTCCTCATAAATTATTCCTGCTTCTGAAAACAGCCGCTCAATATATACACTGCTACCAGGAGATGATAAATAAATCTGAGCAAATTTTGAAGTGTGCGTGTGAACTGAGGGACCATAGTGATATTTTTGATTGAAATTTTTATAAGATTTAGTAGTAGGCTCAAAAAAAT
This sequence comes from Diaphora mendica, assembly GCA_949125395.1. Lineage (NCBI taxonomy): Eukaryota > Metazoa > Arthropoda > Insecta > Lepidoptera > Erebidae > Diaphora > Diaphora mendica. Next base: position 1,579,593 of record OX421335.1, read on the forward strand.
TGTAGAACAAATATGAGAATTTGTAAAAAGATATGTTAAAAACTACAGCCCTTTAAGTGTGGTCCCTCAATCCTCACATACCATCAGCCAGATCTCGGCAAGTATGTAAAAAAATAAGGTATTGTGACTGCAGACATTTAGTAGAGAATTTGTAAAGATATATACTAAATAACTGAGCACAAATCATCAATGATTAAAAAAATACAACGACTATACTGTGGTCCCTCAGTCCACACACGAAAGATTTTGTTATACTGAATATTATCACATCAACGGAATAAAATCTTTATTTTCTTACATAATGTTTTAGAACTAGTCTTATAGCAATTTGTAAAAAATAAATTTAAAAAAAATATCGACGCACTTTGAAGATATTTATAATTAAAGCTGGTCCCTCAATCCTCACGTTCTCAAACATACTTGCATGTCTAGCTGCTAGACGACTAAAGTATCACAAAGTGTAGTGTATTAAACTTTTTGTAGAAAGTTTCTACAAAATAATAGGTATCTTTAATTGTGTGTATCTTACCTCTAAAATGAGATTATAGCATTTCAGTGATCTTATGAACAGATATATGAGTAGTGTGACCACACAATGAAAAAAATGTAGACTACCAATATAATTTTTATTGTAATAGTCGAAACCCAAGGTTGTACGGTTGATTTAGTGTTATGTTACATTACGTATCTTTACAAAGCATGAAATAAAGTAGCTTTTAGACGCTTATCACCATTTAGGCTATGTTTCAAGGAAGCTTTATGTACTATAATACCCCAGTATTCTACAAACCATTATGGTAACATAGTGGTATTATTTATACAGCTCAGTTTTATACGTTCTATTAACACATAAAATTGAACATTTAAAAACACAAGATTTTGTAAAATATTTACAAAAAGTCCGCGATAGTACCTATCGATCTATATTAATATTATAAATTTGAAAGTGGCTTAGTCTGTTTCTCTATTACGCTTTCACGGCTAAACCAATAACAGTGCCTGCACTTGGTAAGGCATATAACTTATTGTAATACTACTACCAAGTACGTAAAATTTGGTTATATCTTAATGAATGTAAGAAGATTTGTTGGTCCGTACTGTAACGCCCTGGCAAAAAATGCGAATGACTCTGTTTTGTGAAAAAAAGTTCTATCTAGCTTTTTTTTCACATACTTAAACAAAAGTATTACAATAAGTTATATGCCTTACCAAGTGCAGGCACTGTTATTGGTTTAGCCGTGAAAGCGTAATAGAGAAACAGACTAAGCCACTTTCAAATTTATAATATTAATATAGATCGCGATAGGTACTATCGCGGACTTTTTGTAAATATTTTACAAAATCCTGTGTTTTTAAATGTTCAATTTTATGTGTTAATAGAACGTATAAAACTGAGCTGTATAAATAATACCACTATGTTACCATAAGTGTTTGTAAAATACTGGGGTATTATAAGTACATAAAGCTTCCTTGAAACATAGCCTAAATGGTGATAAGCGTCTAAAAGCTACTTTATTTCATGCTTTGTAAAGATACGTAATGTAACTTAACACTAAATCAACCGTACAACCTTGGGTTTCGACTATTACAATAAAAAATATATTGGTAGTCTACATTTTTTTTTCATTGTGTGGTCACACTACTCGTATATCTGTTCATAAGAACACTGAAATGCTATAATCTCATTTTAGAGGTAAGATACATACAATTAAAGATACCTATTATTTTGTAGAAACTTTTTACAAAAAGTTTAATACACTACACTTTGTGATACTTTAGTCGTCTAGCAGCTAGACATGCAAGTATGTTTGAGAACGTGAGGATTGAGGGACCAGCTTTAATTATAAATATCTTCAAAGTGCGTCGATATTTTTTTAAAATTTATTTTTTACAAATTGCTATAAGACTTGTTCTAAAACATTATGTAAGAAAATAAAGATTTTATTCCGTTGATGTGATAATATTCAGTATAACAAAATCTTTCGTGTGTGGACTGAGGGACCACAGTATAGTCGTTGTATTTTTTTTTTCGTTGATGATTTGTGCTCAGTTATTTAGTATATATCTTTACAAATTCTCTACTAAATGTCTGCAGTCACAATACCTTAGTTTTTTACATACTTGCCGAGATCTGGCTGATGGTATGTGAGGATTGAGGGACCACTCTTAAAGGGCTGTAGTTTTTAACATATCTTTTTACAAATTCTCATATTTGTTCTACAATTGTTTTGAGCCTACTACTAAATGTTATAAAAATTTCAAACAAAAATATCACTATGGTCCCTCAGTTCACACGCACACAATTTTGAAAGGGTTGGATATTGTTTTGCGTTTCCTGACCACCACTTGTAAGGGTCTGCTGTACGATCTAAGCGAACAGATGCCATATAAAAATCAAGTTCATTTGCAACCGATTGTGATTTTTTATTAAATGGCATCAGTTTGCTTTTGTCAAACAAATGGTGAAATTTCTCAAGGTAATCAATCACTTTAAAAGTAAAATTATTTAGTACAAAGTACGTGCAGTATGATGCACCAACATAAACAAATAAAGCGTGTTGTGACACGACCGCGACCTAATCACCAATGGAACAAAACTGCACGCGCCTAGGCTACTTCAGTAATGCAAGTTTAAACTCGTAATTTACGAGTCGTGACTCGTGACTAGTTGTGACTTGTCACCCACGAAAAGTACTAAGTGTTCGCTTCGGCCAAGAGCCTCGCCGAATATTCGGTATTCGGCCAAATAATTATTCGTGGCATCTCTAATAGATATCAGACGTTTTTCTTTGTGGTCGGGTGTGGATGTGGAACATATCCAGTCCAGGACAAATAAATAAATGATAAGTACCCTGCCTGTGACTGCATCGGTGGCGCAGTGGTAGCGTATGCGACTGCTGTGCTCGAGGTCTCGGGTTAGATTCCCGGGTCGGACTAAATGTTTGTATGATCTACAAATATTTGTTTCGAAGTTTGGCTGTTTCTATGTATAATATGTATGTATTCACAAAAAAGTATATATGTAGGTATGTACTAGCTCGCCAGGCAAACGTTGTTTTGTCATAAAAAAAAATAGGGTTTGGTCACCCTTATCATTTAGGGGTATGAAAAATAGATGTTTTTCGATTCTCAGACCTACCCGATATGCACACAAAATTTCATAAAAATCGGTCCAGCCGTTTCGGAGGACAAATTCCTCCGAAACGGCTGGACCGAACACAACAAACACCGCAAGAAAACACCCAAACTCTGAAACAAATATTTGTAGATCATACACACTTGTTCGGGCCCGTGAATCCAAACCGAAACCTGAAGAACAGCAGTCGCATACGCTATGTGGAAAGACTTGTTGGACCTTTTAGGAGCTGCAACTACCCATAAAAATTGCCAAAGATGGTCTCCGTGGCTCGGAAAGGTCTTAATATATTAAGAACCCATCATCGTTCATCATCATTCGACTTCTAGCGAATGTCATAGCCTATTAACCTGAAATTTTTTGGTTTGGATTGGTTATGGCTGTGCAGCAATGACTCCAAACCTTTTATTTTGTTTTCTTAGGTCGACTTCGTTCTCATTCAAGTCTCTTAGTGAAAAAAAATATTGTAAACCGTATTATTATTTTTTAAAAGGAGAAACAATGGAGTTTCTTGCCAGATTCTTCTCCATGAAGGGTAGGCTGCACTTGGAACTGGCGACTAGAATCACTCGATTTATTAATATTAAATATTGACTATTCATAAGTACCTGTAAAATAAGTGCCTATATGAATAAAATCTTTTTGAGTTTGAAATGAAAACCGACATACACGCAGACGGAGCCTCGGGCAAAAACTAGCTATAGAGTTTATAGCCGTAACATAGCGTACCAATATAGTTATCGTTAAATCATTTATATTAAAATGTTGATTTAAATTTTAAAAACAATAATATAATTGGGGTGGATAACAGAGGACAAAAATTCTGCCTGTACATTTAATGAATGACGTCTATAGAGTCGTAAATACTTGTATCGCCATCTTTTAAACGTAAAATAAACTACTACTGTCAGTTTATGAACTCAACATTTTAGAAATAAATTCATAGATGTCGCGGTTTTAAGTTACAATGTGTTCCTTTTATTCTCCGTACTCTGAGATCACTCCACAAAAAGACTGTGGTTATGGATAGAATACCTAAGAATTCATCATCATTACCTCAATCAAAACACGTCCACAGCTGGACATAGGCCTCCCCACAACAACCGGTCCCGTGCTGCTCGCATCTAAGGGTTTCCCGCGACCATCACCGGTTCCCAGGTCGTCGGACCACCTTGCCTCCATCCTCCAGTAAGTGTTCTAAGAATTATGCTCATCATAATAACTTTGATTCAATAACTATCAGTTTGGACAAGGAATTACAGGCGGGAGAAGAGAACGGCTATCATTCATGGCATTATTTAATATGAATTATTCTCACTTACCACTGCTTGTCCTGGCTTGTCCCCTCGGGTTGGAAGGTCACAACTTTTAAATAATTAGCTCTTTCTCTAGTGGGTGGCCACTAAGGATTACATATTAAAAAATTTCACTGTAGCCACCGATCGGTGGACAGTGGGAATAATGCCTTTAATATCCTTATAATAATAAAAGTCGTGTGGTGTCGTGGGACATCAGATAGGAACGAAGTTCCTTATCATTAAAATATTTATTTCAATTTTTTTATTAAATTTTAATTAAAATATAATAATACATGCAACTTACAGATGGCGCTATACTACATTTTTCGTTCTGGCTCTTTAAGAACCACAAAATTGTCATAACACCTTTATTTTACTACAAACTAGCTGTTGCCCGCGGCTCCGCCCGCGTGAATGTCGGTTATCGCTGCAAATAGTAGCCTTTGTGTTATTCTGATGTATAAGCTATATTACTGTAAAGTTTCATCCAAATCCGTTCAGTAGTTTTTGCGTGGAGAAGTGACAAACATACACGCAAACTTTCGCCTTTTTATATTAGTGTGACAAATTATAAATATTAGTGTGATGTAATGATTTATAAAAATATATAAAAGTTCTATGCGAGGTATAAAGAAAATAACTATTCGGGTATACATTTTTTATTATGATTTTTTAACGATGAAAATAACGAACTTCTCGTAAATGGATTTATTTTTTTATTCTTCAAAAACAATAAATTTAATTTCTCGATCTATCCATAGATGACGTATCTCACAATTTCTAAATTGTGATGCGGTACGGTTCTCATAGCGCTACATTTATTGTTCATTAATCTTTTTTTTATGTATGGTCCTGTTAAAATGACTCTACTCTGCCTGATGGAAAGCATAAGCAGAATCCAAGACTGGTGGTCACCATACTCATTGCGAATGCAACAATGCAGCATGGTGACCCACACTATGGCCGCCTAGTGATGCTTCTGCATCATTGGGCCTCCGGTATCGCACTCACTAACGAAACAGGACAACACGAATGCTGTTATTTTACGTTGATCTTCTGTGCGAGGGTAGTACCGCCCCGGTTGAACCGGCCCGTTCGTGCTGAAATCAGCGTGGCTCTACTACCTAATTTCAAGGGCATGTATTGGTTTCAGTAATAGAATTTACCTGGGTTGACACAGAGCATACACATTTAATTAACGGTTCCTGTGAGATTATCCAAAAAAAAAACGAACTGAAGGAAGTGTCCACTGGAGTAGAAAATTATAGACGATTTTATAGTAAAAGACGGCATTTTTTGTAATTTCTTTATTTTTTCACCATTTATCGTAAAACTTTCCTACGGCACACCGCGCGTCGCAGTCGCGCACCTATATTCCGCCTTGTGTATGTCGAGCCATTCTCTCGTCGGACCGAGCCGCGGCGTCGCGTCACCACGCGTCGTGACGCCGTGACGCGACACCATGGCGCGGCAAACGTCACTCACGTCACGACGGCAATCACAACACGACCATGCCGCACGTCACAAACTGTACCCCTCTAAAACTTATCATACATGACGTGATGCGCTCACAAATGTTCAGAAACGAGACATGGACAGTTGACAAAATTAATTTTGATTAAAAATATAACAATTTCAATTGCTCTTTTACAAAATAAATAGGCGTTAAAATTTAGGTATAAAGTAGAAATAATATGATATCCATCGTAAGTACACACAAGCACCATTAGCTGCAGTTTAACTGCCTTTTCACACATTCGATAGTAAACCCTCCACACTACAACTTACAGTACAACATTGCTTGGCAATTCGTTTGAGTGTAGTCTTATGTTGTAGAGTGAAATACCAAAACCTTCCCTCAATATACATATAAATTAATAGATACGGCAATTTTCCATCGAATTATTAAAAATAATTTCTATGACCGCTTTGCCAGTACGCTGGCATACAAAAATTTCAAGCATTTTAATACATTAAAATTCGATCGGGAGATCTGTCAATGTTCAAAACACCACCGTTACACAATTTAGTTTCAAAACAATAGACGTAAAAATAACAAGTATATAAAATACTAGTATAATAATAAACCTATAGGAAGTTATACATCACACTATACAATCTTTGGATACAAAATCTAACTGGCGCTCTCGTCACGTCACCTGCAACGGCAATTTGTTATGGCACTTCCAGACTATCGTGTTCTCAAACCAAGTGTTCACTGTGCAAATATTGAATTGAACTTGTTTGCCATTATAGGTGACGTTACGTGAGCACCTCGGTCCGCGGCCGCACGCCGACAGTCATCGACAAAAGTGTTGAGTCGCGCAACTACTGAGTCAGTGTCGCAACCGTCGGGCCTGCGGTCGCGCAACGACTCACATCAAACCAGTCTCAATACAAGCAAGCCGTGTCTTACACGAATTGAGAAAATTTAGAACTTTTGCAAAAAAAAGTACAAATAAAATTTATCCTCATCACATGAGCCATGTCAGTCCCACCGTTCCACACATTACGATATCGACATTACCGACTAATCCATTGCATATTGGGTGTCTATTTTTAAGGTAAAATATCACTTGTCTATTAGCGAGTGCAGTTTTATAAAAATCATAAGTATACTGCAGGACTATTGCACCGTGTCCGTGTAAGACACGTCGCATCAGCAATCATCGTTATATCGATATCGCTTCTTTCCTTCACGCTCCCATCCTCTTCATACACAACACCCAATATGCCATCACCTTTAAACCTAACAACCACATTTATATTGCAATCTATTTTTTACAACTTAGCTTCATTCGCGAACGCAATCGCGTTAATTAGCAACACGAATACGTGCGTGTATGCACACCAAACGTGCACGCGCGGCAGGTTGCGTGCGCGCACGCACTCGTGGCAAGTGCAAACCTATCTAGACAACGCCCTGTCGCTCGGTACACTACAGAACACAGTTTGTATCCATCCTCCTCACCCTAAGGAAAACATGTATACGGTGGCCGGTCATCTTCAAATACTCTAATAGAATTCAAAATGTGAAACATGTAGCTATTGTCGTTGAGTGTGCGAGAAGCACAGACCGAACTAAATACTGCCAAGCAGATGATAGGCTTACGTGTGAATATTTGAACAACACCGAACCACCGAATGTATCGATACTATACACAAAATGTTTAGGACACAATATTTTGAAATTGTTATTTTCATTTATTTAAGTCTACAAATCATTTACCATTATTAAATACAAACTACAATCAATTGGCAGTATCATTGTTTACCTCCCCACCTTCATTCTCATTGATATCTAACTCGTGACGTTTCGCGACGACTCTCAGACGAGCTGTGACGACATGCGCAAGCGCCGCATGCACTACACTACCAATCGCTCCACTCCACGACAACAGTCTGCGTACCAAAGTGCGATTCGCAGGCACAGTGCGTGAGACACCTTTACAAAACGCGTCGACCAAATCTTTTAGCTCTCACTTATCATACCATCCGACAGTTGTACAAGGACGACAGTGTCGCCCCGATAAAACTGTCGGGTCACACTTATCGTACATAAAAACTGAAATTAAAAATAGTATCATCGACCTGAACAGTACAATGATGTGAAACTGAAGCATACTCCTCCTCCCAATGGACGTAAATACAAAGGGTACTCTAATACATACATGTGATGAAACCGCGCGGAATTTTCCGCACGGAAAGTGCTCACGCAGCGGACGACGAAAGTCGTCTGACGCGCGATCACTCTTATGATGACTGCAAAACGTGTTATGGCACGTCCTAAGCATACATTTACAGTCCGAACTGGCGTGTGGGGTACTCGATTACTCGTTGATTGATCAGTTTAAAATGTGTTCGCGATGGTATACCTACTTGTGATAGCGATACCACACACGCCAGTCGGACGGTACTATCTCCTATGCCTAAAAACAACTCTTGTCACTCGTATGTGATCCCTTCAACCGTTTACACTAACTGGGGACAGTTGTGTGTCTGTACATGTCAATGTGATTGTGTATTTGTGTCCCCTGACCGCGGAGTGTCCCCTCACCATGTCGAATCTGTAACCTATACGTATCGGCCACACGTCGAAGCGCCTAAACGAACAAATATAACCCGAAATTGAAGATATCATTACATTTTTTTTTATTAAACAGACGCAAGAATCATTGCCATTCTTTTTCCGTACTTTTCTGCCGTAAATGATTATATAGTGTACACCCGTCGCCGCATCTTTACATACAGTGTTGCCGTCCCGACGCCGTGTACTCAATCAACCGCCCAAATATATAGCACATACATAATAACTAAATCCACAACATATGGAGCTGCAAACCTATCCTGTTTTGTAACTGCATCTCAAAAACCGCCCAGTACGTAGTATTGTGTCATCCACTATTTTCATACTATTTCATTTTTCATATATTTTTATTTCAATCTCAGGTACTGTGGTATTGCTTACATGTAATTATAAAATGATTTTATTTTGTACATTGGCGGTATAAGGCGGTAATCGGTGTGTAGGAAACGGGCCAGAGATCTAAAACCGCGCCTAGCTACTAGCTTTACTGAGGGTATGATGTCATTAGACGACCGTTCAACCTCCGAACTCAAAGTATTTAATGAAACAAAGGACCAAAGCTCGAAGGACCATGTTCCAACCAAATAAAATCGAAGGTGGAACGACCTTCCATGGCATCGATGTATATTCTCTGGCTCGACTCGCATCGTCAAACGATATCTATTGCAGTGTATAAGGGAACAGTAAAACAATGAATGGTGTATTTCACAGTGAAGTGTCGTAGTTAAACAAACGGTCCGACTAGCCGCGCGAACGCACACCTACATCGAACCTAACGATAAATAATCTTTTAGCAAAACATCAATTAATATCAGAAATATAATTAAAACTAACGTACTATTATAACTCTGTTTTTTTTAAGAATAGCAGTTGAATCGTTTCATATCTATAGTGACCTATTTAACATTTAGGAAGCGTGGGGCGGTACGGTGGGCACCGGCGGCGTTACACGATGGATCTACAGATGAAATGAGCTAAGATTAACGAAGAGTCTGTAACAAGTCTAATTCAGATCTACACTCTCCGATCTCCCGTCATCTTTGTGGCTAAATATTTATCTCACAGCTTTAAGAATCTCGATTTAAGCAATGTTTTTTAGTGACACAGGTGGCAAAGTAAATAGATCCAGTGAGTGTGTATAACCGACGGTGCGTCGCTAACAATGAATATTATAATAATTGACTATCACCTCAGACTGCACACGCGAATTCTCGAAACACTTAATCAAACACAGCATGGGACTAATTGACATACGTTCAACGGATTGATAAATTATTCGTGGTAGTATTTTTTTAATAGGATGAAGAAGGCAAATTAGCAGACGCGTCACTTGAGAGTAAGCGATTACCTGAACACCTGCCATTCAAAAGTAACAAGTTCGATGCTGACTTTTGAGTCTCCAGAAGGTAGATTTATATTTGAGCCCAGTGACCTATCTAGTCAGAAAATTATATCTCGATATCTTCAAGATTTGATAGAGTACCTGTAAATAGGACGAAAGCCAGTGACATATTTTAAAGGGTGAAACAAATGAGAAATATTTTCCAACAACAAAAGAGGTTTGTGTTGCATGGTGCACATGGTCTAGAAAGAGCTAGCTAATATATGAAGTGTGTTAAATAGGAAAGGAGAAAGCTTCCAATATTTTCATAATGGTAAAAAATCTGAAATAAGACAATAGAAATACAAATGTGAACGTATGCCAATTGTCATTAATAAACCTAAGTTAACAAGTAGTAATAACTGGCAAGCGGATTGAGGGGGTCGTGGGTCGCGGCGCGGGGTGTGGGGGGTTGCGCTGTATCACAGAGGGCAGCACTGACACTCGGCTGACAAATAACCCACGCGATAGCTAGCTCCACAACAATAAACTATTATTATTATTAGATATAATCTCCATTAAACATATTTTTAGTATTAATTTTATTATATTTTTTTATTGACTGAGCGCCGAAGCGTATATAATCACCTCTTTATTCTATAAACTCTGTAGATCTTAAACGCCTATGGAACTAAAATTACATTTTGTACCATAAAGTTGTTTGTTTTAAAATTAAGCCACATCACGCGGGGCGTGGCTACGACAAGCCCCGCCCCGCGGTCTCACGCACACACGCGCATACGCACCTACGTGCCGCGTCAACTCGACATGGCTACTTGCAAGATCATTAATGGGAGAGAAGTCATTCAAACACTTTTATTACAGCTATTAAATATTTCAAGACATATTGTTTAGGTCAGTTAACTTGACCCAAACATCTATTACCTATTTTAAATCCATTTGTTTATATCTCAAACGGCTTTTAGTTAAAATGATTATCATTTTATCGTACATTGAACACGAGTTGCAAGTAGCGAACAATGCGAGTACAAGCGTTGCGCGTGCGCACGCACTCTCGAGCAGTTCGGATCACCGGAGAAGGCGCCGCCCCCCTCCCCCGACGTGACGTCACGCTCCCCTCCAATAACGGAACTAACCTAACTTACGTTACATCGACAACACCGCGCCGCCCTCGCTACGTTTTTATTTCTATATTTTATTCGTATAGAGAACTGTTTTTTTTTAAATAGGTATTTTTATTTTTTTCTTCTATATGTAACATTTTTATCGGACGTCACCAACTTATGTCACTCTGTATAGATAATGGTCTCCAGAAAAAAATGTACTGTAAATTAACCTACATAGAGATCACATTCGACTACGCCGGGAACGCCGACGAATCCCGGACGCAGTCGGACGGCTCCGGAGCTATTTCTATGTAATCTTAGAGGGTGTAAAATACGCTATTTCTTATGTCGTGTAGAGCGCGGGCCAGCAGCCTCCCTGGGGCTGGACCCGCGCGGGACTCTAACACTAACCACATACTTGTATCAAGTTAAAATCTTCATAAGTCCACCAAAATATAATGCGTCGAGTCTCCGTGTGTACCAAAATCGACTCAAGTACATAGTTACTAATAGAGACAGAAACGATTACAATTATATAAAAACATTAACATTCAGTTCATTCATGGCGAAGCTACTTTCCTATTACAATGGCAATAACTATTTTTATGTAACTTAACTTTTTTAAGATACATATTAATACAATATTGAAAAACTATCTTATTGTTCAATACATAAAGTCGCATTCAGCCCAATCATGTCGCGAGTTCGGTACTAACAGGTATTTATAAAAACATTTTAAGATTATTTAATAGTTGATCATATTGCGCTTTAAGTTGAAAATCGCTTGCACCCACTCATCGTTCGACAAGACATTTTGATATATGCTACAAAGTGCAAGGTATTTTTAACTTAAAGCAGAACATTTATACACACAGATTTTTTTTAAAACATTACTCAAATATATTAGAACATAATACTGTTTTGTTGCAAATATTTATATATGAAACCATGAAACCAAATTCATTTTTTTTATACAACTCGCACTTTTTTCCTTCTAAAAAGAAATATGATTGATATTCAAATATTATTCTGCATCTCACTCTAATTCTCAATAAAATAAACATCAAAATTATCTGTGGTTCAACATTTAAATCTGCAACAAATCAAGCAACTATGACCCTTATTGTTAACAAAAGATATCAGAAATAGGTTTCGCGGTAAATCTCATGTAGGTAAAATACCTATGATAAACGTATAGATTAAACAATAAGTCATAATTACAACGTGAATAAAACAGAAAATTTATAGTATTAATGTTTTGTATCACAAATTGTACTCAGCCGAAAATATTTAAAATATATTATTTTATACGGACGGCCTGTAATATGAAATGTTAAAACCGACACAAAGCGATAGCTATCGCAAAGTTTTCGTTTGGTTGTACAGGTGAGGTTATTGAACCCTAGGAAATTTTTGACTGAGTTAAAAAGAAATAACAGTGATATTAACTGGGTACGGGAAAAATTATTATTATTATTAACAATTTCAGTACATTCGATATGGATACAATAAAAACAAGTGTTTCAGTGTAACATTTGGCAAACTTGGAATTAAAAGCAATGTAAACAATATCACAGCGAAAATATTGCTATTATCAATGGGGAATTTGTGTATTGGAGTAGTTAAAAGCTGGTATGTTTGTGAAAGGATTAATATTGTGTGTGTGTAATTATTGTTTTTGTTGTTCTTACTTTGTGTAAAATAGCTTTATGGTGTCACCTGGGCCCAACTGAAAACTAGCGTCAGACGTTTTGTCTGACACAATGCTGAGTTGAGTCCATTTTTGGCCTTGCACAATTGTTTTGTTACCTTTTTTACTTTTTGACGTGACAACTTCTTATAATTCTATGGAGCCAGCTACACACACGAAAAAACATGATTCATGCGGCGTTACCTCGCTATGAGGCATTCCATTTAAGGCTTGAAGTGCAAGCGATCTATCATCTATCTCTCAGTGTTTCGTTATGTCGTTGTCACGTTAAACTATCGTCCGTAAACAGACTTTACAGACAACCATTTTTTAATTACTTTCTTTAGTTGCCAAAATAAATATGTTTCTTTTTTTCTTTACTTTCCGCCAAAACAATTGAATTTTTGAAAATTGAAAAAAATATAGCATTGTTTTTTTTTTCAATGTATACAGTACTAAATAATCTATATAGATATGAGTTATGTCTGTGTATATATGTTAATATCTATTAAACTCATGTCGTCAACAGCGTTTAACAGCCAACTGATGTACTTCTCTGTAGAAAGGAGGCGTGTGATATATATTTATATTACTCAAATTCTATAGTTTAATAAAAGCAACAGCGGTTGATGCGACGCCTAAAGCTACCATAAAAGGTGAAACTCCGGGGTAATGTAGTCATAATACAAAAAAAAAAACTTAAAATGAAAAACAAACAAAAAATGCATAAATACATTAGTAAAGTAAGTTTAGTTGTAAGGCACGCCCGACGCCTGGTGTAGTACTGAGCTTAAACTACTGCGTCCCGCGCACTCAAATACATACTTACATACATATATACACAAGCACACACGCGCACACACACACACACACATGACCCGCGCCACACATACACACGCACACACTCATAGCGTACAACACTTAACTTTATCACCTATTTTTGTTATCTGTCGAAATGAATATTATTTTTTATATATATATATATAACTGCTTAAAACACAGAAATCAAACACAATCAATGAGAAATATTTTATGAAAGATGTTATGTTGTACGTATATAGAGGGTGTAGCGAGTTTGGGGGCAGATCGTGTTACACAGGGTGCTTACATAACCAAACTTAAGCTATCCACATGCACCCGGCCGCGTCCGGCACATATAGGCGGAAATAACAACACCACAACATATTTATATATTGACGTCGTTTCATTGAGGTCGTACATGATTTGAAAATGTCATACATTTTTTAATGATATTTCTTTGCCAAATAAATGCCGACCAAAAGGTCTAATACATAAAACACAAATTACTTTGTCTTATATGACATCAAAAATTCTATACTGATTTCTTTTTGAAAACGAGTATTTTTTTTCAAATCATGTTTTACACGATATGCAATAATAAACGTTGTTTGTGTACCAATTTTTATAACCAATTTTACACCAATTTTTAACGTTAAACGTTAAAAACAAAAAAAAATAAAAAGAGACCAATTTTACTTCAATTTAGAATCGAAAAACGTCTAATGACGTAACATATAACCCTATCAGATATATATTACATGGACTGCGGCCGCGTCCATCACACGTAGTAACATTTTAAATCCATCGGATTTTACGCCTACGAGTATATCACAGCAGTGCGTGTCACTTATCTAATGATTCGAGTAACCGACGCATACGCCGGTTGTATACGAGCCCTGTAAACACCCGGTGCCTTAACGTTATATTGTGGGGCGACGCCGTGGGACGTCCTTTACGTGCTATAGAGTAGCTAGGGGGAAATGTCACCGTAATATCCGTAAATCCATAAACCGTTAACGTGAGAATTCATATTATTATTGACGTGAACTTATAAAGAAGTAAAAAGCAGTATATTGTTAAGGACGGCCCACGAAATCAGAACACCCCTTCGCACACACTCGTGCCTGTCGTATCTCAGTGTAAACAGACAAAAAACACTATAATTAAATAATTAATATAAAAAAAACACATACACCTACAAACTAGATAAGTGGGCATTTTACTTTTTTTTTTTCAATTGAATTTGAATGTTTCATTATGTTTCGACCAAGCCAGGGATGTATTCTTTTTCTTTTGACCTATATACCGAATAATACCAAACATATCGACATATACTATACATATCCACCTGGCTATTTAATATCATATAACTTAACAAAAATAATATGACTTATATTCTGGAATTAAACTCCATCGCGTTATAATGAACCATCAATCGTTCCATTTCATTCTCGTTATCATGTGCCAAAAATTATTTACACAAATTAGACAAACAAAAAGAGGAAAAAAAATACAGTGATAATTTAAAAAATAAAGCTCAAAGCCAAAGTCTAAAGTTAGTTATTTGTTTCCGAAACAATAAGAGCGACCACTGTCGAAGTGGCCGCGAATGTAATAATTTAGATTAAAAAGGCCACAAATATGTTTTGTATTGAAAGAGCCCGCGGGCCCCGACTACAGTCGCCGACATTCCTCCCCCTCGTACAACGCATTCGTATCACAATAATAATCATCAACAAGAAATAAAATTGTCAAAGTGCAAACATCATTTAGTACCATACTGAGAACGGCTGACGCGTACGTCGGTGGACGTCGCAGCGTCAAATATACATAACTACATAATAATCATATACAATACTATATACACATAATAATAAAGCATCAGTGTTTGTCGTATGTTGAACGTACGGAGACCGGAACGGAGAACGGAGTGAGGTGTACGTACTGCCTGGAGAGTGCGAGTAGGTACACAGTTGCTATGATGTGATGTAGCCGCAGGGATGTGGCCGCCCGCAGGCGTCGGCTTCGTCGGCGAGCTCAGTACAGGGTGCTGATGCCAACGCATCAAATCCGGTTCGGCGCGCTACCCGTGAATGTGTCCTACACACACAAACCTCTCCTTATTTTACATGTATACACCCTGTATAACACCAATTGAATAATACATGGTTTACAAGCGATAAATAACCTTATTTATATATAGCGCAAGCGAGATAATGCGATGACTATTAAGTGATATATAATACAGTGTTATTTTTTAGCATGAACAAGCTTTAAAATATTATATGGGAATAAAAACTTGATATGTAGTCTAAGAAGAGTCGATTCCTAACAGCGGGAGGGAGAGTGAAAGTGAAGAAGCTAAAAGCAAGAAGATTATTAATGAGTCGCAAAAGAAGATAATAATAGGGTATTTTATTGTATACGAGAAAAAATCTAAAAATATATTATTGAGATGCCTTAGGCAAAAACCAGTCGGAAAATGTTAGTTTTAGTTCATAAAATAATATATATATTTTTTTAATTTACTTAAAGTTTTCAGTTTTTTAATCTATTCTATAACACCATGAAATAGTAGCCGCCATGTTATTACGTCACACCGCTTTGTAAGTACACTAAAGTGTCAACTGATCAGCGACTATGCTTTAAATTTGTTTGTTGAAATTAATATTCATGTCATCCACATTTTACAAAGCGAACTGACGTCATTAACACAGAGCAATATGCGTTGCGTCTAGCATTTTTGACAAATTACGCGCGAAATTCGAAAATGTAAAATTTAAATGCATTTTTATGGCACTTATCGATTGAAGAGTTTTTTTTTCTGTGGTTTAATAGCACTTTAGAATCTAATTAAGACACTTTTCAAAAATGGGTGTAATACCCTATTATTAAAATAATGTCGTCTATATCTCACATGACATACTATAGCTCGCTCGCTAGCTAGGACCAAGCTAGGAAAATATTGATGAAGCATCCAATAGATATGAATTTGATATGATTTTAGTAATATATACTAACTTATATAGTTGTAAACTATGAGTAATTTAGACTGCGTTGGCTATGATATGATTATGTTGCCAAGCCACAAATATTCAAATATTATTAAATAATCTCACACTTAAGTTTTATTTTGGGATAAAATTCTAGTCACTGGATTCTAAATATGTTTTATAGAATACACCGGACGCTACATATGCATTAGTATATATGTACATTTAAGTTACTGGTAATATATTTATTGGCGAATAAATATAACTAAAACTATAAACTGTACCGCAATGGGTGTGGTTTAAAAAGATTCGATATTTGGGTGTGTATTTAGAGGAATAGGGTTATGTCTTGACATGTTATATATTTTGGTCATATTTTTTGGGCTACGTAATTCATTTATGGCAAAGATTGATTCATTTAGAAATAATGAGCTGTTGAAGGTATGAAAAGAGATCTGTCCACAATTTTTTCGTGAAAAAACCCTTAGGTAAAAAAAAGTAAAGTGCAGGGTTTTTTTTATATAGACTAGTGGTTATTCAGTGGCTGAAATTCGACCATTATTACATTTTTCTTTATTTTAGTTTTCCTCCATATAAACTTTAACTGTGCCAAATTTCATACTCTTCCGATCACAAAATTTTTGTAAACAGTGGTACAAAATTTTGCTTCACGTATTAATAATAGGTCTTTACCTATGAAATTGCATGCAGTATGCATGTTGCCTCCCGTCCAGCTGATTTTTACAAGAAGGGCATCAATAAACTGCCAATGCGTTGGCAAAGATGCGTCGATTGCATGGGTGATTACTTCGAATAACAGAAATAAAAAAGTTTGAAAAAATAAGTACTTTCACTTATTGCATACAAAACGGCAATTTCATAGGTAAAGACCTATTATATAGATATCTACTATTCTATTATTCTTATAGACTGAGATCCCAGTCACCCCAGACGTTAAGTCATTTTAGGTAAGATGAAATTTTTATGATCGGTAGTCTAACATATACTCAGAAAGAAATGGATACTCGCTAAGCTGAAAGCGGGGTCGTTTTACAGTTAACAGGTATCACTATCAAAGGTGGAAAATAAACATACTAACTTACGTCATTTTAGGAAGCCTGTATTTTATTATAATAAGTATAGTTTAAAATATTTTCCAATGAGCCAAACAAATCTGACGGGCCTAACACCGTCCCAGACTCGATTAAAGTTTATAGAAACTAACGCCTCTGCTATATTTACGACAGACTTACGCGACATGTGTATTGATTGCTTTGCTATATAAGTTAGCGAAGTCGTTCATACTTGTCCACGATATAGTAAAACTAACAACAAACTAACTCAGAGTAGCCAGGAGATGTAAGAGATAGAAATTCACGCGTCAAAGTGCATCTTACCTGTACTTATGCGTTCAAATAATGCTCTCGCGCTACCTAGCACAGCGGATCTTTCAACGAGTCTTCTTTGGTTGATGTCCATTTGGCTCATCAGATTTGTCTGGCTCATTCGGAAGTATTTTAGAATAGTTCTGAGTGTCTATGTTTTATGTTTTTGAGAAGTATGAACGCCTACGTTAATTTATATATATAATATGTATGCGTATATATAATACGTATGTATTCTATGTATAATATGTATGCGTTTACAAAAAAAAAAGTATATATTTATTTGTATTAGTTGTCTAGTACCCATAACACAAGCTCTGCTTAGCTTGGGACTAGATGGCGTTGTGTGTTAGATGTTTGAAATATTTATTATTTATTTATTTATTATATAGCAATACACATGACGCGTATGTCAAATGACTGCACGGTTGGCCTAGTGGTTTAGGCGGTCGCCACGCCGCTTGCCAGTTCGCCAAGTGTTGTGGGTTCAAATCCTACACGGGACAACACTTTGTGTAATCCACAAATTGTTGTTCTGAGTTTGGGTGTTCATTGTGTCCGTTTCATGTATGTCTGTAAAGTCCCCCGCGACACAGGATGTTTATTCCTAATGCGGGAGTTGTCTTTAAAAAAAAATAAATGTATCAATACTTAATGATATATATAAAATTCCGTTTTCCTAAAATTACGTAAGTTTGCATGGTTTATTCCAGCTTTGATACCTGCTAATTGTAAAACGCCCCCGCTTTCAGCTTGGCGAGTATTTATTCCTTTCTGAGGATATGTTAAACTACAGATCCTTAAACTTTCATCTCTCGTAAAATGACGTAAGTCTAGGCTGACTGGGATCTTAGACTATTAAGTGGAATGTAAGTCAAAATTATACAACATGGTGCAAAAATTTCTATAGATATACAAATAAGCTTTGCAGAAAAGCTAATGGAAGTTATGAAGCTTCTATATTTAGGAAATAGATATACAGAAATGTGTTATGGGAATGCTTCGTGAATAAAGCTGATATAAGTTATAATATAAGTTCAAAGTAGTAGTGCGTGTACGTACTATGTCGAGCGTGCGCGGCGGGGCCCGGTCGGCGGGCGCGGGCCCCGGGGCTCCGGCCCCCGCGCCCGCGCTCCCCGCACCGCCCGCGCTCCCCGCACCGCCCTGCGACCACATCACACCGTCACCACACTATCTCGCTTGCTTACAACTTACAACACCAATGTCACACAATACAACTAACTACATCACATTACATCGTGACATGCGAATCTCTTTAGAAAGAAGGTTTTGGGCTTGTACTACGTAGGCCAGACGGATTGGTATTGGGTTTCTTGTAATTTTTTCTTCTCATGTCCTGCGTAAGTTGTTTGGTTGCTCCCTTAGTCGGATCGAACGATCTCATGGGATGAATGGTAGTGATTAGTGAGTGACATTTGTATAAGGTATACCTTTACATATTATGGTATACCATTAGAACCGACTAAAGCAGATAGTCGACTTTTACGACATCCTCGGGATGAATAAGCGAGGTGAATTCTTAAACCACCACACAGACAACAACATTTTTTTATAGACCAGGGGGCAAACGAGCTGACGTATCGCCTGATGGTAAGCGATTACCGCCGCCCATGGACACCCTCAACACAAGAGACGTCACGGGTGCATTAACGGCCTTGTGGGATAGGGGAGGGGTTGGGGTATGGGCCTCCGATATCCTCACTCACTCGGTGAAACACAGCGCAAGCGCTGTTTCACACCTGTTTTCTGTGACGAAGTTCTAAGTACGAATACAACAAAATTAAAAAAATAATTGACTTCTGAGATACCGAGGAGAAAATATTGCAGTTTATCACAAAACCCATATTTCTGATAGAAGGACCTTAACAAGAAGCTTTTCAGAATCGTTCAAAACTTTTAAGATATTAACTGCATATTGAAAACATTGAATCATTTTATTTCTACTGAACGCCGTTCTGTGTTGTAGTGATATGGATTGATATTGTGTTGCATCGATCTGCTACTATGAACATACTAATACTACTCCTAGGCTACTGGTGCTAACCATGGGGGATAGCAGCGGGGATCCAGGGGAACTAGAAAGGATACCCCAGGAACCCCGACGAACCTCTTTTCTGTACCCCTCAGAATATATATACATAGTGAATGAAGAGAAGTCGGTTTTATAGAGACCGTACCTGATGCGATTCGGTGGTCTGATGCGCGCGACACATCTTGTCGCAGTAGTCGGCCAGGATGTCGCGGAACCGCGTCCAGCACTTCTCGGGCACCGTGATCGCCGTGCGGAAGTTGCTCTTCACCTGGGGGACAAATGTCGACTACCTCTATTACTTTACAACTTTTAGAAAGGGTTAGATGATATTTATGCCATGCTTTTTGTACTGGTTTGAGCTCGGGAGTCCTGATGGCTTTAAAAAAGAACAAGCCGATGTTTTGGACTTTTTTAATATCGAAACTACAATCTAAATCTACACTTTTAACCAACTTCAAAAAAGGAGGCCCAATGATGCAGAAGCGTCACTAGGCTGCCATGGTGTGGGTCACGGTTCGCAATGAGTATGGTGACACAACCACTCTTGGATTCTGGTTATGCTTTCCATCAGGTAAACAATGAGTACAGTAGAAAGCGGTGAGATGGCCGCTTAAACCACTACCCCATTCATGAAGTCAATATCGAAAAATGGATGAGAAATATTTCGGACTAAAATCAATTTGTAAGGTAGTTACTCTTACTAACGACTTACTTGACTCAAAATATCAGTTAAAGAGTGGATTAGAACGTGCTTTTAATAGCACAAAAGGACTTACGGGGAAATAGATACAAAACACGGATACACACAAACAAGCCAACTCATTCAATTCTTAGAAACAAAATATATAAACGACGTGTGGCACTCGGGGACTGCCGCGGTAAAGCTATTGCATAGCATTTTTTATGGTTGGTTACAGAGCATACTATAAAATGTTTGAACTATTCCTAATAAATGTCTTCGTCATTGAACGAGTTGTTTTATTCACAGTATTTTTTTCTTCTTTGAACATGTATACTTACAGGGCGCACATGCGGTGAGTGTGGCATTATAAAGATATGATAGATTCCTATACACCTATATACTTTCTCACAAACAGCTGCTTAAGCCGGACATACACGTTCAAGTATACTTGCGCAAATCCAAACTGTTTTGTCTGTCTTTTTTATTTTCGTTACGTTACGGAATTTCTTGATTCGGTCGCCGCGCTCAAAGGCCTCAAAGCCCGCGATAAAAGCTTTGCAATAGCTTAAAATAAAATTATATATGTATTAAACAATTAAGGGCCTACCTCCCTTAAGATGCGTAAAAAAGGTTGCATTCTAAAGACTACTCCTCAATAACGGCTGCATCAAAAGATTTGAAAAAAATATATGTTTACTGTAGATTCATGTGCAATAATGTGAGCATTTGATTTTTACGTACGATAAATAGTATTGCCATTAAAAATATTTAACAACACGCTATATTGTTCGCTTATTTGCCTACTACTTTTAAACGGCTTTGAAGCTGAAAAAAATTTTTACATAAAAAAAAAGATTTTTTAATTTGCAACAAATTAGTCATTGCTCATTTAAATCAATCAATATTTTGTAAAGAAAATATTCAATATTGAGACTCGCAACGTGAAAAGTACAGCGGATCTCTATGCGGGCGCAGGCGGCAGTCGTGCTTTGGCATTCAGACGGGAAGGCTGTGTCGCTCGCTGCTCTGCTCGCGCTATCGACTAACTACGCGTATACGTTTGTGTATGTGCAAGTATTTACGTACTTTCTGAGTTAGTGTGCATTACAGACTAACTCGCTGCAAAGGACTCAAAGTGATCGTACGCTTGGACGCTTTGTGATATTTTGACTGCCTCGGTGGCGCAGTGGTAGCGTATGCGACTGCTGTGCTTGAGGTTTCGGGTTCGATTCCCGGGTCGGACCAAATGTTTGTATGGTCTGAAATAATTAGTTTGGGTGTTTTCTATGTAAAAATGTATGTATTTACAAAAATAGTAATGTATGTATTTACATCAGTTATCTAGTACCAATAATACAAGTTTGGTTTAGTTTGGGACTAGATGGCGTTGTGTCGGTGTGTGTCCGAAATATTTATTTATTTAATTTATTTGTAGACTATTGTTTTTGTAAATTTGTACATGGCACTAATTTTAGAACCTTTACAATTCTTGTCTCGGACGAATATTTTCTGATTTTTTCAAGCTATTATTATTAAATTTGCAATTTATGACGCAACGCCATTGAGTTTGAAATCATTTGATTCTTCTTGATGAGTGCTTTATGTTTTGATAGTATCCAGGGTCTGATGATGGGGCCAGAAAGTGGTCAGAGGAACTCTATAATAAAACGACGCAAACACCATCGAGTTTGGAATCGTTTGATTCTTCTTGACGAGTACTTTATGTTTTGATAGTATCTAGGGTCTGATGATGGAGTCGGAAGGTGGTCATACTGTAATAAAACGACGCAACACCATCGAGTTTGGCATCGTTCAATTCGTAATTTTTAATTTATTTTATTCTTTTAAATAAAGGCTTGTTTTCAAAAAGTTTTTTTAAATTAATTTTATTAGAATGAAATATATTTTTTTAAATTCAAACCTTATCATCACTATCACTACATAGTATAAAACAAAGTCGCTTTCTCTGTCCCTAAATCCCTTTGTTTACCTAAATCTTTAAAACTACGCAACGGATTTTGATGCGGGTTTCTTTAATAGATAGAGAGATTCAAGAGGAAGGTTTTTATGTATAATAAATGCATAATATAGTATGGAAACACTGTTAATTTTCGAGGTTTCTAATGTGATTACGCTTACATTGCAAACGCTGGTTGCACCCTACGAGATAGATCAAAATAATGTACTACAGTATTGTACACCTTAAAAAGTACTACAAAAGAGTCCGCGACGGTATATGTCTGTCTCTTAGGGATAACCCACAACAACCATTTTTTATTCCTTTCTTTTTACGAGAAATAATGGCTTATTTACGAAGTGATTTTAAGCAATACAGAATGAATCCTTATACAATTAAGTAAATTAAATACATTGTGCATTTAATATAGATGACAATTGTCCTTTACAGTAACTAATTTAAATGAATATATTCGAAGATATTACAGATTTAAAATGCACGAATCGTGTCGTCGGCGGGGGCATCTGAAATCCACCCGTGCGAAGCCGGGGCGGGTCGCTAGTTTCTTGATATATTAAAAAAATGCAACTGCAACAATTTGGTGTAGGGTCAAAGAGGAAACAGAGTGTTCAGTGTTGAGTCTGTTCAGTTTTTCTAAGGCTTATAAAGCTAAAAAAATGCCAATGAACCGCTATTTACAACCAAACAGAGGAGAAACTACCGTGGAAGATCCACGCTTCGGCATGAATGGGCCGGCTTGACCGGAGTGATACCATGGCCTCTCAGAAAACTGGGGTGAAATAGCGCTTGCGCTGTGTTTCACCGAGTGAGTGAGGACACCGGAGGCCCATATCCTAACTCCTCCTCCTATCCTCCTCTCCATCTCCTTTGGGAGACGGCTACGCACTTCTGAAGCCACTGGTGTTGCGGGTCTCCATGGGCGACGGTAATCACTTACCATCAGGTGATACGCTCATTTGCCCCCTATTCCATAAAAAACGGACCACACTAACTATAACGGATTAGATAACTTTGTTAGTTCAGGAGTTATGGAGGTCTACCTTGTAAAATACACTCATTTGGAAAACTTTAAAAATAATAATAAATAATAATAATAATAAATAAATATTTCGGACATTTAACACACAACGCCATCTAGTCCCAAGCTAAGCAGAGCTTGTGTTATGGGTACTAGACAACTGATACAAATACATATATACTTTTTTTTTTTTGTAAATACATACATATTATACATAGAAAACACCCAAACTCCGAAATAAATATTTGTAGATCATACAAACATTTGGTCCGACCAGGGAATCGAACCCGAGACCTCATGAACAGCAGTCGCACACGCCAACCGCTAGACCAACGAGGCAGTCAAATAAATATTTCGGACATCTGACACAACGCCAATTATTTTCAATCTAAGCAGAGCTTGTACTATGATTGCTAGATTGACTGATAGAATACTTATATGCTTTTTTTTGGTAAATACAAATATTTACATATCATACAAAGATTTAGTTTGACCCGGGAATCGAACCTGAGACCTCATGTATAACATTTGCGTACGCTACCACTGCGCCAATGTTACTTAAATGTAAAATATTAAAAATAAATTCATGATAATTCCTTGTTGGACACGATTTTATTTCAATTTGTAGACATTGGTGTATACGGAACCCTATTCTATGGGTGACCTGACACGTACCTATTTACCTACTTTTTCATTTATTTAAAGATGCTAGAAGTTTTCAGAAATATGATCATTTTTACTTTTTTTCTACAAACAGTAAAATTAATTAATACATTTTACCGGATTTCTTACCTCTCTTATCAAATGTAGGTATTTGGATCGGTATGTCGAATTATTTGATTTAAAATTTACTGACAAAACCTTCTATATGGTTTTTAGTCTAATTTAACATACTTTTTTGCACTAAGTACATACCTATCATTAAATGTGTCAAGTAAAATTTTAGTTTTAAATCTTACTAAAGCTTTTAAAAATATCTGGTTTTTATGTTCACATTATAACCATTCTGTTTTGAAGTTTTAGGCAAAAACGCCGGTCAAGCGGGCATGTCTGCACCGCTTCCTAATCTTTGATCATCGTTTCGAGGTACCGCGTGCGGTACGGAGATATTGATGTGTGCGGTGCAGATATGATAGTATGCGTTTAGCTCCGCCCAGACGCTCAAGGTTATTGAGGCTACTATACGCCTTAACTCATTTTCACATGCTACTAGAAAACAGGTTTAAGCATAAAGCATTCGATCCTGTAACATCTATTTATAGAAAAATATTGAAATACTAGCTGACCCTGCGAACTTCATACCGCTAAACCTAAGTTGCCGAAAAACTTGTTTTAGAATTTATGTAGGCTCAGGTTTCCACGGGAAGTGTTCAGTCGCGAACTAAGAAAATATAACCATTCCGGTTTCCATATAATTTTGTTCTAAATAAACCTAGCCCTGACAGTAACAAGTAACAAACGCATTAAAAAAAAGAATCATTCAATTTTGTGCAGGCGGTTCGGAAGTTATGCGCGTACATACATTTCGGTGATTCCTTTTTATTTATATAGATATACTAGCTATTGCCCGCGGTTCCGCCCGCGTGTATGTCGGTTACCGCTGTAAATAGTAGCCTATGTGTTAATCTGATGTATAAGCTATATTTACTGTTAAGTTTCATTCAAATCCGTTCAGTAGTTTTTGCGTGAAGAAGTAACAAACATACACTCAAACTTTCGCCTTTATATTAGGTCTTTACCTATGAAATTGCCGTTTTGTATGCAATAAGTGAAAGTACTTATTTTTTCAAACTTTTTAATTTCTGTTATTCGAAGTAATCACCCATGCAATCGACGCATCTTTGCCAACGCAATGGCAGTTTATTGATGCCCTTCTTGTAAAAATCAGCTGGACGGGAGGCAACAAACTCTTCAAAGGCATTTTGTACAGGTATTCAAGGCAGAACAAGGTCTGTATCCATGTTCATACGCTTTATTGTCGCATATTAAACAAGTCTTTACTTTACATTTTACTATTTCTATTATTTAAATAGTTGATGTCGCTATTTATTATTACTAATAATATCAGTTATAAGAGAATATTGGACTTTTTTAACACACAATTTGAAACACGCGTTTGCATGTCGTTTATTATATACATTATTATTTCATCGCACACAACATCTGTGGATATACATTTCTTATATACAACATGACTAATTGCATAATGTAAATTAACACATACGTCAACTATAAACGTCATGCACTGCGCTGTCTCAGTCAACCATACATGTTTCAAAGCCTAACTATTATTTGAAAGGTTCTAGTAAGCTTTCATCTACTTATTTAGCTGACTGTACTTTACTTACCTCGCTGACTTTCATGTAGATACCGCGATTGTTCTGACCTATGTCGAAATAAAAGTTCTTGTTGTCGACACGCAAGTGCCGGCCCTCGGGCAGCTCACCCTTGAAACTGTAACACAACAGTATCCGTTAAAACACCTACAACGCATCAAACAGATCAGGAAATAATAAGAAAAATAGCAAAGATCTATACGAGAACCTAGACACACTTCAATTTTAGTAATTTACGAAACCACATTTTTAGAATTTAAGAAAAAATCCCCAATTTTTTTCCTACAAGTATAGTCAAGTTGTCTCGAATCATACCAAGTGTCTGCCTCAGCCGGGACCCATCTATCGGCGTCAGAGGCAAGAATCAGAAAAAAAGGAATCCATTAAAATCAAAATTTTAATTATATCAAACTGTAATAAAGTTGTATTACATTCAGTGTAGTGGACAGGACGCACAGGACGGTAAGGGATTTTAACTTCGTATACTTTGATATCGCACTTTTAGAATTAATGCGAGACAGACTTCAAATTTGTTATGGAACTTCGATAGTTAAGTTGACTTCGAAGATAGAGTCTCAAATTTGAAGTGGAAAATAACTGTTTATCATTTATTTTCTTTTCCTTCTTATCATTTATGGTAGATCACTTCAATTCTAAGCGTGCGATGTATATACCTACTTCGGTGCGAAAATTAACGCGATCACGTAACAGGCATACCAGGTACATATGTACTTTAAAAATACCTGACGTTTTTGGCTTGTGACCGTAGTCATTGCGACTTACAAACCGCCAGGTATACAAGGTAGGTGAGTCTTCAGAGACAATTAGCAAAGCCATGACTTCAGCTTATCAATATGAATTACTTTTCCAAAGAAACTACGTTTCAAGACTTGAAAATTCGACTTTACATGCTAACACTGGTCAGACATTGGTAGTTTTATAGGAGAAGTTGAATTTTGAAATTCATTTAGAAATCTTTTCTTTGGGAAAATGATCCAGAATGATGGCCTAAAGTCACGGTTTCGCTAATCGTCTTTGATGGACACCTTGTATAATTCCTATTACGTGATCGAGTAAGTCCGAACGAAACAGAAAATATAGTTTTTTTAAATTTGAAAGTTGTGATTTTAGTAATATATAGTCTGTTATTCTAGTCATCTAGTGGTTATTGGTTCTCACTGCTAATGTCGTGTGTCTGATACCCAACAAAGACAAATATAGTGTATGATGAGCACCAGTTGTTCTGTGTGTGAGTGTAATTTATCTACAATGTGTGTGTGTGTTTGAAAATATTATAAGTATGTACAGTACACACGGGCGTAGCCAGGTTTTAGTTTCGGGATTTCAAGATAATAAAATGACTACGTCCCTATTTCCGTAATATTATAATGAATAAAAAATGAGTGGTGTAAAATATCAATAGCGTAGAAACATTTCGGGAGGGGTTTCAATAACACCCCCCCCCCCCCCCCCCTTAGCTACGCCCAAGACTCTGCCTAGTTTAAGATTAGACTGTTATTATTAGACTACTATTGAAATCTTTCTAATTTTTCTGCCATATAGCAACATGGGCCACCGGAGGGGAGTAGCCATAGATAGATAGATAGATAGAAAACTCTTTATTTTCACACCATAATATTACAGAGTTAGAAGGGAGTACACAAAATGTGAGACGGAGTGTACAAAGGGCGGCCTTATTGCCTAAAGCAATCTCTTCCAGGCAACCTTAGGATGGATCAAAATGTATAGGAGAGACGGTAGCAGTTGTCGGTGCAATGAGATTTGAATTAATTATATTATTGTCTTTTTTCGATACAAAACAGTCTGTCATATTTTGCGGGGGTGGGTCTTCACACATACACATTTTGGACTCTCATACAAAAACAATAGCCGCTCACTACGAACTGACACATGACAATTAAACCGATCAGAATTCAGGCACGCATAAATACTTTTTTTTTGTCATTCTATGTCATAACACGCAACAGTGTAACGCGTAGACACATTTGGGCTTGTACTTTGACAACCTGGTATGGCTACTCCCTACCGTGTTCCTCTATGTTTTAGTATTTAATAAATAAATAAAATAAATATTTCGGCCATCTAACACACAATGCCAGCTAGTCCCAAGCTAAGCAGAACTTGTGTTATAGGACTTCTGGGTACTAGACAACCGATATAAATACATGTATATACTTTTTTTTGTAAATACATACATGCGGCCGGGAATCGAACCCGAGACCTCATGATCAGCAGTTGCACACGCCAACCGCGAGACCAACGAGGCAGTTAAATTCATTTAGAACTAACTTTAGTTGAGGCCCTTGATAAACAATGCCTTTCAAGTATTATCCGTAACTTTAAGAAAGTGATAAATTCGTTTAACCTATTTTTTGATAATCTAGGTGGGGAAAACTAATGCTATCGTCCAAACGGTTTTCGCAGGAACGGTGCCATTAATGAGTTCACAATCACTTTCTGCGATAATGCCCATGTGAAAGTGGGTCATATTTACGCAATATCAATCAAAATGTACATGCGATAACACACCGTTAACTGTTTAATATACTAATATAATCCGTACACCTGAAACTTTTAGTTTGACAAGGTATTACACACCCCTACATTCATTAAAATCGGTTCAGTACTTTATGCGCTACGATAGAGCATGCAATGCATTAATTTGCAAAATTATTACCATTGCTTTTGTCGTCGAGTAAAAAGTAAATTCTCAATTTTGTTTTCTTGTACTCTGTCATTTATGAACCGATTTGAATATAATTTACGTCGTTTTTAATTTGACAAGGTATTACACACCCCTAACGGAGTTTAACTAAGGGCTGAAGAAAACAGGCGTTTCACATCCACAGTATTTAACATAGGGTTCTTAGCAGGGAGGATTTAGCCCGTTGGCGTTGGCCAAACGGGTTGGTATACAGTTTACATCAAGTTTCCCTTCTATTTCTGTTAGAATATGTTAAAATGGAACGCAACCAATTTTAGTTCCTTTTTCTACCACCGATGTATCTGCTTCCCTTCCTGTTCTGGCTATGTACTTGAGCGGTCACGAATTATACTGTGTGAGTTATTTTTACCAAATATTTCTTTTATTGCTGGATCCACGTAAACCTCTACAATTTATCTATCCCTCCTTCTCTCTCTTACAACTGTTTATTACAGTTAACCACTCATCCGCCAGTTTATTTTTTGCATTCCCTATTTTTTAATATTTAAGCAGCGTATTTTTGCAAGATTTTCTCACTTATATTAACGAACAATTTTCTTTTTTATAAGATAGGGGCAAACGAGCATATGGAACTCGATGGTAAGCGAGTACCTCCACCGATGGCTACTCAAAACTAAAGTCACAAGGGCGTTGCCAACCTTTAAACACCCTAGAATTAGGGAGATTATTAACCGAATAGATTTCTTTGTACCTTTAGATTCATGTTAAAATTGACTGCATTCTATTAGAATCAAGCTAATTTTGCATCGAAATAAAACCAGTAACTAACATAATGACGTCAATAGCAGCCATTGTACATACAAGGATTGGTATGTATAATGGTAACCAAACCTTATTGGTACTCAAGATAGTTAAAGTGCATTTTATTTATCCCATATTGTACATTTTTACTACGAAACTGTCGTCGATAATTGCCTTTTAACAGATAAAGATAAAAAGTGGCCAAGTGCGAGTCGGACTCGCCCATGAAGGGTTCCGCAGCAGCAAGTAACCTAATATAATTTTTGTTTTATTTTTATATTTGTGTTGATTGAATGAAAGGTAAATTGCAGTTTACGATTTATGACGTATTAAAAAAAACTACTTACTAGATTTCGTTCAAACCAATTTTCGTTGGAAGTTTACATGGTAATGTACATCATATATTTTTTTTAGATCCACCTAGAGACCTATCCATAGATACCCCACACGTATGGGTTTGATGAAAAAAAAATTGTTGAGTTTCAGTTCTAAGTATGGGGACCCCCAAAATTTATTGTTTTTTTTTATTTTTATGTAAAAATCTTAAAGCGGTTCACACAATACATCTACTTACCAAGTTTCAACATTATAGGTCTAATAGTTTCGGAAAAAAGTGGCTGTGACATACGGACGGACAGACAGACGGACAGATAGACATGACGAATCTATAAGGGTTCCGTTTTTTGCCTTTGGCACGGAACCCTAAAAAGCCTTGTTAAAAGAAATACATGTACTTTTCATATAGCTGTGATATCAGTCAGATCAGTGATAGAGTAGAGTAGGAAAAATAAACCCTCACCAATTCCAGACCCAATCTCCCCTCCCTCCATTCTAATCTCTCCATCCTCCTATTACAGACTCCTCATCTCACCATCAGAGACCCCATCTCCCCATTAGAGACTACAGCTCCTCCTTTAGGGACCCCATTTCCCCCATTAAAGACCACGTCTCCATCATTTAAAGACCCCATCTCCCCATTAGAAATCCCATCTCCGCATTAGAAATTCCACCTCCCCATTAGAAACCCTATCTTTCCCTTAGAGACCCCATCTCCCCTTTAGAGAGAGAGATTAGAGACCCCAAATAAACCAGTCTACCCGTAACCACGAGCGGTGTAGCCCGTCCGAAACATCAGGGAATAGAACGTATCGTAATCGTTTAAATAAGTAATCTTGCTAGGTATACGACAGAAACCCCAAATAATTTAAGAAAAGGATTTTTTGATTTCTTCCTAACCTTCTTGTAAGTTCATTTCCCAGATTTATTTAGAAACGGTGCAGAAAGTCTCACTGATAGCTCAGTCAAGTCATTTAACCGGTCAGTCCGAATAGCCGACATAGTTGTAGTTTAAGAGGCAAAAGCTCAAACAGATCTCCTGTTGGAAAGTGACTATCTTTACTTAAGAAAGACGTACAAGCCAAATACATTTCTGGACTCTGAGTAAAATTAATGCCCCCCAATTCTAAAATTTTATGCGATTGTAAAATATATTGTACACTAGTATTGATTCGCTTGTGTGTACTCCTACTTACTATGTGTTTTATAGGTTTTGCTCTTAGAGGATATATACCTGGAGGGGCAGCCGAACGGGCGGAAAGCGTGATCGGAGTAGTGAGAGAGACTGAGTTTGGGTAGTGTCTGTTACACGTACTCCACTTGGAAATACACTAAAATAATTTTCTTAAACCTATTACAATTGCATTCGGTAAGGTCGTACAATCACTCTGAGTCCGCTCATATGTCGAAAATCACTCGCAAAGTTACAAGCGTTATCTTCAACAGCCCTCAATAATCCACTGCTGGACATTGGCCTCTATTTAGGAACGCTTATTTCAAAGCTCATGAATTTTATTCAAGACTGGCTGAGTCCCGCGGTGTTACCCGCGCAATAACATCAACCGCAGGCAACGCCACGGGGCGAAGCTAGTCTAAAAAATGTAGCCTAGGTTACTCCTTACATCATCAGCTACCTACCAATTAAAGTCCCGTCAAAATCGGTACAGCCTTTCCAGAGATTAGCCGGAACAAACAGACCGATAGACAGACAAAAAAATTAAAATCTGTTTTATAGATGCAAGTATCGTCTAAACTTTCATTTGCATTTGGTGAAAAGCTGTTAATTTGAAATTACAAACACACTTCAATTTTATTTATTTGTATAGAAGTAAATAAAATCGCATACGCAAAAAACACAGCAAGCCAACGGGTAAATATAACAGCAATATCGAAAGTAGCAAAACCTTAGAGCATATATACCTACAGGGGCAGCCGAATGGGCGGAAAGCGTGATCGGAGTAGAGAGACTTAGTTTGGGTAGTGTCTGTCTCTCTCACGCAAGCTTCTGATTGGTTAGTGTAACGCCAAATCAGTTATGCAAATTGTTATGTGCGTCCATCAATCAGAAGCTTGCGTGAGAGAGACAGACACTACCCAAACTCAGTCTCTCTCTCTCACTACTCCGATCACGCTTTCCGCCCGTTCGGCTGCCCTTCCAGATATATATCCTCTAAGAGCAAAACCTATAAAACACATAGTAAGTAGTAGTACACACAAGCGAATCAATACTAGTGTACAATATATTTTACAATCGCATAAAATAGTGGCGCTTCGAGGCTTGCATCGATCGATACTGTCTTGCCACCTGTGCGGTCACACGGCCTTATTCAATTAGCAGTGTACTGCAAAATAAGGGTGCATTCAGCCTTCAATTACTGCTACAACCCTGATGTTGCCATATTATATGCCACAATTATTAGTACCTGGATGGTATTTTTAACCAACTTCAAAAAAGGAGGAGGTTCTCAATTCGACCGCATATTATGTTTTATTTTTATGTGTGTTCGCGGATAACTTCGTCGTTTATGAACAGATTTTGATGATTCTTTTTTTAATGGAAAGGAGATATCCCAACGGTGGTACCATGATAAGGACACCAAGATGTGATGATGACAGCCAAGAGAAATCGAGTCGAACCTTGAAGTCGGTTTTTATTGAATACTAACATAACATGGTATTTAGATATACTAGCCGACACGTGCCCACTTCGTTAGGCGTCCATTTTTTAGTTATGTGAATTTTTTGTTCAATCATAATAAAATATGGCCATGTCTTGTGTATCTTTAAGCATTCAATTCTTATACTTACCCTACCCAAGTATAAGAATTGAATAATATAGATATCAAAGTACCTAAGAAAATACAATGTGTACAAATGTATATGTATTTTTCTACATGTGATGTGTGTGATAGCGAAATTTTTTTTCTAACTAGTTCGGTTTTATTAGTGATGATACGTAGTAGTTGATCTGATGTGTTGTGTGATTTTAATAAGAAAACTGATCGGGAGCATTATACATATGCAAAGCTTGTTGCATGTATGTGATACTAATCTTACATGAACCTTCATAGCTTTGTATAGCCGACTGAAAATGATAAAATTTTGTACCGTACCACTGAAAACTCAAACTTGGGACATGTAGGTTATAGGAAGGAAGGGTAGGGGGTGGTGTATATATGTCTGTGAGTAACATACCCGCCGTCATCAGTGCCGAAGTCATCGAGTAGGTCAGTGAGGGCGTCACGGAACTCGATCATGCCCTGCGCTGGTAGCGCCACCTGTGAGCGGGGTCCACCACGGGTTATGGTCTGTGACACGCGAAGGAATCGCCCGCGAGAGTTCTCCTTTAGATCCAGGTAGTACCGCCTGTTATCCTGCCGGATGTAATAAGCGATTACTAGTAAAGTGGTAATGATGTAAGTTTGAGCAAG
This sequence comes from Diaphora mendica, assembly GCA_949125395.1. NCBI lineage: Eukaryota > Metazoa > Arthropoda > Insecta > Lepidoptera > Erebidae > Diaphora > Diaphora mendica. The sequence goes on from OX421335.1 coordinate 1,612,752, forward strand.
TGCGATAATTAAGTCGATACTGACAAGTTAATTTTTATCATGGTGCATGGGACATACGGTTCGAAGGGCCATGAGAGGGCTGCAACATATGAGTCACCTACCTGCTATCCATCAAGACAGCGGTGATGTATAGCTAAGGCGTAAGATTTGTCGAGTTCGAATCCTATCCCGTATATTACTCTCGTGAACCTAATACAAGCATTTATTTTGCCTAGCTGCCAGAGCAGTGATACAATTAAACGAGGAGTTACCTGTACTTCTACTTTTTTAAAATAATGTTAAAAAAATCAGAACAACAAAAACACACGGTTATATGTGAACTTTTTGTCCAATACAGCAATTTTCATACAAAACTGAACAGGTACATTAACTAACACGCCACATTTAATGAAGTCATTTATCAGACCCATGATCACAGTCACACAAGGCAGCGTTGACATTTTAAATAATATTGGCGACACACGCTATTGCCCATAAAACGTTTCAAAGCTTAAACCTTTTATATGGTATAGAAGACATACGCGTAGACGGATCACCTGATGGAAAGCGCCTACCGTCTGCCATAGGCAATAACTTAAAGTAAGAAAAACTTTCTATTGGTAATTAATAGGGTATCTATCGAAGAAGAACAGTTAATAACATCACGCTACCATCTTTAGGGGCTGAGCAGTGACAGTAATCTGCAAGGAATGATGTACTCTTATCCGATTTCGGCCACGGTGGCCAGTCAACAGCCAACTACACAGGAGATATTACAGTGTTCAGTGTATCAAGACCAAGGACTAGTGTATAAAACATAGCACGGACCTTGAGCATCATTTCTGACTTGAGTTTCCCGTCGTCTGGCACATTGTCGGGGTTGGGAGGTCCCAGCGAAGAATAGTAATCGCTGAAACTAGAGAGGTGATCTCGGAACTCCGCCGCTGTTGACATCGCTAAGAAGATTTGACTGCGCCGGCCGTCCGCGCCAATCTACAACAGAAAATATAGATATAAAATTATAAAATTAATGACATCAAATATTCACGAATTGCCTTTCATTGCTCTGAAAGACTGAAACAACTCTTTCAGTCGACATTTAAAAGTTTTGAATAAACGATACTAATAATGACAAAACAAATAAAATATTTGGATATTTCTCACGAATTTTTTTCGGTTTGATTCGGTAATTACGGTGATTAAGGAACCGATGCAAAATAAACAGATAACGATTCGAATTGACCATCATTCAACTTATTAGTCAAATCATTATATTGGATGGACATCGAGAATGTTATAGGCTATGCATTATCATCACCACACTGTGATGTAATCTACGTTTTCATCATTTCAAGATTTTCTACTATACATTAGTCATTCGTAACCAAAAGACGGAAACGTAAAAATAGAATTCCCTAAAAATCTGCCATTCAATTCCAAACCGTCAAAGCTAACCATCCATTAGTGAAAAATCGCTAACATTCCATCACGAAACCTCATTCGCAAACAGTTCCGAGAATACGTTAAATATCTTTCTTACGCTGGCGTTTTCTATTCACACAAAAAAGCATATTTTTTATTGACAACAGAATGTTACGGTAGTGCGTGCTTAAGTGATAGACACTTCTGTTTTAAAGAGCTACGAACTGAGTACGGAAGATAAAAAATAACATTTGTAACATAAAAAAAGTTCTTAAAACATGATGAATTGTTGTAATAAAATAGCTGAAATTATTAGATACTTTGTAATAATACATTTGTCAAGATATCAAGTGCAGTCGTGATCGGATTGATTTGTAACTTCAAAGTGGTCAAAATATCTTAACTATCAGCTGTCAATGTTCTTTTTTTATGGAATAGGCGGGCAAACGAGCAGACATAGTAAATCGCATGATGGTAAGCGATTACCCATGGATACCTGCAAGTCCTGCAACACCAAAGGCGTCACAAGTGTGTTGCCGGCCTTTGGGGGGGGGGGGGGGGGGAGATAGGGGCCTCCGGTATCCTCACTCACTCGGTGAAACACAGCGCAAGCACTATTTCAAACCGGTTTTCTGAGAGGCCGTGGTGTCACTCCGGTCGAGCCGGCCCATTCATGACGAAGCGTGGCTCTCCGAAATTAATTCATATCAATGTTTTCAAATAGATTGTTCAATGTATTCCTATTAGTCTGATTTTCAATTATCATACATACACCACATCTAAGTAACAGTGAAATAAAAAGGAAATAGAGGGCTTTTATTCATATGAAATCTATACTATTACTAATATTATAAAGCTGAAGAGTTTGTTTGTTTGAACGCGCTAATCTCAGGAACCGCTGATCCGATTTGAAAAATTCTTTCAGTGTCAGATAGTACATTTATCGAGGAAGGCTATAGGCAATATATCATCACGCTAAGACCAATAGGAGCGTAGCACCAATGAATAATGTTACAAAAACGGGGGATTTTTTTTACGCTACGGGCAATAGGAGACGTAAACGACGTTGCAGGGGGTCAGCTATCATTAATAATTGAATTGACAATTAAACGCAGATTCACATCTAAAATGATGTGAATCTGCGTTTAATTGTATCAGCAAAAGCAAAAGCATATCCTATTTCAGGAAATCCTTTCCTAGGACACGCCTAGTATCATTAGTTTTTTTTTATAAATAAATAAATAAATATTTCAGACATCTAACACACAATGCCATCTAGTCCCAAGCTAATCAGAGCTTGTGTTATGGGTACTAGACAACTGATAGAAATACACATATATTTTTTTTTGTAAATACATACATATTATACGTAGAAAACACTCAAACTCCGAAACAAATATTTGTAGATCATACAAACATTTGGTCCGACTCGGGAATCGAACCCAAGACCTCATGATCAGCAGTCGCACACGCCAACCGCGAGACCAACGAGGCAGTCAAAAGATTTGGTTCTAATAGCTTCGTAGTACAGAAGATAAAACAACAGAAGAAGAAGGACCCACAACGCTAACCATCAAACAGTGTTTACAATTCATAAAAAACATGACTGAGATCCATAGCAGACATTTTTAATTAAAAGATGTTCGTTTATACCTCGATAAAGACCTAACACACGGCTCCATCAGAATCTAGGTCATTCAGGGTTCTGAATCAATAAAGCTACACTGGCCGATATGATAAGAATCGTGTTACGGGATCTCTAGGAACATATCTTGCCTTTCACAACTATTGACATGACCTCATATTTGTTAAAATTAAGACTTGGGTCCTTTTTCACCGGTTACAGATAATATTCGGATAGCTTATCTGACAGATGGTTTTATTTGTATGGAAAATACGTCAAGTTATCTATCCAGATAAGCTATTCGAAACTTATCTGTAACCGCAAAACCAGGGCCCTCAATTTAGTTAAAAATCCTTTGTCTCAACAACTTGGTACAGTTAGTAATGATAATCGCAAAGACACACGCAGCTTATGTATATAATTATGTACGCAATACATAAATGGCTATGATATTTATCAGTCACTATCATAATCAGCTGTGTACCTAACCGTATCTTATCTATTCCATAACTGAATGTTATGTAACAATAAATAATTACGTTTGATATCTAAACAATGATTGTTTATTTTTGATTAATTAATCATCTTTTTACTCTACGACTGCCTCGTTGGTCCAGTGGTTAGCGTGTGGCGACTTCCACATACAGCGCAACAGAAATATACTACAGCGCCATCTACCGAAGTTACACTGAACTACGGAGTAACGAAGGAAACTAAGAAACTACCAATCCTGAATCGCGCATTGAAAGTTCGCGCGCCAATTAAGATACATACAACATCCCAACATCAACCGTTGGGCAGTTGGTCAGCCCGCCAGGCATGATCACCTCGCCTGGTCGGAGGATCCTCCCTTTGTGTTGGAGGGATATCACACCCGTCCCCCCACAGTGGTGACCCCGACGTGATTGGAAACAGCCTTCGATGCAGCATCAGCACGCCACCATCATGTTCACTCCCACAGCAAGTCTCACAGCCAGCTAGAAATCTCGGCCTCAACAGGGATAAACCACACGCAGGAAGCGACCGCTCCAGCCTGGTAACCCCTACGGCCTCATCAGCTTCTAGGCACAGCACACTGCACCTACGGTCCATGTAAGCAGAGCATATCTCTCCCGTCTACGCAGCAGCCAGCCACTACGCAGCAACCGCCCCGACTCACTGGGGACCTCACCGCAGCACCGCGCACCGCACGCCATCCCGACTCACTGGGATTAGCGGACTTCAGCCCCGACTCACTGGGACTAGAAGCATTCAGTTCCGACTCACTGGGACTTGCGGCACTCAGTTCCGACTCATTGGAACTATTCACTCCTGGCACTGGCAAGCTCCGTAATAGAGCACAGACAGCTGACTCATCATATATCAACCTCCGGTCTTGGAGGGGAGTGATGTGGCGACTTCCACATACAGCGCAACAGAAATATACTACAGCGCCATCTACCGAAGTTACACTGAACTACGGAGTAACGAAGGAAACTAAGAAACTACCAATCCTGAATCGCGCATTGAAAGTTCGCGCGCCAATTAAGATACATACAACATCCCAACATCAACCGTTGGACAGTTGGCCCGCCAGGCATGATCACCTTGCCTGGTCGGAGGATCCTCCCTTTGTGTAGGAGGGACGTGACACCCGTTCCCCCACAAGCGTAAGCGACTGCCGATCAAGAGGTCTCGGGCTCGATTCCCGGGTCGGACTGCTGTTGGGTTTTCCTTACAATAAATTCTTAATAGCAGCCCGAGTATGGAAGATGGCGGTGTTTCCCGCCCATGCCTCGGAGAGCACGTTAAGCCGTCGGTCCCGGTTGTCATGAACGTCTATGGCAATCGTTATTGGGAAGTCAGTGCCCTCAAATATACTGACAACTAGTTCAATTTTAGAATTCAGTTCACCCTCAGGGTTGCGGGGGTTCGACGCCAGTCGCTCCGGCGAAAAACTGATATTCAGGTAAAACCGGTTGAACTAGTAGCTGACCCCAAATAATCTTGGGAATAATAAAGGCTAGGTAGATAATCATCTTTTTAATATGTAGTATTTATGTATGTGCGAATGGGTTGTATCAGCTCTCTGATGGTGTGCCATAATCTCGATATATTGATGGTTTACCGGTCTAAAGAATATACAATAAATCAGAATACTTTAACAAGATATTTGAATACATAGCGACTATCAAGAAATCAATACAAAACGACTCGCGTTACTGAATAAATGCACTTGCTAGGTACATGCGCAATACAATACGCCTGTCGCTTTCAGATCGAGTTGCAGACATCCTTGACCTGCATCAGCCATTACTACCGCCCACCCCAATCCATCCTTGTAGGCAATATCTCTCTCTGACCTTCCATTCTCACTCGACTTCAAGATATTTTAGATACTAAGCGAACAATATAAAATTTACTATATTTAGCGTTATATTCAAGAATCAAGGTCAAAATCGGTGCATATAGTGTCCTTTCATTTCAGCTCATTAAAACGCAGCAGTTAGAACGAGATGCAGTAAGCAGTGCGCTGCGGTGCGGCACCTGCGTTCTAGACGCAACCCTAGATATCATAGATCAATAGTGTGTTGTGACAATGGGAAGGATTGATTTTCAAGCCCTGACACTGATAATATGAGCTAGTATTAATCGTTCATTACTTTTTTATTGACACTTAACGAAGCAACCACGTTTAAAGTCACACTCATGAATATTGCATTGCATATTATTGCTCATCTAGTGTTAGACCGGGAGGGTTGTACCCGTAGGTTGGCATGTCATTAATTTCATTTTATGGACCCGGGCAGAGGCATGCCACAGCAATAATTGTTCTCCGAGTCGTAAAACACCTAAACACGATAAACTTCGGCTCATATCATAAACTAGGTCTTCGATTAGTTTATATCCTGGTATTTATAAAGGTAAGTTGGTAATAAATTGAGCAGTCATCATCAAGTCATCAGTGATATTTTTAATGAAGAGAGTCCTAGAAAGAAATCAACAAGTAGCATTGAGCATATTTTTATTAAAGTATCCATACTAATATTATAAATTCGGAAGTAAAAACTTTACGCTTTAACAGCTTGACCGCTGCACCGATATCAATGTTTGGCATGGAGATACTTTGATTTTTTATACTTTGGTCTTTACCACGATAACCGACATACAAGCAGAGCCGTAGGCAAAAGCTAGCACTATATAAACCACTTAAACAAATCACAGTAATCAAACAATCTCATATAGACGCATATGCGCTGTGTTTCATCGAGTGAGTGAGGGTACCGGAGGCCCATAACCCAACCCCTCCCCCTATCTCCCCTCCCCATCCCCCAAAGGCCGGCAACGCACTTGTGACGCCTCTGGTGTTGCAGGTGTCCATGGGCGGCGGTAATCGCTTACCATCAGGCAATACGTCTGCTCGTTTGCCCGCCTATTCCATAAAAAAATAAAGCGGCCAAGTGCTAGTCGGACTCGCCCATGAAGGGTTCCGCAGCAGCAAGTAACATAATATAATTTTTATTTTATATTTTTACATTTGTGTTGATTGAATGAAAGGTAAATTGCAGTTCACGATTTATGACGTATTAAAAAAAAACTACTTACTAGATTTCGTTCAAACCAATTTTCGTTAGAAGTTTGCATGGTAATGTACGTCATATATGTATTTTTTTTAGATTTATCATTCTCTTATTTTAGAAGTTAGAGGGGGGGGGGGGGGGACACACATTTTACCACTTTGGAAGTGTCTCTCGCGCAAAATATTCAGTTTAGAAAAAATAATGTTAGAAACCTCAATATCATTTTTGAAGACCTATCTATAGATACCCCACACGTATGGGTTGGATGAAAAAATTTTTTTTGAGTTTCAGTTCTAAGTGAAATTAGGTACCCCCAAAATTATTTAGTTACAAAATTAGGTTAACCCCCAAAATTATTTGCTTTTTTTTCTATTTTTGTGTGAAAATCTTATTGCGGTTCACAGAATACATCTACCTACCAAGTTTCAACATCAAAGGTCTTATAGTTTCGGAATAAAGTGGCTGTGACATACGGACGGACAGACAGACAGACGGACAGACAGACAGACAGACATGACGAATCTATAAGGGTTCCGTTTTTTGCTTGGCACGGAACCCTAAAAAGACAGCAGATTATTCTAGGAATTCCGTTTTCAAATCAGTGTAGTTTTTGACAAGACTTACTATATGGCATAAGCATTAGTTTAAAAAAATAATTCAAAACTAAATAAATATACCTTAGCAACTCTTCTAGCAGAGTCCACCCTTTGTAATATACACTCTAGCATAAATTACATACAAAACTTACGTAACGGACTACGGTTGTCGCTTGCTATGAGCTGGTATTCAATCGATATCTAGTCTCGCCTAGTTATACATAAAAAATACACATCCGCACTAATTAACGTAGTACCTAATTTCAATTAATTTCCCAATGGAAGCAATAAACCATTATACACACACATTAAGTCCAGCCTGTACCCCCGAAGGCGTTTTAAATACCCATCAATAATCTAATAAATGAGCCCATTCTGATGAAAACCAAGTTCATTTCAAAATTATTTACGAGAGATGGAGACCCGGAAAGAAACAATACACGCCAGCTTCGGGAAATTTACTAACGGAGAATTTATTATGGAATTCAAACAATAGAATAAAACTATAACGACCTTACACCCGGCTATCTGGTCTGAATCGAGTTAGAAACTATACAACACATCTATATACTTATAATAAAAATGTAACAGATAATTTGAATTTTTTTTTTGGAGGGCTCTCTATAATCGATACTGAAGCCAAAAGTGTATTATTTTTATTTTTGTCTGTCTGTCTGTCCGTCTGTCTGTCTGTCTGTATCTTGGCCGCGCATCACGCCGAAACTACTGAATGGATTCAAACGAAACTTGGCATGATTTGAGTTCATACTACGAGGTAGGACATAGGATACTTTTTATCCCGAAATTCAGCACGGTTTCCTGGAGAGAGGGGATGAAAGTCAAAATATGTACTTAGTTGTAATTCAATAAGACATAGTCCGATTTCATTCATTCTTTTTTTGCTAGAAAGACAAAAAAAGATAACGGGAAAGGTCTTTTTTTTCGTCCGTGACTGTACTCTGCCTGTGGGAAGCTGAGACAGATATATAAATATGGCGGTACGAAGTTCGCCGGGTCACCTAGTACTTAAATATATTTCTAAATACAGACAGAAAAAAATAGCATGCTCATTTTACAATATTTCCCCTAGGTGGGAACCGAACCCATGGCCTTTGGTTTGGCAGTCAGGACCCCTAACCACCACGCCTAAAGAACCTCATGTATGATGGGGATATCACTCACCTCTGCGACCTTGATGAATCTGCCCCGGCGGTTCTGCTTCACGTCCAGGTAAAACCGTTTGGACTGGATCTGTAGCATTTTCGTCGCCAACTCTTGCTCCTGTGGCTGCTGACCTGCACATCAGAGATACATCATTACAAAAACAATCAATGCACTAGGAATAAATCCTGTGTCGCGGGGGACTTTACAAACATACATGAAACGGACACAAAGAACATCCAGACTCAGAAATACAATTTGTGGATCACACAAAGTGCTTTCCTACATGGGATTTGAACCCACGACACTTGGCGAAGTAGGAAACGGCGTGGTGACCGTTAAACCACTAGGCCAAACGATCGCCCTCAGCACTCAAAATTAAGTTTTTAGTGTTATTTACCGGATAATTCTTGACAATAATTTACGTTTATTATAAAAGAGTATCAGAGAATTGAGCGTAAAGATTCTCATATTTTCAAATGAAATGAATCATTAAAATCTTCGGCGTCTGATTTCAGAGATAATTGTCAAATGATATTATTCACGAATCTTTCCTGTAATCTTTCCAAAAGCTTCTTTGTTTGAAGCGTCAAGGGAGCATTAGTTCGAAGGAGGTAATTTCAAATAAAATACACCTTTTACAAAGGGTATATCGAGCCGTATCTTAAGGTATTGCGAATCAGGGCAGAGGAGTGAAAAAGCGCCAACGCGGTCATAAAGAAGGATATAATTACTATTTTCAGCAAATATTCTTTCTTGGCAGTAGAGGGTGCTGCTAAGGTTACGTTTTATAAATAAGTTCGCCGCGAGATCGCGACAGATATCCATGCCCAGGATATCGAAGTCTGCCTTGTAATGGCAGTTGGCTGTTCTGAAAAGTGGGAAGAGGAAGGAATGGAGACTTTTTGGCAGAGAACGCGCACACCTGTGTTTTCTTGGCGTTGAACTCGACCAGATTCTCGGAGCCCCATTGAGAAATGCGGTCCAGAACAAGGTCTAGTTAAGCGACAAGTTCCTGTGGTTTTTCCTCAATATCTGCTAGCTTAGCTGTGGGATGTCCAAAATATCGCCCATGAACTGTGCTGTCATCTGCATAGCAATGAATGCTGCCAAGGGCTAACATGTTATTGATATGCAGAAGAAACAGTGTGGGCGACAGGACGGAGCGCTGAGGTACTCCAGCGTTGATCGGTTGAAAATCCGAGGCCGGACTCTAATGCGGCGCTGTTGCAGAAATGCGGCAACACAGCTGCAGAGTTTGGGGCGCAAGCCGTATGCCTGTAGCTTGGAGAGAAGCGAACGGTGCCAAACCCTATCAAAGGCCTTGGCCATCAGTCTCGACATGGCCAAGGCCTTTGGCGATTCCCCATGCCTGTCAATAGCCTCACACCAAAGCTGTGTGATATATGCTAGAAGATCACCCGTGAATCGGTTCGGTCTAAAGCCATACATTATCATCTTTTATGAGTAAAACAAAATGCCTAAAACAATAAAGTCACTGAGTTTACAAACCCAAAACACCCTCTTGAGTTTTTATTCCTACCTTCCAAACTTTAATAGAATCATTAATGACTTTTTGACTAGACAGGCTTTATCTATATTATGTATATGAATACGTGAAGTAAATACTTCGTAACCCCTTTCACAAAAATTATGTAAACGGGAGAGTATGATATTTGGCACAGTTAAAGTTTATATGGAGGAAAAGTGCAGAGTGCTAAAAATATAGTCGAATTCAGATCAGTAGACGACCTCTAGTATGTATAAATATGTAAAGTAAACATGAAAATCTCTCCACAATTGGCCGATATATCATCAACGACATACATACACAAACACAAACAAATAATTCGTTAGCGAACATATTTTACTTCACATACAAGAATTTCGCCACAATAATAGTAACCAAAACATGCTTCGAAAATATATGTTCGACAAAAACGGGTATAAATCTTATTTTATAGCTACTATTTCACTAAAATTAACTTCATATTTCATAATTATATCATTTAATGAATATTCCATTCAGCATCAGCGTACGATACTCATGAAAGCATTTATGAACAACAAAACAAGAGCCGTTTGTTGAGCAAACCGCCCGAAATCAGTAAACGGTTCCCTTATTTATTATATGTACTCCAACACACTCGCAAAAACAGCAATCTAATCCTGAGAAGATCTAAGCTAGAGCAGACGAGACAACACGGATCCATGGAGACAAAGGACAGGTCATGCATACAATTATCCTGAAAACTTTACCTTTCTGACATATGCTACTACAGACATTCCAAATTCCAATCATTATTTATCATAAATGGAAGAACAATATAATGTAAATCAAGATGTACAACCAAATAGACTTTATTTCTAAGCAATTAATATTCCAAAACCAATATATAACGCGAAAACATTGTTCGGTGATTTAGAAATCGACTTTTGATAGGTGTGTTACATTCGGTGCACGCAGCGTCCCGCTCCACTGCACCGCGCGGTTTGCGCATCGAGTTTCGACAACGCCCCGGTTCCACTCGCCCCCGATCGTCCACACTCGGCCCTCGTTCTAGACTTGGAACACCGCGAGCTAGAACTAATTTGTTGGTGCGCAGACAGTTTGTAACGAGATAGGGAAAGGGCGCGGCCCTGTTATTGTCATTTGAATTGCTATCCATTATCACTAAAGATAATCGTTTTTATTTAAATAGAGACCCCAAGTTTTTTAGTCTGAATTAATTACTAATCAAATATGTATTATATTTATAGTAAGTATTGTAACGACAAAATTGTGTTCTGGATAAGAATTATGTAAAAATTGATTCAATTAACTTTGCTTTGATTGAACAATTCATTTTCGAACAACTACTGCTCATAAATGCAAGATACTATTACAGTAAACATGTAATTACATATTATGGTATTGAGCAGTTTACAAATTTACATAAAAATCACAGAAAAGAAAATTCCCAATAATCTATACAGGAATACGATAGTTCTGTCTTTGTAAGCTAATTTCCATTTCCTATCTAAGACTTGAGGGCATCCCTTACCCTATTTCCTCTCCTTTTCGTTTTCTGTTGTATTGCAAAAACGGTTATAATCAGACAGGCCTTAACAGTATCCAGCCTCTTCAACAATTCGCTAACTTATACTTTATTCAGAAACTTAACGAATACGAAAACACACACAAATAACTAACCATTTTCCTTATCGTTTAAATCGAAAACCTTATACTTATATTACTTTCCATGTTTCAAGCTCATGCAAATAATTATTAAATAATGTACATAATATATTTTACTTCTGGTTTCATCATATTTCTTTGACCTGTTCACAGCTATATACATAAGTAAATTCTGTATGCTGGATACACGTGGTACCAATTAATTATAATAATTTGGTCTACAACCAAATGCCACGAGGCGTAACAAATAAACAGTCCCAGACGAGTTTTTATCGCATTTTTAGCTACAAAAACCGGCTAAAAATTCTACATTCTTTTACAGAATTATCCATTGTTGATTAGACCAGTCTATACGGCATTTATTACTGTTTTTACAAACCCTTTTCACCCGACTGCGTCAAAAAGGGAATATATTTTTCAATACAAGTATGTTTGAATGTATATCTTGGTAAACCTAAATGTGTTGATGGATTTTGGTGTTTGAGGTGGTGTTCGATTTTTTATAATGTGAATGACACTAGGTGAACGAAAAACATAAAATTAAAAATACTAAATTTTGAGTACCTATCATATCTCAAAGACACTTCCCTCCGCGGGTCTGTACGGTTCACGTGTGACGTCGCGTTTTAATAATTTAAATATTGTTTTTGTGTATCCTTGCGACTGTTACCCGGTTTGTGGGCGGTATAAGGTTGTATATAGTGTTTTTGACATATAATCTGTAAGTTTTACGCCTTATAAATACAAATATTGTGTTAGTTTCTTTTACTACGGCTATCGGTAAGTCAATTTATTTTATTCATAAAGGTAGGTAGGAGTAATATTTTGTTTGTATTAATTTTCTTTTCGTGTTTTTTGATTTTGAAGTTGTTTTTATTGATATTTCTTTTGTCTGGTGTGTCTTTGTTTGGCCATGTCGGTTGTTGGCGAGTTGCCGGATCCCGGTGGTACAAATGAATTTCGAACACCAACCGGAAATAAATTGTTTGGTAGAATGTCGCCATCAAATTTATCGTCAAATGAAAGTAGAACTGAACGAATTAGGGCTTCGGACTTGGGCGAGAGTGTTTCGTCTCTTAGTGGTCGTGATAACTGTGGGGAGTATGATTATTTTGAGTTGGTGTCTCAGGCAACCGAATATTTGGCAAAAATTAACGAATTGGTAAACGATCAGGGGTCGCGAATGAATGTGGGGAATAGGACCGCCATTATGGACGTAACCCAGCGGATTACCGGTATCGTCTCATTGTTGGCAATTAAATCTGCTAGCAATGAAACGAAATTAGCGAATCTCGAGCGCCGGGTGGGGGGTGTCGCCGTTCAACAGCCGGGCTTGACGTACGCGGACAAGCTTAGGCTTCGCTTACCACCTGGATCAGCCCCGTGTCCGGTGTCCGCTGAGGCGCGCGTATCTAGGCCGTGTGTTATTGCGTATCCTACTACGGAACGTTCAGCGGACTATGCAACTTCGTCAGCTACAAAAGAAGCTCTCATGAAGGCTATTAAACCTAGCGACGAAGGTTTTCAAATTGTAGGCGTCAAAAAAACCGCAAAGGCAGGCGTCGTGTTGCGGGTCGCAAATGAACGGCAGCTTAAAAAACTAGAAGCAGTAAACGCCATTAAATCTGTAGGCTTACGCTTAGAAAAGCCGAAAGGCCGAAGGCCCCGTATAATTGTAAAAGACGTGCCCGGTTCTATGGAGGATCGTACCTTCCTAACAGCTTTATATCGTCAGAATATCAAGGACGAATTAAAATTAAGCGAAAGCGATTTTTTAAAAACAACCAAAATTGTCAGGCATCGTAAACTGGAAAACGGACGTCAATGGATAGGCTTAGAATTAGAGACAGAGGTTAGGAAACACTTGGCTAGCACAAAAGATAAATTATATATAGACTGGGCCACATGTAGGTTTATAGACGACTTAGAAGTAGTTCGTTGCTTAAACTGTCAACAATTCGGTCATGTTCAAAAATTTTGCACTATTAAAACTCCTACGTGTGCTAATTGCGCGGCCAGCCACGATACAAGGGCTTGCCCGGATAAGGACACACCAGATTTTAAACCGAAATGCGCACAATGCAGCCGGTACAAAAAACCATGTGACCATCGATGTGGATCACAAGACTGCTCCACATATAAACTTAAATTAGAGCAGCTAATCCTAAATACTAATTACTGAATAGCTTATACAGTAGTAGCTGTAGTACCTTTTTAATAAAATGGATAATATCTCAATAGGCCAGTTAAATCTTCATAATGATAAAATAGCCACGTCAGAATTAGATCGCTTAGTTTTGGAACAAAAGTTAGACATTGTCCTTATACAAGAGCAATATCAAAGCGCTCAATTGCGGAATTATGTAGTACAACTAGATGGCCGGTCGCGGGCTGGGATATATGTTGCAAGTTCTAATTTTACGGTAACATCTTTGCGTAACCTTATGACGTCACACTGCGCCGTTGCTGAGATCTCATCCTCTACCTGTAGGGTTTACATAGTGAGCTGTTATTTTCAATTTTCACATCCTATTGATCCTCATCTACATCATTTACGTTTCGTTTTGCGGTCCCTCATAGGACACAAAATTATCATTGGCGCTGATGTCAATGCTTCTTCTACTTTATGGTATGGCAAATTGCGTGCAGCTGACATGGCTCGTCGCTGTGCGGTTGAAGATTTTATTGCGGAAATGAATCTTACTATCCACAATACCCCTGATGCACCACCAACTTTTTGCAGCCCAATGGGTGAGTCTTCTATTGACGTGACGCTTACGCGCGGCGACGTCTCGATATCTGGATGGCGTGTCCTACCGGACGCATCCTGTAGTGATCACCGCTTAATCGTGTACGAATTCATACCAATGGTTGCACAATATCCACAAAGAACTCCTTACAATTTTAGGTATAAAACTAAAGGGGCAAATTGGGCTTTATTTGGTTCACTCTTTGCAGTACATGCCAAAGACTTCAGTCGCAGTGGTCTATCAGCTGAGGAAAGCGCAAACATATTATCAGATACTTTCACATATTGTGCTGATGTTTGTATCGGCCGTGGATCTATCACTAACACTCGTAGATGTGATTGGTGGAATTATAAATTAGTCGAATTACGTAGAATCTATCGAAAAGCTCGTAAAAAACTAAATGACATTAAAAAGCGTAACGTAACAGGAGATATTTACAATAATGCTCTTATTGCTCTTAGAGTTGCCAGGTCTCATTATAGAGCTGCTGTGGAGAAATCAAAGGGAAATTTAATACGTAAACTTGTTGATAAACTCGATAGAGAGGGTCCCTGGTCACCTTTGTATCATGAATTTAAAGCAAATAGATCAATCGACCTTGCATACGTACAGAACATCAAAATTAATAATAGTTATACTACCAGGAGTAGAACAAACCACAGAATATCTTTTAGAATCACTTGTGCCTGACGATCGGCCGGAGGATGACACGGATTATCACCGACAAATTAGGCAGTGGGCTATTGAACCACCATTGTCTCCAATGTCTGACTTACCATCTTCAGACGAATTCCTCAGTATTGTTAGGTCATTGCCACTAAATAAGGCTTCGGGCGACGATAAAATATCAAACAAAATGATAAAAGAAGCTTGTAAACTTTCGGGTGATACGGTTTTAACAGTTTTTAAACGTTGCATTGCGGAAGGAGTATTTCCTAGTGTTTGGCGGTGCGGTAATATTCGAATAATACCAAAAAGCGGCGATAAGCCGCCGGACGATCCTAAATCCTATCGACCCATAACACTGTTACCATCGCTGGGAAAGCTTTTAGAGCGTCTTGTAGTACCACGACTTCTACCGGGTGGAGTTAAATTTCATGATAGACAATTCGGCTTTACGTTGGGAAAATCGACAACTGATGCGGTTATATCTGTAAGGAAAACTGTCACCGAGTCAAGTTTTCAATACGTTTTAGGCATCTTCTTAGATATATCTGGCGCCTTTGACAATGCGTGGTGGCCCATGCTATTGCTAAAATTAAAATTAAGAGGTTGCTTTAAAAATATTTATTCCCTTATCTCCTCGTACTTCTTACAAGGTACTACTAAATTGAGACTTGGGCATCATTCTGTGTCGAAGGCGCTTACGATGGGGTGTCCTCAAGGGTCAGTGCTAGGACCATACTTGTGGAACATAGGCTTCGACGATTTTCTGGCAATGCCTGTGCCGTCCGGATGTACCCTGAATGCGTACGCGGACGACGGTTTGTTATTGATAGAGTCGGATACTAGAACGGGGCTTGAGAGGCTGGCCAGTGAATGTTTGGACTTAATATCTCGGTGGGGTGGGCGTAATCGGTTGACGTTTGCACCAAACAAAACCTTCCAGCTACTTCTGAAAGGTAACCTCAAATCACCGCCTTGTATTAAATTTGAAAATATTACTATTAAAAATAAAACCTCGGTTTGTTATTTAGGATTGGTTTTAGAAAGAAATTTTTCATTTATTGAACATATTAGAACAGTTAATGAAAAGTCTAAAAAGAGTTTCTTTGCACTGACGAGGATATCAACTGCGACATGGGGTCTGTCATATAATACACTAAAGATCATATATGGAGCTACTTATTTGGGTTCTATTTGCTATGGTGCTCCTGTATGGGCAGATAGGGCGACTGTAGGTGCTGTCCGTCGCAAACTGTTACAAGGCCAACGACCTGCATTGATTTTCTTGTGCAAGGCATATAGGACGGTTAGCACTGAGGCTTTACCGGTGTTGGCAGGTGTTCTTCCGGTCGATCTCGAGGTGCAAAGACGTGCAGCCATGTACTATTCCACACTACAAAACATGGAATGCGATTTTTTGGGCATACGAGACCGCGGTAAAATCATAAGATTGTTTCAACAAAAAACCAATGTCTATAACGACCTCTTGGATGAATGGCAGAAACGATGGGACGAATCATCTAAGGGGCGCCACCTTTACCAGTTCTTTCCATCTGTTCGCGAAAGGTTGTCAAGGACATGGCTCGAGGTAGATCACTGTGTCGCTCAATTTCTTACAGGCCACGGTAACTTTAAGAGTAAACTATACTCATTTAAATTAGTCGATTCACCATTGTGTCAATGCTCAACACCTGATTCTAGCTGTGAACAGTCGGCTCATCATATCCTCTGGGAATGTAGTCTTTGGTACAATGAACGTAACATGATGCTAAATAGCTTACAAATGACGTCTGGGGTAGTATATTATGGGGATCTTGTGTCAACTGCGGTGAATTTCCGTGCGTTTAAGCGATTCTGCCATACATACTATAGAAATCAAATATAGCTCACTTAGGACCCATAATATTTTTATCCGTGGTGCTTCCCGGTTTGAAAAAGGCGTCTGCCTATTTTGACTCCATTTTGTCTCCCGCTTTGCTAAGGAGGGAAGTGGACTTATTATATTTCCAACTCCTCCAGTTTTCTTCTGATTAATTTCGTTGCGGGTTCCAAGACAGTTAAATTTTTCCTGGGACTTCCCGAGTGTCATAACTCGGTGTTTTCGTGGGTCACCGCTGTTGATCCTGGTGTACAGGAGTTACAGTGGTGGGCGTGTGGGCGGGATTAGTCCCATCTCAAAAACAAATAAAAGATTTTATTTTTTGCCAGTTTTTAACCGACTTCAAATAAGGAGGAGGTTCTCAATTCGACCGTATATATCTATATTTTATGTGTGTTCGCGGATAACTTCGTCGTTTATGAATCGATTTTAATGATTCTTTTTTTTTAATTGAAAGGAGATATCCCAACGGTGGTACCATGATAAGGACACTAAGATCTGATGATGGCATCCAAGAGAAATCGAATCGAACCTTAAAGTTGGTTTTTGTTAAAAAAAAAACTTTTTTTTTACTGTCTTCACTATTTCTTGTTTTTGCAGATTAAAGGTTAAGTGAGCATTGTTTAAGGAGAAATATCGTTGAGAGAGTACAAAACTATTCCGATTTCGTGACTGTTAGTGTCATTATCAAAATCCATAAAATTACTGTAAGGTTGGCAGTCTACTTATTTGCATACATAACATATAACTAAATATAAATGTAAATGATTTCTGAGTATTACGAATTATATAATTTCTTTTTTTATACAGTCCCAGCGGACATCGGCTATCAAAGCGAGCATTTAATTAGCTATTATTATTTTATCAGAGTCTGGAAGAATAGAGAACGGAAACAAACCTATAATTATCCACTACAAGCAATTTTGAACAATCATCTTTCATTGTACTGAGCTACTTCTCTGGGAAGATCACGAGAGCAGAACCATCTATCTACCTAAAAGAATTGTCTACTATTCTTCTGTTAGATGATACGTGAACCTTGTCAAAATGGCAAAGGAGGCGGCAGGGCAAGACCGGTTGTTATAGCAAAATTTAGGGAAGGTCTATATCCTGACTGAGGGAGAAGGACACAAAACAAATTTTGAGAGAGCTTTGAGAGAAAGAAAATAAAGCTTTTCAATTTAAAAAAAAAATCTGCTGCTTTCTGGATTCTATTAGGTTACCAATCTACCCAATTTCAATATCCGGTTTTTCTTTCGAGGTGTGTTTTTAACCAGGACCAGACATGGCAAGAATTTCTTGGAAAATATTTGAAAGAATACATGACTTAGCAGATTTCCGATGACAGAATTTTTGGTTCTTATAGACTTTTGTTTTATAATTTGACTTTTGTCTAGAAACATATGTGAACGCTTGTGCGATTTGAGTTTTTGGGTTCAATTCCATTACTAGATAGAGTAATAGAGACACGTAATAGAGTGGAAAATTCAAATTTATACAGAGAATGTGCGTGGAAGTGTCAGATGTGGTCCACGGCGAACAATTATCAACCAATTTGGTGATGTTCTGAAGGAGCGCCGTGTATAAAGCACTAAGAACCAGCGAGCATGCATGTAACGAAGCAAAAGAGGTGTGTCAGGGCCATAGTAAGTGGAAATCAATTGTTTCTGCGTATCCCTCTAGGATACAGGGGTGAACGTTATGTATGTTTGCATTTTAGATACTTAATATAAAATCTGTTTATACGTGTTCGACGTAAATATATCATTATGTTTTTATGTTGAATAGTTTTTGTTGTTTGATGAAAATAAACAAGAAAAAAAGCAATATAAAATTGCCAAGGCTGTTTTACGTTCAAGGCAATTTCCTGTAATGTTATAAATATTTCATTTTTACGGACAAAAGGAAAATTATTTTAGGTCGATTCACGGAGACGCCTTTCATTTTCGACGTACAATTAATAATAACTGCCTAAACGGACTAAAAAATGCCTGAACGTGGAAGGAAGAAGTGTTCATGAATTGTTCTTATCGATATTGTTTATTTTACTATTTTTATCTATGAGATCGGAAACCCAATGATGCAGAAGCATCTCAATAGGCAGCCATAGTGTGGGTCACCATGATGTATTGTTGCATTGTCTCCGTTCACAATGAGTATGGGGGCCACCACTCTTAGATTCTGCTCATTCTTTCCATCAGGCAGAGTAGTCACTTTGGCAGGTTTATACAGAAGAAAAAAACTATGTAGTGAATTTTTTTTTTTTTTTTTTTTTTTTTTTTTTTTTTTTTTTTTTATGTTTGGCCCGCCAAAATGACTCTACTCTGCCTGATGGAAAGCACAAGTAGAATCCAAGAGTGGAAATACTAAAATGTAAGTTGGCACCATTCTTATTTATCTCGTGGATGATTTTTTATGAAATAGGGGGCAAATGAGTAGACGTATCGTCTGTTGGTAAGCGATTACCGCCAGTACCAGAGGCGTCACAAGTGCGTTGCCGGCCTTTGGGGGATGGGGAGGGAGACTGGGGTAGGGGTTGGGAGTCGAGCCAGCCCATGCATGCCGAAGCGTGGCTCTCCAAAGTTGCATAAAAGGCGACTATGGAAACAAACTTTGCAGGGCCATAGCACTGGGGGGAAACACATGTAAACCTGACCAGGTGGTCAGGTTAACATGTGTGTTATTCCGGTAAATATATAATTATACGTTTACATGTTTATTATTACAGTAAATACCTACATTATTACACGTTTACATGGGTGTGAATTTTATGGTAACTGGTTTCTTTACTTATTAAATATTTGCAAATAATTATTGTTTAAACACAATTCTGCATTTTTGGTTGCAATTTCTCTATTTAGTTTATTCTAGACTAGTTGTTGACCGCGGCTCCGCCCGCGTATATGTCGGACATCGCGGCAAATAGTAGCCTATGTGTTATTCTAATGTATAAGCTATATTACTGTAAAGATTCATCCAAATCCGTCCAGTAGTTTTTGCGTGAAAGAGTAACTAACATCCATCCATCCATACTTACAAAGTTTTGCGTTTATAATATTAGTATAGATATAGATTTATAGTTTACTAGTTGTTGCCCGCGGCTCTGCCCCCGTGTGTGTCGGTTATCGCGGCAAATAGTAGCCTATGTGTTATTCTGATGTATAAGCTATATTAGTGTAAAGTTTCATCCAAATCCGTCCAGTAGTTTTTGCGTGAAAGAGTAACAAACATACATCCATCCATCCATATTTGCAAACCTTAGCGTTTATGATATTTGTATAGACAGTACTGCCTCTGTCTGTGGCGCAGTGGTAGCGTATGCGACTGCTGTGCTTAAGGTCTCGGGTTCGATTCCCAGGTTGGACCAAATGTTTGTATGATCTGCAAATATATTATGTGTTCCGAAGTTTGGGTGTTTTCTATGTATAATATGTAGTTTAAAAAAAGTATATTTGTATTTATATCAGTTGACCAGTACCCATAACACAAGCTCTGCTTAGCTTTGGACTAGGTGGCGTTGTGTATTAAATGTCCGAAATATTTATATTTATCACACACTAGCGACCCGCCCCGGCTTCGCACGGGTGGATTTCGGATGCCCCCGCCGACGACACGATTCGTGCATTTTAAATCTGTAATATCTTCGAATATATTCATTTAAATTAGATAGTGTAAAGGGCCATTTTGATCTATATTAAATGCACAATGTATTTAATTTACTTAATTGTATAAGGATTCATTCCGTATTGCTTAAAATCACTTCGTAAATAAGCCATTATTTCTCGTAAAAAGAAAGGAATAAAAAATGGTTGTTGTGGGTTATCCCTAAGAGATAGACATATACTGTAGCGGACTTTTTTGTAGTACTTTTTAAGGTGTACAATACTGTAGTACATTATTTTGATCTATCTCGTACGGTGCAACCAGCGTTTGCAATGTAAGCGCAAAAAAATGTGTTTATTTGCTACAGCACATTAGAAACCTCGAAAATTAACCGCGTTTCCATACTATATTATTATATTATGCATTTATTATACATAAAAACCTTCCTCTTGAATCACTCTATCTATTAAAGAAATCCGCATCAAAATCCGTTGCGTAGTTTTAAAGATTTAAGCACACAAAGGGACATAGGGACAGAGAAAGCGACTTTTATACTATGTAGTGATATTCTTTTAAATCACTGTATCTATTGATTAAAACTGCATTAAAATCCGTTAAGTAGTTTAACAGATCTTAGCGAACAGACAACGAAAGCGACTTCTATACTTTGTAAAGATAACTAAAACTCAAGAAATCTGAATACAATTGCCTCTTGACTGTCAAATAGAAATAAGACGATACTTCTTGCCACTAATTGTATTTGTATCAGATGAACTTTACGCCAACGATAGTAGAGAAATAATCACTAGCAAAGTCGAAAAAAAAAAACTAAATTTTGTATGGCGAATTGGTATAACTCATTTAGGTAAAGGTATTAGGTAATTTCGCTTCGAAACGTTACTCCTGGTTGAATCGCAACCCGACGCCCGAAACCCGGATTCAAGATGTTTTTAAAATACTGTAAAGTAATTTTCATAAAATATAATTTTGGTATAACGCTTTCTTGGTTGATTTAGATTTTTTAATATTATTTTTTTGTTGTATTTAATAATAATAGAAACGAATAACATTCTTTTTAAACAATAACGTTGTCTATTGAATTAATTAGACTGTCTGACCAGTAAAAAAAGCTGTTATATGATAGGAAATAAATGCTATTTTGAAAAATAAAATGACTCGTTACGGAATCAAATATTTTAGTAAACGGTAGTGTGATATAAATTTTAAACTTTTCTAAGTAAAGCAAATCCATATTTTTTGAAATTTTGTAACAATCTCTCATCAAAGGTTACACTCGTAATCGCCGGGCAAAGCTATTTTTAACCGACTTTTTTAGCCCTTTAACGTTTAGTGTTTTATGTTGTTCGAGGCGTACGAGAACATAAAATATTACTACACCTGTACGTTACACGTCATTTATTACGATGCTCAATAAACTGTAACAAAATCTTATTTGTAGCGAGAAAAAGCGAGTTAAACATTTATATAAAACTAGCTGAGTCCCGCGGTGTTACCCGAGTTTATCTTCGTACCGCGGGTAACGCCGCGGGGTGAAGCTAGTCTAAAAAAGTAGCCTAAGTTACTCCTTATATCATCAGCTACCTATCAGTGAAAGTCCCGTCAAGATCGGTCCAGCAGTTCCAGAGATTAGCCGGAACAAACAGACAGACAAAATTTGAAAAAAAAAATGTGGTATATGTACCGTGTAACATATGTATTTAGTAAAAAGTGGTTATTTTAATATTACAAACAGACACTCTAATTATATTTATTTGTATGGATATATGGATATGGATAATGGCAATAAACATACACCGCCCCTCTGGCGAGGTCACGTGCCTTACAATAGCCATGGTATAACGATATACTTCGCCAGGTATAGCACTCTGAGAAACAGTGCTCACGTGGGAGACACAAGCCTACGTCATCATCACGATCGCTGGTTATCAAAAATTTGCCCCGCAACTCACCAGCCAGGTCTGGTATATTAGGAGAGGTCTGTGACAGGTTTTCAGCTTGCCTCAAATACCTACCCAAAAAATGGAACCAGCTCTTCTACTATATAACCGCTTAAACAGTTGCAACGTGCAAGTGCTAATAGATACCATCAACGTAAGAAAAAAGAAAACCGTCTGATCATGGATATCCCAGCTGTCATAAAATGAAATACTGAATCATAATTCAAAGCTGCTTGGAATTGAGATGCTCAACGTGTTTCTGATTTTCGAAAATCAAAAATTGTGCAGTATGTCTGTCTTCGAATTGTGGTTTTATTGATCTTGCTATACCCACTTGTAACATCTTTTACTGTGACAATTTGTTCCATTTCTTCTGTAAACTCATAAAATCCCTAATCTCTCATTTAAACATCTTTCGTGTGACAGACATTCAACTTACATTTCAAGTATTCGTAGGCTCCAAAGTCCAATAGCTCATATTTTTTGCAATACCTCAAATTTAGCTTATAATGATTGACGTATTTCAGCTTATTATCTACCAACTTACCGGAGTCAAAATTGTTCCCGCCTGCATCCATGCCTTGACCATGATATTCTGTAACATACCAAAAACGAATTATTGAAAGAATCAAAAAAGAAAATGGGACACATGGATACAAGAGAAAATCGCAGTGCAAATATTCCACAATTGATCTTGTTGTACACTGACGATTTGATGGTCTATCTTTCAATTTGCAAACGCGTACATCTTCAAGGCTCATTAAAACTAGTTTTACTAGGCCAGACATAATTTAAATCAGCCGTTTGGTCGTCTTTCACCTTGGCCGTCTGATGAGCTTCTTGTTTGATTACAATCATTACATTACCATAGGGCCGAATAAATGAAACACTTTTGTATTTATCAAAGTTCTTTATTTGCGAATTACAAACAGCATTGCTTGTGGGAATTATATTACCTAAAATTTGTTTTAGTAGTACATGTTTTATGTAAAATGCTTAAATGTAAAACACGGGTGTTCAGAAGGGAACGTGAACATGCAACTTCTCAGACTAAATAAAGTGAAGGATTTTGATCGTGTTAGGGGTAATATAAACCCTGAAAGAATAATCGACCTTAAAGCCGAGCCACGGAACGCAAAGCAAATATTCTGATGCCTTACAATTCTAAGAGAATTTACTCTAGAAAATTTGCTAGTCTTCAACCAAGTCATCAGAGGAGAATAATTTTTGCAATCACTGTGCAACAAGCATGCATTTTAACTGAACCATCGTCCCTTAGCCATACAGCTCGTACAATAATCTACAGGCCTCATTACATATCCTAGAATCTATACCTAGCAACCACTTCGTGAGGTACGCAAGCTGCACCCCAGGACACGGAAACTAGGGCATCGCTGTATTCGTACTTCGGCTAATAAATTCGAGTAATAATTACCGTTGTTGCAGTTGTGCAATTTGCACGCAACGCATGCTTTATTTAATTATTTAACTCGCTCCATTAGCCGGTATTATAACTGCAGGTATATGGTACCTAACTTGAATGTATGGAGCAATCGTATTCAGTATAGCATTTTATATAAGTAACAAAGTTAAGTGGATTACGTAGTAAACGTAACTTTATTTACCTAAAACATAATTTCACATTCTACATTACGATCACAAGTTGAAGAAAAAATATTTTCAACTACCCACGCTTTGTGAAGTAAACACAAGATTAATGAAGTGGGTTCCTCCGTAAAATGTCTGCTATAATATAGTGCTATATAATGGGATAAATATAGTACATACTAAGGGTCTGGATCGATTGATGCATGTCTGGCAATAAGAACAAAAGAATGACATATTCAAAGCGTCTATAGATTGATTTTCTATTTGAGGTCTCGATCGAAACAAGCACGTATATTTTAATACGCAATTATGAGTTGTAATTAAAAAATGTTGAAACACAGCTGTCCAGAGTTCTAATGGCATAAACTAAAAAAGCACCTTCTACCTATGAAACCTAAATCAATTTGTTTGTGATTATTTAAAATATCAGTATTTCTAGTACAACATTTACCCTAGTCAGTAATTAGCGTGGGAGAGGCCAGGCCATTCGCTTACCATCAGGCGATATGTCTGCTCGTTTTCCCCCTATTTCCATAAAAAAAAGAAATATTATAATAACTGTTTATGAGTTACACAGTAGCACTGTTTCTCCGCTTTCAAAATTATTTTACCTATTTAACTCTGACAAGTCTACTCTTCCAGCTATGTTTATTTTCTTAGTGTCTAGTTTGTGCAACGTTACATAATTGGATTTGAAATAAATATGAAAAAAACTTTTACATTTATTTTATTTTCAAATTCATTCAACTAGGAAGAAGAGAACAAAGCAGAAGACAAATATCACCCACTAAAGTCTCTCCATACACACAGACAGACAATGGTTTGATTAAATCGTAATATAATTTAGAACGGAAAACCTAATATGAATGTTGGACTGCATTTATCTATTTGTCTGAAATGGCTGTCTGGAAATCGACCGGCATGGCGGCATTAACGTCGAAAAGATTGCACGATTTAATTTAATTCAATGAACAGGTATGCAAATAGAGCCGTAACATTAATTTTCCAATACGTCATTTTGTAGTGAGGTTACATAAATTTCACGTGTCTCTTAAAAAACTCAAGAGGTGTCATAAATTTTATCATAATTCGATTATGGCCAAATTATTCCAGCTTTCAAAGCTTATCACTCATATTTGTGTCAGTACCCAACAAGACAGATGATATATCAAGATGGCATATAGTTTTAGCCCCGGTTGAAGATTGACAATGATCACACGCGTTGCTAAACGTCTCCGGGAAGTAGCCTAGTCGAATTAGAACGGGCTTGGTCTTGGCTTGGTAATACATAACGGATTACTGCCGCTTTTTGGTAGTTAGAGAGCGTACGGATGACGAGAGTAGGCATAGACACGCGGATAGTGTTACAATGAACACCGACACCGGTGTGACTAGGATTGCACAAGCCGCACTCAACCGGCAAGTGCCAAATGTGCGTTGATTAGCGACCAATGCTGTCTCCATGTGCGAAATGTTACACACAACTGGTTTTAATATTACTAAACAATATTTTAACACATGCCGCTGAAAAGTAATAACTTAGTCGCAAAAGATCCGAACTAACCGACCATGTTATAACGTCTAGTCGCTCACAACCCAGACATTAAAACGGCTCATTAATTTTTTTAAACAGTTACAGTCAGCCATTGCCGTGAATCTGTACGGAAACTTCGTAAAGAAATAGACAGATAATGACGTAGACTTGTGGCCTCGATGTCCTTGAAAACTGTCTGTAGCTGTTTTTATATACTTAATAGCCACCCTCTCACTTTTACATGAATCCACACGTCTGGCAGGAACTTACATAAAAACTCATTCGCATTTCGCTCATAAACCCAATAACAATGTTGTAAGCAACTTAGTCAATACTTCAGCTGCTAGGCTAAGGTTTAAAGCTTGGAAATTATAAACCTAGGTGCTTTATAGTTAAAACTTTAAACTAACAACAAAGTCTTTTATAATCCTACTAATATATACATAAGTATATTGTACATTGTACAATCGATAGTAATCTCGTAGAAAAGATTGAAATTAAAATACCCCCACGATCTGTACGTATACCACAATTATTTAGTGTTCCTCCCAGCAATAACAATGTTTCACATAATAACCCGCTAAACAGAATGTGCAGGAACTATAATACCGTGTGCTCACAGTTGGATGTCTTTCACGAAAGCCTCAATGCTTTCAAATCTTCTCTCCATCGTTATAGCAAGCTTTAATTTTAATGCACATCTCAGTTTCCTATATAATTATATATATTTAGTTTGTAACGATGTATCTAATTATGGTTAGTTTTTGTTTTTTCTCATAATTTTCTTATAATATTTAACCCTATGCCAAAGCGAAGCACTGTCCACTGCCAAAGTTGTGTACATTTGTAACTGGATGGCAGGTTTACTATAATGTACTGTTAAAACTGCTTTTTGTATTGTTTCAATCTGTTATCTGTATCTGTACCTATTGAATAAAATAAAATAAAAATAAAATATTATAAACGCGAAAGTTTGTAAGTATGGATGGATTTGGATGAAACTCTACAGTAATATAGCTTATACATCAGAATAACACATAGGCTACTATTTGCCGCGATAACCGACATACAGGTACGGTACGGGCAACAACTACCTAGTGTTTAATATGCCAACAAAAATGGATGTATAAAAATACCAGCCATCCTGGGTCACATTGAGTGGATGAGTTTCTAATACTAAATCCCTCTAATCCTAAGTCCTACAAGTTGAGACTAGATAGTATAAGTGCCGTATTTGTATGTGTATACGTAATATGTGGGATATCATATTACTTGCCAATAGATTCAGTATTCACGAGACTGTTCAATAGTGACCTTAATTCACAATCTTAATAGATTTTCTGTCTTTTCCAGTCTGTAAACTAATGAGTAGTTCTTCCATTTCTCTTATTTGAATCATTTTTCTTATCGTTCCACATTTTTTACATAACTATTTCATTTACGCAACTTTTAAAATATAAAAATTCGTCCCATATTCTGGCATGATATGACGTCTAAACTTAGATACGTTCTAAAGAACTGAGGAACCAAAATGTAGGCCATAGTCATAAAACTAAGAATGAAGCAGCCGCGATAGCACTAAATGCTTACTTGAACATTTTTATCACCTAAATCTTTTCCTTTGTTTCTAATATATTGGTTAGTATAAATATTAGATGAGTCATACGAGATTACGGCAAATTAATTATTGCCCTTAGTACATACATGCGACACCGCACGGCGAATATATATATATATGACTGTTCAATTAAAAAATGAACGTATTTGGTACTACAAATAACGTTAGCAGCTTCTGCATGCGGTCCAATCAAATCGGGAACCTTTAAAAATTAAGTCATAATCAAAGAACAACGTAAGTTCAGTTTTAAATTCGCCTAAACAATAACTACGGCCGAATGGGGCCCCATCTAGGGTGACTATTACAAAGTTAACAGCGACCAATAAGGTATAAGAGTGTGTTCCAAGAGACACTTTAAGTCGTTATGTAAGTGGTTCAAGGCGGGTCATTGGCAGCGGACGATATTATTGCAGACATAAGCCAGACGTGCAAAAAGTGAAACCTGTGTTTTTCATAAAAACTAAACCACGAGAAGGTTGATAATGAATGAATACACGAACCGCTACTAGCATTTGAATCTCGAATCAATTTGATCCATGAACTTAGAGCAACATTTTTAAAATTTGCAGACACATTACAACATACTAAGCTAGCTGAGAGACAAAGCCTCACTTGTGCCAAAGTCGATTGTGAAGTGACTGACGTAATCAACGCGTCTGTCGCGTCAACTTCTTTGCAGACAGACTAACGACCAAACCGGTGTCCAACAGTCAGTTCGTCTGGTATAACCACGACATCAACTTTGATGACTTATAAAAAAGGCGTATTTTAGCATGAATGATTTCAGACTACCCCAGATGTGACCCCTTGTACCATTCATACGCTTTAAATCTTCAGCTGTTGGTAGTTATGCCATTCAATTTTAAGATATACGTTAACGGTTCCATGAATTGACGGCTCCAATGACAGCGTCATTATAAACGTTCATAATTTCATACGATTCATCTACATAATAGTTTTAAATGAGTAGGAAGTAGACACATTGAATAAATTTTGTACTGCTTAATGTGAATCGTGAATCTTTATATACAAAACGAGTTACGCGTCTGTAGTTGTTTGAATACAATTTTAATTATATTTTAATGTTTAAACTGTCTGCGAAATTTTCGTAACACAGTCACAAGACTAATCCATTTTAAATAACCAGTTTTAGTGGTACATTTACATAGTTTGAGAAAGATAACTTGTGATTTCAACATCACTTACAATTATGGGAACAACGAAATTATAATAAGGCAACATTACTTCATTTGGTTACACAGGACGCCTTTACGGGAAAGTAGGAAAAATATTGATATGAATATGATGACCTTGGATGAACTAACAGGACAGACAGTGGACACAAATGCCAATAACTGATAAGTAGTAGTACTTTTGAAAAATTTTCAAGGGCAACCGACAATTTTCTTCCTGATGGTAAGCAACTACTGCCACAAACGGACACCTACAACTCAAATTCACTAACAGGTGCCACCCTTTGAGTCAACCCTCTAGTATCATAGGAATGTGGAGTTTGGGATCATGTAACGTCACTAAGTCTTCAAAAAATAACTAAAGAACAGCTTCACAACAGTTACCTGCTAAACTGTGGTATCGCTCCAATCAACACATGGCTCTCCCACATACCTATGAAGCATCCTTAGCATAGTGTAAGCTAAGCTACTGTGGAAGCCTTACCCACTGTCCGTACTCATCGAAATTCCAACAATGAAAGTGGAGAATATAATACATGTATATTATCTAGGTATATATAAAAAAGAGTAAGGCGACTGACTGACTGACATACCCAGAGATTAACGCACAGCCCAAACCGATAAAGCTAGAATCCTGAAATTTTGCATGTAGGTTCTTTATATAACGTAAGTGAGCACGCACTAAGAAAGGAATTTTTGAAATTGTATCCCTAAGCGGGTAAATCAGGGGATGAAAGTCTGCGTGAGCGAAGCCGCGTGTAAAAGCTAGTGGACTATACAAGAAAAGCTGGAGACACTGATGGAAAGCTGAAACCACTAATCTGGACTGAGGACTCATACTACACTGTATGTCTGTATGTCAAATGCATAGAGAAACCTGACCACAAAACCCTCTGCTCCTCAAACAATGGAAACAGAAGCGGTAGATAATTTCATTCTTTTAAACGTCATCATCACTACATAGTATAAAACAAAGTCGCTTTTTCTGTCCCTATATCCCTTTGTGTGCTTAAATCTTTAAAACCACACAACGGATTTTGATGCGGGTTTCTTTAATAGATAGAGTGATTCAAGAGGAAGGTTTTTATGTATAATTAATGCATAATATAGTATGGAAACACTGTTAATTTTCGAGGTTTCTAATGTGATGTAGTAAATAAACACATTTTTTTGCGCTTACATTGCAAACGCTGGTTGCATCCTACGAGATAGATCAAAATAATGTACTATAGTATTGTACACCTTAAAAAGTACTACAAAAAAGTCCGCGACGGTATATGTCTATCTCTTAGGGATAACCCACAACAACCATTTTTTATTCCTTTCTTTTTACGAGAAATAATGGCTTATTTACGAAGTGATTTTAAGCAATACAAAATGAATCCTTAAACAATTAAGTAAATTAAATACATTGTGCATTTAATATAGATCAAAATGGCCTTTTACAGTATCTAATTCAAATGAATATATTCGAAAATATTACAGATTTAAAATGCACGAATCGTGTCGTCGGCGGGGGCATCTGAAATCCACCCGTGTAAAGCCGGGGCGGGTCGCTAGTGTTTGTTATATATTTTTACTTGTTCATTGGCAAGAAGACTAAAAAATCAGGCGATTCCCGTAAGACTAAACACCTATTGGAAGAAAAATGGTCTAGAAACTACTAAGACTTAAAGATATATGCAGGGACATAGTAGACAACCATTTTTTTGTTATGCGATAGGTGGCTTTAGACTCAAACAAAGGCAAGTTTGCCTTATAGGTTCTATTAGACAGACATACATAATTATGTAGATAGATTTATGTAATTAAAACAGCCATAAAAACATCGAGTCTTTTAGCATGTAAAACAACATTAGCCTTGAGCTAGCCTTGAGTAAGAATCAAACTCTTTCAAATAATGAAAGCTCTCAAAATGTTTTTTTTTAATCATAGCATTTGTAATATTACGCATACTTATATTATAAATTCGAAAGTATCTCTTCTGTTACACTTTCATGGTTGAACTGCAGAACCAATTTATATGAAATTTACAATGAGATCCTTTGATATTCAAGGAAGGACATAGGCTACTATTTATAGCGATAACCAACATGTCCGCAAGCTGGGCCACGGGCAAAAATTAGTATTTAATAAAAGGCTATCATTAATTGCATTTCATGGAGCTGTAAGACAATTTAAACATCATTGAACAGTGCTGTTAAAACAGTTATTGAAGCAGAGTCAATAAATTTTATTGCCAATTAATTGAGTCCCTCACTGAATCACAACTCGCTCACCGAGGAATACATGTTACAGAGAAGACAATTCAACGCAACATTGAAAACAATAAAGTGAAAATTCAATTGCTACCATAATAGGTTTGGTTTTTAAAGATCCTGTGCACCATTAGGAAGAGCTTTCCATTCTAATATTCTATAGGAAAACTTAAAAACTAACCCAATACCAACCCGTTTAACTTGCATGGATTAGGAAGACAAAACCTGCACTCTAAGGAGATTCCTAGGCCTAGTAGTGGACTGTTAACGGCCATTCTAGTGTTCTTTAGGTAAACTTGAAACTAACCGTATACCGACCTGTCTGACTGACCGATATAGAAGACCAAAACCTTTCTAAAGTGATGTCTATGTCTAAAGGCGCTTCTCCACCAAAATTGTTGGGAATTTCAATGTTTCCAACTGTTTGCAACACTTCAAAAAATCGTCAACTTTTGTTTCCATTGTGTCTTCTCCTAGTCGCCAACAATTTGTAAAACATTCGAACTAAGCGCCACCATAGCGCCAATAAATATTTGCACGAAACATTCTTTTGACGTTTACCGGAACAAAAATGGAAACAATGTTCTCAATTTTTGTTGACAATTTTTGTTGCCAACACAAGGAAATTACAGAAACTTTTGTCACCAACATGTGTGACAACACAAAAATTTACAACTTTTGTTCGGTGGAGACTCAGCTTAACAGTAGAATATTAAAGGCTTATTTAAGGAATATTGATGATTGCATTCTATGAGTGGAACCAACATTAAACTATTACCTAGTCCAAAAAGGATAGACAACAAACCCAAATTTCTTGTTGAAAGGAAATTGAAGCCATGCCAAATATAAGATAAATTTTTCTTTGCTAATTGGAAGAAAATAAGAGTTTCCGACATATATGTGTTAGGTGCCAGATTAGATGTTAAGACTTATATTTGTTTTCATAATAAATACAAACAGATAATGCTGTCACTTTTACATATGTATATATTTATCTATATTTTTAAAATGGATATAAGTTAGTAGAAGAATATTTATTTACATTGAATTATGATCATGTTTTAGTCACTATATTACAGAAAGTATTTCAATAGATATGGTTATTGCGGCACAACCTTTAGCTCATGTATGTGTGTACACATACTCATGTATGTGCATTCAGCTGTCCAAATAATGTTTTTAAATCTTTTTATTCTTACAACAATGTTTAGGGGAACAGTCACATACATTATGGACAATACAATACAGAATGCCATTACTACTAAATAAATTCCTCAAGAATTGATGATAATATATGCTGATGTTTCTTAAATTTTGTACCTTATGAAGTTACTACAGAGATCAGGTTTAACAAAAAAATATGTATTTTCACTTTGTAATGCATTCCTGTATGAGCTACTGTGCATATATTTATGTATATACATGGTTTAACTTGCATGAATGTTAGAAAAAAGTAAGTCATGCCTCTGCAAAGTTAAATTAAAATGAGTATTAATGTGGATATGAGTGTTACATGTTTATAAAAAAAAATTGGTATCAATATATATAAAAATCAATGCCACTTTTGTTGTAATTTTATAACTCGAAAACGGGCTCACTTATCCAAACCAAATGTTTAGGGTTTGTTCGAACTATTTAGTAGATGGTTTATGTGAAGTTTGCACAAAATCAGTTGAGCGGTTCTTCATTTATCACATTTCCAATGAAACGGGCACTGGTCAGCTAGTACTTTTTACATGATAGAGACTAATATGTTGCTTGTAAAGAAGTAGGCCTTAAATTGTCTTAAGGTTTAAAGCCAAAGGAATTAAAGTTAAATTACTGTAAAATACATGGGCATTATAAAGTAGACATGCTTCCAATTAGATGAATTACCTTAATTGAGCAATCACAGTAAAAGATAAAGAAATATGTATTATTCAATTATGTATCAGTGGAGTTGGATACAATAGCCATCCCTTTTAAAATAATTTTAAGGTTGCACAATTTTCCTAATAAGAATCCTATAGGAACAATATATTCTTGCAGTTTTATTGGAATTGAAACTAATACTGTGAGCTAACTATTGAAGCTTTTTCTATACAAAATGGACACTAAGACACTTGACAAGCTATATTATTAAACAGGTACTAATGAAAGCTTTTAAACATAATAAAAAGGTAAAAATTTTATGTTAATAGGAAAGGGCAGGGCTAAGATGCCTTCTAGAATGGTTTTACACTTCAATACAGGATTATTTATTGAGTCTTTTGATTGATTTTAAATATGTTTCTCACAGGACTGAAAATCATCAAGAGTTTGCACTGACAATTAACCACTTACAACACACTGGACATTAGAGTGCACTAAACCTGTCACCATCACACAATGTATCACATTAGAATTCAGCTACTACCATATTTCATCACTGCAAACAGTTCATAACACAAGTTTCTTTGTTCAGGGATCTTCAAAACGAAGTTGATACCATTTGTCTTTGTTCTTGATTCTCAAAAAGGAGCAGACAGTCCTAACACCACTAGCACTTTCACTATTGCACAATATAATACGAGAACAACACGAGCTAAGGAATCATCACCGAAGGGTAACCTAGTCGGCGAGAACAAAGAAACTCCGTCCAAAAGACGGTTAAAGCTACACGCGTATGCGAATACGGACCAAACCTTCCCGATCCTTAAATATGAGCGAGGTCAGTGGGTAAAGTATGGATAGACGAGAGCCAGACGGAGGCGCGGCCACTGACCTGCCATGGTGCGGCGCTCAGCTGACCACGGCCGGCGAAGCACAAAGCGCGGCGCGACGCGGTGCGGCGACGCTGCGGCGCACGGCTAGCAGACCGCCAGGCCCGAGCCGTGAGCGTCTCGGCCACCTCGGCCGCCGACACCGGCCCGCCCGACGACGAGAGGTCGCAGACAAAAAAATCGATAGGTCGTCAACCTCGCCGGCGGTCGGTCGGAGCCGGTCCCGGGCGGGCCGTCACACTTCCACCCGCTAACCGAGAGCCGTCCCGCGCGAGGATCCTTCGGAGGCCTCAGCGTCGGAGATATAACAGACCCGAATTCGCCATTTTGAAACGGGAACAATGAGATATTTACTTTTGAACGTTAGGACGGACGAAGAAGTCGTCAATGACGGTTGACGAACGCGGCACGAAACGCGAGACGTCCCAGATTCTACACCGCTGTAAATAAATACGTACTCTGACTAGAAATCCCCTCGTCACCGCTGCCAATATCCGACATCGCAATCCACACCGAAATCTACAGGCGATCCACCGATCTTTTCAAAGACTCTCGGACAACTAAAATTGTCTATGGATTAGAAACCATCAAAATGAAGTTCATTACGATGTCACTGTCTTGTTTATAGTTCAGCAGTGTTTAATATTCTTTGTAGTTATTGAAAACAGAATATATGAAGAAAATAAATGATGTGGTAAATTATCTTTCACTAAAACTTTTGTACTTATTTTTGCTGTGACATAGAATAATTAAAAACTAGAATATGACACTAAAAAGAACCTCTTTTCTTTTGCGCACGTCTATTTGTCTATGGTTTTGACATCCTTTGTCAGATTATTGCAAGGAAGTTGACTTCCTTCCTTGGAATATTGTTACTAGTTCCGAATAATTGGGTGGGCATAAAAAAAAATTCTAATGTAAATAATTAATGGAGTTTAGAGATAAGGAGTACAATCTAGAAATTAAAACAGTTTCCGCCAAAATGCACTAGATGACGCCACTGTGCAAAGAGTGTAAATTTTAAGAAGATAAAGATAATCAAATGAACTATTATTTGTTTAAGTTTGTCGGACAGGATACTACGCAAAGTTTTTAATATTTAAACCACAATTTAATTATTTGATTATGTTTGTCGGACACTTACTACGCAAAGTTTTTAATTTTTAAACCACAATATAATAAAAAAAATTAAAACGATATCACACTCTCTCTTCTCACTCCAGCGCCTACGTGGTCGGTTCTCGAACTATTATTTAGTCATGTTTGACGTACAATTTTCCCCATAAGAGCCCATCAAAGATTGTACTCCTTACCTCTATACTCCATGTCTATGTTAAACAATATTAACTGAAAGTAGTAATTTTTTCCCTAGTTATGATTGAAAATATACATTTAGTTAGACTGCATAATTTTATTTGCGGTTCTTATTCTATGTGGTCTCACTGACTATTCATTTCAACGATCTGAATAAAATATTCATATTACTCATAGCTGTTGTTCGATAAATAGTTATATTTAAAGTAATAATTCAAATAACAGTAATAGTATCTGAGTTTATAAAAACTTTGGAATTATTTATTTTGGTCATTTTCAAATCGTTGCCCTTTCGATCGATAGCGACATCTGTCTTATTATTTTTGAACCTGGTTTTGCTTACCAATAAAATTAACAATATCAGTGCTTTGATAATATTTTTATATTGCAACTTTTGAATTTTCTCCTTAAAAATTATTGGACGTCAGTAAAAAATACTTTGTTTATGAGAAAAATCGAACATTCCTTCACCTTTACTGGCTTTTCTTATTTTGAACGCTAACTTGTAGACACAGCAAATTAAAATCAACACCTAGGCAAGGCGTAATCAATACTTGGTCACAAATATCACTATTATATCTAACCTTAAGATTTCTTACAGTTCACCTGCAGGATTACGGCAGCATTGTGTTTGCATTTAAATTATTTTGCATTTAATAAATTAAACAATAAAATTCAAATTATTATCAATCATTTTTTCTAAAAATTGGTGAAGCGCACCTTGATGCTCAGTTGATAAAACTGATAAAACAACGTAGGTAGTAGTTTTGAATAATATATTTGCCAAACACAATAAGATACAAGATTATAAAATTATAGTAAAACACGGAATGTGTAAGTAACAGATGTAACAGAAGTAATAGATGTAGTGTCTACAAGTGTTCAGTAAACACAGAGTATTCGTCAAAATCTTTGAGATTAACGGACGGAATATCGTCCTCATTTAGGGGTACACATTCAGAATCTTTCACACCTTTTGCTGCTATGTCGTATTTTGATTCACTGAATTGCCATGGCTTATAAGAGATTGTCACTACATTGGTTTCTTCGTCAAAAGTTGTGTTTGCATTCGCTAGGAAATTCACTACTTCTACTCTCAATAACTTCACGTTATAACATTCTGGAATCTGAAAATTATTAATTGCAGAAATTAAATCGCCCCTTTCCATAGAAGTAAGAGTAGGTACCTAACTAGGTATATTATCTTATTTGTACATGTAAAAGTACCTATTCCTTTTTATTCCGATTATAAATATTAAATTGTAGAAAATATTCAGGATATATTGATGAATTAATATCTTACGTAATACGAAAAATAATACTTACAGTCATATGTGTGCGTTTAATTTTTTCTGACGCTGATATGGTGCCAGAACCGCGATACACAACCTCAGAATATGGTGCATCTTTGCCAAATTGCCAAACTTTACAGTGAACGTTTCCTGTACCTGACAAAAGCAGTATCGGTATGAGGATCGTTTTAAATTTCATTGTGTTTCTTATCCTAAACACTAAAAAGTAGTAATTACGTTATTGTGACTTCACTTTAACTCTAAATATACTTAGAAATTTCTCCGTAATTACTCTTAACTAATTCGTAAAGTCGGCAATAATTATAATTTTAGACTAATTTGAATCGTTTGATACAATTTTAAATTTGAAGCTGAATTGATTCGTTCTGTTGAGTTCATAATCTTTTTAGAGTTCCTCAACGATAATGTTATCTCAAATTCCGTAGCTCTTGAAATTCCTAACAATTAAACTTTAAAACCCGTGTGGTGACGAATTTAGAATACAGAGTGTCACCAGATGAATAGAGGTCTATTTATGTCGTATGAGACGACTAAGGGTCCGTTCACACAGAACGGCTCGGAGAGCATCGGCTCGCTTTTTTCTTTTCACACAGACCGGATCGTACTCGTATACGCTTGGTATTTGGTATTGGCCGGAGCGGAGCCGCCAACTACTTCACATAGACCGGTTGTGGAAGAGAATCGGAGCTGATCGGCTGCGCGAGCGAGAAAGAGTACTACGCTTAATGACAAAAGAAGTGCACATGCAAAAATAAACCTTACTACAATTACTCAAACCTCTGTTTCCAATTTGATAAAAATCGGACCCTAAAGAAGCAAACTACGCAACACAACATTACTGCAGAGAAGGAAAATAATTTGAAACAGACTCGATTATGAAGATGAATCTTTACAACAGTATCACCGACTTCCAAGATATTCTTCATTAATGAATCTTGCACTATTAGCCAAAGTGGTATTTCTTTCTTTTTTTAATGGTACCAAACAGGAAGCATAATCATCCAAATTTTTTTAAAATCGAAATCCATTCTTAAACTGCGGACTTCTTGCTTGGCCACTAATATTTAGTTGAAGTTTATTTGATAATAGTCAGGACCTGAATAGTTGATCTTTTCTAACGCTAGTAATCTAACAACATTCATTATCATCATCATAATCAACCTATCGCAGTCCAATGCTAGATAGGCCGCTCCAATAGCACGCCACTTGGTTTGATCTTTGGCTTCTCACATCTAGCTCCTGCCAGACGTCTTGCGCAGATCATCAAAACTAACAAGATTCGAGTGATATAATTCATAATAACGAATTCAACATAAAAGCCTTGATAGTGATGTTCAGATGATCAAGTTCTTATATTTTTCTTCCTTTCTCGACCTTTCCTTTATCGCATTTTTTTTTATGAAATAGGCGGGCAAACGAGCAGACGTATCGCCTGATGGTAAGCGATTACCGCCGCCCATGGACACCTGCAACACCAAAAGCGTCACAAGTGCGTTGCCGGCCTTTTGAGGATGGGGGGGGGGGGGTATGAGTAGCGGTATTGGAGTATGGGCCTCCGGTATCCTCACTCACTCGGTGAAACACAGCGCAAGCACTATTTTACACCGGTTTTGTGTGAGGCCGTGGTATCACCCGTTCATGCCGAAACGTCGTTTTCCCACGGTAAATCTTGGTACTTGTCTCTTGTGTTGCAGGAGTTTACATAATCACTTATCATTAGCTGAGCTATTTGCCTTTGTACCCTCTATTACAAAATAAAAAAGCAAAAAAATGGATTTTTTAGAAATTGTTAAGATTTATGTAGTTTCATACCCATTGTATACATAGCAAAGGTGAGCCATCCGTAACTCGATACGGATTGAATTAGTTCTACTGGGCGTTGAAAATAAACAATTCTACATCATAACGGCTCATAAGTTCTGTCCAAGACGCTTCATTCATTACTTGAAGCATAGATATTTTTTAAAAGGTGTATATAATTTTATTGTTGTTTGAAATTGTCATATCAAAGCAGACCTGGGTCTGCTGATGACAGTGTTTATGATCGCAGTCATTTCATCATGTGTCTGTATCAGGTACTACTTTCAACTATCAGAATTTTTTATATGTCTGTTGTTCCTTATTATCAAAAGAGAAAATGCTAATATAATTATTCTATTCTATCAAATTGCCAGTTTGTATTTGATCAAAGGTTGAATAAATTTTAGTGAATGACAACACAAAACGTAGGCTTTGATTTTAACTGAATTATGGAAGCTTGTCGTGAAACCATTCATAGACAAGGTGATGACAATGTATACAGAATATGAAGTACTAAGCAAAATACTCCCTTACATTCTAAAATCATTTAATTTTCAGAATTATTTACAGTTGATACGATTTTAGTATGTAAAACTAAGATAGATACTCAAACTATGTTAGATGGCAAGTGAATTTTCTCTTCAAAAAGAGCACTTTGCTATTACACATTTTTAAGTTGATAAGATGTTACCATAGAAATTGTGGAACACACCTATATATTTTTCTTAAATTAGGTTAAGGATGAGTGATATAAGGTGTACTATAGTTTATTCACTTAAACTAAAGGAAGAGTGTTACCATATTAATAAAACAACAAGATAATATTACAAATGACTATAATTTTTGTCACAATTTTTTCCATACAATGTTAATAATAACTTTTTACCTTACATCTATTTATAATACATTACTTATTTTATTATTAATGTTGTATTTTAATATTTAAAATTCTTCCTGTTTAACTTCTAATTACATTTCACGGGACCAGTTGTTGTTTATGATCATAATTATAAATTTAGTCGGAACTTAATTTAAAGACCATCAAAATGGAAATTAAATTTTGAAGACACCTCGAATAGTTTATTATGTTACACTATGATGTAATTCGATTAGATTTTATCATACTAAAAATATTTTTTTTTTTCGCTTAACACTACGAGAAGTAGTTTTATCGTTAAAAACTGTACAAACATTATCAACTTTAGTGTTGCTAGCGTAAATATTATAAACGGACACACGAACCAATCACGATCAAAATGTGAACATGCGACATCGCTCAACAGACATGATATTGTAAACATTAAGTAATAAGGTTCAATGTAAATTGTACTTAATAATGAAAGACGTGGCGACGCGTTGCGGCCAACTCGGTGCAAAAACGCATTTATTTCATATATGATACTAAGTATATATTAATTTAGTATTTAATTGCTGTAAATAACAATTAAATAAATAGTTTTAAACACATCATTCATATAAAATATTCCTAAAAGCAGACATATAATAATATTTCCTTTAAGTCAGGATTTCTTTAATTTCTCTTTACAATAATTTTAGATGGTTAATTTTTATTTATATATTACAATAAACACATATTGAAAGGGTTTTAAAAGTCATAATCCTTATAGGTAGTTAATTTTGATATATGTAACTGTGATTTCTTCCTCATAAACCGAATACTTGTCCAAAACAATAATGGTTCATAAAAAGTATGACTGTACAGGTGATGACAGAAAGCTGTAATCTTACAGTCGTTTTCAATAATTTATCTCCAGTTTTAACTAGATATAGCGATTTTGATGATTCTTTTATATTTGTGAGCCGATGCTTCCTATGTGGTCCCATTTCAATTTGGTCCGGTTCTTGAAGTCTATATACCTATATAGGTTATTGTAAACGACCTTATAAAGAGTATTTGTTATTTTTTTTGGACAACAAAAAATTGTCAATAAACAAAAAAATACAAAAAAAAAACCGACTTCAAGAACTGGACCAAAT
Organism: Diaphora mendica; assembly: GCA_949125395.1. Classification (NCBI taxonomy): domain Eukaryota; kingdom Metazoa; phylum Arthropoda; class Insecta; order Lepidoptera; family Erebidae; genus Diaphora; species Diaphora mendica. The sequence continues at coordinate 1,652,505 of OX421335.1, forward strand.
TGAAATGGGACCACATGGGAAGCATCTGCTCACAAATATAAAAAAATCATCAAAATCGATTCACACAGTCGAAAGTTCTGAGATAACAATCATAAAAAATACAGTCGAATTGAGAACCTCCTTCTTTTTTATGTCGGTTAAAAACCCCTTTTTTACTAAATCAACTACTTATAATTGAATCATTTCTGTAACACATGGACTTAAGAACCAATAAAATGCTTCTAATTAAGATGTACATAATTAATATATTAAATCTAAAAAATCATGAGTACTTTAATTACATAAGTAATGAGTTAAGCCGCGCCGCGTCGTACACCACTACACAAGTGAACAAGCACCCTAATAAAATGCGAGTTGTTTGAGTAATGCATGTTATGGAATTCCCATGGCTATCTTCACACTGGGATGACAAAACGTATATGATATGCGATATTTTACCTATAACATCAACGGTATAGTTCATTGGTGCCCTAGGGCAGGTCGAAAAATAACGATTACAACGATGAATAACAAGCATGTATAATATATTATAATTAATAAAATTGAGCTAGGAAATACTCCGCCCTCCGGTTGGCGACGCAACCCCCTTTATCAAAAATTAAATATAAAATCATTATGGCATTTCAATGTAACAACTGGATAAATGCAAGCAGGGTGTATTTTATAAAACTACTTATTTTGTAAAGACGTAACCATAAAGCAACACAGAGTAGCCCTTAGAGCATATATACATGAAGAGGCAGCCGAACGGGCGGAAAGCGTGATCGGAGTCGAGAAAGACTGAGTTTGGGTAGTGGCTGTCTCTCTCACGCAAGCTTATGATTGATGCACGCACATACCAATTTCTTGGCGGGAAATACACCAACCATTTAGAAGCTTGCGTGAGAGAGACAGACACTATCCAAACTCAGACTCTCTCTACTCTGATTACGTTTTCCGCCCATTCGGCTGCCCCTACAGGTATATATGCTCTAAGGAGTAGCCATCGCCTCTGTCAAAGTATAAGCCCAAATGGGCCTACGCGTTTCACTGTTATGACACAGAATTTATTTATGTGTGTGTAAAATTGTGAATGTTTTGTTTTAATTGTTGTGTGAGTTCGCAGTGACAGGCAATTGTTTTTTATGTGAGTCTAAAATGTGTATATGTTAAGAATACCCCCGCAAAAAAAACAGACTGTTTTGTATCGGAAAAAAACGATATGGCTACTCCTTCAGGTCCACCGGCGTGTGTAGCTCTAGGAGTCTATGGTCGTAACAGATTGACAAGAATTTTCATATTTATAATATTAAATAGAACAATTATGTGAATACTTAAATATACTCTTGTAGAAAAGTTACTTTAAGCCTTTTTGTAATTATTACTCCTATTATTAACGCAAAGTTGATTGAAGAAGAAATTAGAATTTAAACATCAGTGACAAAGAGGGTGTAAGTCACATTACAATAAATGCTATCACGCGAATTCGACTACGCACTGACATGTTGTTAAATTTTAAAAAAAAAAACATTAGAGAGGCGAAGTCAAAGAGTCAAACTAGTTTTAAGTTCACTCGCTGAGATATTTATTGCTTCATTTATGTATAATATTGCTTTGTTACTCCTGCTTTACGTATCTTTTGGCACGACAATACTGTGTGAAGCAACTCGTTTATATCGGTAGATGACGTCACTGGTGTATGATGTCACGGACAAAAGACGGAGTGGGGGGTGGGGGAAAGCGATACTAAGTCACAACCAAGCAGCGCATCAAGCGCATTATCATAAAACTCTAAGGACCAGTCCAGACCGGACCAACATTTGAACATCTTTGCCAACCAGTTCTGAAATAAAATCTTAGTGACATTATACAACTTTTTTCTTGTTTTTAAAGTAAATATCAATCTATTGTATATAATACTAGCTGATCCGGCAAACGTTGTTTTGCCATAAAAAAAAAAATATTGTTATAAAAAAAAAGAATCATCAAAATCGGTTCATAAACGACGAAGTTATCCCCGAACACACATAAAAAAAAATATATATACGGTCGAATTGAGAAACCTCCTCCTTTTTTTGAAGTCGGTTAAAAAAAATAGATGTTGGTCGATTCTCAGACCTACCCGATATGCACACCAAATTTCATAAAAATCGGTCCATCCGTTTCAGAGGAGTATGATAACTAACATTGTGACACGAAAATTTTATATATAAGATTAATCCCTATTTCCCTTGGTCAGAGCATCACGCGTGAACGGCTGGACCAATTTTACTAATTCTTTTAGCACTGAATAGCCCATTTAGTGAGGAAGGTTTTAGGCTATAAAACATCACACTAAGACCAATAGGAGCCGAACATCAATTAAAAGTATCACAAAAAACGTGAGAATGTCTTCTAGTTCTTAGGTTCTTAGTAGTAAGCAAATTTGAAAAAAAAAATGTTTCCCCTAATATAGTTTAGTATTTTATTAAATGAGTGATATTTGTTCCAGAACTGGTTAACAGATGTCGCTGTACCAGTGGCCATAGACTTAAGTGCGAGCTCGTGAGTCGTGCAACTATAGACTATAGATATAGAATAACATCGCGTACAATGGCACTCGAATTGTGTCACTTGCGCTTATATTTAATTATTAATATTTAATCCCACAATCTGAATGAATGAATGAATGATTGATCTGATCTGACTGTATTGAAGGTGTAAGAACTTTAGTCTTTAAAGTTGCTCTCGGGATGATAAAATTATCTCTTTAGGGGTAGGGCAGGGTCAGCATCTTAAATAGTAAATCTTGAACACAATCCAAGTGCCAGATGTAATTTTGAACCTTGGACCAAGGATGTGAGTTATAAAATACGTTACAATGATACTATTACAATGAGTGAACATAATAGTAATTAATGATGTGTAACAATTGTACTAAGATTTAATATTATAGATAAAGTTAAAAATTTATAATATTGCCACGAGTTAGAATTGAAATTTTACAAAAATATACATATTGTACAAATAGTTGAGCGACTCAATGCATACACTGGTCAACCCTAACAAATACAGGCGGGCCAGTGGGCGACGACCCTTAGCGCGACAACCTTAAGTACATGAGCGTTAGGGTCGTCGCGCACTGCGCCGCTACACCTCGAGAGATAAAACAGCCGCGGGGGGCAGCGCCCACCCGCATGCGATGTGTACAAGACTAACACTAACTCGTTGATAGAGACTTACATTAACAGCTACAATATAGTCCAGCACGACCGACCTGACTCCACTCGCCTCTACGTCTATCGTACAAATCTAGTCTTTATGCACCTGATAGGAAAGTCGAAAGTCACTCGTGTTAGCCGAACGGTTCCGTGCGAGCGGCCATACCCCGCGACACTTATACGCGACGTAAGTACGATATTTTTAATAATAATAAAAATATAATAATAACAGTAGTAGTTACGAGACAGAAAATAATCTCCCGACATTGCACACTGTTTCAGGAAGGGACATTTGCTGAATGTTATTTGAGGGAAATGACAACTCACGAAGTACTGCAAGTTTAATAGTGCCATATATTTCATTTTGTTATTTACTACCGGTTTAAAATGCCCCTGCATAGGTTTTTAAACACGTCTCAAAACAGACTGGTGTCAAATGCTAAACTAGGTCCTAGTAAGCTAGGTTTATTTTCCACTGGGTATAAAAATGATAGACTTCAGGGCTGATACAGGGGAGAAATCAATTAAATAATTTGATTTAGTACGCCATACTATATATATCTAAAATAAAGCAAACCACTCTGAAGTCAGCTACATAAGTAGATACACAAAAGTCTAGAGTGATCGCTATTTCTTATTGAACATTTTAGGAGGCTATTAAATAAAAAACTTATGCATGAGCATTAAGCAATCTACAAAACAAGGTTTTAAAGATAGTACATAACAAAAACACATATAGACCATAGATACAGCGCTTTAAGAAAAAAAATTAAATAAAAAAACTGTTAAGTACGCATTCCACCCAACCGTCTACACCATCACTAATATTCTGCATGCGTACACGCATCGCGGTAGGATCACCGACAGCGTGTGTGTAGGCCTTAAGTCGTCACGTACTCGCCACGACTACCAACCGACAAATATATATGCAAAACATCCAATTCACAAATTATTTTCGTCTCTTCGCATTATTTAACAGACTGACAGTCGTGACATGTACACTATTATCACAATTTAATATATTAGACGGTAGACAATCCTATCCTCGACGCAAGAATATTATGTGACAATTGTGGAGTTAAAAATTTCAAGTTGACCGCCGTGAAGTTAGTTATTACTAAATCTGCAGTATTAGCGATAACCAACTTCACACTGTCATTATTACTGCATTCACTTGAGTCGTTGGCTAACTTCATACCGGTCAACTTGGAGGTGAAAATAATAGTTGGAGGCTCTGTTTCTCCGATTACCTTGCATCGAGGTCAGGACTGTTACTAACTAATATATTACGAAACACAATCCAATTACACACAGTATAACACACGACCTCGACTAATGTACAAAATAAAAGCAAAAAAAAATGATATATAGAAATATTATTACTGTAATATTTAAATAAAAATATAATATCAAAAAAGCGTAATAAAGCACTCATTATGTACAAAGGCAAAATGTTGTGAACGTATTGGGGTGACACGTTTCACAGCTGGGTGTACCACGGAGCATTTACGTATAAAACGTACATTTAGAAATTTATTTTTCATTTAAATTAATAAAAAGAGACAAAAAATTCTTCAAGAACGTTTAAAAAATCTGCTGTGAAAATGTGCATGGAATTTGTTTGTAGTACCTACCGACAGCAAATTAACTTGTACATGAAAATGTACACGTGGTACAGCCAGCAAAAAAACCTTAAAAAAAAACATCAGTAACACTAAAAACGAACGGCGCAGCAAGCACACATCGTAATAAGTAATAATAAATATAAAATAATATATCTTAAGCAATCTTAAATACCCTGTTGATTTCTTTTTTTTTTTTAATTATCATGATTCCCCATTTGAAATTACGAAAAAAATAATAATAAAAAAGACGTATTGCAGTAGTGCAGCGGTACGAACTCGACTAAACACAAATATAACCTAATTCTAAAGCCAGACCAGAACATTACTAGAGATCATCTAAAACCTGACAAATTATTCCCTTGCTTTTTAAAATATACTATGGAGAGCAATGCTTAGTAGGAGATTTGACTTCTGTGATACAGAATTAACACATATGACGAATAAAAACAAATCCAATTACATACATGATTTGAATATTAAAACAGGTACCAAATGTACTTGGAAATGAGTGTGCTAGGGAATACAGTCAAGTAAAGTTCGGTAAAACATTCTCGTTGTATCGCGCCGCGGCACTATCGCAGCACAGTCGCAGTATAACCGCAGTACAACCGCAGTACAAACGCAGCACAAACGCAGTATAAACGCACGCAACATTGAGCACGACCCGAGCGACGTACGAGGCCAACCTCCGCGGTGACTATACACGCTTCAATTAACTATCATATAAATTCTTCCAAGTAACCTATCTTTAACGTATATGTCTTTATTACGTATGTTATTTCGTTTTTTAGCTTAATTTTAAGACTTTTATCATTTTGTGCAAAGAAAAGACTTTACTAATAACTTTTTTTTTGTACAAGTTTGTTTTTTTCTCTTAACTCTCTTCTCCGATGTAAACCTGGCTATGTACAGACATCAGTCCGTTTGCACACCGTTACGCGTACAAAATAGTATGCGGAAGGACTTATTATCGACTATAGGACTTCTAATTCGAAAGATCTATATACTTTACACGACCCGGTACCTAATACACCATCAAAAAGTGAAATTAAAACATCAACAACATACTAAGAGACTTAGGAGACACGGCGTGGCGTGTATAAAGAGCCGTTTATACCTCTCATACGATATATTGTAAACGAGGAAACAATTGAACCCATCAGCACCCTATGTAATCATTATGCATCGTTAAATTAAACCTACACGTTTATAACCCAGTCATACGGTACAACAAGTGTCGCGATACTCAACGATATCTTCGCCGCCGACGCAACGACTCGCTCGAACTAATATTCTAGTGTAAAAAAGTCAGTAACTAATACGGCAGTTCACTGAGATTAACTTAGCTGGTAACGACAGTACACATATACATATAAAAAATACGCGAAAGTATCGTTGAGTACCGAAAGTAGAGCCTTACAATAAAAATAATGGCGCGTGTATATTAAAAATTAAGTGTACAATATTATGTAAAACTTATGTTATTCACTAGCGATCCGAATCTAATGTAACTGTTCGGGTAACGTTTAGTAAAATGCACGGTGTCCATGGCAACGTGGGGTCGACCCCGCTCGGCCGGGGTCAGACCCCGCTAATGGCCGCCTCCTCGCCGTTAAACATACGATATCAAATGCTAACCTTCAATTATAAATAGCGTCACATACCTAACGTAACACGAAATTAAATTCTAAATAAAAGTATACATTTCATACTCATAGGCCGTCTGCGTGACTTAGATAAAAAATATTTTTATTCGAGCAATTTGCTTGGGAGCGAGGATGGCGAGCGGTACGATTTTTTTTTTTTTAATTTGACTAGCCGACACGAATTAGTAAGTGACTAGAACGTGAAACACATCATTGGCAAGACTTCGTATAGCGAGCGACGCCCGCGCTAATTCCGAACGGTTGCATCGATATGGCAATAGAGATGGCCATTTTGTTAGGCTGAAGATCACAGACATTCCGAATAAATTAAGTACGTCGCGTCGCGCTCGCTCGCTCCCTCAAATCACAGCTCCACGTTATCGACTAAAACATCCCTCTCGATACATAAATATAGCATAACTGTGATGTACCTAGCGATAGGTTTAAAATAGTAAAAAAAAAAACTGTGATGGACCGAAACAAAAATACATACAATATTTACAAATAAATCCTACAAATTAAGCTCATCATTGAAAAAGATTAAATTACATCACTAACGATTGCTTTACAAAAACATTTGTCTACACGGAAACGTTCATCGAGTCGATAGCTCAGTCCAATTGGCTACTTACACTATCAAAGTATTAAGTCCGGAGTCGTCCACTCACTGTCGACCTCTTACAAAATATTATACCTACCTTGTACGGCGAACGTACACGACCACGTATACGGACGCGCACGTATACGGACATGATGCGGTTCACACAACGTACTACTACTTCACATGTTATAACTCGGCTGAACCCATACATCTGTCACTTTTTAAATGTCCCTCTTCCGATTTCTGTCTTATATTTAATTTAAATATAAGATGTATGTCTTCAGCCGGCGTTTTCAAACAGTCTAGTTATCTCAATATATATGGAGATTCAGAGAATGCGCTTGAATGAAGTAAATAAAGTTCGTAACTGAATCTACGTATATATCGGACGAAAATGAAATCACTGCAGTTTAAATTACTCACAGTACTGGGTTTTGATGCTAAATGTAATGATGTATTTTGAGATTTTATCCATAATTTTTTTTATAATTCATATTATATCTTATTTCATTATATTCGCACTCGTTACTGTAACAGTGGAGGTTTTATTTTTGAAAATGAGATTCACAATTTTTGATCACAGAAATACAACAACACTTACACCAAAATGTCAGTAGTAAGAGTAATTAGAAAGTAGTGATTTTCCTTAGTACGTTAACATGTGTATTCGGTCGGAAGGAGCATGCATGCAGTGGAGGGGGCGTGCGTGGAACTAACAGAACCCGCCGAAGCCCACGGAGGGCACGGAGGGCACGGAGGGCACGGCCGGCACGCCCGCCGAGTGCTCGCCGTTCTTGTGCAGGTCGATCAGCGGAGGAGCCGATAGGTAGTGCGTCTGGAATTACAAGATAACTCTACTTTAACACGCTTTTATTAGCTTTGTTCGATACCAAATCGCCTAGTTGGTATATGTAGTATAAACTATAATGTTGTAAAGGCAAGACTAGGGTTTGTCATGTTTGACAGTTGAAATGTCATGTCACTCGGTTAACTCGAAATTTGGCATACTTATCGAGGACCGATGACAATTCAATATTTTAAACAGTAACACCCGTTATCTTTACTAGAATAATCGGGATTAGCGATTTATGTTTTCCTAAAACTGGTAGTGTCTTTGCGTTTTTTTTTTCATTTGTTTTTTAAAGTATTATATTAATTATTTGATATTATTTAGTGAAGTTTGTAGTGACTTAAAAGGTTTTTTTTTAAGTTTGCAGGTAAGTTGAAGTGAAAATAAAAATCATGATTTAAAAAAAAAGCAAACCCAATACAACACGAGAGAGAATTTGCTTACCTGTAACTTATGTTTAGCTAGAAGCTTTTATACCCAATAAAATTTTTTGTCCGTATTTTGCAATAATGTTCCGTACCTTCTGAACTAGACTAATCTCAGTCATTTTAACGCTTTGAGGAAAGGATATCATCATATATCAATAATGATGTGTTTACAGTGTGTGTGTGTCTGTGTGTTAGTGTATGTGTGACTACAGACCTGTTGGTGGTGTGCGGGCGGCGGGCCGGCGTACCCGTTGTAGTAGGGCGTGTTGTAGGGCGCGTAGCCCGCAGGCACGCCGGCCGGGTAGCCGTACTGCCACTCCGACAGGTAGCCCGGCGTGGGCCGCATCACCGCAGTTCCCCAGCCGCCACCATAGCCCACGAAAGGCCCGCCGTACCTGCAAGATAACCCCCCATTTCTTAGCTACCTTACTTGGCAAAGCCGGTCAAAATTATATTGGTCCCAGTATAGTGCCTTAAGGTACACCTTATTTCAATATTTCCGCGAGTCTTATTTTGTAATAAATTTTACTAAAGTGTTGAAATTCGGCATAATTACAATAAAAAAAATCGTTGGTTACTTCTTAACTGTAGTTTAAGAATATTGAAACCGGTTCCGTAATATTTATTTGATGGTTAACATAGTCGATGGCTTTAGACAGGTCCGTCACGATTGTAAGCAATTTGAGTAATATTGAAATAAAAGTATTTTTACAATTATTCTAAACTTTCTGATAACTAACAAAATACCATATTGGTATAAAATCACAAGCAGACTCGGATACTGATACACACTGAACAGATCCTAGGCTGAAAGGGTAGGCACTTTGTGAGTATAGCTTAATCGGGGATAAAGTTGATTTTTTTCATAGGCAACGAACAACAGAGAACTTACCCATTATTCCCATAGGCTGCGCCCCCATAGGCGCCATAGGGCGGGTAGAGCGCGGACGCGTAGTCGGGCAGGGCCGTGACCGGCGCAGGGGCTTGCTCAGGCGCGGGGGCTGACCCCGCCCCGCCCCCCGCCGAGCCTGTCCCCGCACCCCCTACGCCTCCCACACCCCCCGCCACCTGGCCTTCCGCGATGGAAGGGATTTGGTCCACTAGAGACTCCAGTCCTGACAATGATTTGGACGCCACGTCCTGTGCCTTAGTTTTCACCGCACCAGCATACTCGCCCGGTGAACCTGTATTCAATTATTTCAATAAACATTTTTTTGTGTTTTAGCAATCTGTTCTGCCTCAAGGACATTCAGCAAACTGTTAGAAGATTAAGTTATTGTCCTGAAGGGCAGATAGTCCAGCGACATGTTCCCAGTGCACTAATTAGGTTGTTTCTTTTTCCTATTTTCCCTACAAATCTCTAGGGGACTTTCTTTATAATCTGTTGAACGTCGTGTCATTACTCATTATTGCATAGCCAAAATGTTGGGCTGTTTATGAATTCGGTATCGATAAGGTAAAATCGAATGTTTTATCTCACAAAATGATGTTCTTGATGAGTCAACAGGATTTTGTTAAACTTGTTCTGTTAAGAACTTGCTATTTCAACTTGTTGAAAACTAAAAATTGTAACGTCATAATGGCTATTATTTTTAATTTACTTATTTTTCATCTTTAGTTTAACAATGAAATTAAATTATAAAGAGTATCTACCTAACCTAAGTTTTTGTAATAATTACAACATGAACTAAAATAAAACATTCGTAACAATCGAAATTCGACCTCCAAAAGATCTCCATTTTCACAAAAATATGAAATCAAAATTAAAAAGAATAAAAATATGAATGAAAAGGACAAAAAATAAGGATATGGTAACAAATGATGGGTCAAATTCTCCTGTCTAACCCAGCAGCCTATGTCCAGCAGTAGACTATAAAGGCTGTTGATGGTGATGAAAGGCAATTACCAGGCTGGTGGTGATGAGGCGTGTGGTCCCCGTGCGGCGTGTGAGGAGTGTGCGGCGTGTGAGCGTCGGGGGGCCGGAAGCCGCCCGCCGCCAGCGGAGAGAACGCCTCGCCGCCCGCCGGGCTCGACCTGCTGAACACAACAACCAATACTTGCACTCACAACTTCAAACCTACAGTGAGCAACGAAAATCAGTACTAGATAGGCCACACTTAGATAGAACACACTTATACGAAGTCACGAACTAGTCGAAGATAAAAACAATAGAAAACAATATCTTTTTGACGTGATAACGTTTTATAAATTGATGAACGCCGGCTGCACGCACGAACGCACGAAAAAGCGTAACTCATTGTCACGTTCCGCTTGAGCCGAGCGTGCAAGCGAGAACACAGAACGAGCCATAGAGAGGCACGATCGACCTAAGAGTTCGGATTGCGACGCATATTTTTCATCAATGTTTTCTTATGACGTTATCACATAAAATTATCGTCCGTAAAACGACTGCACAGACAACAATTATTTTTTGAAAAATTTAATATTTTTTCAAACATAAATCATCAATCATCAGCACAGGACACTAGACTACATACGTTTAAGTGAATTTATATGAAAATATTTTGTAACTTAAATATTGCTCTACTAGTACTCCTATATACAAATAATCACAATAAAAAACCTATCCAACAATAATAAAGTCATAATAAAAATGGACCTAGTATATATCCCTGTAGTAGCCCAACGAAACAGATGTTTCAAACGATTCTTTTACTTTTAAATAAATTTCTAATTTAGAATAATAGATAATTAACATAAATACACTTAATGCTCCTTAGGTAATAAGTATTAATAAAATCTTTGAAATAACATTATATTAGGTATGGTCAACAGAATCGAACGCTTCACAAAGATCGATAAGTAAATTTTCATTGTATTCTGAATATTTACAGTACAGTTATTGAAGTACTCACCTATTATAATTGCTAGGGTACATGGAGGGGTGCTGGTGTAGTTGGTCTAACCGCGGGCTTTCTGCTACACCGGGACCTGGAATACCATCATAATACACATTTATAATATTATTCAGCTTCATTCCATATCTCATTGTCTTCTTACCTGCTTTCGATTCTGGTACACCTCTGGTAATGGAAGTAATATACAACATGTTGTACATATTCTGATCTCAATTTTGAAAAAATCAAAAGTCCAGCGGTACCATAGTAGATTCAAAGTCGATCCCAACCTAGTTTGGGAAGAAGGCTCGAAGGAACCTACTACCTAGGTTATTTACATAAACTTTGTGCCCGTAACGCACTACTAAAAACATTTTCAGAAATAGTAATGATGACCAAATATAGGCCTATTTTATTTGTATTTAACCGTTCCAGTACCGGCCCGGAGGGGGTGGTCGGTTACCGCTGCATACAGATGTCATTGCACATAGAGATAGGGCGATAAGCCGTCCCTTAACTTGATACAAAGTTAATAGGACAGTTGACTGTATCGTTATAAAAAAGGTATGTCTATTATGTGTATGTGTATGTGTATGTAGGGGAGACCTATATCCCCTAGCGGACGTCTGGCTGTAATTATGACGATGATGTGCCGATGGAATTCGGATTTGCAAGTATGCAAGGCATTACGCTCCTACCGCTTGGTTAGCAGGGGTCCTTGTCTGAAAGAGAGGGGGGTGTTCGACTGACCCTGGTCCTGCCGGTAGTGGTAGTGATCCTGCTTGTCCTGCGTGGGGCTGTGTGTGTGGTGCAGGTGAGGGTACTGCAGGCGCTGTTCGCCCTCGTACAGAGCGCCGCCGAACGAGTTCGTGTTCACGCCCGCTGGAGACATCTCACTGCCTGCAGACGTCTATACAAAGACAATTTCAAGATATAAAGTCAGCTGTTATATAAAGTTAGCGGATTAAGAATACGGGGTGTCACTACTGATATTCATCCCGTGGGTATCGCAATGCTAAGTACTCACATACGGTTTTACTCGATTGAGCAAACATGTCGAGTAAAAACCACGGCAAGGGCTTTCGTCCACACATTCAGCATCGTTTGGCCTAGTGGTTTAACGGTCACCACGCCGTTTCCTACTTCGCCAAGTGTCGTGGGTTCAAATCCCACGTAGGACAACACTTTGTGTGATCCACAAATTGTTGTTATGAGTCTGGGTGTTCTTTGTGTCCGATACATGTATGTCTGTTAAGTCCCCCTCGACACAGGATTTATTCCTAGTGCGGGCGTTGTCTTTAAAAAAAAAAAAAAAACATTGATCGATCGAGTGACGCATCTTTTGGCTCGCCGTTCAGTATTCACCGAACAGTTCCGAGTCAAATGATATCAGTTGAACAAAGGAGAAGGTGACTACATTTAGCAACTCTGGCAATTCTTAATTATTAAAGAATTAAAGAAAATGAAAAGGAGATCGAGTCATCGAGCCGGCTCGATGCGAGCCTTCGAGTTGTGAGTTTTGCGGTCCACACATTAATTTTTACTCGTTTTGGAGTAAAACTATTAAGTAATACCGTATGTGAGTACGGACTATAAGAGGTGACTAAGGGACCAAACTACACGGGAAAACATCATGGCAGAGAGAAGGATAACTTGAAACAATCCCTATGCCAAGTCGTGTGGCTAGCGTAGTATAGTAGGCTGAGATCTCTTTTCTAAGGAGAGGTCTATGTCCAGCAGTGAACTGGTTAGTAAACTGTATTTATGAGTCAGCCAGTCAGGGCAAGTAATTATATAGTTAGATTACAATAGATAGTAGTAGATAGACACTCCTTATTGTACACCAAACTTAGGAAACATACAAGGCAGAATGTAAATAAAACCACAGTCGGCTTTATCGTAGTCTGAGATTTCTTATAGGTAACCTTTAAATATACAGACTGGTCCCTAAAATCAATGTCAACCTAGTAACGGGTGATTTTATGCATATTATTTCAAAAAGCCAAGATTTTAAAAATATTTTTGGGATAACTGTTATGACTATCACCCGTTACTGGCTATTTCTAATCAGATAACAATTTTCAATGTCGAAAGAATACTGAGAGTAGGATATAAGTGGTTATAAAAAAAATACAACTATACCTTGTTGTAATCCGAAAGCGAAGAGTTGCTGTTAGACCCAGGATGCATGTCCGTGCTTCCCATGGGACTGGCGTCGCGCTCAGGGTCAGGGTCACGAGGGGGCTCGAAGTCCAGGGCCGCCATACCGGGAGACACCGGCCCGGGGGACGATATCGCCGCCCCAATCTCACTCGACAACTCCCCGGTGAAACTACCCCCACTGGCGTTGGTGAAGTGGTGGGGCTCCGTGTACGTGGGGGTTCGTGGTGGTGGGGCCGGAGACGAGTGTTGGCTGTAGGGCGTGTGGGCTGGCGATGGTGTGTAACTGTGCAACCCTTGGCCGGCGGGAGAAGCGGCCGGGAATGGTGTGGTACCTCCCACCACGTTCACTCCCACTGGCGCCGGTGACCGGGAAAATGGCCGGCCTTGAGACTGTGGATAATAATGTAAAGTTAATAGCAGATTTGTGACAGCGTAAGGGTAAAATTTTAACCAAATAAAAACCGACTTCAAGGTTCGACTTAATTTCTCTTGGATGCCATCATCAGATTTTAGTGTCCTTATCATGGTACCACCGTTGGGATATCTCCTTTCCATTAAAAGAAGAATCATCAAAATTGGTTCATAAACGACGAAGCTATCCGTGAACATAGGTATATATATATTTTAAAAAAACACGGTCGAATTGAGAAACCTCCTCCTTTTTTTGAAGTCGGTTAAAAAGTAAGGTGTGGTATGTACCTGTGGCGCAGGCGAGTGCGAGTAGGGGTGCGGGTGGTGCGGATGCGGAGACTGCGAGAAGCGCGCCGCTGGAGCTGGCGGGGCAGGACTCTGTCACCACACAAATACACACATTTAAATTTTCTAACATAGAGACCTATTTCTTAGCGTTCCGTGGATTCACCGTGCGGGGGTGCCGGGTCCATCGCGTGATAGATGGGGGCAACACATGCGACTTCGACAGTGCCTGGGAATTGCGACCCAGGTTTAGGTTTAAGGAGCACTCCTTACGACGCGTCAACGCTCACCTCCACTGTCCGCCGTGTTACCCCCTCTACTTAACCATATTTGAAGTGAGCCTAGCAATGCCGCTTTGGATATTCGTTCAAGAAAAGAGCTTACTGAAGCTCTTGGCAATCCAAGGTCTTTAAGCAGGTTATAGAGGGATTTAGCTGGTATACCCCTCGCACCCACTTCCACGGCATACAGCGCAACGACATAACCATTTTTAGTTATTTCGTTGGTTAAGTCAAAGTACTTGTTTCTTTTTAAAGCGTGGTCTTTAGGGATGTTCGTTTCCCACGGCACCGTGAGTTCTACTAGTACTACACGCTTAATTGACATTGCATAAAGAAATATGTCCGGTCTGGACGCCGAGACACAGATATCCTCCGGTATTCTGTAGTGATTTTCATACGTGTCCACTAATAATGTCCAGTCACTGGCGGTATTTATAATTGAGTACGGCTTTTGTGTGAGTGAAGTCTTTTTTGTTACTGTAAGATTGTAAAAACCGTTAGATTCTAATCTATCTAGCGAGATTGTAAACTTTTGATATATTGTCAACTGCTCACGCGCGTCAAATCGTCAACTGTCCCTGATTGGTCAGTTTTACAGTAGGCAATTCAATAGCTATAGAGTAAGGTTAAGTTCTTTGATTAATCACGAATTTATTTTATATAACTAACTAACCACAATTTTATATAACTAATTCTAAAGCAGTGAGGTATTTTCAACAAGAAATCAATTTACAATCACAAAAATACTTCACATTAGGCAACAAAGGAATCAACAAACAAATATGGCGGCGCGGGACATTATGTTGTTCAACCCATCACTCACGATGAACTCGAAAATTATTTAACCGTTTTTTTTTTTAATGTGTGTTTTGCTGTCGTGCTTTATAAGATAAGATAGTTAACATCACGCTTAAACCAATAGTTGATACAAGCCCATTATACCAATTCGTCTAGACAGCGCGGTATAGTAAGTCAAAAAGTGGTGTCTAAGAAGAGGCCTATGTCATGTGGTGGGCGGTGGAGGGTGGAGTGTGGAGGGTGGAGTGTTGAAGGCTGTGGGTGGGTGGGTGTGGGTGGCGGTGTTACCTGCGCCTGGTGCTGGTAGGGCGCGGGGCTGTGCGCGTAGAGCGGGCTGCGGCCGCTGAAGGGCGCGGCGCGGGGGGCGGGCGAGCCGTAGCCCCCGCCCCCTCCGCCTCCCCCTCCCCCTCCGCCCCCCGCGCGAGGCGGCGACGGCGCTGAGAACGCCGCCGGACTCGACGGGAACTGAAATATCGAACTTAGTTATGATCTGTGATATACTCTTGTATTTTGTAGCTATTGACTGTATCACTTTTGAGCGTTTAAAATTAAGTTTATTCCTCTAAGATTGTCAAAATATACTCAATAGGTCCTTTATTGGTTCTATAATGTAATTTTACAGTTGGGCAACACTAATGTTAGGTAATGTTTTGTGGACCCTAGCGGGTCTGGAAATTTATTAAAATAAAAAAGAAACGTTAAAGAAAATCAATTAAAAATAAAGGATACATTATAGTCCGGGATCCTCAGAATAAATTTTACAAGTTATTACTATCAAGCTGATTTTTCGTGAGTGACTTCATTTTGATGAGGGGCCCACCTTTCACTTTACAAAAAATTTCGATTGTGGTCGCTAACAGGGCTAGCAGGGACAAAAAACTTTTGAGCGTAGGACCGGGATAACGTACCACGCAATTTGTAGGACAATGTGGCTGTTAAATTATATAAATATTAACTAACAATATTACTTATAGGAAAAAAATATTTGTCCTACAAAATGTATGGTTTGATCCTTCCAACGTGTATCGATAACTAGGTCATCAAAAATGATACTAAATAGCTGATTTTTTACAGTTGCTTAGTTAATATTTATATAATTTAACAGCCCCATTGTCCTACAAATTGCGTGGTAAGTTATCCCGGTCCTACGTTTAAAAGTTTTTTGTCCAAGCTTATCCTGTTAGCTACGACAACCGAAAAATTATGAAAGGGGAAAAGTGAGCACCTCATCAAAATAAAGCCAGTCACGAAAAATTTGCTTGACAGTAATAACTTGTAAAATTTGTTCCCGGGATCCTGGATTAGTATTTGAATAGGAACTCAAAATATTTAGCATGTTTTAAAATTACAATTACAAAACAAAAATAAATGCATGTTTATTTTATTTATTATTGTTTTTGATAATTTCTAACATACCAATGTATCAGGCAATTGGATAAATACAAATAATAAAACAGTGTGTTATGTGCTAAAGTGCGGAGATAAGTGGTATGGGTATGGTATGGTACCTGTGGCTGTGGTGTGCCAGCAGGGCGTGCGGGGCTGGGCGAGTAGCCCTGCGAGCGTGGCGACGCGTACACGCCGCGTGGTGACGCTGCGTAGCCTGCGCCACCACCACCAGGGGACGAGTAGCCGCGTCCCATACCCGCCAGAGGATTTGAAACGTCCAGAGGAGAGTCCATTCCTGTGGTAAACAACTTATGATTTCAAATTACCACTATTTTAGACGATATTTTTGTGTCCTACAGCCACCAACCATATTGAATATTTGTTATAATCGTAGTATATTGCTGTATAACTTAACTGTTAATCCAGTATCACTAATACATAAATTTGTCGACAATTTAGTCTCGTAGTTATTTAATATAGGACAAACTACACCGTTTATTGTGATTGCTGTGATGTGATGAGACACATTCATTTTAAATAAATAATATGTTATTTTTATCATAAAAATTTCAACGTCTTACTACATAATTATATAAATGCGAAAGTTTGATAACATTTACCACAGATGTGGTGATTTTCAAGGTAGTAGAGTCACGCTGATTACAGCACGCACGGTTAGGCCGGTACTACCCTCGCACAGAAGAACAACGTAAAATGACAGCGAACGTTCTGTCGTGTTTCGTTGGTGAGTGCGAGACCGGAAGCCCAATGATGCAGAAGCATCACTAGGCCGCCATAGTATTGGTCACCATGCTGCATTGTTGCATTGTCTGCTATGAGTATTGTGACCACGACTCTTGGATTCTGCTTATGCTTTCCATCAGGTAGAGTCATTTTGGCAGGCCCATACATAAAAAAAATGTAAATTATGGTTTGAAAGAGCACACGATACCACTTTTCATTTAAGAGAGACTGAGAAGAATAATCTTATTTTGTTCTGTTCTACAGAGAGTCATCGTGATCACACTAATGGTTCTACACACAAATCCCATGGGTTTCGTAAGAGTTGACTAAAGGATTAAACTATACAGGACAACTTCACTGCAAAGAGAAGGAACACACCCTAAAACAAACCCTATACTACCCCATCTGACCAGCGTGGTATGGTAGACCCAAACCTCGTTTCTACAATGGACTGTTGAAGAGAGAAGCACAGACCTTGATTAGGCGGCTGTTGCTGGAAGTAGTTGGGCGTGTCTTGGCCCAGCTGCTGGTGCTGCTGATGCTGCTGGTGCGGGTACAGCAGCGGGCCCTGCGCGAGCGGGGAGGGCAGCTGCGGAGGGAAGTCGGAGGAAGTGCCGTGGGACAGGTAGCCGGCCTCGTGCGGGTGCGAGTGGATGGGCTGCAGCGTGTTGAGAGGGTTGCCGCCGCCTGGCACCAGAGGGTTCGCTTGCTGGAAATACACATTATACAAACAATTAAATTATGCTTTCCTGTCAATTTTGTTTCACATCTAACACACAACGCCATCTAGTCCCAAGCTAAGCAGAGCTTGTATTATGGGTACTAGACAACTGATATAAATACATATATATACTTTTTTTGGAAATACATACATATTATTATGATACATAGAAAACACCCAAACTCCGAAACAAATAATTGCAGATCATACAAACATTTGGACCGACCCGGGAAAGGAACCCGAGACCTCATGCATAGCAGTTGCGTACGCTACCACTGTGCCAACGAGGCAGTCAAATTAATCAGTAAAAGTTGTGAACTCACTTGCTGTTGTTGATGTTGCTGATGCTGCAACAAGAACTGTTGCTCTTCAGGGCGAATCTTCTTCGGTCTGCCTCGCTTCTTCTTTGGGGGCTGTTCACCTCCGGCAGAGTCCAGCTGCGGGGGCTGTCGCGGGGCTCGGGGAGCGCGGGGTGTGACCGGCGCAGTCTCGCCGTTCTCCAGCTTGATCTTCTTGGGCCTTCCCCGCTTCTTTTTGAGAGGAACCTCGGTGCCGTCTTCCAGGATGATGGTGTCTCCCGGCTCCGGCTCCATCGTCAGTCTGCAAGGAGCTTCGCTCACTGCTTCTGCCTTTGTTTTACCGGCTTAGCCGGTTGAGTTTAAAGGGTCGGGGGTGCGGTAAGCGCTAGCGGTACATATATACCGGCTTATTAGAATGCGAAAGCCTCATCTGGTGTGGTGGTGTGGTATAGTATCGTCCACGGCTTTACATACTACCTATGGGGACAAACCTTCGACCCAAGTGAATACAGAGACGAATATGTTACAATATGAATATTTGTCACCAAACTCAATCCCAGAAACTGTTCGCTAGTGAATTAGTTAAGGTGGTTTGCACGCCAAGATTCGCCTTTATTATCCAAAATTAAAATGTGTAAATTAAAGAAAATATTTCATTTTAAAAAAGAGTTCGATTTTACCTACTTACAACGAATATTTCAACAGTTTATGTCCAATGGTGCACAAAAATAACATATAAGAAAGTTGAGAGCATGAGCGGCGGTGCTCACTTTCTGTCAGACGAACTGTCACCTCGTTTGGCCTATAATATCATAGCATAAGTATTGCCAATTACGCTTCTGTTTAAAATAAAATATTTACTTATTTTTGTAGTATATGTTTCATTTGATTTTCTTTCCGGGCAAGACATTACTAAACAGTTAGAATTTGAAAAGCATCTTTAGACAACCACTGTTTTTTTGTGTTTTGCCCTGCCAAACTAAAAAAAATCCCTTTGTTCTTGTTCATTCTCTAGATTTACGATTATCAGAACGAAAACTTCATAAAAACTATTTTTATGATTTCGAATTCAAACAGTTACCTTAGGGAATCAATGCGTGCACAAAAATTAAACTGAATAACAAGAGCGAAAAGAATTATGTATGCGCGTAAATAATTTTATATATTGACTTAAAAACGTTATGTTTAGGCAGTGAGAGATATGTTTACCTTCGTTTTTGGCTGAAACAATCGGAGAATTTGAAAATAAATGGCCTATTACTGTAATCAATAAAAAAAAACTATAATTTTCTTTTCTAATTGGGACATGCGGATTTAAAATAAAAAGGTATATTATATATATTTTATATTTAATGTTCTAATACAATCAGATTTGTGATCATTTAATAAGAATTAAATTTGCCTATTCTGGGATTATTGTATGAGTTTTTCTGGTGATCACAATTTGGTGACAAATCTATCATTTCAGTGATAAACCTAATTTAAAATCCACCACATACGACGTTAAAAGCCTGTTTATTTACAAGATGAATAAGTAAAATTCTAACAGTGCGTAAGTATAATTTTGATTTTAATACCATTCTCTGAAGAAAGAAAACTTCAGACTGTGACTGTTCACAAAAGAGACTGAAGAATTGATTATGGTACTGCCTCATTTTTAAATCAATCTGACACTACGTAGGACACTACATAGTCAATACTCTGTAAGACTTTTTCAGTTAAGATTCTGCTTTTTTTCAAGAAAAAACAGTTCTTTCTACCTTTACGTGAAGAATTGCCCCATAAAATGTGTCCGTCTTTGAATTAGTTATTTTTGACTTACACACTGTTAGAACTCCACTGAAATAAGCGTATTGGAAGTTTTTGGTCCGCAGATACTTAATCTAATAGTCTTTTAAGAAACATGCGACCATTCGTGCAGTAAGTATTAGGTAAGTGTATTAGACTTGCGAGCAACTGGTTGCTGGTTCGAACCTCATATAGAACACGTGGAAACTACCTCAGGTCATCACCCCATCGGGGTCATTGATGAGGTGTATGTCGCAATCGAACCGATAAAAGTCACACGGTATGCCTATACTGTGCTCAACACTCAAGCCAATCCTAGATGAATTCACTCCAATTCACGCAAGCATTTAATGCAATGCGAACTATTTGTTTCTTTTATTTTATTGAATAGTTGCAAACGAGCAGACGTATCGCCTGATGGTAAGCGATTACCGCCGCCCATGGACACCCGTAACACCAGAGGCTTCACAAGTGCGTTGCCCACTTTTGGGAGATTTGGAGACTTCAAACAGATTTTAGGTACCTAGCACCCATTATAATACTACTATTTAAATGAATAAAGAATTAGGTATAGGCAATTTATGAAGAACCAGTTTATTTTACGCTTTGAAGTGTTTTTTGACAGAGAGTTTTCGTTGGATGTTTTTGGAAGTCGGTTTTTTTTTTTTTATAAAAAGTTTTTATTTTACAGTTTTTAGTGCAAACAATCGTAGGTAAGTAGTAAGTTGAATTATTTCATCAAATTTCATCATCAAGAATACAAATTAAGGTACGTGTAATATTAAAATCATCATCTAATCCCTAACTGTTGAAGAGTTTAATCTTCTATCATCAGCTCACCTAAATAGCTTGAAAGTATACGACTGAAGGTCTTTAGATACGTATGAAATTGAAAGAATTATTCTCCAACTCCTAACCGTTGAGGAGTTGTACCTTCCACCTTCCATCATCAGCTTACCTAAATAATTTGTAAGAATACGACTAAAGGTAACTTATATACATATGATATTTAAAGATTTATCCTCCAACTCCTAACCGTTAAGGAGTGGTACCTTACATCATCAGCTCATCATCATAAAATGATGACTACCAGACGCAAATACCGGTGTAACTTCAGAAAATATACGAAAAACATAGTATGTGCCTATAAAAAATGAGGGTTTCCCTCGATTTCCCTGGGATCCCATCATCAGATCCTGATATGCTGGCAATGGGACCACCACGGAAGCATACCCTGTCGAATACAAAAAAAAAATTCAAAATCGGTCCACAACTGACGGAGTAATCAGGTAACATACATAAAAAAAAAAAAAAAAAAAAAAAAAAAAAAAAAAAATACATACAGTGGAACATAGAACCTCCTCCTTTTTGGAAGTCGGTTAAAAACTCACGTTAACCGAGTACCCGACAAGCTACCAGTGGGTTGCCATACCTGCGTATCTCCATCTCCTCCTGTGGGCGGCGGCTGGTGTTGTCAGGGAACACGAGCTCTGCCTCCTCGACGTGGGGCACCAGCCCGTTGAGGTAGTCGCGGAACTTCTTGAGCGCCGCGTAGAAGGGGACCTTGTCAGCGGCGCGAGGCAGCTGGGCACAGCGCGCAGAGGATGATGGCATCACCCACATGTACTGCGAAGGAGATTTACCAAAATTTTATTAGTATAAGTTGTCAAAAACCCATAATGTCCCACTGCTGGGCTCGGGTCTCCTCTCAGGAGAGCATTAAGGCCATAAGTCCCCACGCTGGCCGAGTGCGGGTTGGGGACTGGCAAGACAACGTTGTGGCCACGTAAATCTTGCCGTTGGATGTTTTTAAGCCGCCCAAAGGCCTCCAACTAAGCTTCACGACTGTTTAACTGACTTACTAGACCGACTGCTTAACGTGACCGCCGAATCACGGAGACGCTCATGGTATCATGCCACCAGCAGTCACCCATCCAGGTACTGACCGCGCCGTCGTTGCTTACCCTCCCTTACCGAGTGCAACTGGGCTTCGAGCGCCTTGTAGTTGTTAGTTAAAGTTAGATCCGTTTATGAATGACTTTATGCACTTTTGTACATCGGTGGACTCTCTACTCTGCCTGATGGAAAGCATGAGCAGAATCCAAGAGTGGTGGTCACCATACGCATTGCGAATTCAGACAATGCAACAATGCAGGCATGGTGACCCACAATATGGTGGCGGGTTTTTATTGCAACAGCTTAAAAAAAAAAAGAATCATAAATATTTAAAAACGCCTCTTTGAAAGCATTTCTTGCGAAGCTATGGCATCAATGAAAGTTAGGCCGAGTCTCCACCGAACAAAAGTTGTCAACACGTGTTGGTTTCGCCTTATGGCATCATCAAAGGCGAAAGGCGAAACCGGTCAGGTGTAAACAAAAATAAAATAGTGGAATAAGTACAAGTGATTTTAATTCAAAAATGTATTATAACAAGTTCCATCAAGTGCCGACAATCGAGAGTATAAATTAAACAAATGTTAGGAACCGTGTTTTTGTTTTTGGCGGTAAACATCAAAAGAATACGCTTGTTGCAGTTATTTATTGGCTCTGTGCAGACGATTAGTTCTAATGTTTTTCAAATTTTTGGCGACTCGGTGTAGACACAATGGAAACAAAAGTTGGGGATTTTTTGAAGTGTTGCAAACAGGTAGATGCGCGTCTTTACACATGCTAAAGTAAAAACTCTATTATTCAAGATCAAAATAATACTCAGCAGTACTCTGTAACTCACAGTGTTTGTGCCAGCGACGGTGTCAGGTTGTTTCCCAAAACAGAAGTCTTTCTTGCCGGAGAACACTTCATATATCAGTTTACCGTTGAACACGGCCACCTTCGGACGGAAGGTCTGCAGCTTCTCCAACAAGATGGCGGACCCCTCCTTGATCTCCCGTCGAGTGAGGTCGGCTGAACCTTTGGTGGGGCGTGACACCATGTTCGTGAAACCGATGCCGAAGTTCAGTAGCTGAAAAATACAACAGTAACAGTTATATTAAATAACTAGCTGACCCAAGCAACTTCGTTTGCGTCCAAACTACCATCCCCCGTTTTAACCCCAAAAGGGGGTTGATTTCTAAAGATACATTATAAGTATATTCTATAGAGCATACATTTTAAATTTCAAGTCTCTTACTGCAAAAACATAGGACTTTCATACAAACGTCCAACCCCCGTTTTACCCCCTTAGGGGTGTAGTTTCGTAAAATCCGTTCTTAGCGGATGTCTAGACCCTATTAGGAACCTACCTCCTAAATTTCAAGTTTGTAGGTGTTATAGTTTCTGAGATTTCGTGATTAATAAGTGAGTGGTATTTCGCTTTTATATATATATAGATGGATAATATCTTCACACATCTTACACACGGCCATTTGGACCTAAACTGTTGACAAACATCATTACATATTATAAAACAAAGTCCTCCACCGCGTCTGTCTGTTCGCGATAAACTCAAAAGCTACTGCACGCATTTCTAAATCGTTTCTAGAGCGATTCTTGAGGAAGGTTTGGTATATAATTTTTAAAGTTTTGAGTATATTGGCTAAAATATGAGGTACTAGCAACGTCGTTTACGTCTCCTATTGCCCGTAGCGTAAAAAATTGCCCCCGTTTTTGTAACATCCTTCATTGGTGCTCCGCTCCTATTGGTCGTAGCGTGATGATATATAGCCTATAGCCTTCCTCGATAAATGTACTATCCAACACTGAAATATTTTTTCAAATCGGACCAGCGGTTCCTCAGATAACCGCGTTCAAACAAATAAACAAACAAACTCTTCAGCTTTATATTATTAGTACGATATTTGTTGAAGGCGTTAGAAAAAATTAAACCGCACATCTTCTCGGGGTAACATAGGCAATATTATATTTTCCGTAAAGAGCCCGTGCAAACCCAGAGCGGTTTGCTAGTTGTTATATATTTTTAAATACATATATATTAGAGATTATTTACACCCAGACAGTACAAATGATTGTCTTCATCACACAAAGGTTTGTCTTGTCGGGAGTCGATCCCACGACCGTTTAGCAGTCAGGATCACTAACCACAAGACCTGAGTTGGTTCATCAAATCTATACTAATATATAAAGCTGAAGAATTTGTTTGTTT
Organism: Diaphora mendica; assembly: GCA_949125395.1. NCBI lineage: Eukaryota > Metazoa > Arthropoda > Insecta > Lepidoptera > Erebidae > Diaphora > Diaphora mendica. The sequence goes on from OX421335.1 coordinate 1,676,673, forward strand.
GAACGCGCAAATCTCAGGAACCGCTGGTCTGATTTGAAAAATTATTTCAGTGTTGGATAGTACATTTATCGAGGAAGGCTATATATCATCACGCTAAGACCAATAGGAGCGGCGCATCAATGAAGAATGTTTCAAAAACGGGGGAAAATTATCACGCTACGGGCAATAGTAGACGCAAACGGGTTGCGTGGGTCAGCTAGTTTAAATAAAAATAATATTTTGGGGCATGCCATACAGCGTCATTTACACTCAAAACTAAGTTTAGCTTCTACTATGTAGATAAACATATATATATTTTATGTTTTTTTCCTTAACTCAAACGGGTTCCCTGATTATGACTACCGATCATATTCGTCTGCAGACTCACGATTGCATTGAAGCCCAATGAGTCTTCCTTCTCAGAATTAAGTAACCTTATTCTCTGTGAGTCTGTTGTTACACTACGGTCGAGATATACCTCGCTTCGCATCGCTCTTACTAGGTAGACATAGAGTTGGAATCCAACTCCAGCCAGTACTGAGCTTGTAAAAGTGACTACTCTACCTGATGGAAGGCATGAACAGAATCCAAGAGTAATGGTCACCATTCACAATGCGAATGCAGACAATTCAACAATAGAGCATAGTGATCCACACTATAGGGGACTATCGAGATACATCTGTTGGGTCTCCGGTCTCAAAAAATTAACGGTAAAGCTACTTCTAGTACAAACTCTTGCCGTGGAAGAGCCACGCTTCGGCATGCATGGGCCGGCTCGACCGGAGTGATACAACGGCCTCACAGAAAACCTGAGTGAAACAGCGCATGCGCTGTGTTTCACCGAATGAGGATACCGGAGGCCCATACCCTAACCCCTCCCCCCATCCCTATTCTCTAAAGGCCGGCAACGCACTTGTGACGCTTCAGGTGTTGTGGGTGTCCATGGGCGGTGGTAATCACTTACCATCAGGTGACACGCCTGCTCGTTTGCCCATATAACATTAAAAAAAATTGAAGAGGTAGTGATGATATTCTGCAGCCAGTCTAAACGGAGACCAGCCAACTACGTAGGAGATATTACAGTGCCCAAGTATGCACGTCCAAGTCTCAGAATCCGATGGGACGACTATCCGACACGATCGGGGAAAGAGCAGTCTCAGGACCGACAGCTTCACGTACGAAGGGGTAGTAACTAGTCACCTATGTAGCTACAGATTCCATAAAATGTTATACACTATAAAAATTCCAATTCTTCGAATAAATTATCATTCCATTAGCAGCATTAAACATTGTCGCTATCGCTAAAGTTTAGATCAATTTGAATATTGGCTATGCGCATACGCAGCCAGTTAGTTCGGCAACAGTTATTTCTATAAAAAAAACTTGTTTTGAAGTCTAGCTCGTGAAGATGCTTCATTTTTTATGTTACTATTGATCTTAGCTTATTTTATATAGATATTTAGATTTTTTATACATTATTATAAAACTGATTGATGGGAGACAGAAAAAAGGATTTAAGTACTATAGCGTTGGTTGTTAAGTGGCTATGATGTTACTTTGTTGATAGATGCAATATACAATGTTATTATTAAGTTTAAGCAATGTATTCCATGAATAGATGGGTCCGTGAACCCATTGACTGCCTCGGTGGCGCAAGTGGTAGCGTAAGAGACTGCTGTGCTAAGATGTGTGAAGTACTGTGATGAAGAGGTCTCGGGTTCGATTCCCGGGTCGGACCAAATATTTGTATGATCTTCAAATGTTTGTTTCGAAGTTTGGGTGTTTTCTATGTATAATATGTATGTATTTACAAAAAAAAAAGTATATATGTATTTGTATCAGTTATCTAGTACCCATAACACAAGCTCTGCTTAGCTTGGGACTAGATGGCGTTGTGTGTTAGATGTCCAAAATATAAAAAAAAAAAACAGTTTCTAATTTCACTAGTGAGAGCTGGAGTCCATACTAGGGTCGAAGCCTGTGTGACAGATCCCCAGGCCTGCCCTACGGCCTAAACTAAAGACTTTGTTTGGTTGGACGCACTAATCTCAGAAATTATTACTTAGTTCGAATTGAAAAAATATTTTAGGTATTCGATAGCCCATGTATCTATGAAGACTATAGGCTACATTATATCATGCTATGAGCAATACGAGTATTCATGAAAAACGTTGCAAAACGGGAAAGTTTATTCTTTTTGAAAGACGCAGATAAAGTTACGCGGGTTAGTTAGTATTTTTAAAGACAACTCCCGCATTAAGAATAAAACCTGTGTCGCGGGGGACACAGGTTTTACAAACACACATAAAACGGACACAAAGAACACCCAGACTCAGACCAACAATTTGTGGGTTTGAAGTTTTGAACCCACTCGACCGCTTAACCTCTAGGCCCAACCGTGTGCAGTCAGTCATTGTTTAATATAGAAGGACTCTCGAGCCGACGGTATTACGTATAAAACCCTATGTTAATATAGTAAATCTGAACAGTTTTCGTAATATGTTTAAATTGTTATTTCTGGCAATATCGATTATTTTACAATTCGTACCATAATGTATAACGGCTCCGCCCGCGTGTGTGTCAGTTATCGCGGCAAATAGTAGCCTATGTGTTATTCTGATGTATAAACTATATTACTGTAAAGTTTCATCCAAATCAGATCAGTAGTTTTTGCGTAAAAGAGTAACAAACATCCATCCATCCATACTTACAAACTTTCGCGTTTATAATATTAGTAGGATTTGGGTTCAATGACGTATAATTAAATTAAAAACTGATACGGTTACTGAGCCGTAAAATCAACCAATAACAGCTCTTTACAGTATTCATAATAGGAATTCGCTTTGCAAAAAATGTCATCCATTAAAAAGGCCAAAAGTTTTTCTTAGTAACTGAAATCTTTCAGAGGTATCTGTAACGGAGCTGTTGGGTGCCGCCTGTCATCCAACGTGAAGTCACCCAGACGTGTATTTTAATGAATTTGAAAAAGAAGAGGTTCTGGATGCTTTAGGCTGTCGGCCGGCTGGCGAATTTGCTGGCTGGACCGGAGTTCTACCAGGTAGGTATCCGGGGGGATTTCCGCACAGAATTAAAAAGAGGGAATGAGGTGGTTTGGCCTACGATAACTTCTCCGTATTTAAGTTTAAAAGATGGTGAATACTGCGTACTAACCTTATAGTCTTCATCTGCGCTCATCTGCTCCCTCGTCAGTCCAGAGAGATAGAGACACTTCCAGAAATGATTACCAGGGCCTGCGTAGTGATGTCCTTTGTATGCCGCAAACAATCCGGGGTTTATGCCGATCTGAATAACAAGAAACATATTCATAATTATATAACAAGTAATTACTACAGGAGAGATTCGTAGAGAAATTACGACAGCCTAGCGCTAATTGTAAAATAAATTATAGTTAAAAAGCGTAGGCAGACATTATTGAAATATTTTCAGAAAGCACCCCACGCTATTTACATTTAAATTATTTTCTAATTTTTAGTTCGATTGCTAGTAAAGCGTGTTTTTTTAGTTTTTTTAAACTATAATTTATTTTCTACTTTTTAGTTTGGTCTATTTATAAAAGCGTGTTTGTTTAGTTTTTTTAAACTATTTTATATCTTAAAAAAAGAACAAAAAATTTTGTTTTTTTCAAATTATTGTATTGTCATCGGCCCTTGACCCCTGTGCAAATTTTCAAGTTAATCAGACTCCTAGAAGTAAGTGAAAATGAAGTTAAAAGATTCACATACATACATACAGATCAAGCTAATAAAAGCGTGTTAATAACGCTTATTTACGAAACCAGGGTCAAGTTCATACTAGTGCCCGGCGCAATGCTGAACATATTGCAGATCATACAAACATTTGGTCCGACCCGGAAATCGAACCCGAGACCTCATGCACAGCAGTCCCGTACGCTGCCAACGAGGCAGTCAATATAATGTAATATAATGAGGATAGTTTTTGGCAAATATGATGCAATTTAGTTTCAGCGCCGTCCTAAAAAGCAATTACTAAACACCTATTACTATATACATACGCGAAACAGCGTAGATTACATCTACTTGTTCATCAGCGTTGAATAATTTATTATAACAGGTTATTGGTTTTTTAAACAAAATTTCGTTAATACAGGTCTTATCAAGTTCTAGAACGTACAAGGCTCCCCTATTCAAAATGCGTTAAATAGAATCAGTCTAGAATACATCAAAACCCAGACAAACATACCTAGTAGGTATTTATTGGTGTTTTATACCATCGTGGTATGGTGACAGAATACGAATACATCGCCAAAACCTATTCTCTCCCCCCCCCCACGCCAACGGTCATGTGATCCGGCTAAAGGCGCGTTTCCACCACAATTGTTGGCAATTTCAGTGTTTACAACACTTCAAAAAATTGCCAACTTTTGTTTCCATAGTGTCTACACCGAGTCGCCAACAATTTGAAAAACATTCGAAATAAGCGTCACCATAGAGCCAATAAATATTTGCAACAAGCGTATTCTTTTGACGTTTACCGCCAAAAACGAAAACACTGGTCACAACATTTGTTGTCAATTTTTGTTGCCAACACAAGGAAATTACAGAAACTTTTGTCACCAACACGTGTTGACAACACAAAAATTGACAACTTTTGTTCGGTGGAGACCCGGCTTAAGAGGACAAACTAGGCAGGACAATTGCTTAGCAAGGAGTAGGAAAACTTGAGAGAAACCTTAAACCAATTCGTCTGGACTGTGCTATATAGCAGGCTAAAGCTCCTTTCTATGGCCTCTGTCCAGAAGTGAACTGATGATGAATGTGTTGATGTAATTTACACCATTTTAGCGCGCCCACGAAGACTTTTTGAAGCGATGCTGTCGCGTGTTTTGTAAACGCGCAACAGCATGGCTACTAAATCGCTTTTGTCGCATTTGCAACGCGCTACGGCATCGCGACTCATCATCGGTCATGTAAACGCGAGACCGTGTCGGATGACATCGGGGGAAGAAAGGAGGTTGCTTTCGTAGCCGACGCTCCGGCTGCTTACGTAAAAGAAGCACCAAAGACAGCATGACTAATGTTGCCTCAACGGAGTCCATCTTGCAACAGACATTTTTGTGCCGTTACTGAATCGCGTTTGCAGCGCGACAGAAGTGCAACACTATAGCGTTTGCATCGCGACTGAATCGTGGTTATGTGGGCGAGGGCACACAGCTAGCGACCGTATCGCTGCAAAAAGTCGGCGTGGACGACGGCCCTTAGTAGCGTAGGAAAAAATAACCGTCTTATACCGTAAGCGGTTAAATCATCAGACGTCCTGTGTTCTTTGAAACGTAAGTATTGAGACAATCATTCATTTGCTGTGAATTTTTCTTGCACGCATTTAATCATTTTATTGCGAAATGCTTGTGGCTTTTAACCGTCATAAAACGCCATCTCTTAATAGAAATGCATTCATATGAAGCATTATCTTAATACAAACATCAACTGCCTGTGTGTCAATTTTATTTAGGACCAGTGCACTCGATTTTTTTGATTTTTTTTATTTTTATGGAATAGGCGGGCAAAGAGCAGACGTATTGCCTGATGGTAAGCGATTACCGCCGCCCATGGACACCTGCAACACCAGAGGCGTCACAAGTGCGTTGCCGGCCTTTGGGGAATGGGGGGGGGGAGATAGGTGGAGGGGTTGGGGGTATGGGCCTCCGGTATCCTCACTCACTCGGTGAAACACAGCGCAAGCACTATTTCACACCGGTTTTCTGTGAGGCCGTGGTATCACTCCGGTTGAGCCGGCCTATTCATTCCGAAGCGTGGCTCTCCCACGGTTCGATCCTTCTATTCAGTAATTTCACTGTTAACTCCTTTCCTAGCCGTATCCTTTTTCACACAATTCATTCACCATTTGTTTGTCCTCATATTCATCTTCTCTATTCCCTTCAACTCCCATACCCAACAATTTCTTCGCCACATTTTCCTCATCCTTCCCAGAATTCCAAACAATCTACGGTTAGAATATAAATTTCTTCAATAATTCTGTTATTACATTGCCAACCCTCTTGGCTCTTCAATTACATTTATAATTTCCAGTGAGAAACCAATAGACCTAAGTCAGCTGCTTTCAAATTATAACCTGGTGCCACCGTCAGCCCTATCCTTTAATCAACGGCATCTGGCAATGGTCACACATGCATTACAAGTACTAAAACTACGGATAGTGGTTAGAAATAGTAGACTGTTTTAGAAATGTACTACAAATAATGATAAACGTGCTTCAGAATATGTAATACTAATTTATACTCTCGATTGTCGGCACTTGATGGAACTTGTTGCAATACATTCTTTAATCAAAATCACTTGTATGTATACCACTATTTTAATTATGTTTACACCTGACCGGTTTCGCCTTATGGCATTATCAAAGGTTAATGGTTATATAAAATCTTTACATCTAAAACCTAACAACTGTGGGTACACGCATGATATAACAATAAACTACGCCAGGTATGGCATTCCGACGAACGACATGACGTCATCATCGCTGTCGCTGGTTCTGGTTGGTTTCTTTTGTGTTATGTTGCTATTCGCTGGTTCTGATCGGTTAATTTTGTGTCATGTTGCTATCACGTGGTAACTGGATAGTGACGTCATCTCAGGGAGCTACTAGGAGCTTACACGGAAATACTAGTGTGTCACTGTAAGGAATTCTCCCCGAAAATAGGGAACTTGTACTTTGCATCTACCACCGCTATTTGTTAAATTGGAAACTTCTAAAATTATACAAAGTTATGATATGAAATTACAAAAAACTAATTCAAACTTATTATTTTAATAATTAAATCGATGAATCGTTAATCATTAAAAATGAGAATATATATTAATACATTTATTACATAATATAGAAACCTAACCATAATTTATAAAAAAAAAAACAATATTTACATACAAGCGTCAAAAAACTCCACATCTTCGCATACTGGTAGCGTTCCTAAAAGACTGGCAGCATTACCACGTTGTATGGCAATGCTGATTCTCTGTGCTAGGAAAAGGCCGGCTTTCTGGTCGTGAGAAGCGTCAATCAGTTGCTTGGCTAGTTTTTTAAACATAGCGCGAGCACTCGGACCCCATGAACCTAGCGTCTCTACCCCAAACGGTTCAAAAATGTAATTACCTATTAAATTTTGGTACTTACGCCGTTTGAGGCTTTCCGCAGAAGCAGCAGCAGCGCCGGCATATATATTATGTATTATATACATTATGTCCTCTTTATATTTAATGTCCAAATTTGTGTCATACTATATGTACTAAAATGGTGGAATAAGTACAAGTGATTTTGATTCAGTTTCTAAATATTTTACTAAAATAAAGTAATAAAAAATACAACGTTGATCATACTCACAATGATGATGTCGAGGTTCTCGGCGAGGTGGTCGGGCAGGGTGCGGCGGGACACTTCTTCCTCGCTCATGCCGTTGAACCGGTCGTGCTTCTTGCGTTCCTTCACCGGCCGCGGCACCAGAGTACCGTCTAGAACCCCATCCGCTTTTATCTCCATACTGGAAAGAATATTTCTCATCAGTACTTCTAGAATATTTATGTATTTGTAATGGATTAAATAACGAAGTGGTTATCGTTTCGGAGTCTATTTTTAACCCAGGTTTATACGCATGAAATTATTTCCTCTACTGACTAATTGATCAACGCAGAGTTTAAACTGCTTGGACAACAAATGTAATATTTTGGCAGCTGATGCTTTTCATGATTTAAGTACCATGTAAGATTTTTTCTACATTTCAACCCTAACGAGGTAAGATAAGGTATAATTTCATTTTTTTTGTGTATAACCTGCCAAAATGACTCTACTCTGCCTGCCTGCTCTGGTCACAATACTAATTGCGAATGCAGACAATGCAACAATGCAGCATGGCGACCCACACCATGGCGGCCTAGTGATGCGTCTGCATCTTTGGGCCTCCGGTCTCACACTCACCAACGAAACACGACAGCACAAATGCTGTCATTTAACGTGGATTTCTGTGCGAAAACACGAAATAAAATCATACTTAATGCTGTGAATAAATTATACACCTAGTAGGTATATGTTACATCACTAGCTTTTGCCAGCGGCTCCACCCGCGTGTATGTCAGTTAACGCGGTAAAGAGTAGCATATGTCCTTCCTCAAAAATCAAAGTATCTCCATGACAAATTTCATTGAAATCGGTGCAGCGGTTTGGCCATGAAATCATAACAGATAGAGTTACTTTTGAATTATAAAATTAGTATGGATTTAGGGGCTTTGAACTCAGCAATATGTGTTGAATAATAATAAATTCTATATATTTATTTAAAGTCGATGAACGTAATGACCCATAATGATGAGCACTTGGGTATCTGTGTCTGACGTAACTATATTCTCCGGATTTATTCCTCATATTTCAAATGAGAAATAATAAATCACTTTGTGAGTAATAAAACCATAAAAGTCGACGTAACAGTCAATAAATTAATATCAGGATATAAAATTAATTTTTAACTTATGTAATAATTAAGGTTCGATTCGAGTAAGTTAAACGTCATCATCATCAAGCTCATCTCAGTTAAAATACATCCACCACTGGAGATAGGCCTCCCCTGAGGTACTCCATAACAGCCGGAAGAATTTGGGTTCTATGAAATCGTGATCGATTCTAGTCATCACAGAAACTGAATAGTGCCTAAATCCTTCCAAGAGATGGAGGAATACTTTCATTTGTTCTTATAAGTGAAACGAGTAGGCAGATCACTTGACGAAAAGTGACTTTGACCGCCCATGAACGCTTGTAACTTATCTTATATATAAAATTCTCGTGTCACAATGTTAGTTACCATACTCCTCTGAAACGGCTGGACCGATTCTTATGAAATTTGGTGTGCATATCGGGTAGGTCTGAGAATCAACCAACATCTATATTTTATACCCAATTTTTTATTTTTTTTTATGGCAAAACAACGTTTGACGGAGATCCTAGTATAATATTTAAAAAATAGGAGGCTGCAGTTGTTTTACCCGACTGCGAAAGAAGGAGGGTTATGTTTTTCGAGTGTGTGTATGTATTTATAATAAGGCCGCCCTTTGTACATTACATTATTATATTGGTCAACTTATGTACTCTCTATAAAATATGTAAAACGGTGTACAAATAAAGAGTTTTCTATCTATCTATGTATGTATATTTCTTTGGCACGCCCTAGAGCCTAAACGGCTTGTCGTATTTTTATGTGAGTGCTGGCAATAGATTCGTCTTAGTCGTGAGAGTGGCACTGGGTACCTCAAAATTTAAAAAATGAACAAAATTAAGGATTTTTTGCTCCAAAACTTAATCTAAAAAAAAAATGATTTCAAAATCGACTGCACGGTTGGCCTAGTGGTTTAGGCGGTCGCCACGCCGCTTGCCAATTCGCCAAGTGTTGTGGGTTCAAATCCTACACGGGATAACACTTTGTGTGATCCACAAATTGTTGTTCTGAGTTTGGGTGTTAATTGTGTCCGCTTCATGTATGTCTGTAAAGTCCCCCGCGACACAGGATGTTTATCCTAATAAAAAAAAAATATATCGAGTGTGATGTGTGATGACGGTGATTACTTACAAAACAACATGTCAAACCTCATGGCTTAAACGAGTCCCATAAACCCCCTTTCTAAGGAGAGTTCCATGTCCAGTAGCTGACCCTTAAAGCATGGTGAAAAACCAATTTTTGACATGTCAATTTTTAAGGTCAAATCTCTAAAACGCAATTTCATTTTAAAATGAGTTAAGATCGGTTTGGGTGGTTCAATATAGCTGTTGGTCCGAGAGCTGGCACCATTTTTTGAGTAGGTATTTGAGGCAAGCTGAAAACTTGTCACAGACCTCTCCTATTATACGTCACGTGACTTACAATAGCCATGGTATAACGATATACTTCGCCAGTTATAGCATTCTGAGAAACAGTGCTCACGTGGGAGACGCAAGCCTACGTCATAATCACTATCGCTGGTTGTAAAAAAATTGTCCCGCTACTCACCAGCCAGGTCTGCAGTTTCGTGTTGGGGGTATATTAGGAGAGGTGTGTGACAAGTTTTCAGCTTGCCTCAAATACCTACCCAAAAAATGGTACCAGCTCTCCTACTTTGTAAGAAATATAGTAGTGGAGGCCCGTTGATTTTATTTACGACGCACATACCACCGTGATACAAGTCAAAAAATAATAATTGGCACATGCTATTTATTGTCATATCCTCAATAGTTTTTTGTGATGACTAGCGTTGGCAGAGTACCCATTCAACTGAAGGAGTCATTTTGTCCACTTTTATCGCACTTACCGACTGTCACGGTGTCACCTATTCTTAGCGTGCCACAGTTTTTGATTCGAATGAAATCATTTAAAATATTACAACCAGGGACTATGTCAATTTATGAGTAATGTTTCTAGAATAAGAAGCAAAGACCAGCGCTGCCTCGTTGGTAGTGCGTCGGTAGATTACGCGACTAAATAGACAATTTTAAAGTTATTTTTTGGTATCAGTACCGTATACCGTATTTCCCATTTATATTTTGGTTCATTATACCACCTCCTTTTGTACGAACACGATGATGACGAAAGTCTTCAATGAGTGCGTCCTACCCGTGATGACATACGGAGCCGAAACGTGGACACTTACGGTACGGCTGGTCCACAAGTTTAAAGTCGCTCAGCGTGCTATGGAGAGGGCTATGCTCGGCGTTTCTCTAAGGGATCGTATCAGAAACGAGGTCATCCGGCAAAGAACCAGGGTCATCGACATAGCCCATAGGATTAGCAAGCTGAAGTGGCAGTGGGCTGGCCATGTTTGCCGTAGAACCGATAACCGTTAGGGTAAACGAGTTCTTGAGTGGAGACCGCGTCTCGGCAAACGTAGTGTAGGACGTCCACAGGCCAGGTGGAGTGATGATTTACGCAGGACGGCTGGCAGAAGCTGGATGCGAGAAGCCGAGGATCGAACTAAGTGGCGTGCAATTGGAGAGGCCTATGTCCAGCAGTGGACTGCGATAGGCTGATGATGAATCTTTTGGAATCGAAAGTAATCGAGCGTTTCGAAATATACACATGAGGTCTTCAACTATGTGATGGCGACCTCAAAGGTTAATGTGGTGGCGACTTTTACATGAGTAACTTGACTACGCTTTTTATAGATTCCAAAGTTTTAAATTGTTTACTTGAAGTCCAAAAGCATCTAACATAATGTGACGTCATTATGGTAAATATATTTTAAACATGTTTTGCTCACTTTAAACCGTCTGCACCATACAATAACGAATTGTTACCTTTCTACATTTCCAGTACAGCGGAAAATTACATAATTAGTTGTAATGAGGCGCATCGAGTCGCTAGGTGTGTTCAAACGAGGATTGGTCATCTCTATAGCTGGTAAGGCAGGTCACGGCAACCCAGTGGCTGTTGGAGGTAAGACTAGACAGTATTGTTCGAACAACAAAGTGCATATAAAGGCGTGCAACACATTTGCATTTATTATCGTGAAAGGCGTATTGTCCCAACGTCAGCCTTCCCTCTAGACGCGTCTAACTCGTTTCTCTTTCGTTTTTCTATTGCTTTCTAGATTTTGTTGGTTAATGCTATGTTTAGAACATCTGCAAAGTATAGCTTCGGTAAAAAAATACCCTACCGGGTAGTAGGGTATTCTAGTACCTCGAGGATTATGTGATTATCAACTTTTACTAGTAAGTCCTGGCAGTCGAGGTTCAATGATTTGAATGTCTTGTTTTTTTTTTGAGTTATTGTTAAAACTTTCTATGAATTTTGAAACATGACAAGTTAAAATATAAACTGGACACATAGTGGTATGTAGTCGTATGTCCAAATTATCTCTACACGGCTAATAAGTTATGTGAGAGTTTAATGTAATACCTTATACGTATGTAACCATTACAAATAATACGTGCCTCCGTGCGCCATACCTGTTTAAAAAGGGGTACAAAGACGTTTCTACACTTTAATATAAGTATAGATGTAATAATGCCGGAGTTTGTTTATAGGCCAAAAAGTTGACAGTCGGATTGGAATTGAAGACAACATAGATATTAATTTAGATTGGACCGTTGGTTTGCGGTCGATTTTTTTTTTTTGAAAACCTACAGCGATACAATATTTTTAACATAATAACATACACAGAAAGTGTGGCCAATAACAGATTTTCCTCGTTAACTAAAACCATGTATCCAGCATGCGAACGAGAACATGAAATATGACATAAGTCTAAATACATTCAAAATACATATTATAAACGTAATCCTAATCATTTAAATAGTCCACTCAAAACGTCAGTGATTTTAAATTTAGACAATTGTTTGGAACATGAGAAGATCTACCTCATGAAAAAAAAAATATGTACGCGAAATACGGGTACATACACAGTTCTTTGCATAGTTAGTTGCATGACGGGGCATGATAAAACTGGAGATTGAGTAGTTAGTAATCTTGACTTTGACTGCTACGCCAGATGTCCTGGCTTTAATAGTAATCATAGCAGTGCATTTTCATTTTTACTGATTACACTGACTTTAATGGCAATTTGACCATGCTAAAGTCACACTGAAATTAACATAACATACAAATCTAATTAGTGTTGTTTTGAAGTAAGGAATAGGTAAGGAGAATCCGTAGCTAGTTTGTGTGTAAATGTAATGATCATGCAGAAAGCTTGACAAATGGAAGGATTGAAGCAAGTGGCGGGCTGTTGTGTCTGCCTATCTCGTGCCTATGTTGTGTTTCTGTTTGCGTGTAGGGATGTCGCACATAAGTAAATGTAAGTGAATTCACGTCAGTCATGTTGCTAATTATGTAAATGCTTACGATAGAAAGGCGTTTCTGTCTTTGTCAACAGAATTAAGACTTGTAGTTGATTGCAGATGTTACTGAAAACACAACAGTATTATTGAAAAAATAGGAAAGTCAAAGTCATTCCTCCTTTTCAAAATATATTTAGTGTTGTATGAGTGTATAATAAAATTTAGGTATTAGTAGTAGTTGGCTTTTTAGTTATCAGAACGTTTCTTCATACAACTTTGCTGATGCGCGCCTTGATAACTCTATGCCCATCCATACATAGAAGATTACACACATGGAATATTACAATTGTGTACCATATAACCATGGTATTGTTTCTAGTCAAGATGCTTTGTGAATGACCGATGCAAGCAGAAACTGGCTACGACCCACGTCTTCCACTTGTACGGTATTCATTTTTTCATAAAAGTGTACTGACATACTGTCATAAAAGCTGACATACATATAATTTTTCAAGGGTTATCAGTGAACTTAGTTTTAAGCCGAAAAAGTACAATTTTTAACACGCTTTTATTGGCTTCACTTGTATGTTTGTTACCGACTTTGGTAAGGGTGTTTATTAGTTTTTCAAACTGATTATATTTATTTTATGGCATAGGAGCTATAATTTATTTGAGTAGCGACCGTGTACCGGAAAACGCAGCGTTGGTATTCCTTGTACAAGTTGGTCCGACGACCTGGTGAAGGTCACAGGAAGCCGTTGCATGCGGGCAGAACAGGACTGGTTGTGGTGGTGAGATGATGATAGGGGACAAAGGAGCAGACGGGTTACTTGATGGTAAGGACTACCGCTGAAAACGGGCACATGGAATTCTAGAACACAAGAGACTGCCGTCCCAAGTTAAATTCCACACTAGATCGTGGGTTGGACTCTAATAATCTCAACAAATCTGTGAAAAATAGAAAAAAATACTGGTTTTCCGTGAGGCCGTAGTAGCACTCCGGTTGAGCCGGTCCATTCGTGTTGAAGCATGGCTCTTCCACATCAGAGACTGCACTAATGGCATAGTGGTTTAAGCGGTCGCCACATCGATTTCTACTGCACTGGGTGTTGTGCGTTCGATCCCCCATGGGACAACACTTTGTGATCCATAAATCGTTGTTCTGAGTCCATTTGTTATATCCGTTTCATTTACGTTTGTAATTTCTTTCGCAAAACTGGGATTTATTTCTAATGCGGGATTTGTCTTTTAAAAGATACAATTATTCGAAGACAAGTATTATCAATATTTTTCTAAAATTGTATCGAGACGATATCGGAGAGTGGAATGGAAATCAGTCTCGGGACCAGAGCGTGGCAAATCGTTTTCAACGTCTCGCCCTTCACCAGTTACAGTAGTAGAAAGTGAAAATAATAAACTTTCGGTCTAACTTATGCCACCTTGATCTGATTATTTCGCTCGGATTTTTGGCTAGCGATAGTGCGGCCATCGGTTCCGGTACCGAAATACCCCCACGACGTAAACACATCGCGGCTTGCGCACGCGCCGCTCGGCAACACGGCCACAACACAACATAACGCTTCATTAGTGCGTCTCGTTAGCCGGCGTTGCCATATACAAGTCTTTTTCGGGATTCATACGGTTTTTGAATGTTAGATAACGGATTTATTTCAGAACGTGTTACATTGTATGATGTGGGTAAAAAGTCTAACAAACGGACAAGCTCCCTTTTGAATTTAGTGATTTGATACTTTCTTTATCTCAACGAATATTCTTCTAACATTCGTTCATGAGATGTAGTAGACTTAGTAAGGAGTAGGGACGCTAACGCTTTATTGGAGGGTAGAAATGATACAAGGGTCATACAGTAAGCCGCTGCTAAGCAATTCTTGCCTTGCTTGTCACCGAGCGAAAGAGATTGACTGCCTATCCCCCACTATTACCCCTAATTCTAGAAGGGAGCACATAAAAAGAGGTAGGGCATTTGTATCTGAGAGACGATATTCAATAGCCATTACAGGACACCTCTGCTTCTTTGCTCCCTATTACATAAAACCAAAAAAAAGTAAGTTTCTCAAAAGTTAAATATTTACACCTAGCTCCCACCGATTCTATGTATTTAAACATACAAATTTGTGTATAATATACCGTTTATTTATATTTCTTTTATTCAAAATAATTTACAGACACTTTCGGTACTGGAGATCTGGCAACACGACTTCACAATCAGGGGCTATTTCTCAATGCGCACGCGCACATGAATACTGTAACCGAACGCTAAACCTGACGACTGCACATAGCGTGATCTCCGTGCCAAACGTAAACTGATTACCATTAAAACCAACTTTCAGTTACGATGGAATTTCTTATTTGTTTCTCCGCTATAACAGTTATATTACGATATGCATAGACATTATATTTATGAGCATTTTTTTCAGCTTTTAGATTGTATGTGTGTGTGTGTGATTATCGCTGTCCATGAATACCTTGCAATTTATGCCCCCTGAATCAGGGAGTAAGGGGGGAAAGCGGGGGGGGGGGGGTAGGCTCCTGTTACTTCACTCATTAGGTGGAAGTCAAAGAAAAAATTGCTCGAAACCGATTTTTCTGTGAGCCCGGCCCATTTTTGCCGAAATGTGAGTCTCCCACAATAAATTAGCATTTAGAAGTAGTAAATACAATCAAATAAAGCGGGGATGATGAAATTTTTGTTAGTTGTAATTCTTTTGTAGTAATTCTAATTATAAATGTGAAAGTCCTCGACCTCGAATATTTTTAATATAATGTATAATATTATAAATAATATAAGTTTTCTGGGACATAACCGTATTTCTAGCATATACCACATCTAGACGCGAACTAGACCGAGCGTAGCTTAGCTAGCGTGGAACACGTATAACCATACTTAAATATATTTTTTGTAGTTAATAAACTAGCTATTGGCAGCGCTTTAGCATGGTTATTTCTTATTTCGTGTAGTAATTATGGACTCAAAATTAATCCTGTAAAAATGCAGGTATGTGTTATCGGCAGTTCCGGGATGGTCTCAAGAATTTACTGGACACAGTTGCCACAAATTGAATTCAATGGCACCAGCCTCGCGATTGGTAATACCGTCAAAAATCTAGGGGTCTACACAGACGGAACTTATCTTGGGGTCCGCATACACAGGAAGTCAGTCGAAGGATATTTGCTTCTGCTGGATCTCTGCGTAGACTACGTAACTTTCTTCCAACTGCTACTAGGGCTGCACTTGCACTTCTCCTCCCAATTCTCGACATTGCTGATGTCAGAATCTCACCGAAGCACAACTTGATAAGCTTGAGCGTCTACAAAATTTCTGTATACGATTTATATTTGGCCTACGAAAATATACTACTCCGTCAAATGCTCAAGTGATTTTCAATTAGGAGTAGACGGTTCCAGGACAGTGAGGATATTGGGAGCAATGCTCAAGTTTGGCAGAATTAATGGCAAAGTGCAATGAACGCGGTTTCATTAAAATCGACTTTTTAATAATAACCGGCAAAGAAACATGGTATGCGCAGAAGCGCTTGGATAGATGACATTCTTAAATAAGCACGCTATATGCCGTGTTCTTAGTGTTTTATAGTGGTAGTATCGTGTAGTAACTGTAGAATAAGTAAATAGGCTTCAGATGAGGTCACCGCTGGTTTTAAATGTTCTGGACTAATGAACCTTCTCTATAGATTAACTTGGCACCATAATCTAGTAACTTTTTAGCCGGCGATTTAGATCTCCTTTGTAAAGACAAAATTTTGGAAGTGTATTTCATGAAATGCTTAGAAATGTATGAAATATTGAAGGCCAAGAAATACTATTTATTAACTTAGTTGCTGATCATAGCATTGCTATGTGACTTGGCTTCACAGAACCCGGATGTTGCTTCTATATCAAATGGTAGTAATTTTAGTTCCAAAAAATGTAAGTGTTCAATGTTAATATTATTATATTAACGATAAGGTCAGGTGTTTGAGTAACCGCTAAAACAAAGGAATTACTGTTAGGATCCTCTCGGAGACCAATACCTTTCTGTTGACTTTGACATTTAAATAAGTATTAAGCATCAGCACGTATTGACTTTTAAACCATTAAAATATTTATTTGATGTGTAAATCGTAACGTGATCATATTTATTATAGAGAACTTTTCGGATTACTTGGTGTTTCAACCGAATTATGTATTGGTTTCGGTGTATCATTTTTCGCTGTCCATTTTCACGGCAGTAATACCTTTAGTAAGACAGAACATTCTATAGCAAAACTGCGAGGTAAAGGGCACGAGCATTCTGTATGTATATATGTATGTGTATTGCATCAGGTATATAACGCGTGGGCCGCGGTTCTCATTGGGCTTGGGTTCCGTGCCGGCGGAGAGGCGCGCCTTGCTCAAAGTGGGTCGGAGCTCGACGCGCGGATCGCTAATTCGGGCGCGGGGTCATCGGCCCCGCTCACGCACACACTAATTGTGTCACCACACTGCATCACAACCTATCTGACAACTATTATCTACTTCTGCCACGAGAACTTGTGATTTGGCGTTAATAATAATATAATAATATCTATATGTATAAGTCAATCGTATTCTATAAGTGACCAATGCTTGACAATTATTATGTTGACCAATCGCATGTTTTATGAAGAGTCAAGATGCGAGTATGCGAGAATTGCGAGATCATAATAATATTATAAATTTGAAAGTAACTCTATCTTTCTGTCTGTAACCCTTCACTGCTAAACGCTGCACCGATTTTAATGGAATTTGGCAAGGAGATAATTTGATTCATGAGGAAGGACATAGACTACTCTTTTACTGCGATAACCGACATACACGCGGGCGTAGACGCGGGCAAAAGCTAGTCTAGTATAGATCGGTAAATAATTCTTTTTTTGTTCACCATTCTTACAGTAGCAGAGATAATGTTCAAAGGATGGTCCTCATTACTAAATTATGCTATTTCTTCCAGGTAACCTTAGATCTTAACATTTTTAGAGTCAAAGTAGAAGCAGGTTCCTACTAAAAATAAGAATTTTACAAGTTGAGTAAAATCCTTTGTTTGTTTATTGTGTAACGCTATCACGCTAAAGTGTTGAAGACCGGAGCAGTTACCATAAATATAGATTAAATTGTGGAGTTAGTGCATTCCTTGCTGTGAAGAACATTTCAACAAAAGATATGGTTTGTTAACTAAACGAACAATGTTCGGGTAACTAGACAAACACACCAGCTAGTTGTATGTATATACTTAAAAAAAAATTAAAAAGGTCTGCATTGATTAAGCTCGAACTTTGGCACGATATCATCATCTTAGCCAAAAAAACGTCCCACTGCTGGGCTCGGGTCATAAGTCCATACTTCCCTACGCTGGTCAAGTGCGGGTTGTAGACTGACAAGACAACGTGTGGCTACGTAATCTTGCCGTTGGATGTTTTTAAACCGCCCAAAGGCCTCCAGCTAAGCTTCAAGACTGTTATCCTACGATAACAACCGGGACCGACTGCTTAACGTGACCTCCGAATCAGGGACACGCTCATGGTATCATGCCACCAGTGGTCACCCATCCAGGTACTGACCGCACCGTTGTTGCTTACCCTCGGTAATTGTTTCTAATCACCAAGTGCAACTGGGCTATGAGCGCCTCACCTAGACTATGCTGGACATAGGCCTCTCCCAAGGCTTCCACAACAACCGGTTCTGTGCTGCCCGCATCCATCAGCTTCCCGCGACTTTCACCAGGTCTACCCACGATCAGTCTCCTTGAGGTTTTTAACCGACTTAAAAAAAGGAGGAGGTTACCAATTCGACTGTTGTTTTTTTATGTTTGTTACCTCATAACTTTCGACTGGGTGAACCGATTTTGATGATTATTTTTTTATTTGAAAGCTAGTGCTTCCCGTGTGGTCCCATTTTAATTTGGTTGAGTTCTAGAAGTCGGTTTCTTTTTGTT
Source organism: Diaphora mendica (assembly GCA_949125395.1). Taxonomy (NCBI): domain Eukaryota; kingdom Metazoa; phylum Arthropoda; class Insecta; order Lepidoptera; family Erebidae; genus Diaphora; species Diaphora mendica. The sequence continues at coordinate 1,695,406 of OX421335.1, forward strand.
AATTAATTGGGCCCATTTTTGACACGATATACAACACTTTAAACATGGATTTCATCACTTTTTGCACACGCATTGTACCAAGGCAAATCGTGGTAGGATACCTACAGTTAGTACTTCATACTATACTTATAATATATGAATATTTCTCACTTTCTTTTCTTCACTCAGGTAACATCACTATTAGGTACCACCAGCTAACACAATCATACCATACATCATACATTGCATGTTTGTCTGTTGATGAAACCTCTTGTTCATAGTTAGCACGCACGAGTAAATCTTATGATTCTCATCCAGTCTACGGATAGGTATAAAGATCCCACACGTTATGACCGGTATACACGACAACGATTTATCGTAGCGATGTGACTGCACAGTTCGTTTGTGCAGTTATCGTACGTCTATTGAGTGTCCACACGTGTACGATATCTGCATCGATCATCAGTTCTCTGCAGAACTTCAGACTATAAACATGTCATCCGCTATAGAAAACGATGACGCGATTGCTATAACATGGCTTAATTTGACTGCCTCGGTGGCGCAGTGGTAGCGTATGCGACTGCTGTGCTTGAGGTCTCGGGTTTCATTCCCGGGTCGGACCAAATGTTTGTATGATCTGCGAATATTTGTTTCAGAGTTTGGGTGTTTTCTATGTATAATATGAATCTATTTAAAAAAAAAGTATCTTTACTAATATTATAAACGCGAAAGTTAGTAAGTATAGATGGACGGATGTTTGTTACTCTTTCACGCAAAAACTACTGAACGGATTTGGATGAAACTTTACAGTAATATAGCTTATACATCAGAATAACACATAGGCTACTATTTACAGCGTTAACCGTCATATACCGCGGGCAACAACTAGTATACATATGTATTTGTATCAGTTGTCTAGTACCCATAATACAAGCTCTGCTTAGTTTGGGACTAGATGACGTTGTGTTAGATGTCCAAAATGTTTATTTTTTTGGGAAACAAAGAGATGAAAATCACGTAGTGGCTTCTTAAAAGAAAGTCATACTCTCACATAAATTTATTAAATGAGTTGATTAACGTGCGCGGACGCGTCCGCCTACAGCAAGATTTGTGAACGAAACCAACTGAGCGATTGAACCAACTTCCGTCCACACGCTACGATAAAACGATGCTAACGCTATCGACAACGATTTATCGAATAACTTATGTTCCTGCCTCCGATCGTTTGCACCAACCAAAAAAGCTGTGCCAACTTTCGTCCACACCATCGATAAAACTGCAAAAACGAACTGCGCAGTTAAATCGCTACGACAAATCGATGTCGTGTGTACCGGCTATTACGATGACATACACTTGGTGACATTTTTGCTTTATACATACATATCTATAGAACGGATGAGAGTGACAAAAGTAATTCCTTCTCTCTCTCGCTTAGGCATCTCAGAAAAGGCAGGTGCAACATATCTATCTCGACTGGTATAGAATTTGGCCAGGTGGTTTAAGAGATCAAATATCAAATACCAATAATTTCGTGGCCAAAATGTGATACAAATTAATGCAGGCTAATAGTTAAATAAGAAAGTAATGCTGTCTGTCTGTCACGATTTCACCGCTAAGCCCTGATTTCAATAAAAAAATAAATATTTCGGACATCTAACCCACAACGGCATCTAGTGACAAACTAAGCAGACCTTGTGTTATGGGTACCAGACAATTGATATAAATACATAATATACTCTTTTTTGTAAATACATACATATTATACATAGGAAACACCCAAACTCCAAAACAAATATGAAATTGGCATGGAGATGCTTTGAATATTTGGGGAAGGATATAAAATACTCTTTACCACAATAACCGTAATACACGCGGGGGAAGCCGCGCGCAATAGCTAGTAGAATATAAGCGAACCTATTGGTCTCTATTCTAGTGGTTGGAGATCCTGACTGCTAACACAGACGTCCTGGGATTCATTCCTATCCAATATAAATAATTATTTAAATGTCTAAGAAGCACGATTATCTGTTTTGTGTTCAGACACAGAACAAAGTGTGCAATTTATCAATAATACGTAGAAATAAGAAGATCTGACTTTTAAAAAGGTTCTACGCATTTTGGAAACTGGAAGTTATGGGTCGACACAAGCAGGCAGTGGATTTTGGTGTTTTCACCTAATTTACCTTGACAATACAGTACATCTGTGGCGTCTGTTTGTGTCGATCTATGATATGCAACTGTAGCTTCAATTTAACGTTCATAAATGTCACTTATACTACCGGCACGCTATGATGGCCGGTTCGACATATTACAAAAGTGATGTGAAATGTCAATTAAAAAGGTTTAATTTTATGACTAACTGCACGTCACTATTGACAATAAAGAACAGCAATTTGCTCCTTCAAATGTAATTACGAATAATACGAAACTTCATGACTTGGCAAACGGCAAACCGGCCATCATAGCGTGCCGGTAGTATAGTGTCTTAATTGTATAAATGATTTGAATTATACAATTATGTTTGTCAGCCGTCTGGTAAATGTAGTACAGACTTTGGCCGGCATACACGTTCAAGTATACTTGCGCTAATCCAGACTGTTTTGTCTGTCTGTCTGACACGCACGACGTGACAGACAGACTTGCGCAAGTTTATGTATGGCCCGCTAAAATGACTCTACTCTGTCTGATGGAAAGCATAAGAAGAATCCAAGAGTGATGGTCACCATATTCATTGCGAAAGCAGACAATGCAACATGGCGACCCACACCATGGCGGCCTAGTGATGCTTCTGCATCTTTTAGTCTAGTCAACAAGTTCCATACTTGTTGACTAGACTATTTGGGCCTCCGGTCTCGCACTCACCAACGAAACCCGACAGAACCATCGCTGTCATTTTACGTTGATTTTCTGTGCGAGGGTAGTACCGTGTCGGTCGAGCCGGTCCGTTCGCGCTGAAATCAGCGTGGCTCTACTACCTTCATTAGTATACTTGAACGTGCCTTTAGTGTGAGATCAGATGGATATGTGTTAGATTCGTGAGTTTATTCATAAACAGCCTGTCACAGCACAGTCCACTAGGCCTCTCCGTAGAAAGAAGGTTTTGCTTGCCTACTATACCACGCTGGCCAGACGGGTTGGTATGGGGTTTGTTTTAAGTTTTCCTTCTATTTGCAGTGATGTTTTCCTTCTTAGTTTGCTCTCTTAAGGCTCCCACACATAACTGCTAATTCGCAACGCATCGCAAATATCTGCGTGCTCGCAAGAATGCACCGCAAAGAACTTCACGCCGCATCGCATTGCAGTTCCGTGTGGGAGCCTTATTTGCCTCTTACGACACCTTTGGGATGAATAGGGTTATAAAAGTTAATCAATCAGATACCAGAAGAGACATACATTTTACGAGTTTATAATTACTGTTTAAACCGAAGTTAATGAATGAAATGAAACTAAATTTTACGGCGCTATTACATCTAATCGCATGCACTCGGATAAGTTATCAAAGCCTAATTAGCTATACATACGATAATGACGGAAATTGTAATTAGAAGCCCAAGGTAACACAACAGAAATACCTGTTTACTGTGTATAAGAAAAAACAAATATATTCATATGCAGATAGCTTTTAAAAACCTGTCACCTATTCTAGACAGGAGCGATGTTTTTTTCCTCATACAATTTTGACTGCACGGTTGGCTTAGTGGTTTAAGCGGTCGTCACGCGGCTTTTTACTGCGCCAAGAGTTGCGGGTTCAAACCCCACGTGGGACAACATTTTATCTACTCCATCTACCATATCCACTAATTGCTATTCTGAGTCCGGGTTGTTTGTGTATGTTTGTAAAGAACCCTGCGACACAGGATGTATACTCCTAATGCGGGAGTTGTTTTTTTAATGAAAGAAAAATAGTACCCAAAATGTACCCTGAATGCGTACGCGGACGACGGTTTGTTATTGATAGAGTCGGATACTAGAACGGGGCTTGAGAGGCTGGCCAGTGAATGTTTGGACTTAATATCTCGGTGGGGTGGGCGTATTATATTTTGTTGTATTTATTGAACATATTAGAACAGTTAATGAAAAGTCTAAAAAGAGTTTCTTTGCACTGACGAGGATATCAACTGCGACATGGGGTCTGTCATATAATACACTAAAGATCATATATGGAGCTACTTATTTGGGTTCTATTTGCTATGGTGCTCCTGTATGGGCAGATAGGGCGACTGTAGGTGCTGTCCGTCGCAAACTGTTACAAGGCCAACGACCTGCATTGATTTTCTTGTGCAAGGCATATAGGACGGTTAGCACTGAGGCTTTACCGGTGTTGGCAGGTGTTCTTCCGGTCGATCTCGAGGTGCAAAGACGTGCAGCCATGTACTATTCCACACTACAAAACATGGAATGCGATTTTTTGGGCATACGAGACCGCAGTAAAATCATAAGATTGTTTCAACAAAAATCCAATGTCTATAACGACCTCTTGGATGAATAGCAGAAACGATGGGACGAATCATCTAAGGGGCGCCACCTCTACCAGTTCTTTCCATCTGTTCGCGAAAGGTTGTCAAGGACATGGCTCGAGGTAGATCACTGTGTCGCTCAATTTCTTACAGGCCACGGTAACTTTAAGAGCAAACTATACTCATTTAAATTAGTCGATTCACCATTTTGTCAATGCTCAACACCTGATTCTAGCTGTGAACAGTCGGCTCATCATATCCTCTGGGAACGTAGTCTTTGGTACAATGAACGTAACATGATGCTAAATAGCTTACAAATGACGTCTGGGGTAGTATATTATGGGGATCTTGTGTCAACTGCGGTGAATTTCCGTGCGTTTTAGCGATTCTGCCATACATACTATAGAAATCAAATATAGCTCACTTAGGACCCATAATATTTTTATCCGTGGTGCTTCCCGGTTTGAAAAAGGCGTCTGCCTATTTGGACTCCATTTTGTCTCCCGCTTTGCTAAGGAGGGAAGTGGACTTATTATATTTCCAACTCCTCCAGTTTTCTTCTGATTCATTTCGTTGCGGGTTCCAAGACAGTTAAATTTTTCCTGGGACTTCCCGAGTGTCATAACTCGGTGTTTTTCGTGGGTCACCGCTGTTGATCCTGGTGTACAGGAGTTACAGTGGTGGGCGTGTGGGCGGGATTAGTCCCATACATAAAAAAAGTACCCAAAAGGAATAATCTGAGGTGACTTCCTTAAAATTTTACGACGATTATTTTCTTCTGGAAGTGTTTTCTTAGAAGCAAGAAATCCTGACCTGACAGAGAACTATTGGGCACCTTTGGACGACACAAAGTTTCAAAAGCGAAACGATTCTAGCAAATTTAAACTAAGACGAAAGGCAAAATTAAAGATTTTACTGATTAAAATGTTATTTTGTATAAATGTACCTACATTGGATCATCAGCAGCATTTAACAGTCCACTGCTGGACATAGGCCTCAGGAGAAAGGTGGTTCAACAGTTGGATGTTTGACTATAATTGAATGAAGTGTTGTTGACACAGCAACAAATTTTAAAGAAGAAAAATCTCCACAGATCCTTGAATAGGTAAAGTGACGTTCGTGGGAAATTGATGCTGACGATTTAAAAAAAATACAATAATATTAATTCAAAGGAAGGTCAACCAGAATGAAGCACGAACTCGTTATATATGTACATACTCACGATTTGAAATACGGAGTTTTGAATAAATAGTTACTATTACATTTTTAAACTTATTTTCGTTCAATACTCGATGAGCTTGTATCGCCTACATCAATATGATAACATTTTGAATGAGATAATCAAATTGTATTTTTTTCTTTTTTTTAGGGTTCCGTAGTTCACGTCTCGGAACCATTATAGTTTTGTCATGTACGTCCGTCCGTCCTTCCAAACGGTTAGTGCTAGAAAGACTTAGAACTTTGCATGGATATTTATTCACTCTTTCTTATAGCTATTACAAAAATACAAGCGATTGTTACAAATCCTTACATTTGTAGGTTAACGTCGGCAACCATAATAGTATTAAACTGTGCTATAGCTGCCAAAGCAAGCTATAGCTGCATTTATATACTAGCTTTTGCACGCGGCTTCGCTCACGCATACTTTCATCTACTAGGGGTAGAATTTTAAAAAATCCTTTCTTAGTGCCCACTTACGTTGTATAAAGAACCTACATGCAAAATTTCAGGATTCTAGGTTCAGCGGTTTGGGCTGTGCGTTGATCTCTTGGTACGTCAGTCAGTCAAATTACTCTTTTATACATATAGATATAGAAGATTTACTACGACGACAGTTTTAAAATCAAATCACAAATTATTTTTTGGGGTACCTCCCCTACACATAAAGTGGGGATGTTTTTTTTTCTCGCGTGTGGATATCCCATAGTTTGGGGTATCATAAGATGGGTCTTTTAAAAATATTGCGATGTTGCTTAGACTTTTTTTTATTTAGGTATCCGTTTGTGTCATATTCAACTTTAAAGCGCATTTTTTTGTTGAAATAGTGCGTCCCCCGCTCTAAAAGCTAAATGGCAGGCTCGAAAAGTATGAAAAGATCCATGATTGTAGTCTATGTGATGAAATTAGAAGGAAAATTATAACAGCTTAGATAACTTTGTTAGTTCAGGAGTTATAAACGCCTAACTTGGAAAACTTCGTACAAAAATAACGAAATAATAAGTAAACATTATTCAGTCATACATAATGTATATATATGTACCAATCCCGCCGTCTGAATCCACGTGCTATTATGAGTAACTATGGAACCATATTCTATGCGTGGCCTGACACGCACTTGACCGGTATTTTTTATTATATTTCCCACCGTTTAAACTTGCCCTGGACTCTCACAAATATTTAAATAAGGCAAATTGGTCCAGCGTTTTTCGAGTTTCAGTGCGACTAACAAACAGCATTTCATTTTTAATATTTAGTTTTACTAAACAGTGAAAGTTTTCCCACAATACATTTAACAGTTTCTTAGTTTTTAGTGGGTCTTGTTATTTACAATATATTGTACTTGCCTACCTACATAACAAATATATTTTAAAATTCATCAAAATAAATTCATATATTAAAATAAATTTATTTTCAATTTTTAATTTATTATCATTCTAGTGTGATTTTTTTATGCAAATTTGTAATCTATGCTAATATTTCCACATTAATGAGTTGGTTTGGTTGAACGTGCTAATCTCGCTTACTATGTATTTTTAAATTGTTAAATTATTTCAGTAATTGGTAACCCTATTTATCGACGAAGGTTACAGTCCATATAACTTAACGCTACCACCAAAAACAGCTAAGCATACATTAGACTGCAGACTTTAAGCGGTCGCAAGTCGCTTTCCACTGCGCAAGTGTTGTGGGCGCCAACACTGTGTGATCCACAAATTGTTGTTCTGAGTCTGGGTGTTCTTTGTGTCCGTTTCATGTGTGTTTGTAAAGCCCCCCGAGAAACAGGATGTATACACCTAATGCGGGAGTTGTCTTTTTCAAGAAGAAATAAAATGAAAAAAGTTGCAAAAATGTACCCCTTAAATTAAGTCGATACTGAATTTGCACAGGTTCGTTTATATGTTCGTGTATTATATATGTACTAAGGTACATTAACTGATCCTACGTAACATCCAGGAGGATTTGGCACCATAGACCACATACACACTGTGAGGCAGATCATACAGAAGACTCAGGAGTACAATCAGCCTTTGTGTCTAGTTTTTGTGGACTATGAAAAGGCATTTGATTTTGTCGAGACCTGGTCTGTTCTGGACTCCTTGCAGCGGAGCCAAGTTGATTTCCGATACATCGAGGTGTTGAAGAGCTTGTATGATGCCGCAACTATGTCCGTCCAAGTACAGAATAGTCAAACGAGACAGATTCCTTTGCATCGAGGAGTAAGACAGGGGGATGTAATATCCCCGAAACTGTTTACAAATGCATTAGAGGACGTCTTCAAGACTCTAAACTGGAACGGGCGGGGCATCAATATAAACGGCGAATACATATCGCACTTAAGGTTTGCCGATGATATCGTTATCATAGCAGAATCGCTGCAGGAAGTTCAAGAGATGCTGCACAGTCTAAATGAATCCTCCCAACGAATTGGTCTCCGGATGAACCTGAGCAAGACGAAGGTCATGTGCAATGACCTCGTCACTCCGGGACAAGTAGTCATTGATGGCAAGCCTCTCGAAGTTGTCAAGGAATATATCTATCTCGGGCAACTAATGCAGTTGGGTAGATACAACTTCAAGAAGGAAGCCGATAGGAGGATCCAGTTGGGATGGGCAGCGTTTAAGAAGTTAAACAACATATTTTCGTCGGATATACCACAGAGCCTGAAGACGAAAGTCTTCAACCAGTGCGTCCTCCCAGTAATGACGTACGGTGCTGAGACGTGGACATTGACCATGGGATTAATCCAGAAGCTCAAAGTCGCTCAGCGTGCCATGGAAAGAGCTATGCTTGGAGTCTCTCTGAAGGACAAAATTCGTAATGAAGTAATCCGTCAGAGAACCAAAGTGACCGACATAGCTCTGAAAGTTGGTAGGATGAAGTGGCAATGGGCTGGTCACATATGTCGAAGGACAGACAACCGCTGGAGTAAGCGTGTTTTAGAGTGGAGACCGCGTCTTGGCAAACGTAGTGTGGGACGCCCTCTGGCCAGATGGCGGGACGACTTACGTAAGAGGGCTGGCAGCGACTGGATGCAGAAAGCAACAGACCGGGCTCTGTGGTGTTCCTTGGGAGAGGCCTATGTCCAGCAGTGGACTGCAACGCGCTGATGATGATGACGTAACATCGTCAGTGTCTCTTTTCAATCATGATCTGCTCTTATTGTTATAACCGTGATGATAAATCCTATTTTAGGCACGTCAGGAAAACACACATCGAAAAAAGGAGTTCATTTTGGAGTCCATCGAGAGCACGTGACACGAAAATGATTTATAACAGGTAGGTATTTTCCTCTAATTGAAGGAATTATTGAAGGACTTTCTATGGTACAGGTTACGTGTTAAACTCCTGTATTGCCTGTTTGCCACAAGAACTGTTTCGTTCTACCCGTCACGTCTCAACAAAGGTTAAAAGATGCAATAAAGATGAGATATAAGATGATACTGTGGAGGAAGAAAGATGACAATTGTTTATATCGCCCGACCTTTATCGTAAGTGGGAACAGTCACGATAAAACGTCTGATTCTCCGTTCAATTGGGTCGTAACGTGGTATTATATAGGCTATAAACTTGATCAATAAACAGTCTATCTAAGAATAAAAGATTTTTACAAATCGGACCGGCAGAACTTGAGGTTGTCGCGTGCATGACAAAAACAATCATTAAAACTGATTTCCCTGTTGGTCTAGTGGTGTGATAACTTGATTGTTAAGTAAGAGATCGTGAGTTCGGGACACCCTGGACAAGTCTAAGTTTACCTGTTTTTAGATTCGTCTTATTCACGATGCAATTATTTAAAAGGTTACGATGCCTTCTAATTCCTGATGTTTCGAACTGGTTATACCGCTCGCGGTCACTGGTAGACTGAATTTTAATAAATTATTTTATCGCTTATAAGTCCAGCTGTATAACAATAATCACAAATCTTAACAAAAAAAAAACCGACTTTTGGCCTGCCAAAATGACTCTACTCTGCCTGATGGAAAGCATAAGCAGAATCCACGAGTGGTGGCCACCATACTCATTGCGAATACAACAATGCAGTATGGCGACCCACACTATGGCGGCCTAGTGATGCTTGTGCATCCTTTAGTCTAGTCAACAAGTATGGAACTTGTTGACTAGACTAATTGGGCCTCCGGTCTCGCACTCACCAACGAAACACAACAGCAAAAACGCTGTCATTTTACGTTGATTTTCTGTGCGAGGGTAGTACCGCCCCGGTCGAGCCGGCCCGTTCGTGCTAAAATCAGCGTGGCTCTACTACCTACTTCAATCTGGACCAAATTTTAATGGGACCATACGGGAATATTGAGTTATTCGTTAATTTGTCGCGTACATACATAATGCAAATTGAAGACTTATATGGTTTTCTCATGGATGACATGTCAGAACTGGACCAAATTTAAATGGGACCATTCGGGAAGCACCAGCTTTCAAATTAAAAAAGAATCATCAAAATCGGTTCACCCAGTCCAAAGCTATGAGGTAACAAACATTTAAAAAAAACAGTCGAATTGAGAACCTCCTCCTTTTTTGAAGTCGGTTGAAAACTAAGTCTAGTTGTAATTTATCTATATGTAGGTAAGTGTGTATTTAGAAATAGAAATAGAGTCCTGTTTTACCCTTTGTGTACGGAACCCTAAAAGTTGAAGATTTTAACATCTTGTCAAACCGTGACACATAAGAACCATAAAAATATATTATGCGTAAAAAATTACTTACCCATTTTCATCTTTGATTTTCTTCTTTCTGCCTCGTTTCTTGGGTTGGTTGAGCATCATCTGTTGCGGATGCATCAAGTGGTGATCGTGTGGATGGTGTTCATGCTCGTGGTGCATATGCGGAGGCACCGCATGGTGCTGGGGGCCTGCCAACATCGCACACATGGCATCCTCTTCAACGAACGAGTACGGATCCTCACATTCTCGCTTGATCCCATTATATAATATATCGTCCTCTCGCTTCTGTAAAGGCCCCCCATATTGCTGGTGGGGCTGATGCTGACTCATGTCGTACGGCATTTCTGGTTCGCGCTTAAACCCGTAGTGGTCGCCGCCATATTTTGGAAAAGGGAAGTGTTGGTAGTGTTGTGGTTCTGGTTGGTGTGGAGGCGGTGGCGCCGGAGGTTCAAAGTGCCTGTAAGGCTCGGGTTCAGGCTCGTAGTGGCGCATGAGCGGTTCGTACGGCGGGTCGGGTGGCGGGGAGGGCTCGGCGGGCGGCGCGGGCGAGCCCTCCGCGCTCGAGGGCTTGCGACGCGCCGCCTCGCCGCTGTTACTCGTCTCGTACCCGTCGTCTTGGTTCTCCGTCGGCTTTGGCTTCTCTTCGCCCTCCTCCCTGGAAGCATACAAAATACGCACATTTTAGAGAGGGCTTTGAATAACACTAAGACGGAACTTCAAATTTTAAGACATTTTCGTGTAATAAATTTGCGTGGATAAATTGACCAGAATGAAGAATCAGAAAAAAGTCATTTTCTTATACAAACATGTACCTATATGGTGCGTGTAATAATAGTAGTATGTGTGTGTGGATTCATGAGGTTTAAAGAAAACAAGACGTCAGTATTCTTAATTCTACAAGTTGCCGTGGCTAACTATTTCGATAGCAAAATATACGCAGAAAGAATGTGAGTGCAAGAACGGAGCTCACCCAAACCTTACACAAACAAGAATCATTAGGTATTCAATACCCCAAAAAATCGTCTCTTTTTGTAAGCTTCCGAAATTACGAATAGAACTTCGATGTCGATAGACTTATACACGTGTTGTACGAAACGATACAATCAACAAACAGGTTAAACTATTAATGCAAATTAACTGCTCAATCTTACCAGTATTCATGTTGAAAATACATTTATGCAGTTATAATGTAAAAAAGGATATCTGATCCTTAGTATAAATAGAAGTTCTTTCTAAAAAGATTTTATAGAGTTTTTGGTTCGTTTTTTTTTTACATATGCTCTGGAAAGTATGAGCAGAATCCAAGAGTGATGGTCACCATACTGATTGCGAATGCAGACTATGATATGACTATGTTGGAACATTCTGAAGAACACGCTTCAAATATTTCATTAAGTGCAAAAGATAAGTAGGAATTGTTCGCATTGTAAAGATTTCATAAGTATAGACGATTACATCTTAGCAGACTAACTAATTTACTAAATATTTCGGCTTGGTTCTTGCTACAAAATGCGGCACCGTGGCACAACAAAATGTAGCAAGATAAGTAGGTACGGACGGACGTAATGGTTGAAAGGGAAGGGTACCGCCCTTCACCCCTCAGTGGTCGAAAGATCCGGAGAAAAGGGTCGATGGTTCCTTGTTGTTAGCAGTTAGTTTTTACAAATAAGGGGCTCTTCACATAAGACTCTTTTAATTTCGGTGATTTTGTAAGTGTGGACGTCAATAGTATGATACTTTTATTACGGTTGTTTGTACGCCGATTTTTGAAAGGCACTTATTTCTAAGCGCCACTATTATGTAAAATTTGACGATTCGAATGGTATGTTATACTAAGGTAGCAACTTGAGTCGTTTGGAAAGAAATATCTTTAGAGCGTCGTAATAAATCACAAGAATTTCGAAGGACATATATTTGTATTGTCATGCGACATGAAAGTGTCGGAAGCGGTCGTCCACGGCGATCTTTTATCGACTAAATTGATGATGTTCTGAAAATCACCAAGAACCCACGAGCATGCAAGCAGCGATTGATGAAAAAGAGAAGTATCAAGAACCGTAGTAAGTGCAGATCAATGTCTCTGCCTGCCTACCCCTCTGGGAAATAGCGATAAATAAACTCTATGTATGTAATTCAAAGGACATGAAATACAAAAAGTAATGAAAATTGGGAGCAGTGTCGAAAATGGCTAAGGATTGTGACTTGTGATTAAAATTCGTTTGTTGACGATACATTGTAACTTTATCTGCATTGAGTTGCAATTATGTTATTAATAAGACAGAGTTCGCCATCGTCTTCAAAAATAAAATCATAAACAATCGAAAAAACCATAAACAGTTTGTTAGATAAATTAAGTAATGCAGTTAGTAATAATAATTCATTACGAATTTTGATGTTAATGCGATTTTATTATTCGGACGCAGCTTACAAAGTTTCTTACGGTGGCAGGCCTTAAATTAATTTGGTTTTTATGTCCGACAGTAAAATAAAACAGTGATTTTCGGTATATTTATTAAAAGAGTTGACATAAATTGAACATAAAATCGCAGGTGGCAATGTACTTGGTGCTTTCCTTGATTTGTGACCTGGTATCACCGCTGCGTTGATAAACGTCACGTCTCCTGACAGACAACTGTTGTTTAATGGTTTATGGTCACGCAGTTGCTTATAATTCTCACGCGAACACTTCGTAACTGAAGCAAGCAATAGATCATAATGATTTTGAAGCTTCATCTTAGGTGAAAATACTCGTAAGACTATGTATGTTGAGTGGTTTTCTATTTTTTTACGTACCTAATTAGGGTTCCGTGCCAAAGGCAAAAAACTGAACCCTTATAGATTCCTCATGTCTGTCTGTCCGTCCGTCCGTCTGTCTGTCTGTCCGCCCGTATGTCACAGCCACTTTTTTCCGAAACTATAAGAACTATAATGTTGAAACTTGGTAAGTATTGGTAAGATTTTCACACAAAAATAGGAAAAAAAAACAATAAATTTTGGGAGTCCCCATACATAGAACTGAAACTCAAAAATTTTTTTTTTCATCAAATACCATACCAAAAATGATATTGAGGTGTCTAATATATTTTTTATCTAAACTGAATAGTTTGCGCGAGAGACACTTCCAAAGTGGTAAAATGTGTGTTACCCCCTGTAACTTCTAAAATAAGAGAATGATCAAACTAAAAAATATATATAATGTACATTACCATGTAAACTTCCACCGAAAATTGGTTTGAACGAAATCTAGTAAGTCGTTTTTTTTAATACGTCATAAATCGTAAACTGCAATTTACTTTTCATTCAATCAAAACAAATATAAAAATTAAAATCATATATATATGTTACTTGCTGCTTCGGAACCCTTCATGGGCGAGTCCGACTCGCACTTGGCCGCTTTTTTTCCTACATATTGTCATTCTTTGGGTATAGACTAATTAGAGCAAAGTCGTAGGCAGAAGTTAGTTCATTGGTATTTGTAGAAAGCGTCATACATTGCAGGATTGGCAGATTTATTCCAATCCTTTATGCTTCGGAAGGTAGCAGTATCCGAAATGGTTTATCATCTAATATATGTGTATATTTTCCTCATGTATACCTGTACATATATGTGTGATATATATGTATCACAAGTTACGCAATAATATCATACCAGGAATAAGGTTAACCAACTTCAGTTTTAACAAATTCTAAGGAAATTTAACTCAGGTTAATTTGAATTTGACGTATTTCAGATTGGATTATGGGTGACCACTAAAAGGAAATTGATTTATAACATGGACTGTCATAAATTATTAGAAATATTGGGTATATTTCTAAATGAGGCAGAAAAAGATATTGTTCAATTTTACACAGTAGGTACATTTGGGATTTTACAATCATACATAAAACGGACACACGGAACGACCAGTCAGAGAACAACAATTTGATGATCACATAAAGAGTGGTTGCTGGCTCAAAACCGTGCTAGTTTACACTTGGCAAAGCAGGAAACGGTGTGGCGACCGCTGTGAACACTAGGCCATACATGCAGTCAAGATTATAGGCTACTAGTTGACCCAGTAAACGTTGTTTTGCCATAAATATAAAAAATATTTAGGGGTGGATCACCCTTATCATTTAGGGGTATGAAAAATAGATGTTGGCCGATTCTCAGACCTGCCCGATATGCACAAAAAATTTCATAAAAATCGGTCCCGCCGTTTTGGAGGAGTTTGGTAACAAACACCGCGACGCGAGAATTTTATATATTAGATTTAAAACCATGCAAAAGTTTAGGGGAACGGGTAGTATTAAATAAAACCTAAATCCCAAGAATTTCGAATGATCGCAATCTGTTTTTAACCCCCGATCAAAAAGAGGGGTGTTATAAGTTTCACGTGTCTGTCTGTGGCACCATAGCGCCCGAACGGATGAAGCGATTTCAATTCAGTTTTTTGTATGAAAGGTGAGTTACGTGCGAGTGTTCTTAGACATGTTTCATAAAAATCGGTTGAGCCGTTTAAACGTTATGGGGGTGAAAGTGGGGAAGAGTAACCGAATGTCTGCAAAAATATCATCGAGTTGGGTGTCAAATGAAAGCGCATAACGTGTTTTTTACTTTTTAAAGGGAACTCAGGTAATTAAGTAGGGTTTTTTTTTTAAATTTGAGAATTTATAGTTATAAAAACAAAAAAATTAATCAAAATCTTCACAACTGATACTGTGATATCTCTTTCCCTAATCTTTTTTGTTCGATCCGTTTACCGTATCCCAATTATTTCCTTCCTTCCTTTGTCTCGTCTAAAATCGAGTACATTCCCATTGAAGGTTAGTGTCAGGCAGGTCGGCTTACCATAAAGTAATCAATCATTTAAAAATTCAGACACACACCAAATCAAGTTTTAAAAACGGCGGGAAAATGGTACTATCTGTTCCAAGATATTCCAAACAAAGACATACATTATGCATTTCATTCAAAGAAATTATTTCAACCGATTGACTGTCGACATGTCACGCGAAACTTGACCGTACAGATAAAACGATACGACACAAATTCCTTATGAAATTATTTAGATCAGCTGATCACACACGAGGTAAGACTCGCATCAGACACATTATACCACATGTAATAAACGGGCGGCGAGCGCCATTCATAAATATATGCTCACTTGAATTATTACTTACTATTATTGGAGTTGTAAACAAGTAGTAACCATTATTGGTTATTATGTAAGTATTTATGTACTATACGATGTTATTTGTTTATTTAAACGTTGATTTTAATGTTAATTTGTTTGATAAACGATCGCCCGCCGACGGAATATAGCTGTCTCGAATAAAAATATACAAGACGATATATGTTACATGTTTATACATATTGCTTTTTATTTTATAGTGTTTGATGGTAACGAAATTTATAGACTGGGTCGGGTTAGTTTACAAATTCTGTGTTTTTACCCGACTGCGAAAGGAGGGTTATGTTTTTCGAGTGTATGTATGTATTTATATTTCTTTGGCACGCCCTAGAGCCTAAACGGCTTGTCGTATTTTTATGTGAGTGGTGTCAATAGATTCGTCTTAGTCGTGAGAGTGACACTGGGTACATCAAAATTAATAAAAATAAAAAATAAAGATTTTTGGCGCCAAAAAGTAATATAAAAAAAATATGCTGTCAAAATACATCGAGTGTGGTATCAAAATAAATATTTTTTTACGGTGATTACGAATATATACAAAACTTATATGTTTTATTGTTAAATATTGACGCAGTCGGGTTTTTTATTTTTAATAATTTGGACTTGTTCGATATTAGCCCGTTGCCGCGTTGGTTAGAGATTCTTACTGCTAAAATAGGGGCCGTGGGTTTAGATTCCGTTCTAGTACTAGTTCTGTGTCTGTAATTCTATACTATTATATAAAGTTAGTTTTCTTACTTAGTTAGTTTACTATTATATAAACTAAAGTTGCGGATGTGGGCAAGAAGACTGCCAGATTAAAATGGAACTGGGCTGGACACGTATGTCGGATGAATCCGGACCGGTGGGCCAAGGTCGTCGTCGAACGCTGGGTGCCTCAGGGTGGACGCCGCCGACGAGGCAGACCCCGTAAAAGATGGCGCGACGATCTTGACGCCTATCGCAGAGACTGACCGGAACTGGCCTTGGATAGAGGGAAGTGGCTTGTCGCAGGGGAGGCCTTTGCCCAGCAGTGGTACACAGCAGGCTCATAAAAAAAAATATAAAGAGGTAAAGTTTGTGACATTGTAAGGGGTAATCTCTGGATCTACTGAACCGATTTTGAAAATTCTTTTACCAATAGAAGGCTACGTTATTTGTGAGTGACATAGGATATATAATAACCCGAAAAGTGGAAAGACTTTCGTGGTAGCCGGTTTTGCAAAGTCGGAGAAAAAAAGTTTACCGCCCAATGAAGTGGGCACGGGTCAGCAAGTCTATAATATGATGTATTTAGAAATACATTTTAGAATGAAACTCACTTGGACCTACTTATTCCACTATTTTAAATAGAGAATGCCATAAGGCGAAACCGATCAGGTGTAAATTTAATTAAAATAGTGGAATAAGTATAAGTGAGTTTCATTCTAAAATGTATTACAACAAGTTCCATCAAGTGCCGACAAACGAGAGTATAAATTACATATTTAGAATTGTTTAAGTTTATGGTATAGGCTTTGCCTAGTTAGGATCGTAATAATAGCCTGATGATCTTGTCCAAAAGAAATCAAACTGCAGTGAGTCCAAAGTCGTCGCTAAGACAATAAATTAGCTTATTAGTAGTGCTTATTAGTAACTATTTAAACATGAAGATGTTTAGAAAATAAAGGGACCACTATCGACAGTTGTGATTTTAGGTATTTTTAAATTATCATTTACAATTACATTACCGATCACGGCGATCACCACTATCGACAGTTGTGATTTAAGGTATTTTTAATTATCATTTACAATTACATTACCTATCATTGCGAACATACGCCAGTCGAAACTTCTAAATTAAAGTTGAAATGCTCGTTTAGGGCTCCCCCAAATAACTGCGAATTCGCAACGCATCGCAAATATCTGCGAGCTCGCATGAATGCACCGCAAGAACTTCACGCTGCATCGCATCGCAGTTTTTTTTTATATAATAAAAGGGGCAAACTAGCTGACGTATCGCCTGATGGTAAGCGATTACCGCCGCCCATGGACACCCGCAACACCAGAGGCGTCACAAATGCGTTGCCGGCCTTGGGGATGGGGAGAGGGAAGGGGGGAGGGGTTGGGGTCTGGGCCTCCGGTATCCTCACTTACTCGGTGAAACACAGCGTAGGCGCTGTTTCACACCAGTTTTCTATGAGGCCGTGGTATCACTCTGGTCGAGCCGGCCCATGCATGCCGAAGCGTGGCTCTCCCACGGTAAAATAAAAATACATAACGGCATCTACACAAATACAATCTATCTCTCTATGGAATATATATCTATCTGATAGATGGATAGATTAGTCGGGACTTAAAGCGATAGTAAAATTACACATTACGTCTTTACGGTACGGTTTTATTTTTATATACACACATCAAAAGTGTCTAGGGATCAACATATGTGTCTAGGGATCAACATATATTTTTGCAATAACTTTTCTCCTGATTGATATTAATTAAAATTTTCTTTAAGGATTCATCAAATAAAGTGTTTTCGTTTGTCACAGTAACGATAAACCAAGTCACCTTTGCATTAATAAAAAAAATTGCCATTTTCCTAATAAAAGGATTTTTGACATTTGAACCACTAACATTAAAGTTCGAAAAAAAGACTGAAATAACAGTTTTCTTTAAAATTTTATTAGGTAACTTAAACAATTAATAATCCGTGTTTCTACCGCGAACACTAACACAAGAACATCGGTTTGGCATACTCAAAATGAGTTCATCCAAATCACGCTGTGGAATGGCCGCCCATGTTCGTTGCAACAACAAAAAAAGGTCTTCTTGCGACTGGATACCCTCCATATTCGGCAGAGCTCTTCTCTGTAGCATATCCCATGCATGCTCAATCGGGTTCAAGTCTGGCGACTGAGCAGGCCAGGGCCAAAGCCACATCTCAATCTCAAGAAATCCGCATAAAAATGCTTGATCCCTAGACACTTTTGATGTGTGTATTTATTTTCGGTAGCCTTTATTAAACTAAACAGGAAAACATAATTACTTGTATTGCTTTTCATTTTTCATTGACCTATTTCTGTATAAGTATAATTGATTTATTATATATTTATATGTAAGAAAATACAGTATGCTTTTGTAAATTGTTAGTTCTGATATCGTTTTATTTTACAATATTGCGGGGAAACGAGTACATGGTCTGATGGTAAGTGCCTATCGCCGTTCGTGTTGTTACTGGCCTTTTAGGAGTTTAACTCTTTTATTAGAGGTTTACCAACAGAAATATAAATTAATCGTGAGTGTCATGGGGTTTATGTTAACTCAAAAACCGGCCAAGTGCGTTTTAAGCCACGCATAGAATAGGGTTCCGTAATTTGTACGAAGTTTTTCAAGTGAGCGAATTTTACAAGTTAGACCTCTATAAATCCTGAACTTAACAACGTTACTTGTACAGTTATAGTTTTTTTCGAAGTTCATCAATTGGACTACCATCATTAATTTTTTAAGATTTTTCGAGCTAGTCGTTTAGCTTATAGAGGGGGAGGGGCACTTTAAAAAAAAGCGCTTTAAAGTTGAATATCTCTCAAAATGATAACATAGCCAAATAAAAAAAACAATTTTTTCCCACTAAAAAGTTGTCTAAATTTTGGAAAAAGTAATAGTCGGTAGGTGCAAGATCTGGTGGGTATGGCGGATGAGGGAGAGCTTCCAACCCCAGCTCTTGCAGCTGCTTCACGACAACGCGCGACCCCATACTGCGCAACAGACAGTCTCCAAGCTGCAAGAGCTGGGGTTGGAAGCTCTCCCTCATCCGCCATACTCACCAGACCTTGAACCTACCTATGACCTATGACTATTACTTTTCCAAAATTTAGACAACTTTTTAGTGGGTAAAAATTTCAATTCCCGAGAGGCAGTACAAAATGCCTTTGAAGAGTTTGTTGCCTCCCGTCCAGCTGATTTTTACAAGCAGGGCATCAATAAACTGCCAATGCGTTGGCAAAAAAAAGTTTGAAAAAATAAGTACTTTCACTTATTTTTTTTTTTTTTTTATGTATGGCCCGCCATAATGACTCTACTCTGCCTGATGGAAAGCATAAGCAGAATCCAAGAGTGGTGGTCACCATACTCACTGCGAATGCAGACAATGCAGCATGGCGACCCACACCATGGCGGCCTAGTGATGCTTCTGCATCTTTTAGTCTAGTCAACAAGTATGGAACTTGATGACTAGACTATATGGGCCTCCGGTCTCGCACTCACCAACGAAACACGACAGCACTGCTGCTGTCATTTTACGTTGATTTTCTGTGCGAGGGTAGTACCGCCCCGGTCGAGCCGGCCCATGCGTGCTGAAATCAGCGTGGCTCTACTACCTAGAGATTGCATACAAAACGGCAATTTCATAGGTAAAGACCTATTATTAAATACGTATTGCTTGACGTTGGGACTACAATGCACCGGCTGCGGTCACAGCCAGTGACCACGGCAAATGCTGATGGCGGTAATTCAACATGCTCAAGCTCATACATATTTATATATCACTAGCAATCCGCCCCGGCTTCGCACGGGCTCTTTACGGATAATCTATACTTATATTATAAAGCTGAAGAGTTTGTTTGTTTGTTTGAACGCGCTAATCTCAGTAACCGCTGGTCCGATTTGAAAAATTCTTTCAGTGTTGGATAGCCCATTTATCGAGGAAGGCTATGTATCATCACGCTAAGACCAATAGGAGCGGAGCAGCAATGAAGCATGTTTCAAAAACGGGGGAAAATTATCACGCTACGGTCAATAGGAGACGCAAACGAGGTTGCGTGGGTCAGCTAGTGTTATATAACGAATGTAACCCCGAGATGTGCGGCTAAATTTTACCAAAATCTTCAACAAATATCGTTATATTTTAGCCAATATACTCACTTAACATTTAGTGTTAGTTTCATTTCAATCCGTTCATATATATGTTTAATAGTTATATTGATTTAAAATATCACCGTGATAACCGACATTTACGCGGGCGGAGTCGCAGGCAAGAGCTAGTAGAATAATAAATCTAAATTGGTACAATCAGTACCAGTTTACAGTAGTTATTTTTCCTCAGTGTTATGGCAAAGACGTCGATCTTCTTTGGATTTCTGTTCGTCTTTACGTCGTATGTCTTTTTAGTTTGATATTTTACGACATTCTAAGCTGTAGATGGGGTAGTAATCGTTTGATCGCCACTACTTTGGGGTTCAAAATCAACCCCATGAGGACGGAGGGTTGGATATTGTTGCGGTTAGGGATTTTGTTCAAACATTTATATTACATTGAAGAGTGTTAGGGTTTCTAATAGGTAGTTTAAATAATATAAATAACTCATTTATTCATTACTAGCGGACCCATGCAACCTCATTTGCGTCTCCTATTATGCGTAGCGTGATCATTCTCCCCCGTTTTTGAAACATTCTTCATTGGTAATCCATTTGAAAAATGATTTTGGTCTTAGCGTGATGATATATAGCTTTCCTCGATAAATGGGCTATTTAACACTAAAATCATTTTTCAAATCGGGGCAGTAGTTCCTGAGATTATCGCGTTCAAGCAAACAAACTCTTCGGCTTTATAATATATTAGTATAGGTACATCATGCACTCAGGTGCATTGAAGAACATGCCTAAGGCATTCTCTACCAGTCAACCTTTAGGTGATGCAGTGAAAATTAGAAGTAGTAGTATACCATTTTTTTCTTTTAACAAATAAATATTTCGGACGGCTCTAAATGTTTTTATATGAACAGAGTTGGTAGAAACTTGTTAAAATCGTTATTATTAAAACAAATTACAAACCGGCCATTTAAATTTGTATAATATTCATATATCCAAATTCACTCTCACAATTAATTCGATTGTCAATAATACGTAAATACTTCAAGCCGTTTAGACTATAGAGTTTACACAGACATACACTCGAAAAACAACCCGCTTTCAGACTTCAGACAGACCCACTTAAAAGTGTTTTACAAATACATACTCTATTACTTTCCTAGTCCGTCAAAGAATTAGCAAGTAGAATAGATGTCCGGTCCGTAACTAATTTGTTGATTTGCAGTATAACAAATGGAGCTGTCTAGCAATTTGTCATTCAAATTTGTTGCTTCTTTCATTTTTAAACATATGACCGACTACCAGTGATTTACGTAAAATGTGAACTTTATGAACAAAACTAGTTCGTGAATGATATTCCTATTCTTTCCTATCACACGCTTCCCATTCTTCTTGTTACACGCTTCCGTCCCTTTCCAACTTTGGAGAGTCTATTGATCTTGTTGTTAGTGATGCTTACTTTTTTTATATAATAGGCGGGCAAACGAGCAGACGTATCGCCTGATGGTAAGCGATTACCGCCGCCCATGGACAACTGCAACACCAGAGGCGTCACAAGTGCGTTGCCGGCCTTTGGGAGATGGGAAAGGGGAAATAGGGAGAGGGTATTGGGGTATGGGCCTTCGGTATCCTCACTCACTCGGTGAAACACAGCGCAAGCACCATTTCACACCGGTTTTCTGTGAGGCCGTGGTATGACTCCGGTCGAGCCGGCCCATTTATGCCGAAGCGTAGCGTAGGCCGAAGGTAGTAGTTTTGATTCGATTGAGAACTAAGTATATTTTATCAGCAGTGGGGTTACTATTGGTTTTTTTTTAAGTGTGAAGACCTAGGGTCGTCACCCCATCAGGGTTTACGGCAAGGTGATGCGGAATCGAATCGACTAATCACTCTACGCCTCAAATAAGAGAGATTCGGGAACAGTCAATAGCGGCCTGCCATTAATAGCGCGGGTAACATACATACCTATATAAGGTCACGCCTATTTCCACAATTGATATTCACTTACAACGGTCCTGACATACCTCTTTTATGCGGGTACCACATTTTGATTGAAATTCAAAATCATTTAATTAAGACACTAAGTGACATTTATGAACGTTAAATTGAAGCTACAGCTAAAAAATAATAGATCGACACAAACAACCGCTACAGATGTGCTGTCTGTATTGTCAAGGTGAATTAGGTGAAAACACCAAAATCCACTGCCTGTTTGTGTCGATCTATAACTTCCAGTTCAAAATGCGTAGAGCCTTATGAGAAGAATACTGGCAAAGAAACTCATGGCCACTCTTTTTAAAAGTCAAATTAACTCACACAGGTCTGGTTGCTATAGCACACGGTTTACATAGCTTGGAATCAGACTAGCGTGTGCGAGATGTGTCAAGTTATCGTTTCCAACTTCAAGAAAGCGAGAGTATATATTACACATGAACCAGAGAAAGCTTCAAAACTATAACTCGACTACGTAAACACTACTGATACAATTTATATAGTCTATGTCGTCCGGGCCAATATTACGCATCTATTGACACCTCATTCATTCAAATCTGTTCAGTAGTTCAGGCGCTACTGCAGAACATACAAAGACTGCCAAAATCATTACCACTCTTTTGGCTTCGCACTTAGTCGGGTAAAAACTATCTTGACCTGATAAATCAACTACCGTAGTTCTAGAAGGTATGTATTTTCATTTATTTTATTATATTAAAGTGTCATAAAACAGTATGTCTTCATTATCAGCTTTCAAAGAAAAATTTTCGCGAGTATTTCTCGACATCTACGTTCATTTGTGAGTCAATTTTAATAATGATTTTTTAAATTGAATTAGCTCTCACGGTTAAAATATTTTACTTCCAAAGGAGGGAAATTAGGGGATATAGAATACATGTTTTTACTTAAAAATATATTAGGATTTAGAGGCACTGAAATTCGGTTATCATTTTCTTAATAGTTTTTTTTTTTTGAATGGATATAATATGTCAAAAACTCCTTTCCCAAGAGGGACATATAACCAGACCACCAGTGCTAAACAGTGCTCGATATGTCAGCTGATGATGATGATAATGGATGTCAAAGTTATGCCCCTCCTCCATTTTTATACTATTTTACTAATAGCATAAAAATATATATATTAAGTAATACATTAGCATAAAAACATATAAACAATTTATTAAAATTTTAAATATTCTTAAAATCCGTTCAGCAGTTTAGAGGAATTTAGCATGTGTGTAGACATGCGTAAAGCAATGTACACTATGCAATACTACTACGGCTTTTGAAGCATATATCAAAATACAACCATAATAAAATTACCTTGGCAATGATAAAATACACCATTTATAAATTTAACGATACTTTATGCAGTGTTTACAAACAGATTCAGAAAAAAATGTTCTATATTTGTATACGTACATTATTTATGATTAATAGGATCACAAAACAGTTTTTTATCGTGTCTAGTATATGTATAGTTTTAATATTATACGAATACTTGTGTCAGTCAGTCATGGCCGACTATAGGTAGCTATATGTACGTACAAAGGTCGTCGAAGCGCTCAGTCAGCCACCCTCGGGCACGCCGAGAGAACGCCCCTGCCTCCCGCACTTCTCCCATCTCTCTCTAATTTTCAAGTCTTTTAGCATGTCTCGCTTGCACGCAGAATATAACAAGAAAAAGCCAGTGGGATTTGGGTATAGATTACGAACGGGTGTGCATGCATTCACGCGCAGTACCCGGAGAAGACCAAGTACATTGACCTACTTCTCTTCAAGATAACGAGCTGCAGATATCGACTTCATGATTAAACTACGCCGCCACTCGCATTGTGATAACTCAGTAAGCGTATGTACACTACCTACGTATATATAGATCGTGTATGTTCGTTGTAGTGCGGGCTTATACTTACATATGTATGTATATAGTATATGTTTCATCGCCGACGAGACTCAACGTAGGAACGCTTTATCTCACCCGTCGGTTGCTAGCAGCTCAATATAACTTGGTTTCTGTGGCATATTAGTTCAAAACCATGTTTATCTGACCTACGTTGCCAAACTCTTATTGACCCGCTTGGAAGCAGAAATAGTTTGTTACTCGACTGCCGCGTAACTAAAAGGAGGGTTATGTCGAAGAGAATTTCGTAGCTGTACGGATATGTTAACCTAAATAAGTTACTGTCGGAAATAAAGATATCCAAAAGACACTACATATATAATACAGACATAGAGAAAACGCTACTGTATACGTCTCCATGACACATCTTTGTATTCTTAAAGGAAAATGAAAAAAAAATAGCTGTATTTGTTTATGTCCTAAACGAACTGCTACAAAAAGACATACCTATACAAACATTCGGAATACCTCACTCAGAATCAAAAGCAAAAAAAACAGGTGTTTCCTGTGAGGCGGTACTGTGGTGTATCACTCCAAGCGAGCCCAAATGTACGAGTTACTTTATAGCTTTTACAAGCCATTATAATAACAATCAATAAAGTTTACAAAAGAGACAGAAGGCATAAAAATATAAGTTTTAAGTTCACGTTACAGGTACGCCATTCTGAATATCCCAACCTTTTAACCGACACTCCATAATATATCCGTAAATTCGTTTGAAGCAAGCATTTCTTACTATTTGATATTTCCCTTCCTACCTTCCATTTCTTTGTACTCTTAGTTACTCGGCAAAATGTGGTGGCAAAGTACGCTTCTGACTACCCTTTCGGTCTAATAAATGACAGTGTATTACTTAAATAATGATATGATAAAGAAGTCTTTAATCATCTAAAACTCAAAGTAAATAAAAACTCTCTTAGAAGATTATAAATGTATGTCAATTTTGCACTAGATTCTATTATCTGCTGCCCGTTAACGAATCGATTAATGGATAATCGATCTTGCAACAGTCGATTTAACTGAGAATCGATTTTTTGCACTCAAAATTCAAATTTTACTAATTTTAAAGCGTACACTTGATGTTCACTATTTTAGAATATACCTAGAAGGTAAATGTGCAGACGACCAGCCGGTCAGTATCACTATCTCTTCTTTGATAGGGAGAAAAAACTTTCCTCAAATATCCAGTATGATCCAGATTTAAAGCAACGCAACGTTGTTCCAATGTTAGTGATGATATATGTGCGAGACTCGCTAGTACAGCCTAGCATAAGTCGAACACAGCCAAGTTCGTATTACTCCGTATCTGCTGTGCTGAAGAGAACTCGCTTCTGATGATCACTTCACATACGAACAATTGAAACTAATAGGCCCTGGTATTATTAGTTAGGGTATCAATTGTTTTTAAGGGGAATTCCAAGCGAAACTTACCCGAGTAGTCTTGGGCACAATTTCTAGTAGACGCTTATTTTCCAATTATTTCGTCTAGTTTTACCACAAAATTGCAGTGGCAATGAAATCCTCCAGGACTCACGATTGTGTTGCTGCCTTTTTTATTAATCCAACTAGTTGACCTGCGCAAAATCATGTACACCTCTCAAAACAATTTTTTTACCTTTTCATTACATTGCTATTATAATTTTATTTGCCAAAATGATACCGAATTTACCTTTTGCGTTAGGTAACTAAAATATATTTATTTAAATTCACTTGTTCGTAGTACGTGATGTGTTATTTATAATGGCTCGCAATTGAGCCTGGACACTTCCTCAAGCAGATAATATTATGTATGTATCATATGTAAATATGGTCCTTACCAACGTTGTATGGAAGTGGTGTGTCATCGATTTTTGCATATGTTATATATTTATAACATTACGTTGGACATTAATATTAAATAGACGAGAAAACCTACTAAAGACACGTGACCGACAACGTCTACTTGTAACAGAACTATATCTTTCTCCATCGTCCTTGAAACTATATGGTATTGCGGACATGTGCATTTTCGTCTGCTACCCTCATTTTTTTTTTACTTTTTGAATCACTTTTCACTAGGTAGCGTAATTTTACATAGCCTACAGTCTTCCTTGATAAATTTCTTAACCGTCACTAAAATACATTTTGAATTCGATGACATGATCACCCAAACAAACAATAGCACCTCAAGTTATTTCATCAGCTCAAGCTTCATCTTAATCATATTAGTATTCATTTTCAAGATTTTATCTATTTCTGTTCATTAAGACACAAAGGTCGTATCGAAAACAAAACGAGAATGATGGGCAATATCACTAAAACATCTACAAAATGAAGTTAATCAAGTAAAAATTCTTAATTATTGAATTAAATTCTTGCAGTATGTTAACCCTGGAGGACAATGTTATATCGCTAGCAATATGTATTATTTGATTCATGAAGTTTAAAAACTTTCGTCAATAACGGTATTATTATCTGGCAACTTTGTGGCAAAAAACTAAAGTCACAGATGCATGACCGGAAGTACAACTCTAACCGCCTACACGATACGTCTAGGTGGGCTATTGGTTGTCACAGTTTATTAGTAACCATTTCCTTTTTAAACTCGTTTTAAATATTATTTTAGTCAAGTTCAAAATCTATGCATATGAAATTACCTAACTTGTCTGGTTGATTCATCAACGCAAATCTTAGACCGTTGGTGCTACAAATTTTGTCCGTTGGTGTTTATGTTAGCCCCACTAAGAAAGGATTTTTGAATTTCACCCCTAAGGGGAGAACCGTTGCATTATTATTAACTAGTCTCCTATTGCCCGTAGCGTAATAATTTTCCCCCGTTTTTGTAACATTCTTCATTGGTGCTCCGCTCCTATTGGTCTTAGCGTGATGATATATAGCCTTCCTCGATAACACTGTTTTTTTTTTCAGATTCCTGAGATTCGCGCGTTCAAACAAACAAACTCTTCAGATTTATATATTAGTAGATTCGTAATACGGAATAAGCGATAATCTCCTTAGAAAGGAGATATTGGGCTTCCTGGGCGGGAATAGAACTCATGACTAACTTAGCAGTAAGATATCTAACCACTACGACTGTCTATAAAATAAAACTTACATATCCTTAGTTTTATATTTTAGAACTTCCGTCCGGCAAATCTTGGTTACCGTTGTGTTAATACAGGAAAAAAAGCAATGTCCGGTCACCGGTTAAGCTGTCACTCGATAACCAACATGTTTAGAAACTTACTTTCATCCAGTTTAATATTATTTATACAAATTTTTGTTTGTTTTTTACACACTTACGTCTAAACTACTCCACGTATTAGCATACATGTCTTAATAGTAATGACTGTCTATTACTAATAACTGTTTTAACTAACTTTTAACCATCGCATTTAATCTATACATTAATACGTGAAGCATAAAATTGTGTACCCCTTTTTACGAAAATTATGCGAACCGAGGAGTTTGAAATTGCATGGCACAGTTAAAATTTATATGGAGAAGTGCTGAAATATATAAAAAGAATGTTCAAATTAAGACCACTGGGCAACCATTAGTTTATATATTTATTAATACGTGAAGGAAAAACGTTGTAGGGACCCCTTTTAACGAAAAATATGCGAATGAAGAAGTATGAGGCACAGTTAAACTTTATATGAAGAAGTGCAGAAAGCTAACAAACTAATGGTCGAAATTTGACCACTGGGCGACCACTAGTACTTAAATATAATTATGTTTACGGCAATTTACACCCTCACTATAGGTTCTTAGTACACAAAGTCTGTTAAAAAGTAATACTTACATGGCTTTTGAGGGTGTCGTCTGAAAACCAATCGTGCACGGACTGCGTTAAGCATTTAGCTGAGATGGTGACCCGTTCTGGTTCACATTTTTGTGCAAATCCCCGGCTAATTTACAACAATATTGTCCTTATGTACTGTATAATTGTGTGTCTGCATTGTATGGTTTAGTAGCATGATGCCTATGTGGGTTACGAATTAACAATTTTCATCCATTTCATTCATTTATTTTTAAACTACTGAACGGTTTTTTTGGACCGATTGTATTTTTAATAATTTAAGAATAAATCACAATGAAAAGGGTAACTGTGTTTCAGAACTTATAAGCTCTATTTAGTTTAGTTAGGTCCTCTGCCGATATTCGACAGGACACATTTTTAACCCTATCGCTTCAATAATTTGCACGCCACCACTGTGCTACTTTTTACGAAACTTTTTGCAGAATTTCACCAGCGGAACCAATTGTTACCTGCGCACAGTATATTATTTTCCTTCAATTGAGGACACCCTTCTTTAATCGCTGAATAGTATACATATAACTGTAATACACCTAAATATGAAACACGACTTTAAATATATTTTATAATTTTGAAACTATAACGCATTTATTGAAAGGTCAATGAACTTTGTCAAAAACATTTTTGCAGATAATTCACAATATAACCAACACTTACTTTATTTAAAATTAGCAATAAATTTAAGAATATAAACATAATTATTTTTATTAATAACAAGTCTTTATGTACTCCAGAAATTGAGATAAAAAATATTTTATAATTTTCAGAAAAAAAATTATATAAAATTTCCTATGGGACGGTCGCATTTTTTTTAGCAACAAAAAATACTTCAGTCCTGTACCTTCCTATTCTGAAAGAATTGAATTTTTATAATGCAGGACTTCAGAGATATAACGATTCTAAGTTTTTTCGAATTTTCTATGGAAATAGGGTTGTCAAAAAAAATATGTGTATAGATGCTTTAGATACCATATATCTATTAAGTTAGTTAAATAGGATACTTGTATGACTGTGTTTGTGTTATTTGTGTATGTTATCACAGTTCCTTAGAGTAAAGCATAGTGAAAAAATTTCGTTAGCAGATAAATTACTATACCTAGTTAAATCTTTGTGAATTCGTTTTACACTTTTGAGGTGGATTTGTTTCACAAAATAGAAAGCCCTATAGCTGTTTTATTTTCCGATAACATTTCATACAAGCCGAGTAGGTCAGGCTCTAATAAAACATACAAGATTATGATAATTTTAAATAATGTTCTATATAATCTCTATCTATGCAAAATATTACTTTAGGACAAAGATTTTTTTTTGGATAATTATCACATATAAAACTTAAAAAACTGGGATGACTGTCACTGTAATAAAACCCCGGAATCGAGTTGCAATCCTAATTAAAAATTTTAAAATTAAATATCTTTGTAGTAGTAGCTATCATGATGAGATGCCTGAGAAAAAATTTTTTTACCCAATGATAGAAAAATAAAAATCGCCAAAATAGATGAGGCTTTTAAAAATTTTGTAATTAAATTATTATGTAAACCTTTAGAAAACTGGGATGATTGTCACTAAAATAAAACCACGGACTTGAGTGGTAATCTGAAACCAAAATTTTAAAAATAAATATGTCGGAAGTCCTCTGTATGAATCGTCTGTTTTTTTTGTGGTAATAATAGTAACTGCAACTTATAATCTAGGATTTAAAAAAAAGCGACCGTGATGATATGCCTCCGAAAAAAAAATAAGCAAAATATAGGAAAACATTTTTTTGCCCGAATTAGATTAAGATTATAAATTATTTTAGTAGATATAATATGTTTTTTCTTAGATTATTATCATAAAGATATATAAAGCTTAAAAACTTGGTATGACTGCCACTGAAATAATACCACGGACATGAGAGCCAATCCTAATGCAAAATTTTAAGATTCAATATCTTTGAAGTCCTGTGTTTGAAGCGTCTGGTTTTTTTTTGTGGTAATAGTAGTCACTACTACTTACAATCTGGTATTTAAAAAAAAAGCGACCGTGATGAGATGCATCAGAAAAAAAATAAAACAAAAATATATAGGAAAACATTTTTTTGTCCGAAATAGATTAAGTATATATATACTTAATCTATTTAATTTATAAAATAATATATATACAAGATACATACATAATACAACAATACAACAATATACAATAATATATATACAAAAATATATAGGAAAACATTTTTTTGTCCGAAATAGATTAAGTATATATATATATATATATTGTTGTATTGTTGTATTATGTATGTATCTTGTATATATATTATTTTATATATATATATATACTACGGACATTAACACACAACGCCATCTAGTCCCAAGCTAAGCAGAGCTTGGGTTATGGGTACTAAACAACTGATACCAATACATATATACTTTTTTTGTAAATACATACATATTATACATAGAAAACACCCAAACTCCGAAACAAATATTTGTAGATCATACAAACATTTGATCCGACCCGGGAATCGAACCCGAGACCTCATGATCAGCAGTCGCACACGCCAACCGCGAGACCAACGAGGCAGTATATATATACTAAGGATTATACATTAGTTTTTTAAATAATTCTATACCAATTTTTTTATTACAATTCAGATGTATTTTAGGTACTCATTTATATAAAAAAGTTTAATATTTAATATAAAGTTAGTAGAGATGTGCCGACTAGTCGACGACTAGTCGGTAAAGCCGACTATCCGGCAACAATCGTAGTCGACGACTAGTCGGCGAATAGTCGGCAAAAAGCGCCGACTATTCGGCTTATTACTTTGTGTGTATTTCTCAATAATATATTTGTCAATTTTTATTTTATAATCAGTTTTAGACATTTCGAAATGTAAAACAAAGCAATCTTTCTTTTGGTAACCAGATTCTAAAATGACTTGCTGATAAAAAACATATCTGACATTTATTTAAAAAAATGTTTGCTTGTAGTG
This sequence comes from Diaphora mendica, assembly GCA_949125395.1. Classification (NCBI taxonomy): domain Eukaryota; kingdom Metazoa; phylum Arthropoda; class Insecta; order Lepidoptera; family Erebidae; genus Diaphora; species Diaphora mendica. The sequence continues at coordinate 1,726,410 of OX421335.1, forward strand.
TTTGCACTTTTTTCCTTTCCACCACGAGAAATAATCATTGACATTGATTACATATAACAGCATTAGGGTCCAATGCGACGGCGTGGCCTCTGATTTTCTAGAGGTAAACGCTGGCGTACCTCAGGGCTCCGTCCTGTCGCCCACACTGTTTCTTCTTTAGCCGGACAACTTGAAGTCAAGCTGGCAGAAGTTGAGGAAAAACGACAGGAGCTTGTCTCTGAGCTCAACCATGTTCTGGGCGGCATTTCTCAATGGGGCTATCAGAATCTGGTCGAGTTCAATGCCAAGATTAACAGGTGTTCGTGTTATCTGCCAAAAAGTCTCCAGTCTGGATTTCTGCAGAGATCTTAACCCGCACGAATACGTTGAGAGTGTCACCAAAGCAGCCTCGCGGAAGCTAGGTGTTTTAAGCAAAGTGACACAGTTCTTCTCGCCCGAGCATCCGTGTCTTCTTTCCAAGACCCAGGTTCACTCGTGTGTGTCGAACCCATTCTGCCGAGCTTCGAAGCTTAGATAGGGAGGACCGACTGTGTCACCTACCGATTCACTCAGATACTCACCGGGCACGGTTGCTTCGGAGAGTATCTGAACAGAATCGGACGTGAGGCTACGGCACAATGCCATCATTGAGGGTCCGACCGGAACTCCACCCAGCACACGCTGGAGGACTGCCCTGCGTGGGAGTCCGAGTGTCGACTCCTGGTCGGACAGATTGGACGAAACCTGTCACCACCAGCATTGATCGCGGCAATGCTGGCGAGTAGTGAGGGATGGGAGGCCGTGGTCTCCTTCTGTGCAGACGTAATGCTTTAGAAGTAGTCCGCAGAGCGGGATCGGGATATGGCCGTCCCCGCTCGCAGGAGGCGACGAAGGGACTGCAGTAGAGGCCGCTACCTCCCCAATCGACGCTAAAGGGTTGTTGTGGCCACATCTAGGAAATATAGCACCCATGGCAGTCCTCTATCGCCATTATCATGGAGAGTGTTCTGAAGATCTCTTCCAACTGGTCCTCTCCTCTACAGGACAACACGGGCCGGCCTCGGAAGTCACCGCTTCAGAGTGGTAGACATACGTTCTCGCACTCATCGCTTCGGTTCTTCCTCTGTGCCGAGCGGTCAAAACCTGGAACTCAGTACCAGCGCACGTGTTTCCTTCCCACTATGATACCGGGTCCTTTCAGCGGTTCGTGAAAGAGCATCTCACCAGACCGCCATAGTGTGGGTCACCATGCTGGATTGTCCTTATCACCTACCTACTACCTACATTGAGGATGGTGACCACCACTCTTGGATTCTGCTCATGATTTCCATTAGGCAGGGCAGAGTCATTTTGGCAGCAAATACATAAAAGAAATTGAGAGCATCACTAAGGCGGCCTTGCGGAAATTTAGTGTACTGAATAGGGTGAGACGGTTCTTTGTGCCAGAGCATCTGTGTCTTCTTTATAAGACCCAGGTTCGCTCGTTCGTGGAGGACTGTTCTCATCTTTGTAATAGATCCACGCAGAATTTGCTTGATGCTCTTGATTGGTTGCAGCGGCCAGCAGTCCGCATAATCAACAGTCCCGATGCCACCGAGTCCCTTGAGTCTTTGCACTTGCGGGGAGATATCGCCTCTGTGACAGTCCTATACCGTGTTTACCATGGACAGTGTTCTGAAGAGCTCTTCCAACTAATCCCACTTTCTCTCATCTTCTACAGGACAGCACGTACTGGCATTGGAAGTCACCGCTTCAGAGTCGTAGAAATACGCTCTGGAACTAAACGGTTCCGTTCTGCCAGCGCACGTGTTTCTCTTCCACTATGATCCCGGGTCCTTTAGGCGGCGTGTGAAAATGCATCTCACTAGGCCTCTCTCATCACGCTATACTGCATTGTCTGTGTTCGCAGTGAGTATGGTGTTGGATTGTTGGATTCTACTCAAGCTTTCATCAGGCTCAGCAGAATCACTTTGGCAGGCTATCAAATAAAAATAAAAAAAACAAAAAACATTGTCCCCATGTTTAAAAAAACATCGGCACAAGTAATTTTCTTTTTCATTTAACTCTTCATTTCAATCAACAATAATAATAATATCTTTACACAAAAATACTTTTTACACTAAAACACCGTTCCGACTCCGACCATCACATAAGCATAAATGAAGAAACAAGGTTCGCAGGCGGCGTTTGCGACTGGGGCGCGAATCAGCTGTAAACGAAGAGTTACGGAAATGTCAGAGACCACGATCGGTTTGGCCGATTAGTCGGCCGACTAGTCGGCCTTTTTAGGACCGACTAATCGGTTAGTCGGCTAGTCGGCCAAAGTACTGATCGGCCCATCACTAAAAGTTAGTCTTTTTCGGCCAAAATTTTTTATTTCTATATTTTGTTTTTTTTTCTGAGGCATCTCATCACGGTCGCTTTTTCTTTGATTACCAGATTAAAAGTTTCAGTTACCATAACGACTACCAAAAAAACCAAATGCTTCCAACACAGGACTTCAGAGATATTTAATTTTAAAATCTTGGATTGGGATTGCCACCCAAGTCCATGGTTTTATTTCAGTGGCAATCTTCTAAGTTTTCTAAAGACTTATGTGTCATAATAATTTATTTACAGATGTATTTGTATATAATACATCGGAATTGTTATAATAAAACATCCAATGGAAAAAATGCTTAATTATAGATATAAAGTGGTTTTATAGTTTCTATAGGTATTTATATTTCTATATTTCTCGTTTCTAAATTTCTTTGACTATGCGAAATATTATTTTAGGAGGTGTAATAATTTTTACCTTGGATTGTCACATCACATTCAAATTTAAAATCTGGGATGACTACCACTGAAAATAAAAACAGACATGAGTGCCAACCCTAATTCAAAATTTTAAAACTGAATATCTCTGAAGTCCTGCATTCGAAGCATCTGGTTTTTTTTGTGGTAGTTATAGTAACTGCAACTTATAATTTAACACTTAAAAAAAATGCGACCGTGACTAGATGCCTCAGAAAAAAAATAAAAACCAAATCATAGAAAATATTTTTTTTCTCCCGAAATAGATGACATTTTTTACTCTTTTTTAATTAAATTAATGCCTGAAATACATCTGAATCTTAATAAAGAATCCTCCTCTTGAAAAAATTTTTTATTATGGAGATAAAGCGTTTTTCTGATTTCTATGGACATTTCTCGATTTTCAAAATTTCTCTAAAACTAATAATAGAAAAATTTTGGGGATTTTAGTAGAAGTGTTGTTTACCTATCACCTATCTAAAACGCAAATAAAATAAGATGTCCGCAATTGAAGGGAAATAATATACTGTGCTGCGGTATTTCCGGACCGATACAATATTTTAAAAATTCTAAAATTCATTTATGGATATAGATATTCTTTGTATGGGCGTAAACTTTTTCGTAAAACCATGGAGTAATGTTATTTTTATTTTATCACGAGACGATCTTTAAATCAAAGGGAAAAAGAGGTTTTTTTACAAGCTTTTTATTAACTTGCAATGTATGTATGTATGCTTGTAATTTCGGGTGGAATCTTGCAACTTAATTTTGAAGCAGATATCTTCAACCGATTTTGCTGAAATTTTGCAAGCATATGTATACAGCGTGACAATACAATATAATAATGACATGGAGCTGATCTGATGCTGGAGCTGGAAGGTGGCCATAGGAAATCTGTAAAGAAACTATATCGAGTTTGGACTCGTTTGATTCGTTTCGAGGCATTCCAGTAAAAGCTTGTTTTTAAAAAAGATTTTTTAATTTACTTCAGACGTCATTTCAAAGTTACGTAGTTAGGTCCTTTGCCATGTGACTTTTCAAAATTCACAACCCACAAAATTTACAATGTTCGTATAATCGAATTTACAAATAACTAGCCGTTGTCAATCTAAACGTTTTTTAGGATTTCATAATACTTAAATACGTAAATTTCAACTAATATCAATGTGTGTCAATAAAAATACAGTCAAAATAAGTTTTTCCCTGTTAGACTTCCAAATCATAAAAAAGATACTGCTTTGTAGTGAAGGAATCTATAAATCAGCTTTGCCAGACGTCCCGATTTTCGCGGGAAGTCCCGCTTTTTGTATCAAAATTGTAATGTCCCGCGCGGAACAGGTTTTGTCCCGCTTTTTGAGGATAACTGGCCGCCGAAAGTGAAACTAGTTAGTTAGCCGTAGTGCTTTATCGTCAATAAAATTGGCAGGCATTAAAAAAAATCCGCCATTACATTACAAATAGGAAATGGCACTAGTTCTTTCACGAATTAGGGATGATGTAGCAGAAAAACATTCGCGTGTCGTGTACGCTATCGACGAAAGAATCCCGTTTTTTTCACTAAAAAGTCTTAAAATTACGATTTGACTAAAAAAATCTGGCAACGCTGCTATAAATCCATATTCGGGGGAGAGCCACGCTTTGGCATGAATGGGCCGGCTCACAGAAAACCCGGCGTAAAACAGCGCTGTGTTTCACCGAGTGAGTGAGGATACCGGAGTCCCATACCCCAACCCCCATCCCCCTTCAAAAGCCGGCAACGCACTCATGACGCCTCTGGTGTTGCGGGTGTCCATGTGCGGCGGTAGTCTCTTGCCATCAGGTGACAGGTGCCTGTTCGTTTGCCCTCTATTCCATAAAAAAATATATTATAAATTCGAAAGTAACCATCAGTCTGTAACATTTCACGGTTAAACAATAGCACCTATCCACCACCACTTTCATTCTTGAGGAAGGGCATAAGGCTACTCTTTACGCAGGTAGCTAGAGATATTATAAGATGTCAATTCAAACGCAGTGGTGGTACAAGCTAGAATGTCACCGGTAAAATGTTCAGTTATAGGTACTGTTAGATTTTCAGGCAACTTACCACGACGAATTGAAATCTTAGAGCAAATTGATCGATAGTCTAACCTACGTTTATAATTTTCACGCCTATTTTGAGAGTAATTAGATTAATGACCCCCGGCAGTTCGCCACTGGTGTACTGCCGTGATAATTCAAACTACTTATGGTAATTTTCGCTTGATAAGTTATTGTAAAAAGGATATTTAAGAAAACTAAAATCCAAAAATAAACATGATACATATTCCGTTTACAATAACTGTATTACTTGTCCAGACGAAAAAGTCATTTACGATTTTCACTGTTTCGCTCCTAGGGCTCGCAACATGATGTTACAATTCACAACTATTGATCGTAAGTTTACTGTCAAGTTAGAACTTTTTGGAGTCACTTGTGATGGGTATTTATCAAACTAAGCTAAATATTAGTAGAATATCTGTACCCTGTCACGTTTTGCTGTGGTTAAATGTGGTTGATAGCCGATAAGGGACAAAACGGGCGCAAAAATAGGGATTTTTAAGGGGGTTTATACCGCGTCTAAATTAGAGCTCAATCGGTCCAGTACTTTTAAGTTTTAGTAGCGTACACAAACCAACGTATATATTATACTAGCTGACCCACGCAACCTCGTTTGCGTCTCCTATTGCCCGTAGCGTAACAATTTTCCCACGTTTTTTAAACATTCTTCATTGGTGCTCCGCTCCTATTGGTCTTAGCGTGATGATATATAGCCTTCCTCAATAAATGTACTATCCAACACTGAAAGAATTTTTCAAATCGGACCAGCGGTTACTGAGATTAGCGCGTTCAAACAAACAAACAAACTCTTCAGCTTTATAATAGTATAGATATAAATCTATACTAAAGATTTAGTATTTTAAACGAACGTTCATTTCTTCTCAAATCAATATTGGTGTTCGACAACAGGTTCATGAGTTAATCAAGGCGCTTTAATTAGATTTAATGAGTTTCTTGCATGGTTGACTGTATCGAGTAGGTACACAAATCCTGTGACGTCGCTAAATGCGCCGGTCGATGGCATGATAAAGGTTTCGGCGTCCTACAACTGACAGGGTGAGACAAACTATCACTGGGGGAGGTGACCGTCCGCCCGTAAAACGCACCCAGCCGTCCTACCCCGCACTCTCACAGACAGACAAACTATATACCTGCATAAGTACTTAGAACACTATTTACCTACATATGTGCACAAATGTTTATGTTCAGTTAGCAAATAAATACACGAACATCTTTGCATACAACACAAGGTTTGGTGCTTTGCACACAACAAAAAAGTGGGGAAGGTTGTCTTTCTTAGAGAGGTAAATAACGGGACGGGAAATAACGCAATCACTTATTTGCCTGACGTTTCGACCAGTGCAACCTGGTCGAAACGTCAGGCAAATAAGTGATTGTCTGTCTGTGATAATCACAGGCAAATCAGAGGTATGTAATACCTTTAAAATAAGTGATCGCGTTACCCGTAAAAATAATAGTTATTATATCACGAAAGTTTAAAGGGAAGTATTTTTGACCAAATTTTCTGGGTCTACCTGATTAGAGCATTGCAAACCGAAAGGTATTTAGAAATTATATCCAAATATGATTACCAGTACAGAATGACTCTTGTATCGTTGCGGCAGCAGAGGAGGAGAGAGTTAAGGACTAGACATAAGTCGCCTTCAATCGCTAATGTTCATTAATTTTTTTTCGTAAGTTAATGTACGAATTTTCGGTAAATTGAACGCGGTAGGTAGTTAGGTAATTATTAAACTGTTAATAATACAGTTTATAAAAGTGTTAAATATTGAACTACTTAACACAGGTCAAGGCATCTACTTATTACTTGTTTTCTTGATATGTATATATTTACCTTATATTTAATAGTTTTGCTTCCACAATTAAGAATGGCGTTCTTTACGATTGGAATTATCATAATAATCTCTAAACTTATTTACCTACTAGCTGACCCGGCGAACTTCGTACCGCCATATTTAAATATCTGTCTCAGCTTCCCACAGGCAGTGTACAGTCGCGGACAAAATAAAAACTTGTTCCGTTCCGTCTTTTATTTTATGATGATGATGATTAATGATTTTATTTAATGAAAGAAATCGGACTATGTGTTATTAAATTACAACTAAGTACATATTTTGACTTTCATCCCTCTCTCCAAGAAACCGTGCTGAATTTCGGGATAAAAAGTATCCCATGTCCTACCTCGTAGTATGAACTCAAATCATGCCAAGTTTCATTTGAACCCGTTCAGTAGTTTCAGCGTGATGTGCGGCCAAGATACAGACAGACAAAAATGAAAAAAAAATACAGTTTTGGCTTCAGTATCGATTATAGAGAGCTCTCCAAAAAAACATTTCAAAATATCTTTAATGTACAGAATTGGACCTGTTACTTTTTTATTATAAGTATAGAATAGATAAACTACCACGCTTCGCCATCTCATATTTTTCTTTTTTTTAAAGGACATCGGCTGTATAAGTAAAGAAATCCCCAGAAATCATTGGAAATGTATTATACCTAGATAAGTCAAGTGTTTTTATTATTAGTTTTACGGTCACACGTGCCGTATTTTGATGATACAGACAAAGAACGTGATATAAACAAAGAAATAATAGGAAATAGTCTGTTTTTTATGTATGTTTTTAGTCATAATAAGATTCTGCATTTAATTTTTACCGTTTACATAAAGTAGTAATTCTTAAATAATATTTTCATTTTTTTACTATAAAACATATGATTATTTTTTGGGATCTTGGAGGTTACGAGCATAAGAAATAGAACAAGTGGTTTCCGGAGGTGAGAGAAAGCTATTTTCTCGATTGGATCGGTATCGGTCCGGAAATATCGCAAGCAAAGATTGGTTTTGCGAAGCTATAACGATCGAGTTTCAAATTAACCTGCATCGCGATATGAAAGTAATATATCTAAAGGCTGGTAAACAACAGCAGATACCAGATGTTATGCCTAGTTTAGTTATATGTTATTATTTCCTATCTGTGTGCGAGATAAATGATGCATGATAGCATAATAAGAAAAAACTTTTTTTTTGGGTTTCGGAGATATTACAGAACGTTTTTCAAATATTTTAATTACAATGAAATTGAAAGGAGCAAAATAACGTTAGCTTATACGAAAAATAAACCAGTTCTGGTGGATTTGCTTTCACTTTAAGCTATTTTAAGCAAAAAAAAAACGGTTTTATAACAATTAAGAAAAAAAAGTGTGTCCATTTCAGTTTTACGGTAATTAGCTTAAAATTTTTACTAGAGCATATAGAACTTGGCCATCAATAAAACAATCTCATAGCGTTAGCGAAATAAAATAGTCTGGTGGGGCGCATTTCACGAAATCACTCTTGACTTGTGATAATTAAAAAAAAAAAAAACTATGATGAAAAAAAAAACTTCCAAATAACGAAGAACATTCTACAAACCATATACCTAGCAAAAATAAGACAAATTAAAATTATTTACAGTGGACTCAGTCATAAACCATCTGAACGGAATCTGTGTTACTATCCAATTTACACTGCCGATCTGGACACTGTATGTCTTTCAGGATCTGTCCACATTAGCTCGACCACTCACGGGGGCTTTAATAAGCTCATTTGACTGCCTCGTTGCCTCGGGTCGGACCTGGTCTGGAGTGTATTTTACTTCTGATGAGGGTGCAAACGAGCAAATAGATTAGATAATGGCAAGATTACCGGTGCCCATGGATAGCTGCAGCGCAATAGTCGAGCGTGGCCAGTCTTTAGATATGAGAGTACGATTTTCCTTGAAGGTTACAAAAGGATGTGGTAATACCGCAGGGAACAACTTGTTTTACATGTTTGTTGTGGGAAAAGTATCTGTAACTTCAGATTCCAGTGTCTTACGCAGGAGATTGAAATCCTTGTTTTTATTTTAATTTGATACAAGTTCCAGAAATAATCTAGACACACCATGACCTTGCTGCACTTCCCACATACAATGAAAACATAGTGCAACGTTATTCGCTGGATAGCGTACCAAACAAACAGACCTACCAAGCCATATTTAACAATGAAAGGTCTAGCAGTTATACAAGTATCTTTCATTAACGGTTGGGCCCAGGAGCGAATACGCATGATCATCTAGCCTGATCAGAAGATAGAATCTTTATAATGGAGAAAAATAACAGCTAAACAAAATGATTCTAGACGGGTATGTTTTCATTAGGTAAAACCCGAGAACAATAAAAACAAATAAAGATGAGTGAGATTAGACTCGACCTCATCTGTTGGAGTAAACAAACGACGATAACGCACTTATATGTCTTGAGTTGCAGGTACCCACGTCACTAATCATCAGGAACTACCTGTTCGTTTGTCTCATACCATAAAAATAAACAGAAACTTGCTGTTACTCAAATACAACACAATACACTTTCCATGTGGTAAGAGGAACAGAGTATCACCACCCTTATCTATATATATATAAAAGCGAAATACCACTCACTTATTAATCACGAAATCTCAGAAACTATAATACCTACAGACTTGAAATCTGGCAGGTAGGTTCCTTATAGGGTGTAGACATCCGCTAAGAAAGGATTTTACGAAACTCCACCTCTAAGGGGGCAAAACGGGGGTTGGAAGTTTGTATGAAAGTCCTATGTTTTTGAAGTAGGAGACTTGATATTAAAAATGTATGCTCTATAGATGGTGTGGAAGTGTACTAATAATGTATCTTTAGAAATCTATCCCCTTTTGGGTTTAAAATGGGGGATGGTAGTTTGGACGCAAACGAGGTTGCGTGGGCCAGCTAGTTCATCATATAGATGTCGTAAGAGGCAGGAGTTGTCTTATAAATAATCACAAATTTTAACAAAAAAACGACAGAAGTACTGGACCAAATTGAAATTGGACCACACGGGAGGCACCTTCGTTCAAATAAAAAGAATCATCAAAATCGGTTCATACAGTCGAAAGTTATGAGGTAACAAACATGAAAAAAAAATACAACAGAATTGATAACCTCCTACTTTTTTGAAGTCGGTTAAAAAGTAAAAAAAAACTACTCATGACAATATCACTGCAAAGCGAAAAGGAAAAACTTATCAGAAACCCTATACTAATCAGTCTGGGAAGCCTGATTTAGCTTTCCCAAAATTTGCTTCCCAATGGTAGTAAAATGACCAGCAGTGGACCATTAAAAGCTGTTGATGATGAAATACAATACGTCGTTAATTCTGATAAGAATAATAACGACCTTCTATAAACACAAGAGTTTTTGACCTCAAAGGGCATCAGTCAACACGCAAATAACAAATGCATCTCATCAAAGATTACAGACAGACATACGTTTTTATCTCACATGCATTAAGTACTGGTGAATAGTTAATTAGGCAACAGCGTCACACAATGTTTCGTAAATGTGTTTTAGTTCGTATAGGTACCCAGTTATATAAGAATAGTCGAGAGGCAGTGTCTTCGTAACGTTGCTATGGTGTAGCGATCGATTCTGGCCATCCCTTGATAGTACACTCGCCTATTAAGTATTTGGGCGGTACTTTGTTCTTTAATATTGTATTAGATAATACCCCTTTACTTGTTTTCATGAAAGGTATAACTGGCGAGAAATTAAATAGTGTGAAACGAATGACTTGGCTGTCTTTGAAGCGAACACGGCGGATTTTAAATGTTTACTAGTGGTCGGTACTGACACCATGTTAAGTTAACAGGGTTATGAAAGTTTGTTAGAGTATTTTGATCATCATTGTCATCATCACCAGCTTATCGCATCCACTGCTGGACATAGGCCTCTCTAATTGCACTCATTGTGGATGAACCTTTGGAGCTTAGAGATAAATTTAAATACAACTTTTTGTGCTAAATAGTCCGTTTGGTGTAGAAGGCTACAAGTTTAAGGCTAGGGTAATTTTAAGTACAATAGTAACATGTATAAGTAAATGAAAACTAGTTATTTTATTGGTACTGGTAAAGATAGAAAATAACTTAGCAATTATATTTTGAAAAAGAAACAAACTACGGGACTCTGTCCTCCCCTTAGATAGCCCCCCGAACGGCCAGTGGGGTGCTTATGTCGGACTCGAATCGACTAAAACCGCATGCCTTCTCGGGTGCCAGTAGCCGGGGAACCAGGTGATATCAACCAAAAAGGACATCTCTGGTAAACGTTGCCGTACCGGGCTCCTAATTATTCCAAATTTTACTTCCAAACTGATCAACCCATAACATAATTTTGTATATTTCAAAGGATTCTTCAGAGGCGTAAAATAGCTTCTAAAATATAGTTTAAATAATACTTTTTCTAAACAGTTTATAGTAGGGGTAAAGAAAACATATGACTTATTGGCAAGCGTTCACCGTAGCATATGAACGCAATATCGTAAGTTCCCGACCAAGAATAAATTGCACGGAAAAAATGTATCTTGCTGTTCAAGGCCACATCGCATTTTGGACCAATGATATCGTGCCAGTAAAAATAAGGCTAACAAATAAAACGGTTTCTTTTGAATGTTGAGTGTATTCTAGTTGCTACTTGTATATGTAATTTATGCTTAATTTAGAAAGTACTTTTTATCTAACAGTTATACTTCAAGAAGTTGATAACTGGCAGTTGCAAGTTTCATTTCAGTATGCGAAACATGCATTTATTGCAATTTTAGAATGTTACATAAGGAAAGGCATATTTTACGCAGTAGACAGGTCATCTGACCTGATATTATATATGTATATAGATATACTGGTATATATAAGATACTACCGCACCGAATGTAAGTCTGCAACTTGACAGATGCAAATTGCATTGCGGTCCTTTCAGTACTCTCTCCTGTACCTCTCCTCGTTCATACTGATACAGAGAGTACTCAACCTCCCTTTTCTACTCCTAATCTTGTTTAAGAGAAAAAAGAGGGGGGGGGTTGGGTCTTCTGCAACCTCACTCAAATATGTCACTTTCGGTAAACTATTGCTACAACTGTTTTTTGCATCTAGCTTCAGTCTGATTGAGCCTTTCCACACGTGGCAAAGCATAACTTCACTATATCTAGATTTATTAGCAATTTTGCACTTTTTTATTGTATCTTAGTATTGCTGTGCCAGTAGAAAGTAGTGGCATTACGGCTGGCTAAATCAAACGTACCTGTTACATAACGTAAGACATCTGTTTGTCACAATATGTCATAGTAAATAGCGGATTTGAGAGCACATCATTCTGCGCAGGCGCACGGCCAGTGCTAAGTTGACCTCTTAACTTATACCATTGCGCCATTCGCACAGCAATTAATTAAGTCTTTCAACAACGTGTTTAGCAGGAAGTGTTCAAATTAAATAAAAGTAACCCAACAATTATATTATTGTAGAAATCATTAAAACCATATTTTATAGGTCAAACAATTAAGATGGTTTATTGCTGTTTCTTTTTGTTGAAATTAACTCTTATAACAAGTTGCCTGTATTCTAACATTCAGAAATGAAGGAGAGAGAATATGAAAAAATATTTGCTACGTCTGTTGAAGGATATTAGCTAATAATTTGTTTACAAAGAGAACAGATTATAGAAATGTGCAAGTTACAATCAAATTGAGAACCTCCTCCTTTTGGAAGTCGGTTAAAAATTATTGGCCTGTTTGGTCTAGTAATCAGCGACCGTGACTTAGGAGTCAGAGGTATTAGGTTCGAATCTAGAAGTTATTATAGTGTTGGAAGGGCTATAAGCTATATGAAATCACGCTTCAATCAATAGGAACATTCATTTAAAAAATTGCCAGAGCGGGAAAAGATAATTTAATCTTTTTGAGAGTCCTGGACGAAGTGTTTTCTCATATAATCCCTGGTCCTTTAAGCAAGGCGTGAAAAAGCATCTCACTAAGCCGCCAGTGTGGTCAACATGCTGCATTTCTACTTTCGCAATCAGAATGGTCACCACCACTCTTGGATTCAACGCATGCTTTTTCCATCAGGCGGAGTGGAGTAATTTTGGCAAATAAAAAAACGGTGCGCCAATCATCAGCTACTAAAAAATAAAATTTTATCACACTAATATTATAAAGGCGAAAGTTTGTGAGTGTGTATGTTTGTTGTCTTCACGCGCAAACGGCTGGACCAATTTGGATGAAACTTTACAGTAATATAGCTTCTACATCAGAATAACACATAGGCTACTATTTGCCGCGATAACCGACATACACGCGGGCGGAGCCGCGGGCAACAGCTAGTAGTAACATAATTGGTTTATTTTTGGATTATTTATGCAATATTATGCGTTTATAAATCATTTAATGTATAACTGCATAAAGAAATAGTTGCATATGTTAACAGTCAGTGATAGTTAGCATACCTTGAAACGCCTAATTATTAGATTTTAATAAAACTTAAAGCCATTCAAACATTTAGGAAACTTACCTAATTATTAAAAGTATTACCACCGACTTTAATGTAATAAATTGTATTCTTTGTTCATATTTTTTTCAGCCTAAGGTTTCTTTTAATATAATAGCTGCCAAAATCTCTTTCTCTGCCTGATGGAAAGCTTGACTAAAATTCAAGAGTGGTGGTCACCATACTCATTGCGAATGCAGACAATGTAGCATAGTGAACCACACTATGACGGCCTAGTGAAATGCTTTTTCAGACCCAGGATCATAAGGAGACACATGCGTTTTTAGTAGTGAGTTTCAGGTTTAATAAAAATAAACCTAGCCTTTGCTGATCAATGCAATGATTGTTACGTGTTACTATATTGTATGTTGTACTGTTTTGTAGCAATAATAAATGGTTTAAATGGTTTTAATGTAAATTTTTCTCCAAATTAGAGTTCGACTAAACTGGAAGTAGGTAGGTATTCGTATTTTTACAAGCTTTATTTATATTAACTTGCAATGTATGTATGTATGCTTGTATGTTCGGGTGGAATCTTTTAACTCAATTTTGAAGCAGATACCTTTAACCGATTATGCTGAAATTTTGCAAGCATATGTATACAGCGTGACAATACAATATTATAATGACATGGAGGTGATCTGATGCTGGAGTATATATACTGTTGGTATACATACTTGTATAATGTAAATGAATACATGATGGTACTTTGGTACTTATCTAACAATATGTTTCCCCATTTATTAAATACGCACTTGTTATTGTATGAGCACCTTGTCGACTATGATTATTATTAATTTCTTTGATATTGACCTGATGATTTGATGTGCAGCCTGAGTACGCAGCTCAACTATGGTTGAATAGGTCGATGGCTGATCCATGCGTCTTATTTTATTTTACATTTGTGACATTTTATTTATTGTTTTATATTTGGACATATTACATCTTTTTAAATTTGACTGTGAGTGAAAGTGCTATTTGGATATTCCATAAGTGGACCTCACAATATAACAATACAATGTCACAATATAACAATGTAAAAATCTTGCAGCGATCAGTAAGAACGGCGCATGATTGGTTAGCTCATGGCTGTGCAGCAATTACTCCAAACCTTTTGTTTTCTTTGGTCGACTTCGTTCTCATTCAAGTCTCTTACTGAAAAAAAAATTGTAAACCGTATTATTATTTTTTAAAAGGAGCAACAATGGAGTTTCTTGCCAGATTCTTCTCCATGAAGGGTAGGCTGCACTTGGAACTGGCGACTAGAATCACTCGATTTTTTAATATTAAATATTGACTATTCACAAGTGCCTGTAAAATAAGTGCCTATATGAATAAAATCTTTTTGAGTTTGAGCTGGAAGGTGGCCATAGGAACTCTGTAAAGAAACGTCGCAACATCATTGAGTTTGGACTCGTTTGATTCGTCTCGAGGCATTCCAGTAAAAGCTTGCTTTTAAAAAGCTTTTTAATCTAATTTATTTTCTCTATCGATTACTTAATAAAGAAGGAGGATTTCTGAAATTATCAACATAAAAGAGGAGCTTAGAACCGCATCTTTTTTGAAGTCGTTTATAGTGGTAAATAGTTTCCAGAACAGAGGGCTTACTTTAACAGTACAAGGAAAATGCAGCTTTCGCTAGAACTGAATAAAGTTTAACAAATAAATAACAATAGCGCATAAACATTACAACTATTTTTCATTGAAGTGTTCGGAATCCATCAACATACCTAGTTACTATACTGGTTAAGTTTTTTTATTTTAAAAGACAAACCTGCACTAAATCCTTTATCGCGGGGAACTTTACGAACATACATGAAGTGGACACAAAGAACACCCAGACTCGGAACAACAATTTGTGAATCACACAAAGTGGTGTCCCATGTGAGGATCTTATTTTTTTTTTTTTTTCGGACATCTAACACACAACGCCATCTATTCCCAAGCTAAGCAGAGCTTGTGTTATGGGTACTAGACAACTGATACAAATACATATATACTTTTTTTTGTAAATGCATACATATTATACGTAGAAAACACCCAAACTCCGAAACAAATATTTGTAGATCATACAAACATTTGGTCCGACCCGGGAATCGAACCCAAGACCTCATGATCAGCAGTCGCACACGCCAACCGCGAAACCAACGAGGTCTCGCGGTTCATCTAACTTGTAACACTAAACCATTCTTGCAGTATTGTTTATTTATTTTGTGGCAAATTGACTCTGATCTGCCTGATGGAAAATATGAGTGGAATCCAAGATTAGGTTACCTTTACTTACAGTACATGCAATTGAATCTGACGAAGAATTTTTTTTACCAGTTACTTTTTATCATGCCTATTTGTTGGTATATATTTTGTTGTAGTTCTTTTTTACTACGAGTTACGCTTTCAAAGTGAATAAAAACTGGAGTCTAAATGTAGACTAGGTAGGTACATATAGCTGGAGATTTTTCATATTTTTTTCGAGAGAAAAATATTTGGTACGAACTTAGAAGTGATTAATCTATCATACTAATTTTATAAATGCGAAAGTTTGTAAGGATGTGGGTGAGTGTGTTTGTGTTTGTTACTCGTTCACGCAAAATCTACTGAACGGATTTCGATAAAACTTTACAGTAATATAGCTTATACATCAGAATAACACATAGGCTACTATATGCCGCGATAACCGACATACACGCGGGCGGAGCCGCGGGCAATAACTAGTCTATAATATAAATATAGAAAGCTGAAGTTTGTTTGAACGCGCTAATCTTAGGAACTACTGGTCCGATTTGAAAAAAATCTTTCAATGTTAGATAGCCCATTTATCGAGGAAGGCTATAGGCTATATATCATCACGCTTAGACCAATAGGAGCGGCGCATCAATGAAGAATGTTACAAAAACGGGTGAAAATTATTACGCTACGGGCAATAGGAGACGTAAACGACGTTGCGTGGGTCAGCTTAGTCTATAATATTAAGTATTTGTACGCCTCGAAAACTATAAAAGTGCATCGATTGAGCTTGAATTTCGACACAAGACGCTTCACAGATTCTTTTTATCTATTTTCGAGTTAGTTTTGTCCTTATTTTCATGAAAGTAAGGCTTACTATTCTACAGCGAAGCGTAACAGGGTACAGCTAGTATAGTATTGATTAATACTTTTTTAAAGACAACTCCCGCTTTAGTTATAATACATCTCATGTTGTTTGTTGTAAAGTCCCCCACTTTACAAACATGAAACGGACACAAAATACACAAAGACTCAGAACAACAATTTGTGGATCACATTAAGTGTTTTCCACAAGTAAGCGAGTTAGATCACATTGCCTGTTTATCTATCAAGGTACTTATTCTCAGGAACACATGAAAGTATCAAGGTGAAATTAACATACTGTTTTAATACTTTGAATTTCTTAAGCTTCAAGTCAATAAAATCTACAAGACTCAAATATTATATTTTTTAACAAATTTTAATATTTCGTTAGTAAATCAAAACCTATTAGATATTCGTATTGACCTAGACACATGAATTTTTGCGAAAAACAAGGTCTCACAGCAAATATAAACGAAAAAAAGGCAATATTTTTGTTGATATTATATCTCGGATATTTCTTGTGCTAATACAAGTTTATAATCTGCGTCAACATAATCGAAAGTGTAAAATTACTAATGCTTAAGTATACGGAGTCTCACCACCCCAATTCATCCCATGGGTGTCGTAACAGCCGTATAAAGGAGTAAATTACGCAAAGCAAAAGCACTGTAAAGAGAATCATCAACAACCCATAATGTCCAACTGCTGGGCTCAGGCCTCCTGTCAGGAGAGGGTTAAGGCCATACGTCCCCACGCTGGCCAAGTGCGGGTTGGGGACTGGCAAGACTACGTTGTGGCTACGTATCTTGCCGTTGGATGTTTTTAAGCCACCTAAAGGCCTCCCAACTAAGCTTCACGACTATGATAACAATCTGGACCGACTGCTTAACGTGACCTCCGAATCACGAAAACGCTCATGGAATCATGCCACCATGGAATCACCCATCCAGGTACTGACCGCACCGTCATTGCTTACCCTCGGTGATTGTTTCTAATCACCGAGTGCAACTGGGCTATGAGCGTCTCATAAAGAAGTTTCAGTCGTCTGTAAAGAGAATGAAAACTTGAAACACACTTAATACCAACACGTGACCAAAATCTTACAAAAGACTGTGAACCCAACTTGAAAAAAAAAAACTTTCGAGTAATCATTCCCAACATGGACCAACTGACTAGATAGCTATTTGTACAGAACCTTGCTCGTGTCTAGAATAGCACTTGTCCGTTTTTTTTCTCAATCGATTGCAATAATTGCTCATATAACCCAATTCAAAAGCCACTCATGTGAGCTGACTTGCAATTTTTTGTCTAGTCTCCAACGTATGCAATGTTCACATTTCACGGCTTTTGCTGAGCGAAATATTAAGACACCAAAAAGGAGATGGAAGATGTGAGTGGTTAAAAAAATGACTGAATTACAAAGACAAATTTAAATTGCTTCTTTTTAACCGACTTCAAAAAGACTTCTTGTATAAGAAGCAGACGGGTTCCCCGGTGTTAAGTGACTACCGCAACCCTAGGACACCTGCAAGTAAAGTCACCAGTGATTGTGTGTGTTCCCTCCAAAAATAAGGAGACCTCCAATAACATGACTCCTCTGCTAAAGGCAAGGAAAGAATCACTTAAAAATAGTTTTCTGTCGTTCTTCGGTCTACCGCATGTTTTTTTCAAGGGTTTGGGGACCAGGAGTGGGGGACGAGCAGACGGATCGCCTGATGGTAAGCGATTACCGCCGCCCATGCACAACCGCCAAACCAGAGGCGTGACAAGTGAGTTGTCGGTCTATTAAGAACGAGTACGCTCTTTTCTTGAAGGTTGTATTGGTCCGGGAATGTATGTATGTCTACCTAATTAGACCAGCGCATAAAATATTGCGTATTGTGCGTATAAAATGTATTATTTTTTGCATAATAGGTATAACTAATACACACGCTTCCTTATTCTTCAACTTCAATGTCGGTCAAAGATTAAACTCATTCACTTGTCTAGTGTTAAGATATGAATACAAATTTTACAAGATTGCAAAAGTTAAATAACCGGAAGAAATTCTATTGTTCTATCAGCTCAAAAAAAGCGTGACACGTGCCATTTTACACGACTCATCTAGCTCAGCCTATACCCATAAATCTGCAGAACATATTATTATATTATATTTTCAATCACAGTGGGAGAGCCACGCTTGAAGCGCTTGCGCTGTGTTACACCAAGTGAGTGAGGATACCGGAGGCCCATACCCCAATTTTTTTGTAATCTCACATCTCACGATGTCTCAAGATGTCACTGTGTTTAGTTCAGTACCAAATAAACGTTAATTAGAAACACACGCTTGTTTATTACTTAAAAAGGTAAGTAAATTTACTTTGGCATAACCAAAATTAGTTAAATTACTCAACTTAGGATATAATTTTTCTTTGCTATTCATGTGTTTTGAACGTTTAAAACGTGTAACGTGCGACGTAAAACTTGACAGGTCGCACTAAACTTCAGACGTCGCGATACATGCCGACTAAATTATTTACGTAATTATCCTACTAATATTATAAACGTGAAAGTTTGTAAGGATGGAAAAACTACTGAACGGATTTGGATGAAACTTTACAGTAATATAGCTTATCATTCGAGTTCAGTTTAGTTTTTTTTACTAATAAACAAGCGTGTACTTCTGATCATCTTTGGTTGAAAGTGAAATCTGAGATGTAAGAAATCCAAAATTGGACTGTGAGCAGATGAGATTAAAATATATATACCAACAACAAGTTCAGTGCTGACAACAACAGATTTGCCACCAATTTCCGACTTTGACATACTATCCTCTCGATTAAGACGACAGAAGAGAACTGCAAAGAGAAGGAAAACTTGAGGGGAACCCTTTACCAACTCGTCTGGCCACCGCTCAGGCTAAAACCGTCTTTATAAGAGGAGACCTATGTCCAGCAGAAATTCGCATACTGGCTTCATCATTAAAGCATCGTTAGACCAGTAAAATTGAATTTCTACTCGCCTGATGGTAAGCGATTACCGCCACCCATGGACACCCGCAACACCAGAGGCGTCACAAGTGCGTTGCCGGCCTTTTAAGAGGGAGTACGCTCTTTTCTTGAAGGTCGTATTGGTCCGGGAATACCGCAAGCGACAGTTCGCAAGCGTAAGTTTCTGGAGAAGCGCACAGTTGTGGACTGCCAACCATCTAGATGATGGAGATGAAACTCCTGTCTCGTAGGACGATGGCGGAAAGAGGCGGCAGGGATCAGTCTGAACAAATTCGAGGAGTTCATTAATCAGCGACTGGTTCCTTCATTAGATAAGCAAATATCATACTATCGTGCAAACTGCATGGTAACAAAGTCTTATTTCCATACGACAATAGTCGAAGTAGGTTAAAATTCACTTCTAAGGCTAGTTTATGTACACAAGTGAAGCTTATGAAAGCATGTTCAAATACTAAAAAATATCTAAAGAAACACGTAATAAAAAGCGGTAAATCATTTTTAAACGAGTGAGACGAGTATGTGATGCATTAAAGTGATTGTATCTTGACATCAAATGTTACAAATGGTTCATTAGAAGCTATTTATAGAAGTAGACTTATTGTGAAAATATAGTAAACTGCATTAACTCTTTCAATTTATATTTATTTCAGGTTCGTAAGAGTTTTGAGCGGTCAATATGTTTTAACGGAATGAAAACGCTATTTTCGATTTTTAGCTTGTTTAAGTTATGCCCGGGCTTCGCACATAAGCGGGTGTAAATCCATCTTTTTTTTTTTAATGCAACTCCGCACTAGGAATAAATCCTGTATCGCGGGGGACTTTACAAACATACGTGAAACGGACACAAATAACACCCATACTCAGAACAACAATTTGTGGATCACACAAAGTGTAGTCCAACGTGGGATTTGAACCCACGACACTTGGCGAAGTAGGAAACGGCGTGGTGACCGTTAAACCACAAGGCCAAACGTGCAGTCAAATCGTCATTTAAAGTTTGGCCTTAGTAATACTTTTACTAATTAATTAAATAATACACAGAGCTAACTGAATTCTACTTAGATGCGCATATCCTGTGTCATTGGAAGGTTGCTGATGATTAAAGCACAGGTTAATCTTTTAAGCATCAATAGATTAAATATTTTGTCAATACATTTACCTACGTGAAATAATGATGCTCATATGCATTTTTTGTAAACAATTTTGAGAAAATTAAATTAATATAAAAAAACCTGTAAATTGCATGGAAACTTCCCTTGAAAAACTACCTAACTGATGATGGAAACACCATCAAAATCCTTTGCTTGATTATGAAGGAGTTTGCACGGTTAGCATAGTGGTATAAGCGGTCGCCACGCCGCTTTCTACTGCCCTGAGTGTTGTGGGTTCAAACCCCAAATAGGACAACACTTGGTGTAATACACAAATTGTTGTTCTAAGCCTGAGTGTTCTTTGTGTTCGTTTCATGTATATTTGTAAAGTAAACGCGACGCAGGGATCTAGGGAGTTGACTTTTTAAAAACAAAAAAGTTTGTATACATACATACAGACAGACAGAGGCATAAATAGACATGATGAAAAGCTAGTCGAGTAGAATATCAGATGGATAATTGTCAAAGAAAAATCTTTCTTTTATATAATATAATTTATTTAATTAAGAACTTTAAATTAATCTTTCTTTACACTCCACGTGATTTTCCAAACAGTAAATTAAACTACAAACATAATCCCAGTGTGTGAAAAGTTTACTAAAATAAGCACATAATCCCATGACCGTACATAGAGGAGCTTCGACCCAGCCCGGCACGAAACACGAACAGTCGATAGTTCATGCCCTAATCGCAACTCCGAGCCGACGATAACAACACGAGATGTTTTTTTTTATACAGATTAGTCACGTAAGTCTACGCTTCGTCACAAATTACTGGACTTGACGCAGCACAATATGACTTAACACGTTTTGTGGACGTCATTACTGTGCTCTATATAATTTTGAATACTCTTGATGGCGGAGAACATGTACAATATAGTTTTTAATGTGACTAGAGGTTGGATTCAGCTCATGCGTTCCATCAGGCAGAGTTGTCATTTTGGCAGCTCTTAAAATAGGTCTTTACCCAGCTCTTGCAGCTTGGAGACTGTCTGTTGCGAACTGTACCAAATGATGTTGTCAGTTCAGACAGTTTCCAAGCTGCAAGAGCTGGGGTTGAAAGCTCTCCCTCATCCGCCATACTCACCAGACCTTGCACCTACCGACTATTACTTTTTCCATAATTTTGACAACTTTTTAGTGGGTAAAAAATTCAATTCCCGAGAGGCAGTACAAAATGACTTTGAAGAGTTTGTTACTTCCCGTCCAGCTGATTTTTACAAGAAGGGCATCAATAAACTGCCAATGCGTTGGCAAAGATGCGTGGATTGCATGGGTGATTACTTCGAATAACAGAAATAAAAAAGTTTGAAAAAATAAGTACTTTCACTTATTGCATACAAAACGGCAATTTCATAGGTAAAGACCTATTATTAAAAAAAAAATGCGGCAGTCTTTGGGGAAGCCGTCGAAATACAAAACTGCAGGCACGCTGCAAGTGAGGGGTTAGGAAGGGCGCGCGGGACGTGGCTACTCACAGTCCACTCGCAAAAAATAGAAAACCCTTCTAATTACATTCAGGGATCGGAAAACCCATGCTAAACGGTAACCTTTATAAACGGTTAACCGAATCATTCTGTAACCGTTTTAAAGGGTTATTGATTGTTTCGGTTAACAGATTTTATATGTTATTGTTTTAACCCAAACACTAAGGGTTAACCCAAATAAAAGGGTTTATCTTTCGATATTGTTAACCCAAATAAATATAAGTTAACCCAGGATTTCGGTTATTTTATGACGCGAACTGAACGTCGTGTCGGATCAAGTCGGATAGTAGGTAGCGTTATTTCTTTCGTAAACGTGCAGTATCGGGTGTCGGGTGCCGGTGCCATTTTCTGGGACTTTCATTAATTTTAAGACGACGTCGAAGTATTCATCAATCAATCATCAATAATCAGGACAAAAAGTTAGTATGATTTAAATTTTTATTTAAGATGTACTCTAAAACTCGAATATGTTTTTCTCTTCAAAGTTTTTAACAGACTTCCAAAAAGGAGGAGATTCTATGTTCCTCTGTATCTATTTTTTTTTATTGTTTTGTCTTTTAAATTTGACATAGAAACGTAAACAAACCAAATAGTGCTGCAATGAATTTACTTATGTTCTAATAACAATAATGTAATTTAAATGAACGTAAGTTTGTTTACCTGATTTGTTCTCACAAGGCCTCTTTCAACCACTTGGTAACAATTCAGTTATAGATAAAATACAGGCGTATATATCTACGGTATTATATCCTACTAATATTATAAACGCGAAAGTTTGTATGGATGGATGGATTGATGGATGTTTGTTACTTTTTTCGCAAAAACTACAGAACGGATTTGGATGATACTTTACAGTAATATAGCTTATACATCAGAATAACACATAGGCTACTATTTGCCGCGATAACCGACATACACGCGGGCGGAGCCGCGGGCAACCACTAGTTAATTATAGTACTGCACATGCCTGTCTTGTTAATTGATAATTGTAATTTTTTCTAACAGTTAAATAAAATAAAAAGATAAATAAAATAAAAATAAATAAATATTTCGGACATCTAACACACAACGCCATCTAGTCCTAAGCTAAGCAGAGCTTATGTTATGGGTACTAGACAGCTGATATAAATACATATTATATTCTTTTTTTTTTGTAAATACATACATATTATACATAGAAAACACCCAAACTCCGAAATAAATATTTGTAGATCATACAAACATTTGGTCCGACCCGGGAATCGAACCCGAGACCTCATGATCAGCAGTCGCACACGCCAACCACTAGACCAACGAGGCAGTCAAATCAACTATTGTAGCAATGTGTGCGTGTGTGTGTGTTATCCTGTAATTCTTAATTATTTAGTCAAAACCTTTTCATGATTTGAAAAGAATTATTAAGTAACTTTAATGAAAACAGCACTGATCTTTTGCACAAGCTTGAGTGTCAGTATTGAAAAATAGGTGAGATTAGCACAATCGAGCATCCACACAAATTTAATCGCTAAAAATGAACTTGATTCAAAGTTTCAAATGAATGTACGCCAACTTGCGTACCTACGTATAGTTCGAAACAAACTTTATGGCGGATCGGAACATCGTGCGTGTCGATGCGTCTAATTTAGTTTTGGGTATCAGCGGGACGTAAAGGTGTGGGGGGGGGGATACGCCGCATCTTCCTTGTCTGTGTGAGTAGTTTCCGTACACTGAACATGTATGTATGCATAATCTTGTCTACGTACATTCGAGTTGTTAATAGTTTTATTTAAGTTGTTTCGTAACGTACCTACTTGTTTTATTATTTTTGGTTACTTGTTATATATTGACTGTCGTAGTTTTCTGTATTTACGTAATTTTTACGATGGTTACCTACATATTTGCTATCGATTAATATGCTTCTCGGACTGTATCATTTTCTAAGTCATTTTTTCTGTAAATAGATTTTCATAAACGCTTTTACAACGCCTACACACGCTAGACACATGGTAATGAAATTAAATGAAATCAGATTAATATTTGAAATCTTATTTTATTAGCCTCAAATCCACCTCAGAAATTATCCTTCTATTTTATTTTCGGTTAAGAATAGTAGGGACCTTTTTATATTTTTATGAATTATTGTAGCTGTAAAATAAGTAGGTACATATAATTATAGACTTCATATTATTACTATTCTAATT
This sequence comes from Diaphora mendica, assembly GCA_949125395.1. NCBI lineage: Eukaryota > Metazoa > Arthropoda > Insecta > Lepidoptera > Erebidae > Diaphora > Diaphora mendica. Next base: position 1,750,523 of record OX421335.1, read on the forward strand.
ATTTTCGACTTAACTGTACCACGCCTGCTTACGCAACTTTATTTTTTTTTATATAGAACAGTCGGGCAAACGAGCAGACGTATCGCCTGATGGTAAGCGATTACCGCCACCATTGGACACCTGCAACACCAGAAGCTTCACAAGTGCGTTGCCGGCCTTTTGGGGATGGGGGGGAGGTAGAGGGATTAGGGTATGGGCCTCCGGTATCCTCACTCACTCGGTGAAACACAGTGCAAGCTCTTTTTCACACCGGTTTTCTATGAGACCGTGGTATCACTCCGGTCGAGCTGGCCCATTCATGCCGAAGCGTGGCTCTCCCACGCTAACTTCAGAACCGCCATAAAGTTTGGTTCGGACTTTATCTTTGCGCGCATTAAAAATTTAATGAAAGAAAAAAAGAATTCATGCGTGTTTATTACTATTGTGAGTAATTTATGTGTAAAATAATAGGACATATGCCTGCTTAGTATTTAAAATATTATTTTCAACAGGTAAGAATAAAATTATAGGCGTAAAATGGAATCAGATAAAGAAAATTGTATAAACGTTGGAAATACAGATTCACTAGTTTTTTTTAAGAGAATACGGAATTCATCCTGAGAAAAAAGCCAAGCATGAAGAAGGTAATGACGACGACGATGATACAAGATGTAGCTCTTGCCCATCTTGCAAGTCAAATACGGAGTTTACACAGTACGCTCAACGTTTGTCTGGAGACGATTTTATCAAGAACGAGTCCCAACAACCAATTGTAATTTCAAAAGCACATGAAAATAATAAGCGTGTCGTTGCAGTTATGACCACATTTTCATATTTTCCGGAAATTGATGAGAACACAAGATTTCACAATCTTATGTTATGCAAATGTGTCTCTCACGAGCTTGAAAAGTTCGGAGTTGGCGAACGTTATGCAAAAAATGATCGAGGTTTTGAAGTACAGAAAATGAAAATTTAACAAACAATAATTTCACAAGTTGATTTCCTAAAATAATTACAATTCAGAAATTTAGTTAAAATTGAGTTATTGTAATTTAAAAGTAAAACTGAGGCCCATTTTCAACACCGCCTGAACTCAAAATTTGACAAAATAGAAATTTAAAAATTTGTGTCTCCGTCATCATCATTAAAAGTGATGACGTTTTACTATTATTTTTGTACAATTTAAGCTAATATATAATATTAATTTTGTACATTATATTGAAGATGCCACTTTTAAAGAGTGTTAGTTAGTTGTTGATTAATTTACCATAGAGCAATGTTACAATCAGATGTTGATTTTTGAAAATATTAAAATAAAAAATCAATCTTATTTACACATGTTTTTTTAATCACTATAAGCCATGTTTAGTAAAATTACTCGATGATTCACACGAATTTAGTAAAATCATGTCAATTAATCATTATTGCACCGACTGACTGAGACTGCACGGTTGGTCTAGTGGTTCAAGCGGTCGTCACACCGTTCTTCTGCACCAAGTGTTCAATGTTTTCAACCCACTGCTTCAAATCCCACAGTGGGCAACACTTTGTGTGATTCCCAAATTGTTGTACTGAGTATGGGTGTTCTCTGTGTCCTTTTCAAATATATTTGTAAAGTCCCCCGCGACACAGGATGTATATTAATTCCTAATGCGGGAGTTGTCTTTTTAATAACAATAAAAAAAATCTCTGTAGTATTTAATCATCTAAAAGATCTTCATTGCACTTGATGAGAACAATATTTTTAATGGTTTGATCCAATAAACGATTTCTTAAAGGAGTTAAAATAAATTTAAGTACCGAGAATAGACGCTCCACGGTTACTTGAGTCGCTGGTGCAGCGAGGATCACCAGCGCTACTTCCGCCAACTTATGTGGCAATTTATGTGACCAATATTCTATTACATTTGCAGTAATTGCAAGTCTGGGAGAAGTAGCATGTTCAGCTAAATAAAAATCAAAGTTTAGTGTCATCGAATTAGAGGCTCGAACTTTTTCAGTCTCATTCAACATTACTTCTAAAGATTGAAGATCCCCATAGTAATCGGCTGTTGTTAATGGTACTTCTGCTGAATCAGAAGCACCTGGTGTTAAAAGTAGAGGCGATGAGCTTTCTTGGCCTTCAAGGTTAATTATTTCTTCGTGTTCCTTACTTATCAGTACCATTTGTTGATGAACACCCTTTATCCAGCACTTTGCCATATCTTTTTCATGATCAGATAAAATTACTTTCCACCTAGGATCTATGAAAACAGCCGCTAAAAATGCCTCATTAACAAGTAAATCCTTTTCTCTTATTTGCATCGAAGTAGCAATATCTGTTGCTAGCGGCAAATTCAGTTTTTCAGATTTCGATTTGCAAATAACCCAGATTGAATAAAAATCACCTAATGTTAGTTGTTCTGCCTGTAGTCGTACGGTAGCTTCTGCAGATGGTTGTAAACTGATTAATATATTATTAACATCCATCCAGAAATTTTCGTCTATCAACTTAGATACATCGTAACAGTCATCACAAATTAGTTTTAACTGTTTGAGTCTATTTAGCATGTTATAGGTTAAGGTCCATCGTGTGCTGCAGTCTATTATTGGTTTCCTTAAATTTTGTGACTTAATTTTTATTTTCATGAGAGGTCGACGTAATATTTTAACGATCGAACGAGATATATCTATCACAGATTCAGCTCTGGGGCCATTATTTATGGCGAATTTAATGCAAAGTTGTAGTGTATGTGCTGCACATCTTATTGACGTAATTTTGAATAGGGTGGTTTCTGCTATATCTTCAAAACTTAAGTCTATATCCGAAGTGTTAAAAGAATGGAGTCTTGTATTGAAACTACTACTCTGATCATTTTCCTCGTCACTGTCACTGTTATCTGTTTCATTTCCTATTTCCTGGTTGAATAGTGATGTTACCTTTAAATAATTCGAACCATTGTCCGTTGTTATCGAATAAATATTTCGCAAAGGAATCTGAAAATCTGCAAAAACTTCAGAGATTAAGAGCTTTAAATTTTCTGAAGTTTGTCTTACAAATACTTCCATAAGACACAAATTCCGCACTATAATTTTAGATGTTTTTACATATTGTACATTAATTCCAATGAATTGTCTGTCCATACATGTAGCGGAATCTATTTTAACAGAAAACATAGTTCGTTTAAGTTCGGCACTTATTTGCATCTTTATTTTATGTGCTTTTTCTATTATCAATCCTCTTATTTTTTTAGGATTGGCTTCGTCTAGAAAGTCAGGTGATATCAGAGCCTTGATATCACGAAATGCTTTATCTTCTAAATACTCAAACGGTCTTCCATGAATACAAATAAGTCTAACGCAACAGTCCAATAATTTTTTTCGTTTAATTTCCTTTTCGGGTTCTTTTTCGGGTTTACTTTGTTTAGTTTTAGTGGATACTTTATTTATTTCGATTACGTCTTTATGTATATCTTGGTGTTTTAAATGCAGATGATTCATCAGATTTGTTGCGTGTTTACCCTGAAAATGAGAGATTTTGTAAAATTTAATTAGTTTTTGTACATTACGAGAGCTCGCTTCTTAGCCAATACTAAGCATATTTTAAGCTATATATTATATTGTTTAAAACTACCTATTTGTTTAAAATGTCGTCATTACAGTTAGCGCGGTCTAAATAGCCTAAGTTACTCCTTATATCATCAGCTACCTATCAGTGAGAGTCCCGTCAAAATCGGTTCAGCCGTTCCAGAGATTAGCCGGAACAGACAGACATACACAAATTGTAGAAAAGGTTATTTTGGTATATAAATAAATAATAAATAGTTGGACTTCTAACACACAACGCCATCTAGTCCCAAGCTAAGCAAAGCTTGTGTTATGGGTACTAGACAACTGATAAGAATACATATAATACTTTTTTTTGTAAATACATACATATTATTATTTAGAAAACACCCAAACTCCGAAACAAATATTTGTAGATCATACAAACACCCGGTCCGACCCAGGAATCGAACCCGAGACCTCACGATCAGCAGTCGCCAACCAACGAGGCAGTCAGATATGTACCGTATATGTATACATACATATGCATTATTAAAAAGCATTTATTTTATTATTACAAACAGACACTCCAATTTTATTTATTTGTATTGTATATATACGAGTAGATGTATAGATAAAACAAGAAAATAATTCAGATAGATATATATCCAGAAATGATTAGGTAAAAAAATGGTCAAAGTACAGCCGTGGTAGTACCTATTGTATATAGATACCTATACCTCGGTGTTCCTGCCACTGAAATGCATAATAATAGTACATCCCTTTTTGTGTAGTCGGATTATAGTTTTTTAAACTTTATTTATTTTTACCAAATTGAAATTGAAACAACAAAATATGTAAATGGTATGGTAGATATGTAATGGTAAGATATTAAATATAAATAATGGAAGCAGCAACTTTAATATTCAAAATTTCTAACAAATTAGGTACATTATAATTTAAAACTATTTAAGTATTGATAAGATTAAGAAATATATAAAACAAAGATGTTAATCAAATTATGTCATATATATGTCATTATAAGCCTATTAAAATACTAATATAAATATTTAAAAAAAATATATTAAAAAAGCAAAATTAGGTCAGTAACTTACCTTTAATTTATTTCCACATAATTTACATAAACTGTATTTAGAATGTTCATCCCACTCAAAATATCTGTGGACGGCATTTGTTGTCATTCGTGGCATATTTACACTTACGTATACTTATATTAATTATAATAATAATCACAGCAGCACTTCGATACAGCATACATAGCATACATTGCAAACGCATTAAACATTCAAAACAATGTGAGCGATCGGCTAGTTTTATGTGAATAAGAGAGATAGATGCGCGGCGCGTGCGATGTCAGGCGATGTCCGATGTCCAGCCAATAAGTCGCGCGCGGTTGCTAGGATACGCACTTCGGACGCCCCCGACGAATGCAACGAAGAATGAAACACGTTAACACGTACCTACTAACTATCCAAAAACCCTATTTTGATTCGGTTAACCGTAATTATCCTGTATTAGACTATTTCTGTTAACATTTTCAATTCGGTAACATCTATTTATGTTAACCCAAAATATAGGTTAACCCATTTCCAAAAGGGTTAATAACAGATTATTTCTGTTAGGTTAACCCTAACCGGAATATCCCTGATTACATTACCACGCAGCCAACTCATCACTCGCTGTCCACACGTATTTCCTACTAATCATTAATCACCTGCACTCGCACTAACCAAAGTGAATACCGGCTTTAAAAGCTACTAAAGAGCATGTACGAATGGCATACTGCATTATGTGTTGTGTGTTCCAACCCCACATGGGACAACACTTTGTGTGATCAACAAATTGTTGTTGTTCTTTGGATGTATATGTGTAAAGTCAGGGTATATTCTAATTATCTTTTGAAGGACTGTTCTCCGTGTTACTGATTTCGGTGACCTCAGGTGCGATAAGCTTTTTGTTTGAGAATGTGAAGAAATTATGTACATCAAGGTTTCCACAGTAAATCTTTCTTAAATGACAGCATTCGTGCTGTCGTGTTTCTTTGGTGAGTGCACGACCGGAGGCCCAATGATGCAGAAGCATCACTAGGCCACCATACTGCATTGTTGCATTGTCTGTACTCGCAATGAGTATGGTGACCACCACTCTTGGATTCTGCTTATGCTATCAATCAGGCAGAGTAGTCATTTTGGCAGGCCTATACATAAAAAAAGGCAAAAATTTACTGTGGTATACTCAATGCGTTGTACTACAAATGATGAAAAAACCTTCTAGTTGGCTTTGAATTCTAGTTTATTTAAGGACGCAGCCATTACACGGTTGCTGGATTGACCTAGAAACATTTTTTAACTTTTTTTTTTACTTTACATTTTAATTATTATTTTTTAAGAGCTACAATTTAATTATAACTTGAATAAATACCGTTAACGGTTAGAGTATACTCGTATAAGAAGTTTAGCACAAAATTTGTACGATTTAAAATACTAACAAAAATCAGTAGGTTTATAGCCTCTCCGATGTCCAAAACCGAAAAGTGGGTATAGTCATTATATTATCTGTATTAGGCCTTTCATGCGTATGTCAATTACATTCAAAGGCCGAAGTCTGGCAGTATTTTTTTTTTTCGGCGCATACGTAACCAACCCGGATTGGCCGTCGGTAGGTGGCCGATAATCGTTTAAATAAAGTTGGCAAGTTTTCTAAAGGCGCGGCAATTTCAGTGTTTCTAACGGTTTGCAACGCTTCAAAATTCATTTTTTTTTTTTAATTTTATTAAATTTTATTTAAATTTTGAAAAAAAAAAATAATATTCTAGTTCGGACTGTGACCAGTTCTATACCGGTCGCCGTGATGAAGAAACCTTGACCATAGTGGGGGTCACCATGAAGCATTGCCTGCATTCGCAATGAGTATGGTGACTACTCTTGGATTCTGAACTTTGGTAGGTTCATATTTTTTTTTTTTTATGGAGTAGTCGGCCAAACTAGCAGACGTATCGCCTGACGGTAAGCAATTACCACCGCCCATGGACACCTGCAACACCAGAAGCCTCACAAGTGCGTAGTCTGCCTTTTGGGATGATGGGTATGAGAATCAGGTATCCTCACTCACTCAGTGAAACACAGCGCAAGCACTATTTCACACCGTTTTTCTGTGAGGCCGTGGTATCATTCCGGTCGAGCCGGCCGAAGCGTGGCTGTACCACGATATTTGAAAAAAGTACCCCTCACCTGATCACACGAGGGTTACATTCATAAGAAGGGGTTGTCATCAGTCTAGTAGACCTTTGGTTATACCCAACGCCAACCCCAAGTAGGGCCGGTAGATGATGAAATAACTACACAAACACACTTAAAAACTGTACATGTGTGAGTGAGTCATTCATATTAACGTAAACACAAACAAAATATTTAACCCTGAATATTTTATTTATCTGATAATGGCAGTATCATCCTCGTTATCTCAAGACTTCCTATACTGCGGGTTTGAAGCTTGTATATATTAAAAAGTATTTTCATAACGAATGAATATATAATTTATGATCACATCGTAAATATAATTAATAACTATAATTTATCCATGTGAATTTTTCATGATAATGTTTTAATTACCGTTTATGAGCAATTCGAGTTGAGTGATTAATCTCGGTAGCTGGTTTCATCTTCATAAAATCTGGTTTTATATCAAAACAAATAATATTACAGTTTTTGACATGTGGCTCAATAGTTACAGCTAAATTCTATTTATCTATCCAAGACGAGCCAAGCGAAGCGCAAGGGCACTATCTACCTTTTGTCGAATTGTTTCGTCGTTTTTTTGAACCCTCATAACTTTGGTTCCTGATATACCAGATCGTTCAAATTCTCAGGATATGATGTTACCAATAGACTAATGAAACATACAAAGTTTGAATTGCATAGCTCTAATACTTTAGATTTTATTGATACCTAAAAAACACCGATTTCGTCACTGACACACTGATGATCATCAAAACTGTTAGGGTACTTCCTGAAGTGCTAGAAAGCTGAAATTTGGTATGTAAACTAAGTTTAGTATACAAACAACAACAGGTAGCAAATATTCGTATAACACATTACTTCAGAATGTAGATATTTCCAAACACAAAAGGCATTCGTTACCCTTCCTGACGGTATGGTAGCGAAACGGCGAAGCCATACATTTTTACTGAGATGTAGAGTTTTTTTTCCGTACCTCAAAAATAAAAAAACGATACCCATAAAGGACTGTTGTGAAACACTTCGTTGTCTGTCTGTCAAGACCCTTTTACTCAGGAACGCGTGGAGGTATCAAGCTGAAATTCATCTCCAATACTCAGATCTACTGTCCTTTGGAGCTGTGAATAAATTAAACTTCTAAGCCAACGCAAGAAAGAGAAAGAAGAGAAAAGAGAACAGCCCTTATGCCTGCAAATTTTCGACACTCGCAAGGGAATTAAAACCTACAGGGTACTTCCCGTGAACCTAAAATCTTGAAATTTAGTACGAAGCAACGTCTTACAGCACAGATAATGGAATTCTTTTTAGTTACATCATATAATATACCGACCGCACCGAGGGTTCAAGCTACAGGTTTGTACGGAACCCTCGGTGCACGAGTCCGACTCGCACTTGGCCGGTTTTTTTTAATGTGCGTTTTGTTGACATACCTTAGTTAAATCACACTTAGACCAACAGGAGTCGAGCATGATTGAAAAAAGACGCAGAAGTAGCGTCGATCGGCTAATCCATGCTAACATTATAAACTAGTTGAACCCCGCGGTGTTACTCGCGGTTATTGTCGTACCGCGGAAGACACCCCGGGGCGATGCTAGTCAAAAAAAAGTAGACTAAGGTACTCCTTATATCATCAACTACCTATTAGTGAAAGTCGTATCAAAATCGGTCCAGCCATTCCAGAGATTAGCTGGAACAAACAGACAGATAGACAGACAAAAATTGCAAAAAAAAATTATATATTTTGGCACATGTACTGTTTATACATACATATGCATTAAGTAAAAAGCGGTTATTTTAATATTACAAAAAGACACTCCAATTTTATTTATTTGTATAGATTCGGAAGTATGTCACGCTTTCCCGGTTAAACCTTTACACCGATTTTAATGAAATTTGTCATGGAGATACTTTGATTCTTGAGGAAGAACATAGGCTACTTTTTGCCGCGATAACCGGGATCCAAACGGGCGGAGCCACAGGAAAAAGCTACTAACATATAAAATCATTAGCCCTGATTGCTTGATTCATCAATGAAATAAAATCATTTATTCTGCAACTAGCTGACCCACGCAACGTCGTTTACGCCTATTGCCCGTAGCCTAATAATTTCCCCCCGTTTTTGTAACATTCTTCATTGATGCGCCGTTCCTATTGGTCTTAGCGTGATGATATATAGCCTATAGCCATTCTCGATAAATGGGCTATCTAACACTGAAATAATTTTTCAAATCATACCAGTTCCAGGGTGGCAGAGACGATAGAATGCGATTGGCCATGATCGTGCCTATCTTTATATTTTGCTAACCTTATTATTTTAAAAGATTTCATATAAAATATAACTAGTATTATACCCTATTATATTAAGTACATATTTAATTATATAACCATGAGTGACGTCGCTTGCCACTACCACTTCTTAATAAAGATTTTTTTTTTTACATTTTTCCCACATTATTTTTACAATTAGACAATGAGAGACCATTAAGTTACAAAAAATACCGTATCTTAAAATGTGTTATTTCAAAGAATTAGAGAAAAATAATATTTGTGTTAATATACCAATTTGGATGAAATTTTGTGTGTATATTTCAATGGGTTCCTGGATGGTTTGAAGCCAAATTTCGATTCGGTAGGTGATGCTGCTGTCGGTATATCACTAAATCTATACTTATAATAAAATGTAACAGGTCCAATTCTGTACAATTTTTTGGAGGGCTCTTTATAATCGTCGATTATAGAGAGCCCTCCAAAAAAATTGATCGATTTCAGTATCATCAGTATATTTTATGAAGCCAAAACTGTATTTTATTCATTTTTGTCTGTCTGTCTGTATCTTGGCCGCGCATCACGCCGAAACTAATGAACGGATTCAAATGACTGCACGGTTGGCCTAGTGGTTTAGGCGGTCGCCACGCCGCTTGCCACTTCGCCAAGTGTTGTGGGTTAAAATCCTACACAGGACAACACTTTGTGTGATCCACAAATTATTGTCCTGAGTTTGGGTGTTAATTGTGTCCGTTTCATGTATGTCTGTAAAGTCCCCCGCGACACAGGATGTTTATACCTAATGCAGGAGTTGTCTTTTTAACCCCCGACCAAAAAGAGGGGTGTTATAAGTTTCACGTGTCTGTCTGTGGCACCGTAGCTCCCGAACGGATGAAGTGATTTCAATTTAGTTTTTTTGGTATGAAAGGTGAGTTACGTCCGAGTGTTCTTAGACATGTTTCATGAAAATCGGTTGAGCCGTTTAAAAGTTATGGGGATGAAAGTGGGGAAGAGTAACCAAATGTCTGCAAAAATATCATCGAGTGGGGTCTCAAATAAAAGCGCATGTGTTTTTTACTTTTTAAAGGGAACTCAGATTATCATGTGGGGGTTTTTTTTTTAATTTTGAGAATTTATAGTTATTAAAGAAAGAAAATAAAGAAAAATGTAACTTGGCATGATTTAAGTTCATACTTATAGGTAGGACATAGGATACTTTTTATCCCGAAATTCAGCACGGTTGCCTGGAGAGGGGATGAAAGTCAAAATATGTACTTAGTTGTAATTCAATAAGACATAGTCCGATTTCATTCATTATTTTTTTGCTAGAAAGAAAAAAATAAAAGATAACGGGAAAAGTCTTTTTTTGTCCGCGACTGTACATTGCCTGTGGGAAGCTGAGACAGATAATTATGTAAATATGGCGACGTTCGCCGGGTCAGCTATAGATATATATAGATGTGTATGGGCCTGCCAAAGTGATTCTTTGAAGAGGTAGTAGAGCCACGCTGATTTCAGCACGAACGGGCCGGCTCGACCGGGGCGGTACTACCCTCGCACAGAAAATCAACGTAAAATGACAGCGTTCGTGCTGTCGTGTTTCGTTGGTGAGTGCGAGACCGGGGGCCCAATTAGTCTAGTCAACAAGTTTCATACTTGTTGACTGGACTAAAAGATGCAGTAGCATCACTAGGCCGCCATAGTGTGGGTCGCCATACTGCACTGTCTGCATTCGCAATGAGTATGGTGACCACCACTCTTGGATTCTGCTTATGTTTTCCATCAGGCAGAGCAGAGTCATTTTGGCGGGCCAAACATAAAAAAAAAAAAAAAAAAAAATATATGCAGAATCCAAGAGTGTTGGTCACCATACTCATTGTGAATGCAGACGATACTATGGTGGCTCATTAAGATGCTACTGCATCATAGGGCCTCCAGTCTCGCACTCACTAAGGAAACAGGACACACGATTTTTGGCCGATCTTGCTATCAACCTAGTTATCAAGATTTTGCCACACTGACATTCCTTATAAGACCTTCCATAATATCTTATAAGTGTATGTCGCCGCCAGCTGTTAGTTAGGAGCTAACAGCCGAATATGTATTATATAAATGTATATTTATTACTATACTGTCCAGTTAGAATATAATCCATAACATCCCATAAAAAGTATAGATAATGTTATTGGAAATACATAGTAGTAGGAATTGAGTCATCTTTTTTAATTGTTTATTTACATCATCAGTTGTCATTGGAGGGTTATGTTTTAGCACAAATGGACCAGCATATGGCAGAGTGTTACCACCACTTTAGCAAATGTGAAGAAATTCTTCCATACTATTTACTGAGTTAGATACGTTACCGAAGCCTTATGGCTTCCTGCTTACAGGGCCTTTCCTGCCGGCTTAGGGAATTATTCCTTTGCTACGAAGTTTCCGTTTTAAAGGAACTCAATAGGATGCATTGATAGCATAGTGGTTTAAACAGTCACTTCGCCATTTTCTACGGCACTGATTGTTGTGGGTATAAAGCCCACATGAACACTTTGTGTGATTCACAAATTGTTGTTCTGAGTCTGGATGTTCTTTGTGTCCATTTCTTGTAAGTTTGTTAAGTTCCCCGCGATACAAGATTTATTCCAAAAGCGGGAGTTGACTTTATATTTAAAAAAAAAGGTCTCAAATGCAATCTGTGACTCATAAGTGATGTCCATTGTCCATCAGAGGTTGTCACTCTGCTCTTTGTCTCTCTACACCATAAAAAAGTACACATTGCACTTCCAACATTTCTTACGATTGAGGAGATTGATACATACATTCATAAGATGCATTTTGTGCATATGTATGTATGATGATTTGCATTTAATTATACAAATAGATGACATAAAACATCTTCCTGCCCTTTCTAACTGTATGTGGGGTTGCTGCAATACACAACACTGCAAGAGATAATGGTTGGATTTTTTATAGCGGACACTAACCGAGAACGTAAACCATTTGAAGGGAAAAAGGATCCCAGACTGCAGCAATTCCAAGAGGCTAAGGTCACAGACTTATCATCTTTGTCTTATGAGATTTGATAAATCATTTTTTTAAACATCCCATACCGTCCCACTGCTGTGCTCGGGTCTCCTCTCAGGAGAAGGGTAAGGCCATACGTCCCAACGCTGGCCAAGTGCTGGCAAAGTTGGGTACTGGCAAGACAACATTGTGGCTACGTTTAGGCTAACAGCAACTTAACTCAATATTCAAGAAGAAAATACAACTACGAGTACTATGTGATACAGACCTGTTAGCAAAACTAAGCATATGGGATACACAAGATAATCAGAAAACAATCGCGACCCAGTATTTCTGCATGTAAGGGTGTTGATACTAAAACAATTTTGATGCTTGTATTTCTTATTAGATATGTAGTTAGTAGTTGTAGAGGCAAAATGTGATGAAACTCCTACACATTATAAGTAGTATTGTGTATTAGAATTGTTATTTTTCCATTTTATACTTTCAATCATGAAATACTTAAGTATATTGTTTCAAATACATGTGATTGGTGTCTTGGCTTGTTTTTTTTTTAGTGCCGGTGCACTATGTAAGATCACATAATTTAAACACAGTGGGAGGTTGCTACCATTAAATCGTTCAGAAAAGGAAAATAATTTCAATAATTATAAGGACAAGTTATCAACTGAAGCTACTTGCAATACCGTCACTTTGGTGTGCTATCATGTTATAAAGTACCTTCCTTTACGGAAAATTTTAACAAAATTTTAAGTTAGAAACGAGAATCGCATGAACAATATTGAATTATTCATAACATATTGCAGAAACAAAGGTTTTTTATAAAGAAACTCTCCCCACTATTTAAAATCTATTTGAAGTCACTGCTCCGCTCCAATTTTGCATTGAGATGTTAAATAATCAAGAAAGAGGCTTTCAAAAACAAATTTTCAAGTCAATCTTTTGAGAAACAAGATTTATTTCCTAATTAGAGACAATATGCCATAGACAGTAGAAATCAGCTAGACTGATACCTGCCATACATTCTTGATATTTTTAACCAACTTCGAAAAAGGAGGAGGTTCTCAATTCAACCGTACTTATATAGTTTTTTTTTTATACGTTTGTCCTAGGATAACTTCGTCGTTTATGAACCGATTTTGATGATTCTTTTTTTATGGAAAGGAGATATCCCAATGGTGGTACCATGATAAGGACACTAAGATATGATGATGACATCCAAGAGTAATAGAGTCGAACCTTGAAGTCGGTTTTTGTTTTTTGTTATAAATTTAAATATTCATTTATACATACACAAGTATCAATAAATTCTCGACTAGTATTTATCTAAGAAGACATAAGATTACAGTAAAAAGAAGGTCTTAATTCTTGCTAAGTTGGAATACAGATTTTTTATACTTTGAGATTTCATTGTTTCAGATTCCAATAATAAAAATGATTTTATTATATCAATATATTTGTAAAGTATCAGATGGGTCAAATGTCAATATAATGAATAAAAAAAAACAACCATTCATTCATTCAAAATCTTGTACAACCCATTATAATAACAATTCATTTTATGTGTTAATAATCTGCAAATAAATGAAATCTTTATAATAATATATTGTAAACATGAGCGATAAGTTGAATTTATAGTAATCATGCACATTAATATAAGACAAATGTAATCGAGTGTCAACAAACATGGAACTAATAATAAATAAAATTTCTGCTTTACTTACCGACTCAATAAGACTTGTGTCCCAACAATTCCTATATTATAAATTGTATTACAGACACTGCATTACAAATAATCACTATTAGTTTTCACTCGGAACATCAATCAAAACTATACATAAAAAGATTAATGTACTCTACTCACATTATTGTTTATAATATAAATTTATGTTCCATTTAGCTATTAATTTGTCAAACATGTGCTTCAAATTGTAAATCAAAACGATCTTTGGGTGAGTTTATTTGATCATAAATTGATTCATAACTTTCAATTCAATGTTCATAATTCATAATAAATATAAAATGTTAGATTGTGATTACAAATCGTGTGATTTTCAAGTTTATTTGTTTATAAATAATGGTTTGTACATGTTTATGTACATTTTGTAAACATTTTAAGTTTTGAAGAATTGAGATGTAGGTGAAAAATTTTTATTGAAAAAATTTGGAACAAAAACAGCAAATGTTAACAAAATGAGTATGTACAAAAACTAGCTCAATAAAGTGATATCCAGTTTTAGCACATTTCAACAAAGAATGCAGAGATAAAACAACTTTGTGTGCAATCATGAGCATGATGTAACTCAGTCACTTGAAAACCTGTAGTCCTTCTAGTTTTATCACTCCTACCAGTTTGTTAATAGTTTGCTAAGCAGGTAAATGACCTGAGCGTAGGTAGGTTTGGGACATGCCACACAGTGTGTGTAAGGCGAACAATCAAAGATCACCTGATCATGAGGCTGGCTGTTGTTACATGGACTGCACTCTTCACTGAGCCCCGACCACTGCTCACTCACTAACACAAGCACATCCAACACTGATTTCAAGTGTTTAATGAGTGAAACAATATAACAAGCTCTCAACACCAGTCAGCAACACAATCTTACTATCCATGTCTACTGGGATTCACTGATACACTCACTCTGCACTACTGAGCTACTATTATCGTACAGGGGTGCTCCGCGCGCGGCTAGGGCACCCGACCGTGTTCACAGTAGCACTAATGGCACCAATCACGACCTAACCTCAAAATGCACACTAAAATGAACAATTGACAATCACACAGATGTTAGCAAACCCGACGGTACACACATGACATCACCACCGCGACTGTGTTGTACGAAATTTCACAAAGAACGCTCGCAGTGGCCGTGCGAGGCTAGCAGTATGGATTTGTGGGCAAAATGCTTTGTTTGAGTAGGTAGGTACGTACTCGCAGCCTTCACTATATATAGCTATAGGTAGGTAAGCGCGTATGTTAGGTATGTGTAGTGTGTAGTGCACGGGTTATATGCACCTAGCCATAATTCACTCGGGCGTTCTGTGAGTGCTGCGGCCGGGCCGCGGCGAGTGCGAGGCCCGAGGACAAGCGCGCCTCTCGCACCGCCCTTTGTCTCGGGGGCGGCGCGACAGGTTTCGTGCGCCCCGCAAAAACTGTAAACACGATTCTGATTTACGATCCCGGCTGCCCGAGTCATTCATACGGGTGGCACCGGGGCATGTGCGGGCGGAGGCGGTCACGCTCGGCCGCCGCGCTCGCTGCTCGATAGCTATCAGCGGTGCTCCGCCGTGTCCTCGCTCGGCTCGCACGAGCTCTAGCGCGAGCGGACGATGCGACCGTTTCGAAATGGCGCAACGCGGAGGCCGTGACGCCGCGACCGCACGAGCGAGAGAATGTCCGCTCGGCGCGAGCGAGAAACGAGCGCGGACGGGCCGTTTCGCAACCTCGGATGGGCTCGCGGGTACCGAAATAATCCACGACGTAAGAACGCGGGCGGAACGAGCACGGCACGCTGCAGAGCGCTGAAGACGAGACGTAGATACTCACGGCCTGGCCACTCGCAGCGGGTCAGCAGCGCCGGCGTCCATGGCGCGCCCAGGCCCTGGCCGCGGCCGGGCTCCGGGCCGTCGGCCGAGCGACGCAACACTCTCTCCGATCTCACTCGAAACGCGACGAGAAACACCGTCGCATCATCTTGACGACACTGCACATCGACCACGGCACTTCTATACGCGTATAAACACTCCGCGAACGGTGTTTTGTTACATCGGTTGACTTTTCTTTGAAAAATCAATATACATTTTCCCAGAGTTTAGAGATACGGACGAGTCGATGTCCAGCGCAGGTTATGTGCGTGAAGTTTGCAAGCTTTTTTAGCGCACCGGTGTTACCAACATTTTTTTGCCCATTTTTTGTTTTGGGTGTTGTGATTTTTTTCTAGTGATTTGCGGTGAACTTCGGACTAGTTGCGCACGTTAGGTCTTTCTTATTACTCGCGTTTCTGAGGACAGTGGCGCCAAAGTTTGAAACTGTTAGCACGCAGCTGAATTGAGTTTTGTGTTAAATAAAACAAGAGATTGGAAAAAAATGTATTTAATTTGTTACAGAGTAGGTATTTGTGTTAATAAATATATTAATTTGTATATATTTTTACAACCTTAAGTGTTAAAAATTGTTGAATAATTGCAGACGTCTAGCTGTAACTTGTCAAATGTAGAAAATGCACGTAAAAACATGAATAAAAATTAGTACAAATAAAGTTCGCGTAGAGCTCCTCCGTAGATTTGTCGATAGTCGATACTGCGTTTCGGAATTAAGTTGGAGGAGTTGAATCTCACTTTAAGCATAAAAAGTGAAGAGATCACACCTCCACTTGATCCTTCACGCGTCAAACGTAGTCAAATGGTGATATTCTTGATGATGACGATGCCGTTGAAGCGGTTTCACGCGTGAGCTGGAAAGATAGATCTGGCAGCACAAGTCATCAAACTGTCAAGATCCCCTGTCCAACTCAGACGTGAAGCCATTACACGTGGAGTGATAGCCCTTGGACGCCGTCTGAAATACAAAAGAAATATTTATAGCGAGTTGTCTGCTCCGTGTTTGTTCAGAGTGACAATCGTAGTGAGCGCGCTCGTTATAGAGCTGGGCCGCTCGCTATCACTGCTCAAAAAGGTGCGGCTAACGTTTTCTGATAAGAGCACCGCTTTTCCCTGTCGCGTCAGCGAACCTGTGTAGTTATGTAGCAAATGTACACGCAGTTTAATCATCGCCACATTAAAAAGATAATTTGTAAGTACTTTGAGCGGCAATCAGACGATGTGAACTAGAACATGTGTGCCAAAGAACCGCCACATGTTATTACGTAATCGTTTTCGTTTTATTTTAACAGTGACACTTTTTTGACCGCGAAACGGTTAGCTGAAGTGGCATGTAACTTCGTTGGAATATGTCCGTAGACAACTGCCACGTCATCTATCTCGACATAACTTTGTTAGAGGATAAATAGAAGTGATTTCACCCAGAAGTGTGCTGATTGGAACGACACTGATACTGCGGCGCGGATCGCGAAGGTACTCCAAAGCGAAGACTCCAGAACAAGAACAACACGAGCAGCTAGAGTCCACAGTCAATCGTAATCACAGCCCACAGTCCGATAGAGACCCGATCGATCGATGGGCCCATATTTATACTTTCGTCGATATCTTCTGATATGATATCGGTGTAGTGACACGAGGCACAACGTCCACCATGATTATGATAAGATTCGTCGAACCGGGGAATCGATTGGCCCCCGTCAGCGGTATCAGTCGCGCAAACACTTCACTCAGCCAATCGGCAAGGTATCGGTGATAAGCCACACCGGGAACCTCGCAGCGCTGTGGGGCGACCGGGGCGGACGCCACCGAGCCGCTATCTGCTAACGAGTAGAGTCTACCACGGCTAGATGTCTTATTTACTCATCACATACACCTTTATTGCATTATAATTATCTAGCTCCTAGCAGATAAATTAATTATTTTCCTACTGTCACTGAGACACGATCTAGCTTCACTATGTCACACCATAAACGAACCTATTTTCGAAATCTTTTTTTTTTACAGGGTCACAATACACCAACTATAAAGAAGCCAAAGAGTTTATAAGTAATATAATAAAAAATGAATATAAATTGTTACTTTACACGAAGTCATGCGAAATTTATATTGTGAATTGATAACACTTACTTTGCTAGGATGTGTACGTGATACGTGGAAGAATTTCGACATAGATAAGTGTTCGGGCTCATATCAAACGGTGTCAGATGATAAGACACAAGGTGTGTACTTTCTGGAGCATATCACTCACCTGTACGCTGTACCTACTTGTTCATGCGACTGTTGAACACACGTGAGGTTCAATATCCTCATAGATCAATAGATAGAGCTTATATCCTTAGATAGAGCAGAAATAAAGCTCTTACCTGTAACTGATCCGGTAAATTTTGGAACAGTAAATAGATCCTCTTTAGGGCAGCTAATTTGGTAAGCGCTTACATGAGGTAAGGGATTCTTTTAGGGGTGAAAGTGCTTTGAATTTATAAATGACTAGTGGTTGCCCGCGACTCCGCCCGCATATATGTCGGTTATCGCGGCAAATAGTAGTCCCATATGTGTTATTCTGATGTATAAGCTATATTACTGTAAAGTTTCATCCAAATCCGTTCAGTAGTTTTTGCGTGAAAGAGTAACAAACATCCATCCATCTATCCATCCATACTTACAAACTTTCACGTTTATAATATTAGTAAATTACTATAATATTGAGCCAGTCTGAGTCATAAATATTGATTCTGCAAGTTATTTTTTTTGTTCTTCATTTTACAACTAAAGAATTTTGTTATTGTTCTTTAAAACTAAATATATGGGGTAAAAACTATAATACTATTGGTTGGTTTTACCCGGTAAAGTAGTTGGTCTCTGTGATTTTTTTTATATTTATTAATCACTTATTAAGAGATATCATTGAAATCTAATTTTAAGTTTTCCAGGTTATTTAATAACCAATAATGACTCGTACAGATATGAAGTTTAATGTCAGGTAATTTTACCATGTCCCATTCCCAAGATCCTTCAGAGTGGTCCAAATTTCACGAGGCCAATGATAACTAATACAAATTAATGTTTTAATGTGTCGTAAAAACATTTCTAATCATTTCTAATCTTTATTTAGGCAACGGTAGCATGCTGTTATAGATTTTGATATCTACGAAATAGGCCAATTACAAATAATCAAGAAGACTACTGATGCTATTGGTGCTAATTATGTTTTTCGGAAACTAAAAATCACTAAAAATTTGTTTTGTCCTGTCAAATGACGTTCTAAATGATTGACTAAAATTAGATACAAAAATAGCATACGGAAATCGTTTCAATAAAATAACAGCAAATTAAATAATTTTAGTGAAAAAAAACAGCATTACCACCATTATCAGTAGAACAAGTAAAGTTTTAACAAAAACAAAAACCGACTTCAAGGTTCGACTCGATTTCTCTTGGATGCCATCATCAGATCTTAATGTCCTTATCTTGGTACCACCGTTGGGATATCTCTTTTCCATTGAAAAATAATCATCAAAATCGGTTTATAAACGACGAAGTTATTCGCGATCACACATAAAACAAAAAAATAAATATATATACGGTCGAATTGAGAAACCTCCTTTTTTTGAAGTCTGTTAAAAACTAGACAGCATTGTGTTAGGATTGTCCCAATGTCCTAAATCTTTTATGTTTGTTCTTTAAACAAATACACACATAACTTGCTTAATAAGATTCATTATCGCTCATCATTTTTCATTGATACTCAGCTGCTATTAGTCGTGGCGTGATGTTAAATGGCTTGTAACCTTCATCGATAAATGGGCTATCCAAAACAAAGGTTTTTTCAATTCAAACTGGTAGTTCCCGAGGCCTTGAGCCGCATAAGCGATCGCCACGCCGCTTTCTACTGCGCTAAGTGTTGTGGGTTCAAATCCCACATGGGACAACACTTTGTGTGATCCACAAATTGTTTTGCTGAGTATGAGTGTTCTTTGTGTCCTTTGTGTAAAAATAACTATTTAGTCTAATAATTACAGATTAAAGTATAGCACTACCAAAAGCCCGATCTGTTTGATACAGTTCAAACAGCATTAAAATTTAAATTCAACAACAGTTTCGTCAAGAACTTTTTTAAATAGTAAGTGACTTTAACTACCCATGGAGACATATAACTCAAAGAGTATACCTAAGTGCGTTGCCCAAATTTCTCCTAGTATGGGTTACTAGGGGAAATTCTAACTCATCCTGTAAAAAGCTGTCAAAGTGTCACTGGTTTTGTTTTGGCCGTAATATTAGTCCCATCGAGCTGGCCTCCTCTCAAAACTGGATTCTTGTTAGACAATTCATTCACAATGTGTCTCAATACTTTAACATACATTTTAAATTTATTTCATCATCATCTCAGCCCGATGATGTTTACCGATGGACGTACGACTCCCCCAAAGCTCTCCACAACAAGTAGTCCTGTGCTGCCTTCTTTAGTGTAAGGTAATTTTTGAGGAAACCATAGAAAAACGTACGAAACCTGGTTAAATACTATTGCAAACTCCCCATAGGAGGTGGAACTTAGACGCATAGTCGAAGGCGTGTTCTTTCCTAAAGTAGGGCGCCTGAGGTTTGCCATCAGGACCATTTTTAGTGAAAACACCAAATATTTCGGTTAACTCGATTACTCAGTTGAGATGATTTATCCTGGCAGATTTTTACTTAGAATACACATTTATGACGTACGACGTGGTTCCTTGGAAATTTTGAGTGTAGGTACAACACGTTAAGCTGGAAATGTAAGTAAGTAATTGATTGAAGATATCAACCTTTTAATCAAGTATTCCTTAACGCTTGAAAAAACCATCAAGTAATTTATTGATTTTTTGAACCAATTACTATAAGAAGTATACAGGACATCCTAACATTAAGAGTTATTATTACAAGTGTGTAACCGGTGTTTGTGCGCCTTCGTCAATCAGTAAGAGGAACCTACTAGAAACCCCCAGAAAGCAAAAACTATACCTACTTTGAAATAAAATTTTAACTGCCCAAGAAACTTAAATTACTTTCAAGTAACCATAGATAAGAATATGATGTACTCAAGTAACGTTCACCTGTGGATTCCTATATTCTTTCTTACCTCGGGTAGTCTATTTCCTAACCCTGACCCTATGAGCGAAATTTCGTAATAAGGTGTCCTTAAAAACCAACTCGGTTTCAGTTTAAATATTGCAGTTATTAAAATGCATCCATTCATCAAAACACAGAGCCAACAAAACGACTATAAAGGGCAAAAGCGAATCAATTATTGTGACACTGTCCGGGTTTACTACGGCCAATGAATCAGAAAAATGCAATAAAATAAAATAGACGTGTATGAATATTGGCGGGGAGACAGGGCGGCAGGGGGTTCAGTGAAAGCTGTTGAGATCGCGAAGGCGGGGGTCGGCCGGGACAAGCGCGACCCGCCGCGAGGGTTGGGGGCCCGCCATCCCCGCGGTGGCCGTGAACTGGAACTTCGAAAACTTCTGTCGTATTGTGTTTACATTGAACTTTGTTATGTGGGTTAAAGTTAAGCTGGAGTTCAGCGTGTGTGCCTTCCGTTTTACTCAATTGCTAAACTTCTCTTTCAAGTTTGTCCTATCGATTTTCGTCTCGTGTTTACCAAATGTTTCAAGGTTGTCTAAACTTATACGCATATGACGTGAAAGCTGATCGAATTTTTGACATACTGCAACGGATAACCCAGCCAGTTACCCTGTATTTTATAAAGTTGCACACAGTCAATAGGCTGTAACTTGAAAGTAACTCTTTTTTGCCATTTACCTACAATAAAAGAATTCACTTTCCTTCCGCTTTCTTGTAATTTGAGGCATTTCTGGATTTCTTCTTCATTAGTCTGTTGCCTAGCGCTTCGTTATCTTGATGCTAGAGTTGGCGCTCCAGGTGGTAAGGGTGATGTCATATGTACCACATCACATGATGACCTTTTTTTTTTTTTTGACCATATTAAGGGAAGGAGTTGTGAAGACTATTCTAGAATATTTGAGATTGCGATATACACTTACGTTGTACCTACTTATTAAACTTAAACTGGTAATTCTGATAACAAACAAGGATAATACATTTTTGTACGGCTATGTTTACTTTATTAGTAGTAACGATAGTGAACTAACATTAAACGATTTTGTAATTTTTAAATGAATTCCAAAACATAAATCATGAGTTTTTCAATTTGCTTGTATATTTCTTTTTTGTGCTTGTAAATTATTGTAGGTAAAAAATTCATCATCTGTAACAAAAAGTACCGATAGTTCAGTAGTACCTACCTATTTTAAATAAGCCTTTACATAATAAAACAGGTAATAACATACTATTGAATCCTACCTTGCACATGGTCCACTGAACGGATTTAGATGACACTTTACATTAATATAGCTTATACATGAGAATAACACATAACAGATAACCGACATATACGCGGTCGGAGCCGCGGGCAACAACTAGTCATAAATAAATGCGTTGTTAGTCGGTGAAAAATAAGAAATGGAACCAGTCCGGTCGATCCAACCTATTTGTGATGAAGTATAGCTCTCGTGCAGTTATTGCTGGTGCTGTAGTGTTGTACAAAGTAGGTGAAACAAAAATCATAAACCATTTTCTCTGATATGAATTAAACCAAAACCTTCAAACTTAACTTAGCAGGAGCTACATGCGAGAAGCCGAAGATTGAACCAATTGGCGTGCAATCGGAGAGGCCTATGTCCAGCAGTGGACTGCGATAGGCTAATGTTGCTTCAAAACTCAACAAACTATGTTCAAATATTGACCAGCCGATGATCTCTGATAATATTAATCACCTAATTATGCCTAATTTTACATAAGCTATTTTATTCCTACGCACCCCAGGTAAGTTATCGATCGTCGCTATCGATTATAACTGCTGTGAGTTCGATTACCATTCCAAGACGTGCTCAACCCGAAGTCGAACCTACAATCTCTAGCTGAGCAGTCAGACATCCACTAAATCGAAAGACTAATCGAATACGACAGCCGAAACGCTAAGTCGAAGCATCTCTGTTTTTAAATCATCTGTGATACAAAAATAACGTTTTTAGTACCATCATACCGGTATCGG
Source organism: Diaphora mendica (assembly GCA_949125395.1). Lineage (NCBI taxonomy): Eukaryota > Metazoa > Arthropoda > Insecta > Lepidoptera > Erebidae > Diaphora > Diaphora mendica. Next base: position 1,773,278 of record OX421335.1, read on the forward strand.
CTGTCGTGGCCCCGAATCATATCTTTGATAAGAGCCACACCTGAACCTATTTTTGTTATCAATACACAGGTCGGTGATATACTTTCACACGAAATTGTTATTAGGTTAACTATGCTATTATTGATAGCATCCTAAAAAATACATCAGAAATAGCTGCGTTCCGCGGAGTTATCCAACGTTTTTCAGATACTTTCTAATCACATAAGATATTAATTCTATGTGTTAATCCAGGGTGTCAGCAATCTTCATACCAAATTTTATCAAAATTGATACAGCCATATGAGCGTGGAGAAGTAATAGACACTATGCTGCAGGTGCTTTATACTAACCATCAGTGGTTGATATCCGAGGGGATTTCCGCACAAAAAAAGGTGCTTAATACTGTGATGTGATGATAGACATGACAGTCATAATCATCACATTCTGACTTTGCCTGTGCTTTGGTAAGTAAACAGACTGTGGCAGGCTATAGAACTGCAGAAGAGTTGCACTTCAGTTTTTTAAGGTCTGTTCGATAGGAGTGAGGGCCTCACAGTATACCGGTGTTCAGCATCTTATTTGTTGCATATGGATACTGGGCCCTCAATTATAAATAAATAAATAAATATTTCGGACATCTAACACACAGCGCCATCTAGTCCCAAGCTAAGCAGAGCTTGTGTTATGGGTACCAGACAACTGATACAAATACATAATATTATATACTTTTTTTTTTGTAAATACATACATATTATACATAGAAAACACCCAAACTCCGAAACAAATATTTGTAGATCATATAAACATTTGGTCCGACCCGGGAATCGAACCCGAGACCTCATGATCAGCAGTCGCACACGCCAACCGCGAGACCATTATCTAAATTCTTGCTAATTATGGGCAACTCAAAACACAGTAACTTACTCCTGCACTACGATACTCACCAGGTGGCTCCTCTGTTTGCACGCTTCCTATACCGTAAAAAGAAAACAAAGCACTCCAGTGTTCTCATATTTTACAATTACCGAAGGTTAGCAACGACGGCGCGGTCAGTACCTGGACCGCTGGTGGCATGATAGCATGAGCGTCTCCGTGATTCGGAGGTCACGTTAAGCAGTCGGTCCCGGCTGTTATGGTAGGATAAAAGTCGTGAAGCTTAGTTGGAGGCCTTTGGCCGGCTTGAAAACATCGAACGGCAAGATTACGTAGCCACAACGTTGTCTTGCCAGTCCGCAATCCGCACTTGGCCAGCGTGGTGACGTATGGCCTTAACCCTCTTCTGAGAGGAGAACGGAGCCCAGCGGTGGGGCGTTATAGGTTGTTGATGAGCGCAGCACAGGATCGGTTGTTGTGGAGAGTCTTAGTGGAGGTCTGTGCCCAGGAGTATACATTAGACATTGGTCATAATTTTACTGTATATTAAAGACGGTTATAATCTTATTTGAGTCATAGGATATCCTATTTATGAATGTAATAATTACATCCAACTAAATTCAAGGTGATAGCATTATATCCGCATTCCACTGGACTAAAATACTCATATGAAGTATTTAAAAACCGCCAAAAATATCGATGCGCATGAGTTAATTGTTTTGCATACATGCATATGTAACGTAGGCGCTCATAGCCCAGTTGCATTCGGTGATTCGAAACAATCACCGAGGGTAAGTATCGACGGCGCGGTCAGTACCTGGATGGGTGACCGCTGGTGGCATGATACCGTGAGCGTCTCCGTGATTCGGAGGTCACGTTAAGCAGCAGGTCCCGGTTGTTATCATATGATAATAGTCGTGAAGCTTAGTTGGAGGCCTTCGGGCGACTTAAAAACATCCAATGGCAAGATTACGTAGCCACAACGTTGTGTTCCCAGTCCCAACCTGCACTCGACCAGTGTGGGGACGGGGACGTGTGGCCTTAACCCTCTACTGAGAGGAGACCCGAGCCCAGCAGTAGGACATGGTTGATGATGATGATATGTAATGTAGAAAAAATTACCAGAGGAACTTACCAGCGGCCTTCTGGCAACTAGTATGTGATGATCGGTGGTTTTTATGACGTACACATGTAAATAAACCAAAAATCTACAGATTACAATATTAATTTTTAAATATTTCAATGTCTGATCCAGACAGGTAGCATTCCCGAAAGTGTCATTAAAGAATCTAATCCATATCTATACTTATATTATAAAGCTGCAGAGTTTGTTTGTTTGTTTATTTGAACGCGCTAATCTCAGAAACTACGGGTACGATTTGAAAAATTATTTTAGTGTTGGATAGACCATTTATCGAGTAAGGCTGTAGGCTATATTTATTTTCAAAAAAATTAGGGATCCGTAAGAAAATTGCTATTTCGTAACCCAAGGTGTGAAATAGAAAACCTATTTTTGCGTACGTTGCAAAAACCATTGACAATAGAACAAAATAATGTATTACGGGTTTGTAGGTCCCATTAAGATCTATAAAAAAGTCCGCGAGAGCATATATCTAACTGTCGTGGTTTAGTCACAATAACCGCTTTTGTGTTCAAAAATTATTTAATCGTCTGAAGAAATAAACTACGTTAAATGTGTATCGTAATATTAATCCTTATCCAAATTAAGCATTATGTTATCAAGGGTATTTATGTATAAGTGAAATACTCTTTGTTTCATCCCAATCGGACATTTCGTTAAGAAGTTATCACGAGTATAAGATGCTAAGAGTTGGTACCTAATAATGAGTTACACATAACAAATTATAAAATTTTAACAAAATCAAAAACCAACTTTGTAACACCCAAACCTGTCAGTAGGTTCGCAAGTCGCAACCAATGGCCCACCTAGGTGGCGGGTTCAACCATGCAGATCACATGTTGCAACCATTTTTTTTTTTTTTTTAACGTGTGGAAATCCCCTCGGACCGTCACCCCACCGGGGCTTGCGGCGGGGCGGTGTGTCGGACTCGAACCGACTAAAACCACACGGTGTGCCACTCTGCGCCTGTGAAGGGAGGAATCCGGGAACTGCAGTTGTTAACACGTCCGGACCCCTCCCAGCGCTTGCCCGCACAAAAGCGGGCACCGTCAGCTGTTAACCTCTCATTTTAGGCAACGTGCCGTACGTACACACGTAACGTCGCCTCCTCGCGGGTGGCCACTAGAGCGGATGGAAGGGAAAGCCCGTCCCGACCATCCGCGGCCACACTCAGGGCGGCATGAGGCGCTGATAGGCGCGCCTCCGCCGCCCGGTTCACCGGCGGCGGATTGGGTCCGAGTGGATATCATCCTCCCGGGCCTTCTCCGCCACCTCCTTCTGCGAGATGACTTCTTCGCAGAAGGTTGCGACCGCGGTAAAACTGCTATCGCTACCGGCCATGGAGCGTATGACGGCCGGTAGCGAGAGATCTCCTCCGATGACTGCAGTGAGGGCCCGACGCTGCGGTGCCCAAGCGGGGCAAACCGCCAGCGTGTGCTGGGCCGAGTCCTCACTGCAGTCGCAGTGGTGGCAGGCGGGACTCAATTCCCTCCTGGCGACTGAGTGCAGGTGCTTTCCGAAGCAACCGTGCCCGGAAAGGACCTGCGTCAGTCGGAAGGAAAGGGTCCCGTGCTGCCGCCCTGCCCACTCGAGGATGACCGGCTGGAGAGCCTCTACGGCGACAAAGCCAGCACGTGGAGTCTCCAGCCGGGACGACCATCTAGCCATGGTGGCTCGACGGGCGGCTTCACGCCACTCGCGTACCTCTTCGGCGATAGCCATACTCCGCCCGATATTCAGCCACCCGACGATAAACTTCGGCGAGCACTTCCGCCTCCAAATCCCACGGGGGTGTCCCGGCCAGGGCGCACGCCGCCTCGGTCGACACCGTGCGGTATCCACGTATGGCTCTGACCGCCAATACCCTCTGCGGCCGCCAGAGGCGCGCCTTATTTAGGGCGGTCAGAGCCGCTACCCACACCGGTGCGCCATACAGCGCCATAGACCGGACCACCCCCGTGTAGAGGTGTCGCGTTGCGACGCTGGCTCCACCCAGATTGGGCAAAAGTCGCCCAAGGGCGGAGGCAGCGTCGACCAGCTTGGGTCCAAGCTGTCGGAAGTGCTCGTCGAAGAGCCACCTACCGTCGAGGATCAGGCCCAGATACCTCATCTGGGCCCGAACATGTTGCAACCATCGACCAACCTAGGAGGCGGGTTCGACCTTGCAGTCCCCTAAACCTGAACAGGGGGTGCTACTCACCGGCATGACCCAGTCAGTACGAAGAGCATAAGTCCCAGGGCGCCGTTAATCAAATAAATAATTGTGTGTGGGTGGGTTCCTTACAAGGTCACTTCAGAGAAACACATTTCAATTCAAACACAGTATATATTTTTCTAAAAACACTAACATCATATAATACTCTTAAACATTACATATATCATAAAACTAAATCTTAAAATAACTAGTGGATAAGTACACTAATACATAACAAAATAAGGTACGTGACCTTCACCGACAGCACAGCAGTTGGCCCAAACAGCGGTCAGGCCATCCTCCGCCTGCCGGCAGCCACATCTCCGGCTCCCTGGTACAGGGAACCACATCCACGCCTCACTGCACCTGAGCGACACCACATTCGTGGCATCCTCGAGGTGACAACCTCCATCTACGTCTCAGCCACACTCCTTCTACTACATCTTTACTATGGTATTTCAGTCCTAATCTTCAACTATAAACTTCAACAATAATCTTCAACTATATTTTAGCCATAATCTTCAACCCGCTTCACACGGGATGAAATCACTTAATATATTAATACTATCAACGACAAACAGACAAAGAACTGGTTCTTGTTCAGATCAGGAAAGAAAAGGGCTCTCACACTGGAAGAATCTACTTTTATATTCTTTTCGTGGATTGTTCGAGAAGTTTTTCCCTACCTCTTCCTTTCTCCCACCTCAGCCAAAAGCAACACTTATTCATTCGTTCCGAAACCAGTTAACCATATCGTTTACAAACGTAATACATAACAAATTTATTTATTGTATAAAATACCGCCATCTCTCGTGCGATCAGTGAACTAACATCAAAGTTCCAGATAGAGCCTGACCACACCTTGAGATCACAGAGGTCACTACTCGTAAAAATAAAATTCTCATTCTTAAAATTACGGTGTTACAACTTCAAGGTTTGACTCGATTTCTCTTGGATGCCATCATCAGATCTTAGTGCCTTATCATGGTACCACCTTTTGGATATCTCCTTTCCATTAAAAAAAGAATCATCAAAATCGGTTCATAAACGACGAAGTTATCCTCGAACACACATAAAAAAAAAATACGGTCGTAATGAGAACCTCCTCCTTATTTTTAAGTTGGTTAAAAATAAGATGGATATTTAATAAGACACTAAATTTCCTTTGGCAAATAAAATATTGATGCGCTCATCATAATCTCTTCATTTATGGGTTCGAACTTCGAACAGTGTGGAAATGGTGATGAATGGGGTAGACAAGCTAATGACTGCACGGTTGGCCTAGTGGTCTAAGTGGTCGCCACGCCGCTTTCTACTGCGCCAAGTAATGTGTGTTGGATCACACTTTGAGTGATCCACAAATTGTTGTTCTGAGTCTGGGTGGATGTATGTTTGTAAAGTCCACCGTGACACAGGATATATACCTAGTGCGGGAGTTTTTTTTTTTTTGCAAAGAAAAAAAGAGATGGACCATGTGATTTTAAATTACTGCTGACCTGAGTCCATAATTAAAATGAATCGTCGAAATGTAATGTACGCGCATAACTTCCGATCGGCTGCACCAATTTTTTTTTGATGTGTTCTTTATTGTTGTGTTTTTTGTCCGCGTTGTACTGTACACTGCCTGTGGGAATCTGAGACTGATATGTAAATATGGTGGTACGAAGTTCGCCGGGTCAGCTAGTAAATAATAAATATTTCGGACATCTAACACACAACGCCATCTAGTCCCAAGCTAAGCAGAGCTTGTGTTATGGGTACTAGACATCTGATATAAATACATATACCTTTTTTTTTGTAAATATATATTTTATATAGAAAACACCCAAACTCCAAAAAAATATTTGCAGATCATACAAACATTTGGTCCGACCCGGGAATCGGACCCGAGACCTGAAGCACAGCAGTCGCATACGCTACCACTGCGCCACAGAGGCAGTTTCACCGTTACAAGTGCTTTGATCATATAGATGACAATGTACTCATTTCCAGAAGATTCAAAGGTATACATATATTAAAGGCTTTTCGAATTATGAGCCAAATAAACTGAAAGAAAACTATAAATTGATTTGTCTTATCAAATTTTTCAGTCGAAGGCTAATTCCATGAATCAATTTTGATAAAATTATATTGTTATCTTGTTATGACTATTTATCAATAATGAGTAACTGTATTCAGTACATAATTGCATTGAGAACGTGCAAACAGGGTTTCCATAGTTATTTGTTATGTATACAAGACTGCAACGTTGCTTTTTAACCGCGTGCTCAATTTTGATGACCGAGCAAGCGAAAGATTCTAAAATTGAATCACGAGCGTAGCGAGTCCTTTAAAAATTAGAATCCTGCGCGTTAGCGAGGGAATCAAAAGAGCACGAGGTGAAAAATCTTTGCACTCGAGTGCAACACGTAACTTTTCATCCCACCTCAGCGAGGAAATAACTAAATTCAAAAAAGAAAATGGCGCGGGCAAAGCAAATTTAAAAAAAGTACACCGAGAAGGTTCCTAGTCTGAGTTTTTAACAAATTAAAAAAGGTTGTATGATAAATTCGGCACCATGGAGGTGGAAGTAAATGGGTTTAATGATGTTTTGAATTCACAAACTTAGTGCACACGATGTTCTAAATTCAATTTACTTTATCATCTAGCTGATAAAAACGGCTTTTGCACTGAGATATCAAAGGGCAAAAATACTCTTTCCGAGATGGGGGGATGAAAAAGGTATTTATAATTAATAAATCATTAAGTATGGAGGAGAACTACTCGAGCAATAGTAGGGGAACTGATTTATTAGACGAAGCATTTGAAATAATGAAAAGAAAATACAGTCATATAACAATCATTATCTATACAATTATATAAAATTGGAGTGTCTGTTTGTAATATTAAAATAACCACTTTTTACTAAATGCATATTATTATGTGTGTATACAATTTTTGTATACACACATAATAATTTGTGTTTCTGTGTGTTTGTATCGGCTGATCTCTGGAACGGCTGGACCCATTTTGACGGGACTTTCACTGGCAGATATCTAATGACATAAGGAGTACGGACATACAGTGTTAATCATTTCACTCTAACATAGAGCCATTAATCAAAAGTTAAAGTTAATCATTTCTGTAGCTGATTATCACGGCGTCAGTGAGGGTACTGTATCTTCCAATCCTCTTCCTCCTAGATTCGTGACTCAAAAGCCGGTCGACACGAATGCTGTCATTATAGGTGGTCTCTATTTCTATGAGAGGGTAGTCCACCCGGGTCGAGGCGGCCCGTTCGTGCTGGAATCAACGTGGCTCTACTACCTTAAATACCTACTTCTTAGGTAGCAGCTGCAGGTGTAATTGGGCAGCTGACGCAGACCATCAGGTGCTTTGCTCAATTGGCTTCTATCCCATTGACAAAAATCATCAGGGTTTAGAATATATTAAAGTTATTGTGGGATGTTTCGTAGCCTTATTCTCGATCACGATGAAGACATTATCCAGTATCTACATAAAGTTTTTTATTTAAAAGGACAACTCACGCATTAGGAATTACATCCTGTGGACTTTTACAAACATACATGAAACGGACACATAGAACACCCAGACTCAGAACAACAATTTGTGAATCACACAAAGTGCTGTCCCATGTAGGATTTGAACCTACAACACTTGGCGCAGTAGGAAGCGGCCTGGCGACCGCTTAAACCACTAGGCCAACCGTGCAAATTATTTCGGAAATGATCGATAGTTGCCGAGATTATCGCTGTTTATTAAACTATCAAACGAATTCATTTTTCAGAATGATTTATTACATTAGCATAAATTGAATTTTTCGAATGCGTTAGGCGTTAGCATAAATAAAATTTGCATTAATTAAAATTACAGGTGAATGGACATCCTGATTGAAATGCCTGTTCTTTAGTGATAATTATTTTTCATCAAACGCCAAGGTTTCAAGTTTGCTTGTCTGAGTTTTACATAAAAGTTTGCGAATTTAAAATTAAGAATTTAGTTAAAAATTATAATAAGGAATAAGGGTCTTATTATATTTTCCTAATTTAGAAGGAAACCTCTTCTATAAAACTGAGTAATATATTATATACATTTCAAATAGGTAAAGTAACTGTTATGTTAAACTCTCAAAAGTTTTCGATACCTTTTTTTTTTTTATATTCAAGTTAATTCAAGATATCTACAAGTGGCAGTTGTAGGTACGTATAATTTACAGTTCTTGTGACAAAAGTAAATAGAAAATAAATCCATTCCCAAATTCCCAAGGTTGTTTTTTACAAAAATACAAGTTATCACAATTTATTCGTGAATAAACTAATACTTTTTTTGGTTATCCATACATGTGGGGTAACAACCTTTAATCTCGTTATTACTGTAAAGTTTATTGATCTAGACGAAAAATAAATAACAGAGTGCCATAGATCTATCAATAATATAGGCAGTGCAGAATAAAAAAGATAGAAGAACTTATACCTAAGTAGGAATTGAGCAATGCATTTGATTTTTGCGGCAATCGCATCTGACGAACGCAAAATTCTTCTCTTCCTGAACTTTACTAGACTATGTTCACTATAAGAAGTGACACTTTAATATTTCTTTTTTACATTGTGTTAGTGAAGATGCCTGTACTACTAAGTATTTAACTGATCCTAGTTGTTAAGCCGAAGCCTAGGGGTTCAACGATTCAACAAAGAAAAATTAATAGTGATTATAAATTAATAGTAATTTGTCTAGAATGTATTAAAAAGATTTTGATTAATTATATGAAATAGTTCAGTATGAGATGTGTGCAGTGTGAAAATACATTTATACATAGAAAAAATATTAACGTAAATATTGTATGTATTGTTGATGCCTTCAAATTCAAATAGTGTACGGATCCAATATATACCTTGCATCGCGCCGTTCCTTCTTTTCCTTACCTTCAGTTCATTTGTGTAGGTAATAAATAAAAAGTATGCACCGTCATTTCAGCTAGTAGTACCTACGGTTTTATCTCGTTTTTTACACTTTATTTGTTGAAGGCGATAAAGGTAAAGATAAGTGGCAGTCGACGCTTTTATCGCAAGCTATCGCGCGAAAACTACTCGCTTCAGGAAGTTGAGCTGTATAATACTGTTTTCAATGTTATTATTCTATCGTAATTATAACATGTTTGTATCAGTACGCAGTGTCCATACGTATTTATTTAGCTTAAAATAGTTAGGTACGCGCCTAATAAGACGGAATTGGAAGCGAAATAAGATCCCATCATCAAGTCTTTATTAGTCCACTGTATCTACTGCTGGACATTCTCCTTAGATAGGGGTTAAGATCTTGCTTCCCTGTTTCTTTTTAAGCTATTGCATAGCTTTTATAGCTGCTTTGAGCGCGGCGACCGTATCAAGAAATAACGTAACGAAAATAAAACCTAACACCCCCAAATATTTTGGTAGTAGTCAGCAAAAAAGAAGTTTTTTTCGTATTAAAATGTAATTATAAAATATAATATGCACATCATTGTCATCGTTATTAAATTTGCCGTTTCTTTAACAATTAAAATGATCATGAAATACTTACATATTGGAGAAATCATGTGATATATTTGTATTTTATTATTTTTTCACTTACTTGATGTCAATATTTCCAAAAATATACTGCATAAATAAAAAATAAATAAATAATTATAATTGCATAAGTTGACAAAAAATGCTATGCAATAGCTTTACCGCGGCAGTCCGCGAGTGCCACACGTTTATTTTATTTTATTTTAGAAAAAAGTATATACTTACCTACATAAAAAGTGGCATCTTAGGTATAAGTAGGCATGTCTAGGAATCAAATGAATAGATTTCATCAAAAAGGTTAAGTATCAAATGTTTACGTAAGTACGTATTCTGTTTATAGGAAAATAGAAGTTGGTACTAAATTCTCATAATAAAATTCCAATGAGATATCATATGATTTAAATCAATTTTAAATGACAAAGTACCCATCCACTCAATCACCTATATTATAAACTACGAGTCATTAACTTAAAATTAAGTTAACAGACTTATTAACCCATTACGAAAGTTTTCAATGTTGTGAATATTAACCATTTAACTGAAGTAAGTTAACTTTACAAACATTGTGTTCATTAATCAAAAGTTTGGCGCAGCGCCTCATATCCTCCATCTCCGCCTCCGCCCACCCCTGCCTCTCAGGCAGACATATCTTGCATACTTATTATACGTTGTAGTGAAATATATATTCTTATTTTGGGTCTTTCATGCTACTCTCTTCGTAATTGGCAACACAGAGCTTCGAAAGGTCAATATTTGACAAATGGCTGATCTGACTGACACTTGCCTGCGGAATAAACATCACGGACGGCGGAACGTTTATTTATTATTTTTTAAATAAAAATGGATGATATTTGTCGGTTATGTTGTTCTACAACTTTTGTAAACAATGATATATTTGACGAAGAGAACGCTCTTTACCTGAAAATGTCGTTATATTTACCAATAAAGGTATAGTTTATTTTCTAATTCGTGCATTTTTTGTGTGAAATTTTAACCTCTAATATAAATATGATATTTGTGGTTGTGTGTAGGTATTCAAGAACGATCAGCTACCTCAGAGGATCTGTGACAAGTGCAGTTGCAAAGTAAACGATTTTTATCAATTTTGCAATGAGACAATCGAAGTTCAAGCTAGGTAAGTCGAGAGCTCAAAACATTCTCATAATTTGTTTAAATAACCAAAACTTTATAGTATTTTTAAGTCATAACTTAGTTTAAACTAGAACAATAACATTCAATATTAGTAAAGTTTATTATTAATTCTTTTTGATAGATTATCGGTCATGTTTGTTTACTGTTTATTTTAAAAACAAATCAACAAACTCATCAGTGTAAGCTGTAGTAAAAATACTAAACGCGTGAAGTCATATATTATAATCTAAACATAACTTAAATATGCCTTTGTTAAACAATTCCAGGTTACGTGCCATCCTACGGTCTTCAGCGCCCTGCCATGATGAAACTATTGACTTATCACTTGTCAAGAGCAGTGCCTCCCCTCCCCCAACAAGCTTCCATGTTGAAAAGCTCTGCGATAGAAGCACTCAAACAGACACTAAAGAGGAAAATAGCAAAAAGGATGACCAACCACTTCAAATCAAAGAAGAACCGATACCAAATATACCGTCACCTGTTAAAAAAGAAGAAGACAATTACGATGATGACTTAGACTCGGATAACTTAGACCATAGATCTTCTGATAGTGAAGATATATCCCTAATTTCCCTTAAGAGTAAAACTAGTAAGAAGTCTTCTGAAAATGTTGAAGTGACACAGAAGAGAGGTAGGAAAAAGAAGTCTGATTTACGGGAATGGGAGGAGCTGATGAATGCGTTACCTGGGGCAGCTTTATCTGTGGTAGATAGAAATAATGTGCCAGATTTGCAAGTGCGGGTTGTGAAAGAAGAGATGGAGGACCATCCAACGAATGCTGAGGGTTTATTATTGGATATGACTATATTCCACTGCTGTATTTGTTTTGTTAAATGTTACAGGAAAAGCGAGATGCTTCAACATTATAAGTACGTATTTTGTCAGTTAATTTACGAGTTTTGTTTTGTGTTAACATTTCATTGATAAGGTTCTATCAATGCAATGGAGAAGTAAACAATGTCTACTTTTGATAAGTAATTGACTAAGATCGTTCTTAGAAATATTTTAATATAATCCTCCAAGATAGTAGAGCCATGCTGATTTCAGCACGAACGGGACAGCTTGACCCGGGCGGTACTATCCTCGCAAGGAAAATCAACGTAAAATGACAGCGATCGTCCTGTCGTGTTTCGTTGGTGAATGCGAGACCGGAGGCCCAATGATGCAGAAGTATCACTAGCCCACCATGGTGTGGGTCACCATGCTGCATTGTTGCATTGTCTACGGTGTATGGTGACCACCACTCTTGGATTCTGCTTATGCTTTCCATCAGGCAGAGTCATTTTGGCAGGGTCAAACATAAAAAAAAAATTGTGTACTTCGATTGTCCATATTAATAATTTCGGATCTGCAAAAAGACAATTTTTGAGTAGAGTAGTTCAAATCCTCAAATCAAAGAACTGTGAATGTTCAAATTTTCAGTGACTTAAATAGTCAATCTTTCTTCTTCCCTATTTTTTCTAGCCTTTATTAATCCCAAGATTATTTGTGGTTGACTACCAGTTGTACTGGTTTTACCTGACAATTTTTTTTTTTGGAGGAAGGGAGGGATGATATCGGTCTTCTGTCACCCTGAGAGCAAGTTGAATTCCAAGCTTGAACTAATTGTCAATATATTTAAAGAGACTGACTTCTCAATAATGATTGCCATAGATGTTTATCATGTCTAGGACTGATTAAAGTGCTCTTTGAGGTTTGGGCTGAAACTCTGCCAACTTCCATATTTCGGGCTGTTATTAAGAATTTCTTGTAAGAAAAACTTAACATCACTTTGTCCTGATCCCGGAATCGAACCCGAGACCTCTTGATCACCACGCATACGCCAACCGCTGGGCTAACGAGGCAAATCTATTGTATTGTAATAAATACTTACAAAGTAATCTGTTATCAATCACAAAAGTTATTGTTTAAAAATAAGTAACAATTAGTAGTAAAAATAAGTAACATCAGTTAATCCAGTTAATTGTACTTGTTTCCAGACAGCATGCCAATGACTCAGTAGCAAGTGACCCTCCCACGGCCCCGGCACCTCCTGACCAAGAGCCTCTTCGATGCACCCGCTGTCGAAAGGTACCTTATTACATAAATATAACATTAGCTATACCATACGTTTAAAATTAAAAATAAACGGCAGTTTTAAAGGTATATAAAAAGAGCTACATTAAACTCCAACATGCATTTGCAATACTTTGAGCATTCATACATAAGGTCTTACAATAAATCTAATTGTTACACCATGGACTTTGTCAGGCACAGCATAGTCAAAGTAATAATAGTGGACATAAATGTAATATTATTACAATATTAATTTTTAATCTATACATCTATATAAATAAATAAAATTAAAGTGTCCGTTTGTATTTCCGTCCATCCGTCCTGTCCGTTGGCCAGTTGAACCGGCCCATTTTCCACAAATCATATAATAACAAGCCATTTCTATAAAAAGTTTTTATTATACAGGGTGTCCCAAAATTCAACGATAAGGTAAGGTAAAGGTGCTAATGAGTACAGAAGGAAAAAAAATAAAAAAAATATACCTAGTTTTTTTTTTAGTTACAAGAAAAATTTAGAATTTCTTTGAAAATTTATACCTTTGAAAATTTATACCTTTCATGATATTTTGAACGACCACGATGACAATTTCTCAAATATGCTTAAGATTTTTTTTTATCTTGTACCTAAATCGTGCTACTATTCACCACAAATCTTAAACACGCCAAATTGCCCGCAGTTTTTACACAAAAAACGTTACACAAAAATTGTGATCGTGGTCGTTCAAAATATCATGAAGGGTGTAAATTTTCAAAGAAATTTTAAATTTTTCTTGTAACTAAAAAAAAAACTAGGTATATTTTTTTATTATTTTTCCTTATGTACTCATGAGCAGGTCTACCTTTTGGCGCCCGCTTATCGTTGAATTTTGGGACACATGGTATATTCTATTTTTATAAGCAGTCACAGTATACATGATGAGTATGATGTTGTCTCCAGATAGTGAGTCGGGGCGAGTGGTCGAGCCACTGGCAGCGCCACTGGGAGCGCGACCGGCGGCCCTACCGCTGCGCTCTCTGCGAGAAGTCCTTCCGGGACGCGCACCAGACCTTCAAACATGGTATATGAGTTATGACTAAATATACCATTTATTTTTGACGTGATAACGCCTAATAAATTGATGAAAGCCGGCTGCATGTACGAAAAATGACTCATTGTTCCGTAACGCTCATTGTACGTCGTTGTATGAGAGATAGATGCGGCGCTTACTTGTGCCGTATCTATCTTTCATAATTACATCAATGTTTTGTTATGACTATATCTCTTTGCGCTGTAGCATGGTGCGGCATATATTTCTAGACTAGAACATTCTGGTTGGTTTAATTTAATTTACTACAGTTATTAATGATTTATTATATTGCGAATGTGGTACAGCTGAAATACTAAGTCATAATTTGTAAATCACGGCAACTTTCAAGAGTTAAACGTAATGTTACTGAAACTGTCCCGCACCATGCTACAGTGCAGAGAGTATTAGGACTTTGTCAAGTTCAACTATCGTCCGTAAACCGACTTTACAGACAACCAATTTTTAACTCATAACGGGACATAATTTTTAGTCCACAGTCCAAATAAACACAACTTTTAATTTTCTTTATTTAGAAAAAAGTGTAACTTAATGCAATTTGTATGCACCATCATTATGTATCTGTAAATATATATTAAGTATTTTGCACGTTTGGCCTAGTGGTTTAACGGTCACCATGCCGTTTCCTACTTCGCCAAGTGCCGTGGGTTCAAATCCCACGTAGGACGACACTTTGTGTGATCCACAAATTGTAGTTCTGAGTCTGGGTGGTATTTGTGTCCGTTTCATGTACGTTCGTAAAGTCCCCCGCGACACAGGATTTATTCATAGTGCGGGAGTTGTCTTTAAAAATAAATATTCTAACAAATTGTGAAAAATAAAAATCAATCACCAGTTTCACCAGTTTGTTACGAAACGAGAAAATATTGCGTCCCGGCACTTTGTTCGAGTACAACGGGACAGGTATTAGTCTAAATTGATTCATACAAACATTTGTATAATTAGACATTTAACAACAATTTAATTTAGACTAATAATAAATAAGGATAGGGATTAGTGTAGCAGAGACTGGAGTCTCTCTAATACAAAAGAGAAATTCTCCGAGCAGACGAAATGATTATGCCTGTTGGACCGCAACACAACGCTTATAATTATGTTGAGAAGTTGGTTATATGCTACGAGTATACGGCGTGAGAACTTTTGCTATCGCGATCCAGAATTAACAGTACTTTGTAGTTCGGTGTGTCTTCGTTAGATGGCGCTGAAATATGTTTTTTGTTTCATCGGATGCAAAAGTTACCTCGCATTCCGAGAGCGGCTCGGGGTGACGTCACTATCCAGTTACCACGTGATAGCAACATAACACGAAATGAACATACCAGAACCAGCGATAGCGATGATGACGTCATGTCGATCGTCGGAATGCTCGTAGTATATTGTTATACCATGATTAATAACCAGGTTCTTTGTGATGTTTTGCAGGTTTAACACACAATTACGACGAGGGTGCCGCCACGGAGCCAGCGGACAAGCGGTTTGTGTGTGACCTGTGCCCCGAAGGGTTTGTCTATATGAGGTGTGTATTCATTTTTAATAAGATTATTTTGTAGTTCTCTCGAAAATTATGCTAATAATATAAACAACACTTGAAGGGGAACAATTAATTTACTTTTATATTTTTCCGTATTTCTAACCCAAGGTAGATAATTTTTCAAGCACTGCCACCTCGTTCGACCCTTAACAACGTATTGTATTTGGTTTTCGTTTTTTTTTTTTTTTTGTGTTTGTCCCTGCCAAAATGACTACTCTGCCTGATGGAAAGCATAAGCAGAATCTAAGAGTGTTAGTCACCATACTCACTGCCAATGCAGACAATGCAACTTTTTTTTTTTTACAGTTTTGCATGTAATATATCTTCTCAAATCTCAAATGTAAAAGGTACAGAAATCGTATTTATGTAAATATTTTGAAGTGTGTAGAAGAACGCCAAGGGTCTCATGTCCCTCTAATATAATCCTTACCGTAAGAGCGCCACGCTTCGGCACGAATGGGCCGGGTCTACCGGAGTGATACCACGGCCACATCGAAAACCGGTGTGAAATAGTGCTTGCGCTGTGTTTCACCGAGTGCGTTAGGATACCGGAGGCCCATACCCCAACCCCTCCTCCTATCTCCCCTCCCATCCCCCAAAGGCCGGTAACGCACTTGTGACGCCTCTGGTTTTGCGGGTGTCCATGGGCGACGGTAATCGTTTACCATCAGGCGATACGTCTGCTCATTTGCCGGCCTACTCCATAAAAAAATCCTCCTTACAGTTGATGTTGGGTGGTAGCAGTTACTCTTTATTTCAGTGCGTCTTCGGTAGATGGCGTTGTAGTATGTTTTGTCCCTCCTAAGTCGGAGATCGGTATGATTAATTGGTCAGCTATGATCTCTTGTAAATCGTGTCAATGTCGATTGTGGGTATTTGCAGTGAATCGAAACTGAGTGCTACTAGTTCTAAAGAGTCGTAAGTGAGTGTCACTAATACTAGTGAGTCGAATTTAAAATCTACTGATCCCAGTGAGTAGGTATTGCATGTAGTGTTGCCCAAATGCAAAGAACAAGACCAGTCTTGGTCTCGACCTTGCAGCAAGAGTCTCGCAAGTCTCTTGCTATTTATTAAACGTTACTTTATATCTGTATCTTTATATCTGTTGCCGTGTGGTGTCCGGCTGAGTAGAATAGCACCAATACCATTGTTAGAAATTTAACGTCATTGTAATGGCAACATTTTTGATTGTCATTTTTCTTGTTTGACGTTTTGACGTTGTCAGTAGTATGATTGAGACGCTTGGAACGGTCAAGCAGGGCTTTGTGAAAAAGGTGCCGTTTAATTGTAATTTAGCTAATTGTCTTCGACTCGGATCCTTTAGTGGTTTACCGTTATGAGTGGTCTGGTTTGGACTCGCTAGTTTAGTTGTCACGTCAAATAGGCGCGATCCGCGATAGTTAATACGAGTGTATTGTAATTCGAATACCTTGGAGGTTGTTTAGCACTTTGGAGCATGTATGTGTGAACGCGGCAAGACAAACGGCAGTGGGGTACCCCATCAACGGCCGACGTGCCGTTGTGCTTGATGCATTAGTTTAGAATAAGAACACGGTGAAACAGCCGTCAGTTCATTGCTCTTGCCAGTGACATAGTTAGCGATTGAATGACTTACTCATGGGCCTAAGACATTGCAAATTTCACAAGGTGATCGCTGCATTGGCGAGAGAATTGAACAACCATCACACTTCGGGTGTCGTAAGAGGCGACTAAATGTACGAAGCAGAAAACCTGAAGCTTCCGTAGACCAGAGAACGGGCAGCAGCGTTTTCTGGTATGCTTCGTCTACTGCGATCGCCAACCCGCTTGCCCAGCGTGGCGATTAGGGCATTACCTCTCAATGGCAAACATAACTAAAAAACGGCCCCTAGGTCCCGGCCGCCTCACCAGGCATGGCTACGGTAGCGGTCACAGCGTCGGTGGGGCGCGGGGTGCTAAGAATCCCCGGGTTACGGTCGGCTACCATATCTACAACAAATTGACCTTGGCTACGTACAATGGACGAACTCTGAGGCTTAACGAACATCTGACCGAATTAGAGGTGGAGTTAGACAAGATACGATGGCATGTTCTGGGGCTATCTGAAGTCCGGAGAGAGGGAGAGGACACAGTGACCCTGGAATCAGGCTATCTACTCTACTTCCGAGAAGGTGATAGCCTTTCCCAGGGCAGTGTCGGATTTCTGCGCCGACTACCACTCACTGTGACAATGATGTGGAAGTTCTTTACGAAGAAATTGACAAAGCCCTGCACAACAACTCAAGGGCACACTTCAATGTTGTCATGGGGGACTTTAATGCCAAAGTGGGAGTACGCACGGACACCGAATCGGTTATGGGGCCACACGGTATTGGGAGCAGAAATCACAGGGGGCAGATGCTGATCAACTTTTTGGAACGAGAAGGGCTATTCTTGATGAATTCATTCTTCAAGAAGAAGTCACAGAGAAAGTGGACCTGGCGGAGCCCCGACAACGTGACTAAAAATGAGATAGACTTTATCACGACGGATAAGAGACATGTATTCAGAGATGTCTCAGTGATCAACAGGTGTAACACCAGCAGTGATCACAGACTTGTACGAGGCACTCTGAACATGAATTTCAAACTGGAACGCACCCGTCTGATAGTCTACGCTCCAGCCTACTCTGCTCCAAACTGTTGCTGGCTCAGAAAGATTCCAAATGAAACTTCAAAACCGATTCGATGTGCTGGAAACCGAGTGCGACGTTGACGAGGACTTACATAGAGTAGTGGAGGTCATGAGGGATGTGGGTAGAAGGTTCTGTCGGAATACGCATACGGGTAGGAAGTCTAAACTTTCGGATGAGACTCTGGAACTCATGAGAGAGAGACGCGAAAAGATACAGACCACGGCGGATGACGCGCGAGCACTCACGAAAGACATTCGAAAAGCGTTACGGCGGGATCTCCGGAGTGCCAATACACGCCTCATCAAAGAGGCAATAGAACAAAATCGAGATTCCAAAGTATTCACGAAGCGTCTAGGGAGGAGCCGCATGTCTAAGCTGACGACCGCTGACGGTCGAGTCGTCTCCTCTAAGCCAGAGATTCTTTCCGAGGTGGAAGACTTCTATGGCCGGTTGTATGCCTCACAATCTCCGCTACCTGATCCCGTCCCCTGTGTACCCCGAGCTGCTTTAGTTCGTCACTATACTGACGAACTTCCCGACGTCAGCATTGACGAAATTGAGTTAGCCCTGAAAAAACTAAATAATGGAAAAGCCCCAGGTGAAGACGGAGTTACAACTGAGTTCTTAAGAGCAGGGGAACTCCCGTCCTTAAGCAACTGCAGCGCATTTTCAACTCCGTTCTTCACGAAGGGAGAACTCCACAAGCGTGGAGCAGGAGCCTGGTAGTCTTATTTTTCAAAAAAGGGGACAAGACCCTTCTCAAGAACTACCGTGCTATATCGCTCCTGAGCCACGTCTACAAGTTGTTCTCTAGGGTTATCGCAAATAGGCTGGCGCGACGGCTGGACGACTTCCAACCACCGGAGCAGGCCGGGTTCCGCGGAGGATTTGGCACCATAGACCACATACACACTGTGTAGCAGATCATAAAGAAGACACAGGAGTACAATCAGCCTCTGTGTCTAGCTTTTGTGGACTATGAAAAGGCCTTTGACTCTGTCGAGACCTGGTCTGTTCTGGACTCCTTGCAGCGGTGCCAAGTTGATTTTCGGTACATCGAGGTGTTGAAGAGCTTGTATGACGCCGCAACTATGTCCGTCCAAGTACAGAATAGTCAAACAAGACAGATTCCTTTGCATCGAGGAGTAAGGCAGGGGGATGTGATATCACCGAAGCTGTTTGCAAATGCATTAGAGGAAGTCTTCAAGACTCTAAACTGGAACGGGCGGGGCATCAATATAAACGGCGAATACATATCGCACCTAAGGTTTGCTGATGATATCGTTATCATGGCAGAATCACTGCAGGAAGTTCAAGAGATGCTGCACAGCCTTAATGAATCCTCTCAACGAATTGGTCTCCGGATGAACCTGAGCAAGACGAAGGTCATGTACAATGACCTCGTCGCTCCGGGACAAGTAATCATTGATGGCACGCTAGAAGTTGTCAATGAATACATCTATCTCGGGCAACTAATGCAGTTGGGTAGATACAACTTCGAGAAGCCGATAGGAGGATCCAGTTGGGAAGGGCAGCGTTCAGGGAGTTAAACCACATATTTTCGTCGGATATACCACAGAGCCTGAAGACGAAAGTCTTCAACCAGTGTGTCCTCCCTGTAATTTTATTTTATTTTCTTTATTTGGAACAAAAAACAGTTACATGCTAAAATCTTAACTAAATACAATTAATTAAATATTCGAGGTAATAAACATGTAACCCACACTATTGTTCACAGATTAACAATAATAAAATTGAGACGAAACAGGTCATTTTGTTACAGTGATACACAAATATAAAAGCATGCAAGTAAGTGATACAAAATTATAAAGAATAACGAATAACTTATTCTGTTGGCAAAGCGGATAATAATTTAATGACATAACTCTTGTAGAGGCTATTAGATAAAGCAAATATGTCAACATCACTGAAATATTTGTTATATGTATCCACAAGGCGTCGTAGAGGTATGCGGACACCAGCATTAGTCCTACAAGATGGTGTGTGAAAAAGTTGGTATTGATGTGCCTTTCGCCGATAGACTGTTCTTGGTACTATATAACAAATTTCATTTGTGATAACAGAGCAATCAAATCTATTATTGCATAAACCGTGCAACATCATGGCATCGAGAAGTAGACGTCTAGACGCCAAGTTTAAAAGATTAAAATAATTTAACAACTCAGAATAAGGTAGTCTAGATCCCGTACCTTTGTAATAAGCCGAGCGTAAGAATTTTTTTTGCACTAATTCTAGTCTGTAAGAATATTTCGTGTAGATAGGGTTCCAAACAGGTATGGCAAATTCCAGTTGAGAACGTATGAGTGTTTTATACAACAACAATTGTGTGGAGGGTCGCACAAAGTCAGCGGAGGATCGTACGACAAAGCCATACATACGATAAGCTTTGTTTATTATATTATCAATGTGCTTGTCAAAGTGCAGACAGGGATCCAATAAGACCCCCAGATCGCGAACCAAATCCACCTTGTTTAATGGGGTATTATTAATTGAATATAAGAAGTCAAGTTTATGTTTTTTTTTGGTAAATGAAATAGTGTGGCATTTAGGGAGACTAAGAAATAGCTTATTCCGGATACAGTAATTATGTAATCTACACAGGTCTTGCTGAAGAAGCTGACAATCTTGTATATCTTTGCATGACTTGTAAATTTTAATATCGTCAGCGTACATCAAAAAATTAGAGTGCTCAAAACATACTTTTATGTCATTGACAAAAATTATAAAAAGCAATGGGCCCAAAATCGACCCCTGGGGAACTCCAGAACTGGCCACAATGGAGTCCGAATAGTGTCCATTAATAACAACTCTTTGTGTTCGGTTAAAAATATATGACATAAACCAGCGAAGCAAATTCCCACGTATACCATTGAAAGCAATTTTTTCTAATAACAGTGAATGATCCACTTTATCAAATGCCTTCTTAAAATCCGTGTAAACGGCGTCAACTTGTACTTGCTTGTCCATGTTTGAAAATATATATCCAACAAAGGTCATAAGGTTAGTACAAGTAGAGCGCCGCTTGACAAAACCATGTTGCTCAGGTAAAATTGCATCGTGAATGAGTCTCTCAAAGACCTTTGACAGTATAGATAAAATTGAGATCGGTCGATAATTCTCCACGTTATTCTTATCCCCGTTCTTGTAAATTGGTGTTATAAATGCTTGTTTCCACACGGATGGAAATACAGACTCAAGTAGGCATTTATTGAATATAATTTCCAAGGCTTGAGAAATAGTGTTTACCGTTCTTAAAAAGAAGTATGGTGGTATCCCATCAGGACCGGCACCTTTGGAGGAGTAATGTCGTACGGTGCCGAGACGTGGACATTGACCCTAGGATTAATCCAGAAGCTCAAAGTTGCTCAGCGTGCCATGGAAAGAGCTATGCTTGGAGTCTCTCTGAAGGACAAAATTCGTAATGAATTAATCCGTCCGAGAACGAAAGTGACCGACATAGCTCTGAAAGTTGGTAGGATGAAGTGGCAATGGGCTGGTCACATATGTCACACGACAGACAACCGCTGGAGTAGGCGTATTTTGGAGTGGAGACCGCATCTTGGCAAACGTAGTGTGGGACGCCCTCTGGCCAGATGGCGGGACGACTTACGAAAGAGGGCTGGCAGCGACTGGATGCTGAAAGCAACAGACCGGGCTCTGTGGTGTTCCTTGGGAGAGGCCTATGTCCAGCAGTGGACTGCAACGGGCTGATGATGATGATGATGACTTTATATCTTAGAACAACTTAACAGAATATGTTAATTCAAGCTCAAAATGTACCTACTCCGTTAAGTTGTTCTAAGATAGAAAGTAACGTTTAATAAATGGTAATAGGCTAATAGGTAATAGCGTGACTTGCGAGACTCTTGCTGCGAGACCAAGACTGGTCTTGCCTTTGGGCAACATTAATTGCATGCGGTGCGCAGTGCTGCGGTAAGATCTCCCGAGGCGGCGGGGTGGGCGCTGGCGCTGCGCTGCGGGCAGTGGCACAGAGCAGTACAGTAGGTCCGCTCGTGGCAGGTACCTGCTGGCGCACCGCACGCGCGCGCACCCCGAGGCGGCGGGGCGGGAACTGGCGCTGCGCTGCGGGCAGTGGCAGTAGGGTTAGCGCGGGCAGTGGCAGTAGGGTTAGCACGCGCAGTGGCACATTGCAGTACAGTAGGTCCGCTCGTGGCAGGTACCTGCTGGCGCACAGCACGCGCGCGCACCCCGAGGCGGCGGGGCGGGAACTGGCGCTGCGCTGCGGGCAGTGGCAGTAGGGTTAGCGCGGGCAGTGGCAGTAGGGTTAGCACGCGCAGTGGCACAGGGCAGTACAGTAGGTCCGCTCGTGGCAGGTACCTGCTGGCGCACCGCACGCGCGCGCACCCCGAGGTGGCGGGGCGGGAACTGGCGCTGCGCTGCGGGCAGTGGCAGTAGGGTTAGCGCGGGCAGTGGCAGTAGGGTTAGCACGCGCAGTGGCACAGGGCAGTACAGTAGGTCCGCTCGTGGCAGGTACCTGCTGGCGCACCGCACGCGCGCGCACCCCGAGGCGGCGGGGCGGGAACTGGCGCTGCGCTGCGGGCAGTGGCAGTAGGGTTAGCACGCGCAGTGGCACAGGGCAGTACAGGGCAGTACAGTAGGTCCGCTCGTGGCAGGTACCTGCTGGCGCACCGCACGCGCGCGCACCCCGAGGCGGCGGGGCGGGCGCTGGCGCTGCGCTGCGGGCAGTGGCAGTAGGGTTAGCACGCGCAGTGGCACAGGGCAGTACAGGGCAGTACAGTAGGTCCGCTCGTGGCAGGTACCTGCTGGCGCACCGCACGCGCGCGCACCTCGAGGCGGCGGGGCGGGCGCTGGCGCTGCGCTGCGGGCAGTGGCAGTAGGGTTAGCACGCGCAGTGGCACAGGGCAGTACAGGGCAGTACAGTAGGTCCGCTCGTGGCAGGTACCTGCTGGCGCACCGCACGCGCGCGCACCCCGAGGCGGCGGGGCGGGCGCTGGCGCTGCGCTGCGGGCAGTGGCAGTAGGGTTAGCACGCGCAGTGGCACAGGGCAGTACAGGGCAGTACAGTAGGTCCGCTCGTGGCAGGTACCTGCTGGCGCACCGCACGCGCGCGCACCCCGAGGCGGCGGGGCGGGCGCTGGCGCTGCGCTGCGGGCAGTGGCAGTAGGGTTATCACGCGCAGTGGCACAGGGCAGTACAGGGCAGTACAGTAGGTCCGCTCGTGGCAGGTACCTGCTGGCGCACCGCACGCGCGCGCACCCCGAGGCGGCGGGGCGGGCGCTGGCGCTGCGCTGCGGGCAGTGGCAGTAGGGTTAGCACGCGCAGTGGCACAGGGCAGTACAGGGCAGTACAGTAGGTCCGCTCGTGGCAGGTACCTGCTGGCGCACCGCACGCGCGCGCACCCCGAGGCGGCGGGGCGGGCGCTGGCGCTGCGCTGCGGACAGTGCGCGCGTCACTTCGCGCACATCAACTCGCTGCGGCGCCACCTACGCGCGCACTCGGGCGAGCGCAACTTCCTCTGCAACGTGTGCGGCAAGGCGCTCAGCTCGCGAGAACATCTCAAGTTCCACATACGGATACACACCGGGTACAAGCCCAATGTCTGCAAGTGAGTGCACTATGTACAATTATATACCATGTCACACACACATACACACTCTAACACACACTCGTATATCGTCAACAACAACCGTCAACAAATAATCAAAATGTTTGTTTGTTTTATTACACAATAATGGTTCAGACGGGGGACTCAAAATGGCAACAGAGTCATAAAAGGATTAGTTCTCAAAACGACAAATTCTCTAGCCAATTCTCTAATAGTATAATTCTCAGAATTGCCGATTCTCTAAGAACCTAATTCTCAGATTTGCCAATTCTTTAAATAACTGATTCTCAGAATGGCCAATTCCCTAACAGCATAATTCACAGAATGGCCAATTCTTTAAGTGCCTACCTATTCACGTTAATATTTAGTGTGTTTTTTATATTATACGTGTTACCAGTAATAACTCGCCTCGCCTGTGGCAAATTCCATTGATAAGAAATAACTGAACCGAAAAATAGATAAGACAATCTTTAAAAGGAGTGGGACATCATGTTAAAATTACAGCTTGATCAAAAGCAGCAAAAAGGTGCCTTTTTGATATTTAACCATTTAGAAAATTGGGTATTCTGAGAATTAAACTTTCAGAGATATGGTCATTCTGAGAATAAGGCTTGCAAAGAATTATTAATTCTTTGCAATTATAAATTGAATGAATTAGGCTTTCAAAAAATTTAAGAAGAAAATTAGGCCTTTAGAGAAGACTGCCATAACGCAAAACAATGTAATGACAACTATTGAGACCTCATACTAAACTAAACTGAGAGTTAGAAATCTATCAAGCCATTTAGACTATAGCCATTTAACAATTACATTATATTGGCACAACGCCATCTATTGAGCACCCACAAAAGTAATCGCAAAAGAAATTGAACAGACTAAAGCAGTTGTGAAACTATTTTCCAGGACATGCGGCAAGGGGTTCGTGAAGAAGTGCAACCTGACTTTACACGAGCGCGTGCATTCTGGGGAGAAGCCCCACGTGTGTTCGCACTGTGGGAAAGCCTTCAGTCAACGATCCACACTCGTTATACATGAACGGTAACATCTTCATCATAAACCTTTGTTAAGCTAAGTACTCACATACGGTTTTACTCGATCGAGCTAACATGTCGAGTAACACGACGGCGTGGGCTTTCTTCTACACATTCAGCATTCATCTATCGAGTGATAGTGAGCCGTTCAGTATTCACCGAACCGTTCGAGCCAAAAGATGTCTGTTCAACAATGGAGACGGTGTAGCCACCGTCAAATGAATGAAAGAAAAAAAACTCGTAAATCCATTTTTTTTATTAAACACGTGTTTTAAGACGATCAACAACGGTGGACTGACTCGCGCAACTCGCGGTCACGTACACACGCTTGAGTCAAGCTCGACGGCTCGCTTCGGGTAGGTGCGAAGGAAATTACTTTTATTTAATTCCAACGAGCCGGCTCGACGCGAGCCTTCGAGTTGTGAGTTTTGTGGTCCACACGTTAATTTTTACTAGTCTTGGAGTAAAACTATCGAGTAATACCGAATATGAGTACGGACCATTGGTCTACTTCTTCTTCTTCTTCCTAGCCTTTATTGTTCCCAAGATTTGGGGTCGGCTTCTAGTTCGACCGATTTTACCTGATTATCAGTTTTTACACGGAGCGACTGGCATCAGTCCTCCGCAACCCTGAGGGTTAACTGCATTAGTTGTCAGTATATTTGAGGGCACTGACTGCCCAATAACGATTGCCATAGATTTTCATGACAACCGGGACCGACGGCTTAACGTGCTCTCCGAGTCACGGGCGGAAACACCGCCATCTTCCATACTCCGGGCTGCTATTAAGAATTTTTTGTAAGAAAAACCGAACAGCTGTCCGACCCGGGAATCGAACCCGAGACCTCTTGATCTGCAGTCGCTTACGCTAACCACTAGACCAACTAGGTCTACTATTGGACCTAAATCCTTCTTTTAATTTGAAAGGAGTATTTGACCTACTTTATCATGCTGGCCAGATGGGTTGGTATATGGTTTGATTCAAATGTTCCTTCTCTTAGTAGTGGTGTTACTCTGCAGAGTTACGACATCAATGAACAAAGGCCGTGACACTGACTGTATTTTTAATCCATCACTGCAATATTTAAATAGAACTCGAATGCAATTAGAACCCTGGATCGGGCCAAAATGTGTCATTAAGTTTTTCTGATTATAGAAATACTTAATAACAACTCGGAGTTTTGAATTTGGTGTCTTGGCCCCTGTGCCTCAGAGAGCACGTAAAGCCATCGGTTTTGCGCCTGATCTCTCGCCGTTCGGGTCAGATAACCATCTCATCGGATTATAAGAGTGACAGAACAGAGAGTGCACCTGTGTTTGCGCACACACTTGTACACTATATAATATCTCATGCGTGATTGGCTGGTCTCCCCGGCCGAAATCGGCTAGGGGAACATCATGATTCCATTAGATTTTATTATTTTTGTATTTGAAAGCACAATTTATGACATCCCGTTATGAAAGATTTTAACAGCGGTTAAAACTAGATGAAACTGATTGACTCATCCATGCAGAACCTAAACCACTGTATGTATGTTGTAAGCACCCACTTATCCAGGGATTTTTGGAAATGCGTCACTTTCATCATTAAAACGAGACCTCGGGCGATAGTTAATGGTTGATATTTGTTTAATCCTGTACACTAGTGATGAATCCTTGGAGTGAAAGGATACCTTAGTGAATAGCCATCCGGGCCCATCAGAGATAGAAGCTAAACACTCACAGATCAATCACCGATGTACAGTTCAAACTGGGCGTTACATCCTTTAAATATTATGTAAAGAAAACTCACAATTCTGGTGTGTAGGCTGCATTGAGATCCGAAGCGGTTAGGGGGCCCCCTGTACGCTGTCACTGAGCTCCTGCGTACACCACACCATGTCCAGATGCACTTACAACACTCCTACAATTAACTTTTACAAAGGCTGTGGAAGATTCCTAATCTTTACTCGAGCTAAATATAAGGATTTTCAAGAACCAAGACACGGCACCAACCGACATCTTTTACAAAACTTATGTTCCTAACTAACTTACACGCGACCCCTCGCGGTTCTCAAATTGTTCTAGCACATTCTAACCGTAATAATCAATATTAACGTGGTTCTACAAGTGCCGTTCTGGCGGAATTCAAAACTCGTGTATATATTAATCAGTTTACAAGATACTAGGCGACACTAACAAACACCGAAACTAATTCAATCCAAATCATGGCCCGCCCAAATATTTCGACTGTTCTCGACCGATTTTTATTCAACAGTGACATGATATTTCAAATATCAAACCAAGAAATGACAAACTACAATGTTATCATTACAATTACATTTATGTTACGTTTGATTTTAAACGATATTAATTCAGTAGACTAGGCACTACAGGTTTCTAATTATCCTATTTGTCTGATTGTAAAAGTAAACAAGCACCTACAATGGATCAGGGGTGAGAAATAGCAGTTTTATCAATTCTGCAGGTGGTTAGGGAATACTGTTCTTACATCTATCGCGGACGACTAACTGACTGACGCTATATCATACGGCTGAACTAGGATACTTTCCTGCGGCGACTACTATCAGACCTTCAGTACTCTGAGAAACTGAAGAAGAAAGTTTGTTAACGAAGTTTTTAGGGTGATCTCAGAGGCACAGAGGCACGTGTTGAGAATGGTCACCCATCCATAACTTGACCTGACCAGGGTTGCTTAACCTTGCAAAGTGTTAACTTATTTCGATACCCATTAGTCACATCTGTGCCTGAAAATAAATAAATAAAGATGTAGTTGAATATGTGTTGGTATGTTGCAGTTACCACAGCGGCGCCCGGCCGTACGTGTGCAGTCTGTGCGGGCGCGGGTTCGTGGCCAAGGGGCTGCTGTCCATGCACCTCAAGACCACCTGCATATAGCACCAGCTCACACCTCACACACCAGCACCGCTGAACTATAGGTATGTAATACACTTTGAACCTCTCCTAGAAAATTTATTTTCAAGTTAGTATACACACTCACACACATATATAGTAGGCATCACAATCCATAACGTCCCACAGCTGGACTCGGGTCTCCTCTCAGGAGAGGGTTAAGGCCATACGTCTCCACGTTGGCTGAGTGCGGGTTGGGGACTGGCAAGACAACGTTGTGGCTACGCTATCTTGCTGTTGGATGTTTTTAAGCCGCCCAAAGGCCTCCAACTAAGCTTCAGGACTGTTATCATATGATAACAACCGGGATCGACTGCTTAACGTGACGTCGTTGGGGATTTTGTTTGCTAAAGACAAAGGGGCTTGTGACTTTTAAGTTTTTTTATATATTTAAGAGATGTGGACAGTGCGAGATCTGAAGAGAAACTGTCCCCTGTATACCTGCATAGAACCGTTTGATTGTGTCACGTGTTTGTAATAATTTTATTATTCGGATACCCTCATTCCGACATATACATTCTAGAATAGGGAATATGCATGTCTTTTTTTATTTCTTAATCTGATCATATAAGTCTCCATAACATAGAAAAAAATATAAATAGGCTTGAAAACAGTCAAACTAATTTTCGAAGTGAAATTTAAAACACCGACTAAATTTGAGCTATTCAAACGCCGCCATTTTTTCGCGCGCTATTGACATAACATATGACGTCATTGTCATTTCGTGTTTGTTTACTATTGAGTGTTTCAGTTATTTTATACCTATTTACAGTTTTGATTGCTATAAAAATCATGGAAGAAGTTCTTTTTTCTCACAAACACTACTAACACAGTAGGAATTTCGACGCCGATAATTTCGATAATGTAACAATCGACGTCACATTTCGTTTCGACCAATAGGACGCGTTTTGCAGGTTTGAATTTCCCTCCCTTAATTTTTACTTTTTATTTAACATTTTCTGGGTTTAAATAATCACTAAATAAAAAAATACTTTTTATGTATATTGTAAAGACAAAAAAGAATCTAGAAAAAAATGTTTAGGAAAATAATTATATGTATATGTATAGGAAAATTGGTAGGTAGTAGAGCCACGCTGATTTCAGCACGAACGGGCCGGCTCGACCGGGGCGGTACTACCCTCGCACAGAAAATCAACGTAAAATGACAGCGATCGTGCTGTCGTGTTTCGTTGGTGAGTGCGAGACCGGGGGCCCAATTAGTCTAGTCAACAAGTTTCATACTTGTTGACTAGACTAAAAGATGCAGCAGCATCACTAGGCCGCCATAGTGTGGGTCGCCATACTGCACTGTCTGCATTCGCAGTGAGTATGGTGACCACCACTCTTGGATTCTGCTTATGTTTTCCATCAGGCAGAGCAGAGTCATTTTGGCGGGCCAAACATAAAAAAAAAAAAAAAAAAAAAAAAAAAAAAAATGCATTTTCCCTATTAAACTGACCGGCTCACACCCGGGTCGGACCAAATGTTTGTATGATCTACAAATATTTGTTTCGGAGTTTGGATGTTTTCTATGTATAAAATGTATGTATTTACAAAAAAAAGGAGATATGTATTTATATCTGTTGTCTAGTACCCATAATACAAGCTCTGCTTAGTTTGGGACTAGATGGCGTTGTGTGTTAGATGTCCGAAATATTATTATTACTATTTTAATTAACTTTAATCCTGACCCTAGGGCATTATCAAAGGTTACTCAATTGTAATTTATGAAATTGATTGTTATGTTCAAAACACTAATAAATTAAATTTAAAAGCTTTTTAAAAACAAGCTTTTACTGGAATGCCTCGAGACGAATCAATCGAGTCCAAACTCGATGATGTTGCGACGTTTCTTTACAGAGTTCCTATGGCCACCTTCCAGCTCCAGCATCAGATCAGCTCCATGTCATTATAATATTGTATTGTCACGCTGTATACATATGCTTGCAAAATTTCAGCAAAATTGGTTGAAGATATCTGCTTCAAAATTGAGTTGCAAGATTCCACCCGGACATACAAGCATACATACATTGCAAGTTAATAAAAAGCTTGTAAAAATGAAATTTTATAAAACTGTGGTTTAACACATCACTACATAGTATAAAACAAAGTCGCTTTCTCTGTCCCTAAATCCCTTTGTTTACTTAAATCTTTAAAACTACGCAACGGATTTTGATGCGGGTTTCTTTAATAGATAGAGTGATTCAAGAGGAAGGTTTTTATGTATAATAAATGCATAATATAGTATGGAAACACTGTTAATTTTCGAGGTTTCTGATGTGATGTAGCAAATACACATTTTTTTGCGCTTACATTGCAAACGCTGGTTGCACCCTACGAGATAGATCAAAATAATGTACTACAGTATTGTACACCTTAAAAAGTACTACAAAAAAGTCCGCGACGGTATATGTCTATCTCTTAGGGATAACCCACAACAACTATTTTTTATTCCTTTCTTTTTACGAGAAATAATGGCTTATTTACGAAGTGATTTTAAGCAATACAGAATGAATCCTTATACAATTAAGTAAATTAAATACATTGTGTATTTAATATAGATGAAAATTGTCCTTTACAGTAACTAATTTAAATGAATATATTCGAAGATATTACAGATTTAAAATGCACGAATCGTGTCGTCGGCGGGGGCATCTGAAATCCACCCGTGCGAAGCCGGGGCGGGGCGCTAGTAAATTATATTTTGTTATACATATATTATTTTATATTTGTTACAGATTTATCGCACGAATGTGAAGACAAGAGGAGCACAGACTGATTTCTAACCATAAGTAGTATAAACAAAAAGCCAGTGTAAATATAGTTATATTATATTGCTGTATATAATTCATTGTTTGTTTTTAAAGTCGCTGTGAAATAAAATATGAATATATAATAGGTAGTACGTTGTCGTAAATGTGCTAATTAATCTAAAATAATGGTAGAAAGGAAACGGTGGACCAGCTCAAAGTGACAATTCTTTTGCTGGTTTGAACGAGTCAGTAAAGTTACCAGAGTTTACTGATTATTCCATTTAAGCGTAATTATTAGCTACATTTACGTAGCGTCCTATACTGCAGAGTTTACAAAACACCGTGAGTAAGAAATAAACGTGGCTTTAAAATAGCGCCTAATTAAATAAATTGAATATCAATTAGACTACAAAATATTTTTCCACCGAAAAAACATTAACAATAAATTTAATTTTTTACCATAATAATTATATGTTTGAGAAAATGTTTTTACCGACTGCGATATAGACAAATAGCATGATTGATTTAAATGAATGTCCGTCCCTATGTAACTACTAAACGGCTGAACTGATTTTAATTAATGAAACGTCTTTGATTTTTCGTTATTATGCAAGTGTTACCAGGTCTAAGCCCCGTAAATTGCTAATGCGCTGGAACCTTTTCACATTAAAGGTAATGTGACATCATACAAAACTAAAAAGTACTGCTTGCAATAAAAATGTAATTGTCTCTTTAATAAGGTTTTTGTACAAATTTGTATAGTTTGAAAAGGCGTGACTGTATACTTAATAGGAATGTTCGTTAAATTAGATAACCGATGAAATAACATAACACTTTGAATAATCAAACAGCCTGTTTATTACATTCGACATTACACAAGAGTTATTTATTTATTCACTATATGTTGCCCGCGGCTCCGCCCGCTTGTATGTCGGTTATCGCGGCCAATAGTAGCCTATGGGTTAATCCACGGTGTCAGCTTCCTGTATACCAAATTCGTCCAGCAGTTTACGCGTGAAGAAGTATCAAACATACACACTCACAAACTTTCGCCTTTATAATATTAGTGTGACTTACAACTTTATGCACTTGTGTACATCGGTGGACTTATTGCCCTTGACATTCTCTACCAGCCCAGCTTTGGCGGGTGTAGCGATCTAGTAAGGTAGGTGCATCGATATTATAGTTTTTCAGTTATGTATATTGATCGATAATATTTCTTATTATTACACACCTACGATCGCAAATTCGTGCAACAATAGAGACGCCCTGTCCACTTAAGGTCATTTTCAGTTCGCTTGTTCTCATCATTTCTGTGCAGCCAATATTTTTATCTCATATTTATCTATAGTGAAATTATGCCCTATTACAAATGTTTAAGAACTTCTTAATTATTAAAAACATTGGTAAAAAAAACGTCAAAGTTATGTATTTGTTCGTCTTAAACGTTGATTATATTGAAAATATTGTATTGTTTAAATAAAATCCGGCAGGCCGGTATTGTTAACGGTACTGAGTGCTTAATTCCAAAATGAACAATTACGTCACCAAGACGGTGGCCAGGCGCATTACCAATTTGCGGGGATTATATAATAAAATATCTATTAATGTTTGATTTGGTCTTTGTGTTTCTATGTATAATGTCTATGTTTGTAATCCATCTTTTATACGTCAACTTGTAAAAGTTCATCAAATTTCCGAGATCTCGCCACGAGATTATGTATTTAATATTTTGACGCAGTCGGGAATAGTGTTTTTCTATTAATGTTTTTTCTAAGGAATGTATTCCTTTCATGTAATTTAGTATTAACTAATTACAGTTTTTTTTTTTAAATGTTTTATAAAAAATAACATGAATACTCTCGCAGTAAAAAACACGGGAATGTAATAAAATTCTTGATCTAAATTTCAATGAATTGTTTTATTTGTGGGAGAACCACGCTTCGGCATGAATGGGCCGGCTCGACCGGAGTGATACCACGGTCTCACAGAAAACCGGTGTGATTTTCACATACACAGCGCAAGTACTATTGTGCTTGCGCTGTGTTTCACCGAGTGAGTGAGGATGGACGGAGGCCCATACCCCAACCCCTCCCCCTATCTCCCCCCCCATCCCTCAAAGGCCGTTAACGTACTTGTGACGCCTCTGGTGTTGCGGGTGTCCATGGGCGGCGGTAATTGCTTACCATCAAGCGATACGTCTGCTCGTTTGCCGGCCTATTCCATAAAAAAATGTTTCTGCCCTAGAAGATTAAGAGGGAGTAACTAGTAGAGCTACACTGATTTCAACACGAACGGGCCGGCTCGACCTGGGGCGGTACTACCCCCCACAGAAGATCAACCTGAAGTGACAGCATTCGTGCTGTAGTGTTTCGTTGGTGACTGTAAGACCGGAGGCCCGATGCAGAAGCATCTTAATAGGCCGCCATAATAAGGGGATTGGAAGCAGACGTATCACCTGATGGTAAGCGATTACCGCCACCCATGGACACCCGCAACACCAGTGGCGTCACAAGTGCGTTGCCGGCCTATGGGAGATGGGGAGGGGGTTGGGTTATGGGCCTCCGGTATCCTCACTCACTCGGTGAAACACAGCGCAAGCGCTATTTCACACCGTGAGGCCGTGGTATCACTCCACTCCGGTATCGAGCCGGCCCCTTCATGCCGAAGCGTGGCTCTCCCACGGTTATGTCTTGCATGACTTTGGTGACCAACACTCTTGGATTCTGCTTATGCTTTCCATCACGCAGAGTACCTAAAGAAACTTTGACACACTCCTGAAAAAAGAATTTTGGCATGCTTGAGTATCAATCGTTTATGCAATCATATGTATTTATACTACTGCGCCTGCGACGCTACCCGCGATTTTTCGAAATGTATATTATACAAGTAAAATTTTAACAAAAACCGACTTATCATGTCCTTATCATGGTACCACCGTTGGGATATCTCCATTCCATTAAAAAAAGAATCATTAAAATCGGTTCATAAACGACGAAGTTATCCGCAAACACACATAAAAAAAAAGGTCGAATTGAGAACCTCCTCCTTTTTTTGAAGTCGGTTAAAAAGACTAGGGAATAAATTTCGATTTATTGCTCATAATTGGGATAAAAGTAGTGTATGCGTTAATCCAATGCAGCAGCTACCTCCATGCCAAACTTTATTAAAATTGGTGCAGCCGTCTCGTGATGAACAAACATACAAACACATTGACAAACTTTCGCATTTTTCGCCACTTAAGTGTGATAGTAATAATATAACAGAATATTGTTTATCATAAATTATAATCAAAAGATAATAACGATAAAAGGTTACTGCCCATAATCTCTTTTATCGGTAGACTACTACACCCACTACGTCAACTCTGCTATGGAATTTAATTATTAATCCTGATTAAATTATATCAGTAACGTACTCGATTCACAACTACTGGTGTCTACTTACCATCAAGATCATGGTTTTATCAGATGTCGCGGGAGACTTTACAAACATACCTACATGAAACGGACACAAGGAATAATTACACTCAGTAAAATAATTTGTCGATCACACAAAGTGTTGCCTCATGTGGACTCGAACGGAGGCAGTGGGGTGATCACTTAGATCACTAAGCCATCCATGTAGTAATTGTAAGCCATATTTTATGAAAAGTAGTATTACTAGACGTCTATATTTCTTTACTTGTATTATCGTGGGATAGTCACTGTGATGACTTCCAAACACCCCGAAAAAAAAAATCCTTAACCGCCATCTACCGAAGACACGCTGAACTACGGAGTAGCTTATCCTGTATCGCGATATAGAAATTCTTGAGTTGAGTAGCGTCTATACCACTTCCCAACATTAACCGTGGGGCTGTTAATATCACCTAACCTGGGCCTGCAGTCTCGACATAGATAGCGATCGTTAAAGTTGCGAATTCAGTAGCTAATTCATATCGTTAACTTTTTAACGATTTTTGGTAGTCTCTACCGTTGCAACTATCGATTTTCATCGGTATCGTATCGTTTTTGCTGTCATTTTGGCAGCCCGCTAACTCGATAAGTATTCGAAAAGGATCGTTAACTGTGAAATATTATACAAATAGAAATTGTATGAAGATACATATTTATCAGATTGTAATAATATCTTTTGCAAGTGTAGTGCACTCATTTATAATATTAATTGTACATAATGGCGGAAGTTTATTTGACTTATCAATGATAACAAATACCTATACCTATGCCTATGCCTATGCCTATGCCTATGCCTATGCCTATGCCTATGCCTATGCCTATGCCTATGCCTATGCCTATACCTATACCTATACCTATACCTATACCTATACCTATACCTATACCTATACCTATACCTATACCTATACCTATACCTATACCTATACCTATACCTATACCTATACCTATACCTATACCTATACCTATACCTATTCCTATACCTATACCTATACCTATACCTATACCTATACCTATACCTATACCTATACCTATAACTATACCTATACCTATACCTATACCTATACCTATACCTATACCTATACCTATACATTTACCTTTTTTTTTTTTGATATGCTACTACTATTAAAAATGCGCATAAAATACTCAAATTATTTTAGAAATAATCAAACAATCAAATTTAAAAAAACAACAAATCTGAAAATAAATGCAAAAAGCCAACATCACTTTACAACTTTGCTTCCGAAATGTCAAACTATAGATAGGATTTTCGTTAACTTAGCGACGTCCCTGTTTACGATTTTGCACGGTAATTCATGAGTAGAGACTTGCCCTAGTGATTAAGATCGTTACGGCAAGCGAAAATATTCGTTAACATTTATCGATCGTTAGTTTGAAATTTTGGAAGCAAAATGGTGCCACGTACAATATCTTGCTTAATTTTAGGGAAGTATTTTAATGTTTCTATTAATTATATTTATTTAACTTGATATTTATAAGGTATAGGTATAGGTATGGGTATAGGTATGGGTATGGGTATGGGTATGGGTATAGGTATAGGTATAGGTATAGGTATAGGTATAGGTATAGGTATAGGTATAGGTATAGGTATAGGTTTAGGAATAGGAATAGGTATAGGTATAGATATAGGTATAGGCGTAGGCCTAGGCATAGGTATAGGGATATGTATATGTATATATATAAACTTCGTTCCATCCGGGTGTCCCTTGACATCTCTCAAGTTTTTATTTATAGTTTTAAATCCAAAATACATTTAAATTGTCATTTTTTAATAGGACACATATTTATATCCTTGCAACATTCTGAATCAATTGTTATCATTGATAAGTCAAATAAACCTCCGCCATTATGTACAATTAATATTATAAATTAGTGCACTACACTTGCAAAAGATATTATTACAATCCGATAAATATGTATCTTCATACAATTTCTATTTTTATAATATTTCACAGTTAACGATCCTTTCCGAATACTTATCGAGTTAGCGGGCTGCCAAAATGCCTCGATAAGCGATTTGCGACTGTCGTTAAATTGACAGCAAATTCGATACGATACCGATGAAAATCGATAGTTGCAACGGTAGAGACTACCAAAAATCGTTAAAAAATTATCGATATGAATTAGCTACCAAATTCGCAACTTTAACCATTTAAAAACCATTTAAACCATTTATTTTTGCTACAAAACAGTACAACATACAATATAGTAACACGTAACAATCATCAACGATCGCTATCTATGTCGAGACTGCAGTCCTTTACGATTTTCCACGATAATTTATGAGTAGAGACTTGCCCTTGTGATTAAGATCGTTACGGCAAGCGAAAATATTCGTAAACATTTATCGATCGTTAGTTTACGATCGTTATGCCATCTATGTCGAGACTGCAGGCCCTGGTCAGAAGATCCTTCCTTTATGTTGGAGGGACATGACACTCGTTACTCCACAGTCATGCTTGGGCAAAAATTTATTCTCTTGACTGGAGCGATACCGTGGCCTCAAAGAAAACCAATATTAAGGTATTCTTTCATTGCTATTAACCAAGTGATAGAGGTTACCAATCAATCGTATTGGGTGGACGTGATGGCATAGTATCAGATTATTATTGTTATTTAGATTGAACTTGCCAAGAATGTGTATAGTAAATGTTACATTTAAATAGGCATATTTAATGATTATTCAAGGACAACAGTTTACTTAGCTATTTTATTATGTATAAATCAAGATAACATATCGGGTTAAATGTGCGCATCTACGAAATTGATAAATAGATAGAATAGTTTCGCTCTACCATGATATGTCTTATTTCCTCATCCAAAAGAGGTTTACTGCTGGAGATAGACCTCCACAACTTTTGTCAAAACTATTGGTCCTGTGCTGACATCATGCGGCGGTTTCCCGTGACCATCTTGTAGGGGGTCTATCCCCCTCCAGCTTCCAGATGGAAACCAAACGAGTATTTATTATTCTCAATATTATTTCGGGTCGGCTACTTCATGGAGCGACTGGCATCAGACTTCGAAAACCATGAGAGCGAACTGAATCCGAAGGTGAATTAGTTGTCGGTATATTTGAGTGCACTGACTTCCCAATAAGGATTGCCATAGATGTTCATGATAACCATGGTATGTTCTATCAAGAATTACGAAGACTATTATTTCAAGCAAATAAACAATCTAGTAATCTAAGTATTCTAGAATGACTAGGCTTAAAACGTTTAAAATGATGTCGCGTAATAGTTCGGTAGGTATAATTCGATGTGATAAGAATAAATAAATTCACGTGTGTTTACATTAACATATTATATCATCAATCTTATACATTGCGCGTTATATTTTTTTATACAAAGTCAGGTATAATTTAAACTTTTAGGTGTCATTTTATTCCCTTTTGTGTGGTAGAGCGGTCAAACGACGAGATGTGTCAATTCATGATGACAAACACCCTTTAATAGTCCGCAGCTTGACGTAAGACCTACAGTCTTAAATTGAGAGTTTACCTGTGGACGGTGCCCGCGCCGATGGGTTGGCGAGGGAGGGGTTCGGATATCTTAATAACCGTAGTTCCCGGATCCCTCCTATTTCAGGCGCCGAGTAGTATATTGTATGGTATTATAAGGTCCAATTGTGGCATACCAGCCCGCTGCAAATCACGATGGGATGACGTCCCGTGGGGATTTCCTCAAGTTAAAACAATGGTCTTGGAAAGGAGGATTTGGGCTACTGTACCATACCGGCCTGACGGGTTGATATACATACCGCTGCCTATAGATACTTGCAACGAATAGTTATTGTAACATCGTTTTTTTAGTTTTCAATGTTTAACAATTTTTGTTTCAGCGCCCTCTCGTTCATTGTGGTTCGAACTACAATTGGATTTTGTGCGCGATCGAAGTACCGGGTTGTTGGTACACCTAGGTGGCACTAGGGGGCGTATTTTATGAAGGATATTTTTGTTAACATTATGACACTTAGAAATAGTGAGACATTATCATATGTGTATCATACGATTCTCATTACATCTTAAATTGATCTCAAATAAGCAAGGAGTATGGAAGTTGTACGTCCTGTTCGCACATCCAGAAATGGAGTAGGGGAATCATCGAGAATATTCGATAGGATGTCTATATAGGGGGGTGTGTGGCATATAGATTTTTTTCTTAAACCTTCTCTCATTAACTCTGAGGAAGCTTTGCTTACAGTGTATATTAATATTCTTGTTGGTAGTGTTTGTGAGTGTTCAAGTCCCACTGTCTGTGGGTCGATAGATTACCGCAGAAAGACAACCTACATCTTACCTGTCTTGTGGTTCAAGATTTGTGCTGAGGACGGTTGACTATTGGCAGCTCACAGCTCACTCCTCAAGACCCATCTGCCCTACCTTGAGGGAAGTTCATATAATCTATACATGAAAATTAATTAATATTTTTTACCTAGCACCCACAAGTTGGATCACTGGTGGACGTCTCCTTAAGCTACCTTGAGCTGGAGAGAGTCTACGGCTGACTACCTTGAGTCAGAGAGGTGACCAGAGGGTGGCTATCCTGTGGTGACCAGTCTACAGGCTTAAAGTGATAAAGAAAAGACTGTATAATTTTATTTTTTATTTTAAGACTACCTCATAAGTTTATTTATAAATTTATATTTTATTTCACATATGTAAAATAACAGGAACTAGAATAAAAGTTTGTATGAATCGTAAGTTGTCTCATTGAAGTCTTCCTTGGACCCTCCGCACCCTCACTATAAAATTTATCAAAATTCTTACGGCGCCCTGAGGTATCATCTTCTATCCTGAGTCGAAACCGGTGAGTTTCCACCTGACAAGTTCAGGGGTTACAAATTGGCGCCCAACGTGGGGCTAACTTTTCGAACCTTGAGGGTGTGCTGAGTGTAGTTCCCGGGAGAACTTTGGATGAGACGCTTACTATCCGTCCGAGACTACCCAGGACGTTAATTGGTTTTGTGAAGTGCAGTTCACATGTAATAATTATCTCATTGCATTTTTCAGCACATTATTACCATCTCTGCGGTGTTGGAAAAGCATTGAACAAAATTCAAAATTAAATCAAAATTTTAACTGCACAAATTTTGGTAAGTCTTTTTGGAATTATTTTGGCAAGAACATTTTTTTCTTTTTTTTCTTTTTTTTTCCTGTGTTTTATTAGGTTCTTGTGTGTGTTCCCTAAGGGATCAGCACATACATATAGCTTTTATTTTGTTCAGGTTTTCCTTGAATAACTTTATTTTTACTTTTTATATTCCTACCTACTTACAACTTAAGTAAATAAATGTGAGATTAACTTCATTTTAATTCTATAAGAGGGTTTGCATGATATAATTAAAGGGATAGTGTGCTTCCCTTTATCTTGTTTGTAATTTTAACATAATAATTCAACCTTTTAGTGTATCAATTTAAATTTCAATCTAGGACACTTTACATAAATAAAAGTAGGGTATACTTTTATCTATAGTAAAGAAAACTTGAACTTTTTGTTCATTGAATATGGATTGTTAGTAACTACTTTCTAGTTCTGGAAACATGAAGCAAACATCATTAATGTATTAGAATTGAATTTATAATTAACTTAGAGTTGGAAAGGGGATCAAAAAAAAGTTTTCTTTTGTTACCCCACATATTAGGTAAAACTGCTTGGAATAATTGTAAACTTGTAATTAAAAGTAACATTTGAGAATAATTTTTTTAGGTTATTGTGTTAAAATAATAACACATTATTTTTATACCATTCAGTTAGATCTTATTGTAAGACTGAATCTTTTATTTTTTCACTAAGAAGAACTTAGTGCTTTATTTTAACTCTGTTAACTTGACATTAATTTTATTTTGAATTTTAAAACATCATGTAATATAGTAACACATTATTTTTATAACATTCAGCCTAATCTTTTTGTAGGACTGAATCCTTTATTTTCTCACTAAGAAGAACTTAGTGCTTTATATATAAATTTTTTAAATTGTCAACAAATTTATTTTTGAATTTTAAAACATCATGGCCCAGCTGATTAAATGTATTAATTATCTGAAGAAGGATGAAATTATTAACGAATTGTCTGCCGTGGGTGTTTCAGCGAATCCCGATGACACGGAGTTCAGTATGAGGAGTGAGCTGCGCACTGCGTTGCGGCTTATCCGGCGTGGCAGCATTAAAGCCAGCACTTTCGTACCTGCTTCTGCTGCTTCTGAGCTGTATTTCTGGGAGCCGAAGGTCCTTGAACTGGAAGGAGTCCTTTCTTCAGGTGATTTTTTCTATTAAGGCTAGTCGCCGAAGAGTTACCTTGAGGACTAATTGTCTTCTAACTAGGTTAGCAAGGAGTAGTTTTATCTGTCCAGAACTAGTAGGTATCCGTGACATGTTAGTCAAAATTTTGTCTGTGTCAGAAGCGGATACCGACTCTGTCTCTGATGATTAGGAAAGGGAGTTACTTCCTACACATAGTGAACAAATAAATTACACCTCACTTGTGTAGAGGACGGACTGTACGATGCTACCCAAAGCAAAAACTATTGCTGGGTTGCCAACGAGTGACACGCCTGATCAGGATTCTGGGGACTGCAAGGTTTGAATCCTCCTTTCTTGTAGGACTATGGGTTACAACTTGTTCCCCCCTGACAGGTCTAGTTGTTACAAATTGGTACCTAAGCGTAGTGGCTGCTAAACGCTCGCTTTTGGTTTGTGATCTGTCCGATATCTAAGTGTTGTGAGCAGGAACAACCTTGTGTTCCTTCTCCTCACTGTATCGGACCACTCTCCAAATCGAACGTAAGATAGGGAGATAACAAATTTCGCATCGAACAGTTCCTCTTCGACACACACCTTACACTCGGGTGCCCATATATGTGTGCATTATTCCTTGTAATAGGGTGTGATGTCAATAAAGTAATTTCTCTAGGAGTTAAGTGTTTTTAACTTAACCTACCTATATTTTAAACTTTCTTCTTATAAACTCTGTGTGTCCTAACATTTGAGGGCATCACAGCTTTTTCTTTGTTTATTACTGTTTTGGTTATTCCCTTCGTCCTCTACTCAGGGAACACTGTGGGGAGGGGGTGGTGTAACATCGTTTTTTTAGTTTTCAATGTTTAACAATTTTTGTTTCAGCGCCCTCTCGTTCATTGTGGTTCGAACTACAATTGGATTTTGTGCGCGATCGAAGTACCGGGTTGTTGGTACACCTAGGTGGCACTAGGGGGCGTATTTTATGAAGGATATTTTTGTTAACATTATGACACTTAGAAATAGTGAGACATTATCATATGTGTATCATACGATTCTCATTACATCTTAAATTGATCTCAAATAAGCAAGGAGTATGGAAGTTGTACGTCCTGTTCGCACATCCAGAAATGGAGTAGGGGAATCATCGAGAATATTCGATAGGATGTCTATATAGGGGGGTGTGTGGCATATAGATTTTTTTCTTAAACCTTCTCTCATTAACTCTGAGGAAGCTTTGCTTACAGTGTATATTAATATTCTTGTTGGTAGTGTTTGTGAGTGTTCAAGTCCCACTGTCTGTGGGTCGATAGATTACCGCAGAAAGACAACCTACATCTTACCTGTCTTGTGGTTCAAGATTTGTGCTGAGGACGGTTGACTATTGGCAGCTCACAGCTCACTCCTCAAGACCCATCTGCCCTACCTTGAGGGAAGTTCATATAATCTATACATGAAAATTAATTAATATTTTTTACCTAGCACCCACAAGTTGGATCACTGGTGGACGTCTCCTTAAGCTACCTTGAGCTGGAGAGAGTCTACGGCTGACTACCTTGAGTCAGAGAGGTGACCAGAGGGTGGCTATCCTGTGGTGACCAGTCTACAGGCTTAAAGTGATAAAGAAAAGACTGTATAATTTTATTTTTTATTTTAAGACTACCTCATAAGTTTATTTATAAATTTATATTTTATTTCACATATGTAAAATAACAGGAACTAGAATAAAAGTTTGTATGAATCGTAAGTTGTCTCATTGAAGTCTTCCTTGGACCCTCCGCACCCTCACTATAAAATTTATCAAAATTCTTACGGCGCCCTGAGGTATCATCTTCTATCCTGAGTCGAAACCGGTGAGTTTCCACCTGACAAGTTCAGGGGTTACAAGTTATAAGTGTTCTGCCAGGCTTTCAGTCCTCAGAATCAGGGTGAGGATTGGTTTCAGCTCTGGTAACTTCACTCGCTTAGAGAAAAGTAAGAAAATAACTGCTTTATAGCATTTTTAACCGACTTCAAAAAAAGGAGGAGGTTCTCAATTCAACTGTATTTTTTTTATGTTTGTTACCTCATAACTTTCGACTGGGTGAACCGATTTTGATGATTCTTTTTTTATTTGAAAGCTTCCCGAATAGTCCCATTTAAATTTGGTCCAGATTGAAGTCGGTTTTTTTTTGTTAAAATTTGTAATTATCTGTAAATTTGTGGCATAATTGAAGTCGATCAAACCCATTTTGACTCGACATATCGTTTTCTTACAAGTTTTGGCTCATCTAGAACAGAAAAGTAAAATTTATAAGACATACTATACCAACCCGTCTGCCTATCGTAGTATAGTAGGCCTAACTCTCCTTTATAAGGGGAGGCCTGTCTCCAGTAATAAATGGCTATTTAAGTTGATGATACCAGGCCCCCTAGCCAAGTTGCAAGTGTTCTTCATTCTGCAATCTTTAACGCCGGCCTCCTAGCCAAGTTGCAAGTGTTCTTCATTCTGCAATCTTTAACGCCGGCCCCCTAGCCAAGTTGCAAGCGTTCTTCATTCTGCAATTTTTAACGCCGGCCCCCTAGCCAAGTTGCAAGTGTTCTTCATTCTGCAATCTTTAACGCCGGCCCCCTAGCCAAGTTGCAAGCGTTCTTCATTCTGCAATTTTTAACGCCGGCCCCCTAGCCAAGTTGCAAGTGTTCTTCATTCTGCAATTTTTAACGCCGGCCCCCTAGCCAAGTTGCAAGTGTTCTTCATTCTGCAATCTTTAACGCCGGCCCCCTAGCCAAGTTTCAAGCGTTCTTCATTCTGCAATCTTTAACGCCGGCCCCCTAGCCAAGTTGCAAGCGTTCTTCATTCTGCAATCTTTAACGCCTAAATTCTCGCGTGTCATTGGTTACTACTTTGTCTAAGATTACTTCGTCTAAGATTAGCCAATGACACACGAGAATTTAGGCGTTAACGATTGCAGAAAGAAGAACGCTTGCAACTTGCCTAGGGGGGCAGGAATTCCTAAGAGATTAAAATTCGACGATGATTTATTAAATTACTGATGCGAAATTTGGAGTAAGCAAGTTGGAATGTAGAACAAAAGTAATGAAATTGATAGATAGCAGATAGCTCACACATCACACAGTAGCTAGTTAACAAATAGAGGTGAAAAAGGTACTTAAATTGTGTTGTCTTTAGTATAACTGTTCGGAGATAAGGTTGCAGACCTATCAACACGCATCATAAAGATAAGTGTGAAATATAAATATTATCCGAATTTTTATAATTAATAGTCATAGG
Organism: Diaphora mendica; assembly: GCA_949125395.1. NCBI lineage: Eukaryota > Metazoa > Arthropoda > Insecta > Lepidoptera > Erebidae > Diaphora > Diaphora mendica. Next base: position 1,816,776 of record OX421335.1, read on the forward strand.
TGGATATATTCTTAACTAATTAATATGGGCCAAAAGGTTATCTTAGAGATCGTGGGGCATAAAATTGTGGCGAAAAAACCTGTTACATAATTGATTATATTTAAACATGCTGTTATTAGCTTTACTTGTAACTATATAGCAAATCTCCGCCATAATCATCATTAACTTCTTATAATCTTGGGAGTTAACATTAATATTATGATAGGTACCGAAAATCCGTGTCGTGGTTGTGATAAGACCGCCTATTGTGACATTTGCATATTTTGTAACTCATCCTTTGTTTTCTTTTTGCAATTTTGTATGTATACAATAAAATAAATAAATAATTAAGCTACAGGAAGAACAAACGAATCACCTAATTAAAAGTAAATACCGTTGCTCATGATAACCTGTTGAGGCGACCTCAACATACAGCGCAACAGCAACATGCTACAGCGTCATCAACCCAAGATACACCGAACTACAGTGTGATGTCACGACATGGAGTAGGTACACAACCATACCAATCCTGAATCGCGCAGTTAGATTTCTCGCGCCAGTTAACATATGTACAACTTCCCAACATCAACCGTTACGGCAGTTGGCCCGCCAGGCATGATCACCTCGCCTGGTCGGAGGATCCTCCCTTTGTGTTGGAGGGACATAGTACCCGTTCCTCTACACTGTAATACAAAATAAGTCATAATTGTACTTCTCGGTTAGCCTAGTGGTTTAAGCGTTCGCCACGCTCACTTTCTACTGCGCTGAGTGTTGTGGATTCAAACCCACATTGGACAACACTTTATATGATCCACAAATTGTTGTTTTATAAGTTGGGGGTTCTTTGTGTCCGTTTCATAATTATATAAGTGCCGTTCTTGAATTTCTTCTTCCCTTCCGTCTTTAAGGGTTTGAGGCCTCGGTAGCTTCGCTCACTCGGTGAAAACTGAATATCACTCCTACGAATTACCTAATGGATGAAGGAAACAAGAGATGATAAGTGGAACTTTTTTTTTCATTTTTGGTGTGAAACGTTTAATGTGTCACTACCGAATATAATGTTGTATAATGATGTACTCCTAGCCTATTTTGGTCACGGTGGCCAATCTCAACGGAGACCAACCAACTACGCAACAGATATTATAGTGCACAAGTGTGTGCGCAAACACAGGTGCACTCTCTGTTCCTTCACTCTCGCAATCCGATTGGACGTGGAGCTCTCTCAGTACATGTAATACGGCTTGGCGATGAAGCAACATAATAACTTTATGTTTCACATTTGTTCGATGTCCCGCGACGGCATTTTTTTTTGTTTAGTATTTCTTTTGTTTTCAAAGCGTGATAACTTTACAACGTGAAATTCAAGGATTATGTATTCAACTGCCTGTTATGTTTAGTATCTAATACCATCTCATGAGCAATTATTATATCTGTGCAGTAAAGATAAACATAATAAAAGTCAAATAAAACTTTTATGAGCAGTGTGGCGACTACCACATACAGTGTAACAAAGAAAGAGTGCTGGCTAACGAAGACACATTGAACTAAGCAATTGCTAATCAAGACAAGTAGGTAATTCCAATAAATGTATCTATCTAAGCCTATTACATATTTTAAAGTAGTAGAGCCACACTTATTTCTCGGCTCGGCTCGACCGGGGCGGTACTACCCTCGCACAGAAAATCAACGTAAAATGACAGCATTCGTGCTGTCGTGTTTCGTTGGTGAGTGCGAGACCGGAGGCCCAATGATGCAGAAGCATCACTAGGCCGCCATAGTGTGGGTCACCATGCTGCATTGTTGCATTGTCTGCATTTGCAATGAGTATGGTGACCACCACTCTTGGATTCCGCTTATGCTTTCCATCAGGTAGAGTAGTCAGTTTGGCAGGGCCATACATAAAAAAAACCTAAAATGACAGAATTCTTGCTGTCATGTTTCGTTGCTGAGTGCGAGACCAGAGCTGCAAAGATGCAGAAGCATCTCAATAGGCCGCCATAGTGTGGATCCCCATCAACCCAAATCCCTAGGGTCTATTTTTGTTATATTTCATGTGCCCACTCTTTATCTACTTGCCACCAGCTGTCAATAGTTTTCGTTGTTATTTCCTTATCTAGTGTATGATGTAGTTTCCTACGTGTGTTATTACAATTCTGAATAAAAATAGATAGTAGCTACATAGATACACACTACACACACATATTATATATACGCAGGCAGAGGGTTTGGCTTATTTATTTAATATCTAAGACGTAGGCATTTAAAATACTAGCTGACCTGCTGACCCACTTCCCTTTTCAATAATCTAAGTGTGATGTTAACTATCCTACGAGTACCTATCCTAAAACACACACATAAAGGAAAACGTGAAGATTGGTTTGATACTGACAGAGTTTACGTGAGGGATAACGTGACGTGCGGTGTTACCCGCGGTACAACAGCAACCGCGGGGCAAAGCCAAAAAGAATACAAATGAACAATTACAAAAGTCTAAGCGATAGTCACTTGGCACCGACTTCAAACAGATTCTAGGTACCTAGCACACATTATAATACTACTATTTTAATGAATAAAGAATGAGGTATAGGCAATTTATGAAGAACCGGTTTATTTTACGCTTTTAAGTGTTTTTTTGGCAGAGATTTTTCGTTGGATGTTTTTTGGAAGTCGGTTTTTTTTTTTATAAAAAGTTTTTATAGATAAGAGAGCCAAACTAAACGGTTCGGCGCTTCCTGTCCGAGCCAAGCAGTTACAACCTGGAACTACCAGGGCACGTGTTTCTGTCCCACTGTGATCCCGGGTCCTTTAAGGCAGTGTTCCGCAAACTTTTTGGGTTCAAGGTACATCAAGGAAGATAAAAAATTTTGGACGTACACCATAAATTTAAAAAAAAAAGTGATAAAAAACAATGTTTCTTTTTAGTCAAGAAAACTATATTTTTATTTTAGAGTTTAATTGAGCATAGACGGTCTCATCTATTCGTCGATCGTCTTGAGGCGTTCCCTTTTTTGTTTTTTATTGTGGTAAGAGTTAAAAATCCTAATTCACATAAATAGGTCATTGCTCCATTCCAAATAATGTTCATCGAAGTATTCTTACGTTACTTTAAATATTTCTTATCTAGTTGTATGGTTAGGCAGTGGCAGACAAAATAAAAAGACTTCAGAAATTACAGAATTAAAAATCAAAAGTCCTCAGAAATCAGAACAGACATGTCTGAAAGTGAATTCTGAAAGCTGCTTATATGCACTGACCTCAAGCACTTTGGATAGGAAGGGAAGAATAGAAATAGGGCGAAAATTTTCAGGAAGGGGAGAATAAGAATAGGGCGAAAATATTCAGGAAGGGAAGAATAGAAATAAAGAGAAAATAATCAGGAAAGGGTAGAACAGAAATAGGGCGAAAATGGTCAGGAAGTGAGGGACTACTCTTTTTGGGAAGAGGGGTGACGTAGGCCTTACACTACTGCCATCATGCTCCACAGCATTAGAGCGTATAGATAGGATAATATTTTTAATGTACTCAAAAGAAAATAAAGAAAATTTGATATGAGTCAATAGAGATACTTAGTTTAAAGATCTGGCGTAGTTGTGGATGAGAAATGAGAATTGATATCATTCTAACTAATAGTGTTTTTGAACTCGGTTCTTCGGAGAAGTAGTTAATAGCAGGAGGGTAGTAGACTACACCTAGAATAACGCTAACTCTCTTGACCAACCCACACTTAGTAGAGATGAACGAATCAAAACGCCTCCCTAGTGCTTTCGCGTAACTAACATCTGTGTACCTAAATATTTTTCTTTATGCCATCTATTTAGGTTTGTGGGATAACCGTATTTTTCCGAGGCACACCAGTGTGCCGCGGCACACCCTTTGCGGAACACTTTGTCTGTCGGTTATCACAGTCAAGAGTTACCTATGTCCTTCCTCAAGAACCAAAGTATCTCCATGCTAAACTTAATTGAAATCGCGGAAAAGCGGCTTATTGGTGATAACAGACAGACAGAGTTACTTTCGAATTTATAACATCCCAGCTGAATCCCGCGGTCAATGTCGTACTGCGGGGCGAAGCTAGTCTAAAAAAAGCAGCCTAAGTTACTCCTTATATCATCAGCTACCTATCAGTGAAAGTCTCGTCAAAATTGGTCTAGCCGTTCCAGAGTTTAGCCGGAACAAACAGACAAAACTAATAAAAATAATTTTGGTATACACATATGTATCGTGTATATGTACAATGTACATACATATGCATTTAGTAAAAAGCAGTTGTTTTAATAGATATTACAAACAGACACTCTAATTTGATTAGATTGTATAGATGGATTAGTGGTTTTGTGATTCTAATTTATTCATTTATTTAATAAAAACAATATAAGCTTACAGTTAATGCACCAAGACGCTTACATATTATGTCAAAACCATTGTCAAAACAATGATTTTATATAAACACTAGCTGTGCCCGCGACTTCGTCCGCGTGCAATAGTGACTTTGGAAAGCAGTTTTAATTATTGAGGATAATATTATTTTAAAAATAAGACACACACGTTTCACTGTTAAAAACACATTTAAGTATTTCTATAAGTACATAAAATAAAAAGTATTTTACATGAGCTTATTTCGACATTTGACATGGCCAAGGCTTTCAACCGGGTCTGGCACCGTTCGCTTCTCTCTAAGCTCTAAGCATTCGGTCTGCCTCCTAGACTCTGTCACTGGATTGACGCTTTTCTTCATCAGCGCCTTCGCATTAGGGTTCTTTGCGACGGCGCGGCCTCTGTTTTTCTGGAGGTAAACGCTAGCGTACCTCAGGGTTCAGTCCTGTCGCCCAAGATGTTTCTTCTGCATGTCAATGACATATTAGCCCTCGGCAATATACATTGCTATGCAGACGATAGCACAGTGCTTGGGCGATATTATGGATACCCTGCAGCCAAGCTGGTAGACATTGAGGAAAATCGACAGGAGCTCGTCGCTGAGCTCGACCGGGTTTTGAACCGCATTTCACAATAGGGTGATGAGATTTTGGTCGAGTTCAACGTTAAATAAACATAGGTGGGCCCTTTCTCTACCAAAAAGTGTCCGTTTTTTCCCCACCCCACTTTTCAGAGCACTCAACTGCCACTACGGGATAAACTGGTGTCCTGGGCATGGATATTTGCCGATACCTCAACCCACGGAAGTACATCGAGGGCACCACAAAGGCGGCCTGAACAGGGTGAGACGGTTCTTCGCGCCCGAGCATTTGTGTCTCCTTTATAAGACCCAGGTTCACTCGTGCGTACTGTTCTCATCTTTGTGATGGATCCACGCAGTATTTGCTTGATGTTCTCGATCGGTTGCAGCGGCGAGCAGTCCGCATGATCAACAGTCCTGATACCACCGAGTCCCTTGGGCCTCTGCAGTTGTGGAGTGACATCGCCTCTATGGCAGTCCTCTACCGCTTTACCATGGAGAGTGTTCTGAAGAGTTCTTCCAACTGATCCCACCTTCTCCCTTTCTCTACAGAACAACACGTGCTGGCCTTGGAAGTCACCGCCTCAGTCTTAGAAATACGCTCTCGAACCTAACGGTTTGGTTCTGCATTGTCTGGGTTCGCAGCGAGTACGGTTGCCTCCACTTGGATTGGAGTTGACACTCCGGTTGGATTCTGCTTGAGTTTTGCCTCAGGCTAAGCAGATTCTCATTTTTTTCAATTTTATTAACTACGTTTTTTTGATTTGCCATCTTTTGCCAAAATATAGAGATTTAGCGGATTTGATACACGTGATTATGCTGCCCATGGGAAAAACATGTTTTTTTCTAAATGAACTGCAACTTTACGCGTCTTTGGGCTTTGATAAATGTTATTGCAAATTTTGTTTTCAGTGGAAACTACATTCTTTTAAATTGAAATTGCAAATAAGTTTGAATTATTGGAATACGTGTAATTAAAATATTTTCTCCTTTTGCCATTCCATGCATCATGATTGTAGCTTTTACAATGTTGTACCCCAGATGTGTATTTTGTAGCCGTGTGCCATTATATAGCTTTGGCGCTCAAGATTTCTCATTAATAGGACTGGAACATTAAATTTCAGTCTCAACTTATGGTAGGGCGCTCCTGATAATACTAAAGAGTTGAGAAACTCTATGCATAAGCTATGATATGACTGGTTCAGTGTCCCTTGTATTTCCTGAGAGGTATTCGATAACATCTTCCTCCACGTCTGACATGATCCATTCGTTTGTTTGATAACTGTCTCATTAGTCGGCGGAACAGAATAGATATTATTTTTAGAACATCTGTGCCATCATATACCAGAACTCACGTCTCAGTGTAATCATGTCGTTACTGTCAGTTGGCATACAATCTTCTCCGATTTTTAGAAGAGCATTTGCATATTGACACTGCTCATAAATAATTGTGAAGTTGTACTCGCATAATTGTAATAAGACAAAACTTTTTAACATGTACCCATAGTACATATGTTTCATACAGGCATTTATTTCATCTTGCGGCGTACCCCTTTTCCTTTTTTTTGTGCATAAATCCCCCCGGATCCTTTTCTGTCGGATTTTTTCACGAAGAACATTAACTGAATAAACAAAAAATCATGTAAATAAATCTAATCGCAGTGAATAATAACGAATTTGTAGTGGCAAAATTCAACATCCGCATGCGGCACAGTCGTCTGCCCTCACGTGTCTGCCCGTTCGGGCAAGCACACTTAGGCATATTGTGATAACTCAGTAAATGTTACATCAGAATAGCTCTAATATTTTGTCTCCTGTCGCAAACTTATGAAGCATGTATAGATTTTCACAAACTTTGCATATTGCCATACAAACTTTCATCCCCTATTGCTATTTAACCCCCTTGATGGTAATTTTTTTACAAAATTTCAATCACATTTTTATTTATATCTAATCAACAGCCTAAAAAAGAAATTTTAATATTTTCGCTTAAAATGACGATACTTCTGTAGAGAGTTTTTGAATGTTATAAATACTGTTTAGTAATATGGCTTATTTATTTTTACTAATATCATGAACATACATACAAATCGGATTCATGAATGTATGTATTAATTTAAGTCTTCGTTGAAAAAGTGAAATATTTTTAATGAATGTGACAGCCGTGTTTGGTCGTTGCCAAGACGCCCGACGTAGGTAATGCGCAGGCGTGTGGCGAGTGAACCGCCAGAACAACCTGTCATCCCCATTTTAAAGCCCTTACAACCCCTTTTTCGCATTAAAAGGTAGCCTATGTCCTTTCTCAGGCTCTAGACTATCTGTATACCAAATTTCATTCAAATCGGTGCAGCCGTTTGGCCGTAAAAGCAAGACAGACAGAGTTACTTTTGCATTTATAATATAAAGTATGTATAGCTGACCCATGCAATGTCGTTTGCGTCTTCTATTGTCCGTAGCGTAATAATTTTCCCCCATTCTTCATTGGTGCTCCGCTCCTATTGGTCTAAGCGTGATGATATATAGCCTATAGCCTTCCTCGATAAATGGGCTATCTAAGAATGGAAGAATTTTTCAAATTGGACCAGTAGAGAGAGATTTGGTTCCTGAGATAAGCGCGTTCAAACAAACAAACTCTTCAGCTTTATATATTAGTATAGATGTATTTATTATGCTCTTCTAAGATCTAATACTCATACTCAACAACACATTTATTTGGATAAAGATTAATATTAGGTATTATGTTGATAAAAACTCTTTGGCAAATAACTCATTATTAGGTACCAACTCTCAGCGTCTTATACTCGTGATAACTTCTAAACGAAATGAACGATTAGGATGAAACAAAAAGTATTTTACTTCTACATAAATACCCTTGATAACACAATGCTTAATTTGGATATGGATTAATATTACGATACACATTTAACGTAGTTTCTTTCTTCAGACGATTTAATAATTTTTTTGAACACAAAAGCGGTTATTGTAACTAAACCATGATAGTTAGATATATGCTCTCGCGGACTTTTTTGTAGATCTTAATAAGACCTACAAACCCGTAATACATTATTTTGTTCTATTGTCAATAGTTATTGCAGCGCACGCAAAATAGGTTTTCGAGTTCACACCTTGGGTTACGAAATAGCAATTTTCTTACGGATCCCTGATTTTTTTGAAAATAAAATATAGCCTATAGCCTTCCTCGATAAATGGACTATCCAACACTGAAAGAATTTTTCAAATCGGACCAGTAGTTCCTGAGATTAGCGCGTTCAAACAAACAAACTAACAAACTCTGCAGCTTTATAATATTAGTATAGATTTCATTAAAAGAAAAGTAAAATAAATTTCTATCACAAATAACTTAAGACTGTAGTCCTTGAGCGTGGGAATTTGTGATTGAACACCCACATTCATATTTTACATGCACACAAACGCATCGGGCACTGTTGCATGTTAACCCTGGCAACTAATAAATTTACTTTCAGTTTTTTCTTCTAGTTACATATTCATTAACTGTTCGCCTTTGAAGAATGTTTAGAATGTCCTACAAAGCACGCAATGTATCTTAGTCATATCGGAAAGCCCGCGGGCTTTAATTAACTCGTCAACGGCCGAGAATGGGGTTCAAGTGTACCTATTCATTTTTAATTCATTTCATGGACAAATAATATATTTTTACACAGTATAAAATTATGTCGCTCGCGCTATCTGTCAGCTTAGATCTTTTACAGTAATCAACGGATTTTAATGCTATGTTATGAAATAAAATTTGTATGATATAGGTATGTTATATTAATGCAACATAATGTTTCTTAAAAATATAATTTTTGATCGCTTTTATTGCTCATATTGACTAAATTTCACTACATAGATCTTACTTACTTACGTACTTTTTTCACTTTTTGACAAAAAACGACGCTGAAAAAGTATGAAACAAGTTTTGAAAAGCCGTAGTCACGTGTTTTTAAGAGTTATGGTACGTTTCTATTTTAATTTAAGTTTTAACGTTTTTTATTTAAAATGTTTTGGTGTAGTGATAATAATAATTTATATGCAAAGTATATTTTAAATACCTAACATAGAAATATAAAAAAAATTGAATAAATACGAACAAAGTCACCAGCAAATGCTAATAATACCTATATATATATATTTGAAATGTACAAGTAACACCCTTTCCGATGATACCAAACACGGCATATTTATGTCAAATTCATTTTTTAATACAGTACTTTATGTCGGCTAGAGGGCGCCACATTAAATTGAGTGACGCGTCATATAGCCTATAAGCAGCGGACGATCAAGACACTTCTAACGATACCTCATTTATCCAGTTCTAATTAGTAGTTAAGGAGCTATGAGGGAACAGATGAACATACATACATAGCCTGTCAAAATCATAACACTCCTTTGGCTTTGCCGTGGTCGGGTAAAAAAAAAAAACAGTTAATTTATAAACTCCTTCTTTTTTTAAGACGGTTAAAAAACAAACTATTTGTCTTAAAATGAATATTAAGAGTGTAAAACTTTGAAATGGAAACTTCCTTAAATATATAATACTAGCTTTTACACGGGGATTCGCCCACACAGATTTTCATTCCCTGATTTACCCCCTTAGGGGTGGAATTTCAAAAATTCCTTTCTTAGTGCTCACTTACTTTATGTAAAGAACCTACATGCAAAATTTCAGGATTCTAACTTCAGCGGTTTGGGCTGTGCGTTGATCTCTGGGTATGTCAGTCAGTCAGTCAGTCACCTTCCTCTTTTATTTATATAAATTACAGATATCAGATAATGTAAGGGATAGGGCATCTATTGTTTTACAATTCACCAATTGATTAAATTCGAACTTAAGGGATGAATAATAATGGAAATGACGTAAAGTGTAGATGGGACCCTTTTTACAATTTTTGTCTGTCTGTCTATTTGTTTGTGCTGGCTTTTAGTTTTTCCAGTCCAGCCGTTCCAGCCTCTGGAACGGCTGGACCGATTTTGACGGGATTTTTACTGATAGGTAGCTGATGATATAAGGAGTAACCACGGTTGGTGTAGTATCGCGGGTAAGACCGTGGGGCTCAGCTAGTTTTTTTTTTCAAAAAAGACAACTTCCGTATATATCCAATAAATCCTGTGTCGCGGGGGACTTTACAAACATACATGAAACGGACACAATGGACACCCAGACTCAGAACAACAATTCGTGGATCACACAGTGTTGTCCCATGTGGGATTTGAACCCACAACACCTGATACAGTAGGAAGCGGCGAGGCAACCGCTTAAACCACTAGGCCATCCATGCAGTCAAAAATAAAACTGTAATTTTAAGGTCTTCATTATTTCAGTAGTAGTTATTCAATTCTAACAGAAATCATTAAAAAAAAATTTACTTTTTTAAAAACAATTTCTCAAAGTGTCTCGGTCAGTCAAAGTGTATTCAAAGTACTCGTCAAGACAAATCAAACGACTCCAAACTCGATAGGTTCCGTCGCTACAAAGTTCCTATGAACACCTTCCAGCTTCAACATCAGATCAGCTCCATGTCATCATAATATAGCATTGTCACGCTATATACATATGCCTACAAAAATTCAACACAATCGGTTGAAGATATCTGCAAAATTGAGTTGCAAGATTCCGTCTTAACAAATATAGTTAGATATATACATACATAGCAAGTTAAAAAAAACATAAAAATAAGTTCTGTGTTAAAAAAAAAATTCTAATATTTTTCTTTGAAATTATTCTTTAAAAAAAAAAAACTTAAATTCAAGAATACAAATTAACAGTTACAATTCGACACTCACTGGCAACCCACCCTAAAACTTGTCATTTACGTATTATGGAGCTCAGTGCGAACTACAAACGGACGTGGTGTCACCTTGAATATTCGGCGGGCACTGAATTTTTTGAGAGCGATAAAACTTATTTATTGCAATTTACGGGAGACGATATCTACATACTAAAATGTATGGAACTTTTGTCGCTAAAAATGAATGATGTTTAGCCTTAGATTATGGCTTTTTGGTGAGAATTAATAAAAAACTAAAACGGTAAATCTTTTCTCCATACTTTTTTCTCGCGAAATAAGAAAAAAAACATTTAAAATAGAGCACGAAATAGGACAGAGTGTGCTAATTAAAAAGGTCGATTTCGATGATTTTGATCTTTGTTAAGGCTTTTTTTCACAAAAATAAAGAATTATTTTATAAATGTCACTCGGTAGATTGGTAGACTGATTTATTAAACTACTGAGATTTTTTTTTTAGTGTCAAATATGAATTGAGTTGTTTGTGTTTTGCAAAACTGCAAGTGCCTTTTCGCGCGTTTTTAGGGACGCGCCCTTTAAATATAAATAGTGCCAACGAAATAAGATCCTTTCAGTGAAATGTCCATGATACCTACCATCAATAAATGTCACCATTAAATTAAAATATGTACAATTATTTAGAGTTATTTAGGTATGTCATTACATTACTACCATAATAGATCTTGCCAAGTGTGATTTCATACTTTAACCTCAAGCGACTAGTTTATATCCTGATTTCCTCAAAGCAATAGGTAGGTTACTAGAAGACAGAGTGCGTGTAACCCTCGGGTGCGGGCAGCACAAGACCGGTCGTTGTGGAGAGTGGTGTTTCAGCTGTAATGATGACGATGATGAATACTTTTCTACAGAAATAAAGGTATTTTTAATGGGCCTCGCCCTATGTTCTTTAGTTAGTTCGTACTCATCGGTTCGGTTCTTCCTTCCTGTGCCGAGCGGTCAAAACATGGAACTCACTACCAGCGCACATGTTTCCCTCCTACTATGATCCTGGTTCCTTTAAGCGGGGCTTGAAAAAGCATCTCCCTAGGCCGCTATAGTGTGTGCATTGTCCTTATTCGCATTGAAGATGGTGACCACCACTCTTGGATTCTGCTCATGCTTTCCATCACGCAGAGCAGAGTCATTTTAGCAGCTGGTACATAAAAAAGTGGATTTTGCACACCTGTATAGAAAAACATGTCAGTATATGGGATCGCGATGCTATCAACGTGGGCCCACGCTTCAAAAACACACACTATGTTTATAATTACTCTAATCAATATGTTGTTGACGTGGTTGTGACGCATTATTTAAAGCCGACTGATTATTTAACGAAACTCCGCAGACTGTATAACATAGGTAATAAAATGCCTTTTAATGAGTTTAACTTAGTCTTACATCATTCGGTGCTTGATTCATCTTCCTAGCTTTTATTATTTCCATCCAAGATTATTTGGGGTTGGCAACTAGTCCAACTGGTTTAATCTGAGTATCAGTTTTGAAACGGAGCAACTGGCATCGGACCTCTGCAACCCTGAAGGCGAACTTAATTCGAGTGTTGAACTATGTGTACAACATATATTTGGTGGCATTGACTTCCCATTAAAAATTGCCATAGATGTTAATTATAGCCAGGACCCCGAGGCAAGGAATTCAATTATCAAAATATTTTCAGAATCGTTCGGTGATTGATTCTGAAAATAATAATAAAATGTGGTAAAAACAGGTGAGCCATGTGTTCTTGCCTTTATACAAATTTGAAACCAACCCATGTTATTCGCAATGTTTTTTTTATTAATTGCAAATAACAATTAGAGATTTAACTGCCTTTCCCCCATAATTCGTGACATTACAAAGGTTTTTACTTGATTTTTATGACCGACCTTAGAATTGTAATAATTTTCAAACATGACAAACGAAGAAAGCGAATTGGGGTAATTAAAACAGGTCCTAGCTCCTACGGCTCATATTTGAAACAGCATTAATACTTCTGTGTTAGTTCTATGACTTCAAAATCTAATAAGACAGAAATATCAGTTATCTAAGAATCCTAAGTTTAAAGAAACGTTGGTTAAAAGTTCTTAACCGGAATAACTAGCACCCCTATCGCGAAAAGTTGGCAGAGGTTGTGTTTGACAGAAAAAAACACGTTTTCAGAGAGCCAAGAGGCTGTTTTGATAGAAAACCACTGACAACAGTCAGTGTCCGTTCGTCTGTCGTCGCGTACGCATGTTCGGTGTCCCGCAATCTTTATTTATCACGAAAAACAATATCATAACCTTGGCTCTATTTCGGAGTTCAGACAACGCTACCTCATGTGAGTATTTTCTAATTTACAACATTTTTATTATCAAACGCTGCCGTTGATAGATTTTATCAAATAGCACGCATTTTTGTTATTGCTTGCTCGATTAGATTGTTAGGTATTAGCGGGAAAATGTATTTTCTTTGGATATTGCCAAAACATGCCAATATCTACGATTAAATATTATGCAATGTGTTGAATACATAGTTCAGTAGTTTATATCATGTGTGATTTTGATGATTTTACGCTGTAGTTTTAATGTGTTTCGTTACATAGTTATGTAGAAAATTAGTAAAATTAAAAAGATACATAAACATTTAAAGGTCTTCATTCCGTGACTTTCAGTCAGTCTTATAATTTCAGGAGATCAACACTGTTGGTTACTTTTTGATTATATATTTTTTATTGTTTCCTCTACATATTTGAATATATATCCTTGTTCCTTTGGTTTTTTGTATCATTTTGTTGCTTTTAAAATTTACCTCAAAAGTTATATTTCGGTGATTAAAAAAAAATATACAAATTATCCATAAAAATAGGTAGAATAAAGTATAGGCTTGAAAGGAATTGCCTTTTTAGACTTTAGTAGCAATTTTTTTTTGGTAGAAAAATATTTTGAAGTTTTCATAGGTGAGTTAGAAATTTCATTCCCTATGTACATACTATGCTTATTTGTCAATAAGTGCGTCTGTTTATTATATAATATCAGCAACATATCTTCTATACAAATAATAAAACTGTAGTGTCTGTTTTTAATTACAAATTAGCAGAGAGCTTTTTTAACCGACTTCAAAAAGTAGGAGCTTCTCAATTCGACCGTATATTTTTTTATGTGTGTTTGTGGATAACCTTTAAGTTATGGAATCAGGCGTTACTTTGCGGAAATCCATGACATTAAATGCTCTATAATATGTCTCGCGGAATTAAAGCTAAATATATTTCATAGCATTTGATAACTTTTTAGTTTATGAACCGATTTTGATGATTATTTTTTTTACTGGAAAGGAGATATCCCAACGGTGATAACATGATTGGTTAGCTCATAGCTGTGCAGCAATGACTCCAAACCATTTGTTTTGTTTTCTTTGGTCGACTTCGTTCTCATTCAAGTGTCTTAGTGAAAAAAAAAAAAATTGTAAACCGTTTTTTTTTTTTTAAAGGAGCAACAATCGAGTTTGTTGCCAGATTCTTCTCCATGAAGGGTAGGCTGCACTTGGAACTGGCGACTAGAATCACTCGATTTTTAAATATTAAATATTGACTATTCATAAGTGCCTGTAAAATAAGTGCCTATTTAAATAAAATCTTTTTGAGTTTGAGCTATGGACACTAAAATCTGACAATGGCATCCAAGAGAAATCGATCGATTTGGTCGTTCTTAAAGTCGGTTTTTTATTTTGTTAAAATTTTACTTGTATTGAATGCATACTATATGACAATATATTCGGTAGGCTACCTACCATTTATAGCAAAAAAATATCTTTTAAAGTTTTTGTTTGTCTGTCTTTTTGCTTGTTCCGGCTAATCTCTTGAACGGCTGGACCGATTTTGATGGGACTTCCATTGGCAAATAGCTGATGATTTAAGGAGTAACTTAGGCTGCTTTTATTATAGACTATGTTATTGATGTAAAGGTACAATAACAACCGCGAGTATCCAATAAAATTATTCTTGATCTTGAAATTGAACCTAGGGTCAAGAATTTAAAATTATATGCGCTGTATGATGTTTTCTATTAATTCGTGTCTATCACTAAAAAATATAAACATACAGATTATAAGATAGATATTTTTGTAAAAGCGCGCAAAAGCGACAAATCGTTATAGCAATTTAGAAAAATATATACATTCAAACATGAAAATCGACTGCCATTATAAATACATTATTGTAATGTATATAACAGTTTTTTATTATAACACAGAGAAGTATCCAAGCGTGCTTCCTTGATTATACGAGTATAGGTATTACTGTAATAAAATATACGTGTGGTGATAGATTATGAATCTATCACCACACGTTGATTTTCTGTGCTGCGGTGTTCACGTGTGGTGATAGATTCATAATCTATCACCACACGTGAACACCGCAGCACAGAAAATCAACGTAAAATGACAGCGATCGTGCTGTCGTGTTTCGTTGGTGAGTGCGAGACCGGAGGCCCAAATAGTCTAGTCAACAAGTTCCATACTTGTTCACTAGACTAAAAGACCACCACTCTTGGATTCTGCTTATGCTTTCCATCAGGCAGATTAGAGTCATTATGGCGGGCCATACATAAAAAAAAAAAAAAAACTGTGTAATGTCACTACCCTTACTTATCCCATCACCTTTATTCTATTACTAGCTGAATCCCGCGGTGTTACCCGCGGTTATTGTCGTACCGCAGCTAACGCCGCGGGGCTAAGCTAGTCTACAATAGTAGCCATACTTACTTCTTATATCATCAGCAACCTATCAGTGAAAGTCCCGTCAAAATCAATCCAGCAGTTCCAGAGATTAGCCGGAACAAACAGACAGACATACAGAAATGGTTAAAAATGCAATTTTGATTTATGTACCGTGTGTAGGTACTTACCTACATATGAATATAGTAAAAAGCGGTTATTTTAGTATTACAAACAGACACTCCAATTTTATTTATTTGTTTATTTATTTAAAATGCCAATTGTGGTTCATTTACGAGTATACTTCAGAACTTGGTTATTAAATACTGTACAACGGTGTCAACGAAACTGACCTAAACGTACCGTCGCTCTGTAAATTTGTAATTTTAATTAAACCTGATGACTTACAATGAAGTTTTTTGCGATTTTGTGTGTCCATTGTATATGTACGTTCGGGAGTTGTGTATTTGATAAAACATAAGAAAAATATTCATCTATACACAAAGTTTAGCGACGTTCATGATATGAACACTAGAAATAAAGATAAACTCGTGTTGCCAACCACTAGACTACAAAGAGTAAACAAGTCTTTCCGATGTCAGGGTGTGCGATTTTACAATAACATTCCAAGCAAATATCAAGAATTAAGTATTACCAAATTTAAGTCCTCAATAAAAAAGAAACTATGTGAAAAGGCTTATTACACAGTTTTGGATTATTTGCTTGGGACTGACGATGCTCACTCCAGCATTTACCTACGTATTTTGTGTGAAAGTGATAGACATTTATACAGGGGCGGTTCCAGCCTGAAGTTTTGGGGGGGGGGTCACTAATCCACTAAGTCGAGTAAATTAGACTTTATTGCACAATACACAATATTATTTCACACAAAAAAAAACAAATGAATATCTTTTGTTTTTATTGGTAAATCTATTGGGATCATAATATTTGAGACATCTGTGACAATCTCTGGATGAATATTTAGAGGATCTAGCTCCGTTGGGGGACGAAGGGCGTGTATGGAACTCCCGACAAATCGGTCTAACCCTAAACCCCAGCGGCGGCCTACATCTGCAGTCAAGAGGAGCTGCAGGAACGCATCAGCGGCTTCTAGAGTTCCCCCTGCCTTACCCCATCACTAAGGTACATCCCGGGGTAACCAGATTCAAACCCGGGACATGTCGCTGTCGTACCTCTCACCGCTCTACACAGTAAGAGAGTCGGAACACCGACCCACCTGAGACGACACCCCCGGTCGCACCGAGGTGTCGCGTCGTTTCCAGCGGCCACATCTCCCCTGCATGTGGCCACAACGACCCTTAACCGACGATTGGGGAGCAAGCGGCCTTTATCGCGCATCCTTCGTCGCCTCTTTCGAGCGGGATCGGCCATTTCCCGATCCCGGTTCCCCGATCGAGTGAATCGGTAGGTGATAAGTTGGTTCTCTCTATGCAAGCTTCGAAGCTCGGCAGAAAGGCTCCAACAGTGCCCGCCAAGCTCGTAGGGCTTGCTTATGTGTGTTCTGACGATGCATTCTGGGCTCATGATACGGCGCTATCTCTTCGTCATTCCGACCGAGAGATCGAATTTCGTCGCAGACCATTGTGTTCATGTCGGCTAGAATGTCGAAGGGTGGATTTCGTGCCAGGATCGTCGCCGCCTCGTACGAGATCGTACGGTGGCCTCGTACGATCCGTATGGCTGCAGACTCCCGAGTTGAGCATTACAGCGGGAAGATCCCGCCGGTGCCCCGTACAGGACCATGGATCGCACGACGCCCTTACGCACTCCCAAGCACAGAGAGGCAGCGAACTTCTTCTCGCGGTCCCCCGAGATTGGGCAGCAGACAATGTGGCACCCCTGCTACTCCTCGTACTGGGGACTAGTCGCCCGAAATGCTTTTCAAAGTTCTACCGATTGTCCATAATGAGGTACTTCATGTACTGACCCACTTGGACTTCGGTGTCATCCACCCGGAGGTATGAGCAGGGTGGTTCCTGCCCGAAGTCAGACTAGTGCGAAGGCCCGCATCGTATACGAGGTTCCATAACAATGGGCCCAATACAGAGCCCTAGGGAACCCCACAACACACCTCCCTTCAATTTTCCACTCCGTTCCGATCGACAAACTTCACTGTCCTGTCGCGCTGATAGACCTCTATGACTGCACGCAGGTAAGTCGGCACCTCGTGATATTCAAGGGCCTCCCTAATCGCGCCCCATTGAAGGGTGCCGAAAGCATTAACGATATCAAGGCTAACTACCAACACCACCACCCCGATCGGACTGCCGACCCCGATAGGGAGCGAACACATCTATATATTAGCGTCCATTGTCGAGCGTCCCCGTTGTAATCCAAATTGGCAGTCCGATAGATCAGGGCCCACTCGCGACAGGTGCTCGCTGATACGGCCAGAGATAACTCTCTCAAAGAGTTCCTATCCTTCCTATCCTTTGATTTCTTATCTCGATTGAACAATTATGGAAACTGATAAGAACAAGAAAATCAGGTTCTAGTAGCAGATTTTGGGGGGGGTCACGTCCCCTGTGACCCCCCCCCTGGAACCGCGCCTGCATTTATATTTTTATTGTATGTTGTTTTTATACCAAGTGAATTCCTTTTGTGTATGTAAATGTGAGTATCTTTCTGGTGCTTTTGAGTGTTTCCCCGGCATTTTTGGTGGCGCGATGAGTTACAGTTCAGATGGTTTAGGAATCCTGCAATTCTGTGTTAAAGGAGTCCATATTTAATTTTACCAATGATAGCACTGCAAGAAAAAGGAAAACCCGAAACAAACCGTATACCAACTTGCCTACGAAACGATATCAATATGTTTATAAAAAAATAACCTTTTGATAGCATTTTATCAAAATATAAACAAATATTACTTAATTTGAGATAAATTGGCGCCAGCAGATATAAAAAAATTTGTACGATAGTTTCCTGTAGTAAAACTATTTTTGCCCAAACAATTATGACAATAAAATTTTCCACGATATGGTTTGGACGTTAGTTACTTAAACATGCTAAAACAGCTCGAAATATCTGGATAAAATTGGACATATAAATGAATAATAAAAAGGCTTTCTTCAAATTCCTTCCTTTAAGACAATATATTTCTTAACTAGGAGTTGCCCGCGGCGCTGGCGTGGCTCCGCCCGCGTATATGTCGGTTATCACGGCAAAGAGTAGCCTATGTGTTATTCTGATGTATAAGCTATATTACTGTAAAGTTTTATCTAAATCCGTTCAGTAGTTTTTGCGTGAAAGAGTAACATCCATCCATCCATCCATTCATCCATCCATCCATCCATCCATCCATCCATCCATCCATCCATCCATCCATCCATCCATCCATCCATCCATATTCACAAACTTTCGCGTTTATAATATTAGTATAGACAGATATATCTTACCTTTGAATTAACATATTATATTTTAGAAGTAAGAACCCCATCTCGGTAAAGGCCTCCTCCCTAAGAGCCCATTCTTTACTGTCCTGAGCGGCCAGCATCCACGTCTATCAAAATTGGACATAGGTTTATAGTCTCTAATGGAACATAGAAGACTTTAATTCCAAATAAATTGACTTACAAAATTGACCTCCACGTAAGTTAGCCACGTAAGAAACCTAGTTAGAATCAATTATTTTTTAACAGATCTCATCCATCAGGTGTTAAGTATATAAGTCTATGGATTATCAGATTCGCTACTATTTTCCAGTTTGTTATTAATTTATCAATTATCTAATCAGACACTTAAAACACAGGTATTTACGATGGCGGAGTATTAGGTGACAAATCATTAATTCATTCTTTGGAAATGATCATCTGTTTTTAACCGACTTCAAAAAAGGAGGCGGTTCTTAACTCGACCGTATATATATATGTATATTTTATGTGTGTTCGCGGATAACTTCGTTGTTTATGAACCGAATTTTGATGATTTTTTTTTTAATGGAAAGGAGATATTCCAAAAGTGATACCACTAAAGGGCACTAAGATCTGACGATGGCATCAAAGAGAAATCGAGTTTGAAGTCGGTTTTTGGTAAAATTTTACTTGTTACGTTCAATAAAGAGAAGTCAAGTCAAATTGGTTTGATTTGACTTGGCAGCTATTAAAAACGAAGTAACTATATTATCTTCTAAGTCTTTTCAACAACTAGTACCTGTTTGACCGAGTTTTTAACCGCCTTCAAAAGAAGGGGGAGGTTCTCAATTCGACTGTATTTTTTTTATTTTATTTTTATGTTTGTTACCTCGTAACTTTTGACTGGGTGAACTGATTTTGATGATTCTTTTTTTATTTTAAAGCACCAGGCTTCCCGTGTTGTCCCATTTAAATTTGGTCCAGATTGAAGTCGGTTTTTTCAAGTCCCAAAATTTCATGAAAATTGTTGTTTTTAGAGATTCGTATCTATGTATACATCTATAGAAATAAATAAAATTGGAGTGTATTTTTATTAAATGCATATGTATGTATGTACACTCCACGTACATATACCAAAATAACATTTTTTACAATTTTGCCTGTCTGTTCCCGCTAATTTCTGGAACGGATGGACCGATTTTAACGGGAGTTTCACTGGCAGATACCTGATGATATAAGGAGTAACTTAGGTTACGTTTTTAGACTAGCTTCGACCCGCGGCGTTACCTGCGGTTGATGTTGTACCTCGGGACTCAGCTAGTATATAATTATAATCTGAATATATACTAGAATGTTCCTAAGTTAACAATATGGACCATGACCTCCGATAGTCCCCGTACTCGACCCCATTTGAGGACTTTGTCACACAATTCTTCGTATATATATCTAATCATTGCATTGAACTTGTTCCATCGCGTTGACCTTCCCCCTCCGACCTCCAGAAAGAAACTGATGTCGCAAACATGATAACACTATCAGAACCCAAGTCAACAAAGCGATTCTGCGCAATGAATTCTATTAATGACTTTGGCTGAAATAAAATTTGTAATTATAAACCCATAAAATAAACATAGGTATAGTCCATTCGTATAGATAGTGTCGTTGCACCCGCACGCAATTGTGGTTGTTGTTGTGAAATACGAATATATTAATTCATATCTAACCGGTGACCGTATCTAAGCGAATCGACTATACCGACAGTACCTACTATTAATTATTCTGTAACTATACATGACTTTATGAATATTAAGAAATATTAATCACATTCATTTATTTAAAATAAGCAGTACAAACTTACAGTATATTATCAAAACCTTTGCATGCTTTGATTTTTAACTGACTTCAAAAAAGGAGGAGGTTCTCAATTTCATCGGTATTTTTTTATAGCAAAACATCTTTTGCCAGGTCAGCTAATAGTATTGTATATAATTAGTGAAAATAGCACTAGGTTTGTTAAAAAATATGTTTATGTATCTGGACTATTTGCAGGAAAGTATTTAAATATTTCATTCCTCTAGCCGTAGGGCTATTTCGTTCTTAAGGAGATTTTTTAATGGAATAGGCGGCAAACGAGCAGTCGTATCGCCTGATGGTAAGTGATTAACGCCGCCCATAGACACCCGCGACAACGGAGGCGTCACAAGTGCGTTGCCTTTGGGGAATGGGGGTGGGGTTGGGGGTATGGGCCTCCGCTTTTCTCACTCACTCGGTATAACACAGCGTAAGCACTGTTTCACACCGGTTTTCTGTGAGGCCGTGGTATCACTTCGGTCGAGCCGGCCCACGCGTGCCGAAGCGTGGCTCTCCCACGTTCAAAGTGAGAGTGCATTAAGTTTAGCATTAAGACATTTAAATATTTATTAGGTAGGTACATAAAGGTAGATGCACTCAAGTACCGATGGATTGTCTACCTTATTGTTCAGTAACCAGCTAAATCGGCCCAGCCGTTCTCGAGTTTTAGCGAGACAAACAAACAGCAATTATTTTTAAATATAAGATTTTATCACTACACTGATCATTTTATTTAAACAAGTAATATCTACAGCAGAAAATACTATTTTCAAACTACTGCCCATATAGCTGTAGGGAAAATTCTCAACTGGCACCCGATTGCAGGAGTTATTAGGGGTTTTCACAACCCAATCGTCACCGTAGTTACGAGTACATAAATATGACCACATACTGCGCCTGCGCTGCGTCTATTACAGGATATACGCTCATAATAATAGATCAAGTGCAGTGTGAATAGGGACCGGTCTGTCGTCTCCGAGGGTGTTGACGAACATCCTGTGCTAAATTCACCAGATTGATCTCAACCGAGGGTCATTGCATTGAATCTTTTGTATCTATATAGGACAAGCTTTTGACTGCGCTTCCACCTTCTTGTATATCTGTTTTCGCAGTAAAGATTAGCTTATGTCCTTCCTCGAGAATCAAAGTATCTCCATGCCAAATTGTATTGAAATCGGTGAAGCGGTTTAGATGTGAAAGCTTAAAGACGGACATATATACTTACGGGGCGCACATGCGGTGAGTGTGGCACTATAAAGAGATACCTATACACCTTTATACTTTCTCACAAACAGCAGCTTACGTATTCGTCGGATTTCGGAGCAGCTCGTCTCGATCCGTGCGAGCTTCGGGTGTTAGGTTTTATTTTCGTTACGGAATTTCTTGATTCGGTAGCCGCGCTCAAAGCCCGCGATAAAAGCTATGCAATAGCTTAAAAATATAACAGAAAAAGAGAACCTCTCTATTTTTTGAAGCCGGTTAATGTACTATCGCTGATAATAGTTGCAAACGATAATAGATTCATTATCCGTGATGCCAATATTTATGAGTATTTGACGAAGTCAAATATTTGCACAAGACCTTACCTTGAACGCACACACACATATATCACTAACATAATGACTTCACACACGTATTTATAAAACCGTGGATTTATTTAACTAGTCATATGAACATCAGTAGGCACGATATTGTGCTCCAGCGCGTCCACATGCCTAGATGGAATTGAATTGATGCAAGCCATAAAAAATCGCAATATTGAATATCACGAAAGACATTTGCTGCTTCAATTGATAATGATGAGTGAAAGAATAAATCGTGGCTACGAAATATCCGGGAGTAGACCGGTACCACCTCCGTTGAACAACTGTTCCGCCTGGCAATGACAAGTACAGGAAGCTGATGGCCAACCTTCAAGATTGAAGAGCCACTTGAAGAAAAATGAGCATCAGTACGCCGAATAGAAAATGGGCTGGAGATGGACATGTACATCCAGATGGACTTATGATCGCCGAGTAGAGGCCGCGATTATGTAAACAATGAGCCGTGGTGGTAAAGAGCATACCAAGTTTGAAAAAAGAAGAGTTGTTGCACCCAGACTTTCACCACAGAATAACTAATGCTTTCACCTTGAAAAAAAGGCAACAATCCTCCAGAAAAAAGTAGAACGAACCAGAGGAGGACAAGTTGAATGAGAAAAGAAGATCAGAGGCTGGATTATTAATTAAGTTTTTCGTTTTATGGAAATGTTTAATAACAGCTCGGAGTTTTAAAGGAAGGTCCTGCCCATGATCGTGTCGCATAGCTTTTGAATTATGAGAATTAGGATGAGGGCACAGAGAGTGCACCTGTGTTTGAGTGCACTTTTGGGCACAATATTCTTTTTTGAATGATGAGTTATAATTTGCGTAATGCATATGATTTAAATTTCTATACAATGATCATGCCTTAAATAAATAATAATAATAAATAAATAAATATTTTGGACATCTAATACACAACGCCATCTAGCCCCAAGCTAAGCAGAGCTTGTGTTATGGGTACTAGACAACTGATACAAATACATATATACTTTTTTTTTTTTTTTGTAAATACATACATATTATACATAGAAAACACCCAAACTTCGAAACAAATATTTGTAGATCATACAAACATTTGGTCCGACCCGGGAATTGAACCCGAGACCTCATGATCAGCAGTCGCACACGCCAACCGCGAGACCAACGAGGCAGTCAAATGAATATTAGGTTTTTAGCTATATGTTGTACATGTACAATAAGTATTTAAAAGAAATGATAATGTGAATATGTAGTGTTTAAATAAGATTCTTTTTGGTACCATATCAAATTGTTAAAACAATATTGACAAATGAATACTTCGCAGTAACAACAACACCTATAATATTATCGCATATATATATATATATATATATATATAAGATAATAGTATCGCAGAGGTGTATTATATTATAATCCATACTGATATTATAAATGCGAAAGTAACTCTGTATGTCTGTCTGAATGTGTGTCAGGCTTTCGCAGTCAAACCGCTGCACCGATTTCAATGAAATTTAGCATGGAGATACTTTGATTCTTAAGGAAGGACATAGGCTAACTAGCGAGCGAAGCCGCGGACAAAAGCTATTGTATAAATATACGGTTCAACAACTTATCTACCAGGGAGTTATAGTTGTGGCAGACAGCGACCGATTGTAACTTTTAAGTTATTGCTTTTACAAATTAAGGACTAAATTTATAATTGTTTCAAAACTTTTACGAAAGCATTCAAAAGCTCAAAATTTCAATAGGTATGGTACCTCAATGGGAACGCAGGCGCGGTTAAATAGTACCAGCATTACTGAGCATCAAGCCGTGCAGGGCCTCGGCAGTCTGTGTGAATCACGCCCGCTGTCTACCGAGGCCTTTGCAGACTAAACAGACATGAAATAATTTTTCTTTGTACGTGGTACGTGGCATAAGCATAAACACAATATGTAAATATGCCTATATCTAAAATGTACTAGGTAATAAAGACATTGACGGTACATAAGTACTGTCAGCAACGTAATTGCCACTTAATTTGTAGCACGCGAACATGATTCATTTTAAGTAGTCAATTTTGTCAGTTAACGATGTTCAAAAATATGGAGTATAATAGTTATTTATATTAGACTAGCCACACTTTAACTGAAGTCTAAAAAATAAAAAATAAATGCAATTTTTTAACCTGGTTTCCGTCGGTTGTTATCTATGGCAATCGTTATTAGGTAGTCAGTGCCCTCAAATATACTGAAAACTAGTTTAACCTTCGAATTCAGTTCGCCCTCAGGGTTCACGGTCTGGTGCCAGTTGCTCCGTGGAGAAACTGACATTCAGGGAAAACCGATTAAACTAGTAACCGTCCCCCAAATAATCTTAGGATTAATTAAGGCTAGGAAAAAGAAAAGGTTTCCTTTAAGGTCTAATAATAGTGAACCCTAATCCCAGTAACCTCTATACTCGCCAGTTTTCGGTGAGGCAGTGACATCACTCTGGCCAAGAGGGCCCACTTGGACCAAGGCATGTTCGCTCATAGCCATCAGGCACTTATGACTCTTTACTTGCATGTGTTCAAGGGTGCTGATAGGCACTTACCACGAGGTAGTCCGTCTAATCGTTTCCCCCTACAACACAATAGTGTACCTTTCGACAGAAAAATATATTTTCCAAGAGCTTCTTCAAAATTGAAGTGAGTTAAGCCACATTTAAAAGCAAATGCTAGTATAAAATTCTAAATACAGTAAATTCCTTACATTCAGAAAATGCACTTCCCAAGAGTTACTTTAAATACCAAGGGACCGATCCACGGGAAACATAATGGCGGCGATATCATCGTCGTGCCAATTATTTCTATGCACTTGGCGATTTCATTACGAGTCCGCGACGCTGAAGTAATAATATCGCTCGCTCGTAGAGATTACCCGACAATAGAAACGCGAATCCGTCGCGATTCTATCGTTCGTCGAGACAGCCAAGTGAATAACCTATATATAAAATAAGAGTATTAGTAAATCAAACGAAGACGGTCATCGTAACCCATAATAGTCCATAAAAGGAGGGGCATACTGATTTATTGGTTCAAGTGGTCAATTTGCTAGAGACAATTTTATTCGGGCGAACAATTGTGAGCGTTCCCAGCGCCGCCGCGCCGCGATTGTTACAATCATTTATTTATTGAACGTTATACACGAATCTGTTAGTGTATTTTGAAGAGATTAGTTCAAATGTGTGAAAGTAAAGTTTGTTAAGCTTTATCAATCTTGATGGTATTTTACATACTCGTATGTATATCATCATCACAACTAAAATACGTCTTAAATAGATATATAATTATGTAAAGGGGAATAAACCCGCTCACAATAGGCATTAAGTACATACCTTCGAATTACCTGATCGGAACCGATGTCACAGACAACCTGATTGTAAGAGCTCGTCAATTCTCTTAGGCTTATCTCTATAATATAACTATATAGGTACTTAAATATTTTTATTATTTATATAAGTTTTATTGTCTTTTTTAATACAAAAATTAATAGATAACGTCAATAGATAAGGAAGCATTGTGTTATATTCAGTGCATAATAGTGATCTTGTACGCTTGGACCTTGCGGTATCGTCAGTAAATACGAAATAAAATAACAGAAGTTTATTTATTTATGTGAAATTTTCTAAGTTTATGGAAAGCAGAGTTACTTAAATTTTAGTGGATTTCATATTTAAGAGCTTTCCTTCTGATATCAAAATCATGATGTTTAGAAATTAACATCTGTATATGGACGCGTGCAGTGATAACTTTCTCAAGATTATGTGGAAAGAGCGGTTAGGATTCTGGTAACCAATAACAATAGTTTCATATCAGAACTTACTTATAATGTGATAAAACTGGCACGTAAAGAATGAAAATATAAATTATCTATACCTACTAATACTCGTATTATAAACTCGAAAGTTTGTAAGTATGGATGGATGGATGTTTGTTACTCTTTCACGCAAAAACTACTGAACGGTTTTGGATCAAAATTTACAGTAATATAGCTTATACATCAGAATAACACATAGGCTACTATTTGCCGCGATAACCGACATATACGTGGGCGGAGCCGCGGGCAACCACTAGTACAAAATAAAATTGTTCGCCTGTTTAAAATTACTTCATTGGTTTTGTAGCCATCTTTCACAAAAATCAAGCTATATTTTCAGAACTGTAGATCTACACAGAAAATTTTCAACTCCAGTGTCTCCCAAACAATGATTATATATCAATCTGTATGAGTTAAAGCTGTTGATCTGTTGTGTGAGTCTGCTAACAAATAAACATTGTGTTATCTATATTTGGATCAATTGTGTCATTGCTCCCTATCGCAGTTCATTCACAAATATTCTGACGATGTACTTCATGCAATTAGGTTCGCTATTTAGGTATTACAATTAAATATATGTGGTATTTATAAATTATATAAAGGTACGTGTGTATAATTATCGGGAGTGTTTGATCAGTTTTGGACCGGACGGGGTGGACGTTTACACTCTGTCCTAGTAGTCCCATGGCGTTGAATGTAATGGGACTCCTGAGACTGAAATATTATTGTCACTTGTCCCGGGATTAATAATACGACAAAGTGTTAATTGGACAGCACTATGGGACAAGGAGGACAGACCCGATGTTTCTGAAAAGGTGAAGGGACCTTCCGCGTCAGGCGATGCATCAATGCATTTGTCATCATCATCATCTCAGCTTAAAGACGTCCATTGTTGGCCTTGGGCCTCACCTAAGGTTCTCCATAACCACCGGTCCCATGCTGCCCGCATCCAACGGTTTCCCGCAACCTTCACCAAGTCGGCGGCCACCTTGTAGGAGTTGTAGGTCTTTGTAATTCTACACCACATCATTCTAATTGGATTGGATTTCATCCATGAAAATGGCGATGGTTATGACGATGAGTGTTGTTTTGCGATGTGAAAAGCAATAATAAGGTAATATCCTCCTGTAACGCAATCTTTACTACCGCAGTTGTTAGATAATCCAAATTGTATAGTGTCTGCCATAAATACATAATTATATCAATGTCAATAAATGGCTTTTTTATTAATAAAAATTCATGGACATTGTGTTTATAAACGCCATGTTTCTATGTCTGTTTTGTTTTTTTCTCTCCCAGTTAGGCAAGAGAACTTGACTAGCACTTCTGTGCATTCGCCAGTTTCAATATTTGTCTTGTGTGTTTAGTGTAGTCAGATTTTAAACACAATTCTAC
The DNA here is from genome assembly GCA_949125395.1 of Diaphora mendica. Classification (NCBI taxonomy): domain Eukaryota; kingdom Metazoa; phylum Arthropoda; class Insecta; order Lepidoptera; family Erebidae; genus Diaphora; species Diaphora mendica. The sequence continues at coordinate 1,844,223 of OX421335.1, forward strand.
CACATACCAAAAGTACAATAAAATAACAATTGATTAATGAGACATTTCAAATACATTTCCCTTGTAGGGATATTGCCATTAGATTTTTTTAAATATATTATTATATATTTTATATAATTTTACTTCTGAATGAAGGTCTTCCCCAAACAAACCCGGGTATGGTCAGTCCAAATTCATCCGTTGTTAGCTATTTTCTCAAGTCGTCGGTACATCGCAACCGTGAGGCATGACCGTGGGTATCAATATATAGATATATATAACTATATGTTCTTGTACACAAGAATGCAAGGCGCACTAAATGCAATGAAGACAATAAAATTGTTGTACATACGGCAATAATTAAAAGTCATAGAGTTAAAATGAAAAATAATTGCATTGTGACGAACGGAGTCTAGTAAGTTCTACACAGTGAAACATTTGACTTCTCCCCAAAGAGGCGAAGGCCACTTATAAACTTTGAAAACTTCTTACCTTACATAATACAGCCTCTTAAATTCAAACCAAGAACTTATTAAAAAACAGTACGGTAATTAATTAGCAAATTTTGGGGTTGTCAATAAAACAATTAAATCATTTACGGTATTTTTTTACTGTATTCGTTTTTCGAAACTGATTTATGGGTTGCCAAAGTTTAATAGATGATATCTTATATATAAAAATGAATTGCTGTTCGTTTGTCTGGCTAAAACTCGAGAACCGCAGGGCCGATTTAGCTGATTTAGGTTTTGAAATGTTTATCGTAGTTCAGGGAAGGTTTAAACGGTGAGAAAATAGTTATATATAGAAGATAGAAGAATATAGAAGTTAATAAAAACAACAATTTCCTTTTGCCCATATAAACTGTTCTACCAACTTTCCTGTCAAACTTTTGACTGTCAATTTGAAGCACTTATTAAATTAAGGGTTTTAAATAGACACCACATATTATTTATATATTATTATCGCGTATTTTAATATTATTATTTTGATGGTTGTTATTGTTGGTTCATTCAGAAATTTTTGTCATTGAATTGACATATTTTGATGGTTGTCACTGTTTAGAATGCAAATAAAAATGTCTTTATTGCGCCATATCCATAAAGGTCATATCACAAACAAAATAAGATAATACTGTTAGTAAAATCAAAACGCTGTTTTGTTGGAATGCGAAAAAAATATTGATGTCAATCGTCTGTCGAACGTTAGACGAAAGGTTATAAATACAGGCTATTTATTGCACCTACGGCATATAAAGTACCTGTCATTCTATTACCGTTATTAAAATCTTATATCATCAGTTTGTCAGTGTGTAAGAATTTCATTTACTTTATTGTTTGAAAATGCCTAGGCGACGATGAACTGACATAGGTCGTCGAAGTCAATCAGATGTGCGACGAGCTACCTCACGTGCAATCCGCACTGATGACCAGCGAGAGACGGATAATGATAACATTCGTATTGCTATGGCAGAATTGCGTTCCACAGTGAATAATAATGACATAGACAGGCGGCTCCGCCCACTTAGATCCTCTCCTTAGATCCCCTGGGGGATCCATGTGGAAATTTCGTCCACATTGATCCCTTAGGGGATCTATTTGGATTTCGATTCCATTTTGATCCCCCAGGGGTTTCATTTGGAAGATTTTCGTCCACTTTGATCCCCTGCTAAAACCGATAAGGGATTTATCTGTATTTTTTATCCACATCGATCTCCAATGGAATCTTTTAGAATTTTCTATATATTTTGTTTATTACTTTAGAAATTTTTCATAACAAAAGTTCCATAAATATTCATACTTTTACACGATGTAAAATATTTTGTTTAATGAATGGATTTATTGCTAGGATTTTTAATGAGTTTTAAGTTATGTAGGTAATCTTTGGTGGTGCAATGAATTAATAGGTATGGTAATAAACCTATTTACTATATAGGCCATAAATATCCATGCCACACAAAAAAATCAAAATAATCCCATATCGGTTTAGGTAGAGGATCGAAGTGGACGAAAATATTCCAAATGAATCCCCTGGGGGATCAAAATGAAATCGGAATCCAAATAGATCCCTTAGGGGATCAGTGTGGACGAAATTTTCACATGGATCCCCCAGGGGATCAAGTGGAAGGAGCCGCTTAAAATGGAACGAGTTCGGGCACACTAAACACAACAACAGCGAGTACGACGCAATGAAATCGAACGATACCGCAGAAACAGTGCTCCTGTGAACCTGGAATGAGTATCATTCCACTGCAATCCTGAAGTAGATTATTGTGCCGACAAATCCGTGACATGACAATTATTTGTCAATATTGTAAAGCGTTAAAATACATTTGTATCACAGATAATAATTTAACAAGATAATTGCAGATACAAGGACAATTTATCACTGACTGGGAGCACTGTTGCCACTGCCAGATGTGGACCATCAATTTTTACAAATTTATTTTATGGGCAATCATGATGCGGAAGAGCAAAGGCGTTGTGCTCATAATCCAATAGTAAAACGAACCATTGTCCAAGAACTGCAAACGTTTCTTCATCAAAACAATAATTTAGTCAAAATGTTCAAAATGGCCTTAGATCGTATGCCATCGGACAGCCATAATATTATAATCAGAGCTGACAAAACACCTGTTGGTGAGCATGCAAGGAGGTTTAATTCACCGACAATCGACGAAGTGGCTATTGTTGTTGTTAGACAAATTTGCAGTCTAGAGATATTATGCTTCATAGTCGGAACAATGAATTGAAACGTGTGTCTGAAACGCATAGGTCTTATGACGCGTTACAATATCCTTTAATTTTTTGGCAGGGAGTAGATGGATATTAATTTAATATCAAAATGGTTAATCAAGTAAATGTTAATGATATTAGATAATATTTTTAAAATTCAGTATCAACATTTGTATTTATATAAAAATGTATCGCCGAAATGTATGTACGCGCATAACTTCCGATCGGCTGCACCAAATTTAATAATTCTTTTTTTATGTGTTCCTTATTGTTAGGACAATGTTTGTGTATAAGAAAAATTAAAAGATAGCGGGAAAAGTCTTCTTTTTTGTCAGCGACGGGAAGCTGAGACAGATATGTAAATATGGCGGTACGAAGTTCGCAGGGTCAGCTAGTTATTTAATAAAAAAGAGTTAATGAAAGTGATTAATTATTCTCAAGAACGAATTATATAATCTGGCGTGTGGCTTCATCTGGTAACAAGATAAGAAAGCCATTAGGTACGGATTCAAGTTCATGCGTCCATCAAATGTTTTAGATATTTTATACGTTGTTAACAGTTAGTATGTGTTTTAGATAAGGAAAAAATAATAGTGTTGTTACGAATAAATGTATAAATACTTCAGATTATAATAGTTTTGGAATAGGATTAGTATTCCAGGATCGTCCTAATCTCAAGTGTGATCTACAATTACTATTTTTCAATCTATTATTATTTCTGGAATACCAAGTCTGTGTATTTTAATAATAACGTGTTTTTATCCTAGGTGTACGTAAATGACGTTGCTTTTTGTTCATAAACTTCGGGTGTACTTCGGAAAATCTAAGCTTATTAAAGCTTAGATTTTCCGAAGTACACAAAACGGATTTTAATGCGGTTTTCACTAATAGAAAGAGTGATTCAAGAGAAAGTTTTATAGGTTCAAAACATATAAATACATATAAGCATATTATAGTTCTTTTTTTTTGTTTTTTTTAAAAAGACAACTCCCGCACTAGGAATAAATCCTGTGTCGCGGGGGACTTTACAAACATACATGTAACGGACACAAAGAACACCCAGACTCAGAACAACAATTTGTGGATCACACAAAGTGTTGTCCTACGTGGGATTTGAACCCACGACACTTGGCGAAGTAGGAAACGGCGTGGTGACCGTTAAACCACTAGGCCAAACGTGCAGTCTATATAGTGGAGATAAATAGAGAATTTTAAAGAGATTTGTGAAGCCTATGTATATTGCTATCAGAGACACATTGGATATCCCAACCCACACCATAGTTGATGAATGGCGATTCCTTTTTTATTGCACGTTTGTTTTATCTGACTTTTGTACTTATGCAAGTTTTTTAGTTTTTATTTCAACTATATTTATTTATTCCAAAATGTACCAAATGCATGCAAGTATACTATTTCTACGACGAATATGTCAACTAATGGGGACACGCAAGTTAAAAATATAACGTATGCCAAATGCCAATGACGTAAGAACCTACCAATAATGTTGCATCAATTTATATTTTTTTCTTAAATCGTGACAAACTGTAGTCTAATTACAAGCTTTTTAATAACTTGCAATGTATGTATGTATGCTTATATGGTCGGGTGGAATCTTGCAACTCAATTTTGAAGCAGATATCTTCAACCAATTTTGCTGAAATTTTTAAAGCATATGTATACGTATACAATATTATAATGACATGGAGCTGATCTGATGCTGGAGCTGGAAGGTGGCCATAGGAACTTTGTAAAGAAACGTCGCAACATCATCGAGTTTGGACTCGTTTGATTCGTCTCGAGGCATTCCAGTAAAAGCTTGATTTAAAAAGCTTTTTAATTTATTAAGATCTAAGTGAATTTTCTAATGTGGTGTCGGATTAAGAAAAGGAGTGCCATTCCTGCACGCAACCTACTCAGGACAATATAACTGCCAAGAGAAGCAAAATATGAAATAAACCAATACATATAATAATTCCTCAAAGTAGTAGAGCCACGCTGATTTCAGCTCGAGCTCGACCGGGGTGATACTACCCTCGCACAGAAAATCAATGTAAAATGACAGCGGTCGTGTTTCGTTGGTGAGTGCGAGACCGGATGCCCAATGATGCAGGAGCATCACTAGGCCGCCATAGTGTGGGTCACCATACTGCAGTGTTGCATTGTCTGCATTCGCAATGAGTGTGGTGGATTCTGCTTATGCTTTCCATCAGGCAGAGTAGTTATTTTGGCAGGGCCATACAGAAAAAAAACCTATATCAACTCATCTGGCCAGCGTGGTAAAGTAAAACCTTTTTCTAGGTAAAGGCCAGATGGTATTAGTCCAGCAGTGGACTATTAAAGGCTGTTGAGGATTTATGATGTTAACAAAAAAGTGTTACCTGGTTTCTTGTAAATTCAGGACGACAGCCTCGGTGGCGCAGTGGTAGCGTATGCGACTGCTGTGCTTCAGGTCTCGGGTTCGATTCCCGGGTCGGACCAAATATTTGTATGATCTGCAAATATTTGTTTCGGAGTTTGGGTGTTTTCTATGTATAATATGTATGTATTTACAAAAAAAAGTAAATATGTATTTATATCAGTTGTCTAGTACAGTGTTCCGCAAACTTTTTGGGTTCAAGGTACATCTAGGAGAATACAATTTTTTGGAGGTACACCATAAATTAAAAAATATTTTTTAAGTAATAAAAACAATGTTTCTTATTAGTCAACAAAACTATATTTTTATTTTACAGTTTAATTGAGCATAGACGGTCTCATCTCTTCGGCGATCGTCTTGAGGCGTTCCCTTTTTTTGTTTTTTATTGTGGTAAGAGTTAAAAATCCTAATTTACATAAATAGGTCATTGCTCCATTCCAAATTATGTTTATCGGAATATTCTTTCGTTACTTTAAATATTTCGTATCTAGTTGTATGGTTAGGCAGTGGCAGACAAAATAAAAGGACCTCAGAAATTACAGAATAAAAAATAAAAAGTCCTCAGAAATCAGAACAGACTTGTCTGTAATTGAATTCTGAAAGCTTATATGCACTGACCTCAAGCACTTTGTATAGGAAGGGAAGAATAGATATAGGGCGAAAATGTTCAGGAAATGAAGAATAGAAATAGAGCGATGAAATTCAGGAAGGGAAGAATAGAAATATAGTGAAAATGTCCAGAAAGGGAAGAATAGAAATAAAGCGAAAATATTCAGGAAAGGGTAGAATAGAAATAGGGCGAAAATGTTCAGGAAGGGAAGAATAGGAATAGGGTGAAAATGTTCAGGAAGGGAAGAATTGGAATAGGGTGAAAATGTTCAGGAAGAGAAGAATAGAAATAGAGCGAAAATATTCAGGAAGGATAGTATAGAAATAGGGTGAAAATATTCAGGAAGGGAAGAATAGAAATAGAGCGAAAATATTCAGGAAGGGTAAAATAGAAATAGAGCAATAATATTCAGGAAGTATAGAATAGAAATAGGGTGAAAATGTTCAGAAAGTGAGGGACTACTATTTTTGGGAAGAGGGATGACGTAGGCCTTACGCTACTGCCATCATGCTCCACAGCATTAGAGCGTATAGATAGGATAATATTTTTGATTTCCTCAAAAGACAATAAGAAAATTCAAATGAGTCAATAGCCGGATTCTTAGTTCAAAGATCCGGCGTAGTTGTGGATGAGAAATGACAATTAATATCATTCTAAATAATAGTGTTTGTGAACTCGGTTCTTCGGAGAAATCGTTAATAGCAGGAGGACAGTAGACTACACCTAGAATAACGCTAACTCTCTTGACCAACCCACACTTAGTAGAGATGAACGAAAAAAACTCCTCCCTAGTGCTTTCGTGTAATTGAAATCTGTGTACCTAAATATATTTTTTTAGGCCGTCTATTTAGGTTTGTGGGATAATGGGACTAATCCCGCCCACACGCCCACCACTGTAACTCCTGTACACCAGGATCAACAGCGGTGACCCACGAAAACACCAAGTTATGACACTCGGGAAGTCCCAGGAAAAATTTAACTGTCTTGGAACCCGCAACGAAATTAAGGTTTGTGGGATAATCGTATTTTTCTGAGGCACACCAACAGATGACCACGGCATACCAGTGTGCCGCGGCACACCCTTTGCGGAACACTGGTCTAGTACCCATAACAGAAGCTCTGCTTAGCTTGGGACTAGATGGCGAGCTGTATTAGACGTCAAAAAAAATAAAAAATAAGGTACACATCACAATGGCGTAATAATTTATTTGAGCAAATACAGTAAACAAGTTGTAATTTTTTATTCTAAACGAACATCGGTTACCTATAAATATACTAACAACTATTAATATTAGTTTTTTATGATATAGGCATCAAATGAACGGATAGGTTGCCTGACGGAAAGTGACTGTTGCCGTCCGTGAACGCCTCCAACTCCAACTCCCCTCCGTCTCTCCTGGACACGGTTCATAAAATCACATTATAACCGACAGCCTTTAATGGGCATCTCCTTAGCAAGGAAGTTTTGTCCTACTAACTGTACCACGCTGCCAAGACGGGTTGGTATAAGGTTTGTTTGAAATTTTCCTTCTCAGTGATGTTGTTGATCTTACGACACCTAGAAAGAAAAGCAAGAAAGAAAATTATTTATTCTGATTTATAAGATCCTACTGCTACTACCACGGCTACTACACACGGAGAAGATACGGTTAGTCGCAAGCAAGTTGCCAGTATTCAAGGAGGGAGTACATACGTTCTTTTTTTGAAGGTTTGAAGGTCATATTGATCCGGAAATATCGCTGAGGACAATTTGTTTCACAGATTGATTATACTCACTTTTCAAGGTAACATAAGGTACACTTAATCTAAAGCAATCTTTAAAATAAACTCAAATATCACTCAAACTTGAATTTGAACGATTCAGTAGCCCGATTCTTAACAATAATACAATTGACATTAAATTTAAATTATTTAAATGAAAATGTATCAACGTTTGACGCGTTAGTTAGGACAGATGGAAATTGAAAATTACAAGGTATAGTCAATATTAAAAAGAAGAGTTTGAAGAAAGTCCTGGAAGACAGTCCATTTCCAGAACTTGCATGAAACTTCCAGGAAAGGACGGGAATCGCGAGTGCTGTCATCTCCTTCGCCTCGCAAAAACAAGAAACAATACACAAAGCTGACTGTCAACCTTTGCTGGTTAGTGCAGTATTGGAAGAAGATGGTTAATCAAATCTTTACCACTTTTTAGTCCCATGGAAATCTATTAAGTCCCCCTTAACGGCAGTAGGTCGCACAACAGAAAATAAAGTGTTAAACATCCAACGTTGATTGTAATGAGATTATATCGTATTGTGACCGAATCGGAATTCTGCAATTATTACTATTACTACAATACCTTTTGTGACATTTATGAAACCGAGAGTACTTAGATTGAACTGAATTTTGAACAAATTTTTATTACGAAAATTGAGCATCAGATTATATTTTTGCATGTCTTTGAGAAATCGTGAGGAGGGCTCGCTCTCTGCGATAGTGGGCACGTCACAACGTCACTCCCACACCTCTGTCTGTATTTATATCACACAGGCGTTTATTATGCGTAGATAAAACTGCGGCAGCGCAGCGCAAACAGTGTGCCCGTCCACGTGTACCTACTATACAACCTAATATTATTTTAATTTCGTGCGCAAAACAGGTTTTTGGACACAACAAGAACTCCTAAAGGTAGTTTAGAAACTTTAGAACCTTTTTTATTTTATTTGTAGGTATAGGTTACGTTTTATGTAATCGTTGTTTATTAGTGCCTATAGTTTTGTTTGGTTTAGTTGCGTGTGGCGCTACTAGATGGCGTTGTACGAACCGTTGGTCAAGGTCAAGTAGATAGTTCGATTTGAAGGCAAATAACATTCTCGTCACTGGTGATTATGAAACTTTAATTTGTGTAGAAATGACTTGTGTAAATATACAGAAATTTATCATAGTGACATTGTGGGGATAGGTATATTTTTAACCGACTTCAAATGGGTTTTGTGGACTCTTAAAATATAAATTTTTTGTTGACGTTGTAAAAAATCCTCAGGAATCCGTAGTTAGGAGTCAGGAGGATTTAGGAGTCAAATGTTTGATCTAAAAACCATCCACCCGGCTGCCTGTCCACCCAAGCGTCATGATACCGGCCGAACCTATGGTGATATGTGTACGCTAGCAACGCTAACATCCATTGTACAATCTCCGTCAGGTTATCTCTCGAGTCGACCCGGCTCGAAGTACCAATGTAATGTTGTCAATGAAGTGAACCTACAGATTTTTATAAATCGTTTATGAAACTTTTAAATTTGGTACCACACTATATCGATTTTATAGGAAATGAATTTTAAATACATCATTACAAATTTGCCTTTTTTTCAATTTTCATCTCAAGCCCATTTAGACTGCAGACATACTAAAAACTAAGACCTACTCAAAAAATATAACCTTTTTTGCGTAGTCCGAGAAAAGTATTCGATCAGATTAAAGTTAGCAATCTTTCTTGCATCATAAAACTATCCGATTCATATATTTCTTTGAGGTATTCAAACTTCTGTTGGTTATAAAGTATTTTTGGATGTTTTTAGTACGCAATCAGTTAACAATTTATTTTCGCCTGACGTTGGAATCGAAGGTTGTCTGGAAGAGATATTATCCTCACAATAAAATAAATATGCGTTAAATTTACGGGTCAAAAAGATCAAGAAAAGGAAATTCCTTGTTTTTGACACCGTAATATTGTTTCATGATGGATATTTAATCCTTGAAAGTATAAAGGGAGGTGTGTATCTTGATTTACAGAAGTCCATTTGTGGCGGAGATCACTTACCATTATGTGAACCGTTTGCTCCTAGACATATTGACTATTACGTGACTGAAACAAATTAGTGTTGGCAAAGTCTGGGTCTGTAACATGCTCCTGTCTACCCTTTAGATATTACAGGCTGACGCCTGAAAGAATCCTCAAAATCGGTTCACCCAGTCGAAAGTTCTGACATAACAAACAAAAAGAAAATTACAGTCGAATTGAGAACCTCCTCCTTTTTTGGAACGACTTGGAACGAATTTCAGCTGTGTCGTACACTGAAAGCCGCCTCTAACCTAGGTTAGAAAGAAAAACTCAGAGCATGAGATATGTGGAAGCTTAATAACTATCAAAAGTAAAAAAAATTGTTTGTCCGCTATAATTCTTGATGCAGAAGAATATGTCCAATATGTCCTAAATGGAAGAAAAACATTGACATTGACACTGTCTTATAGGTAGTGTCACGCAGTTTTCTTTCGTATCGATTCAGAAATTGCCAATTTATCGCTTAATTACACACAAAAAATATTCGATCTAATTGGAAATTGCTTTTTTAAATCGATTAAATATACGGCCATCCTAGACGAGACGTTTTTGATGTATTGTATCATCATCTTCAAGAGCATTTAACAGTCCATTACCGGAGACAGGCCTCTCCTTGGACAGGGGGTGTTGATCTTCTATACCACGCTGGACTGGGTTATTATAGGGTTGGTTTGAAGTTTTACTTTTCTTTACAGTAATGTCGTACTGCGTAGTTTGCGCTTAAACATCTGTTACTTACGACACTCACGGTATAAATATGGGTGGAATCCGTAACCACAACTATACTTAAAATATTATAAAGCTGAAGAGTTTATTTGTTTAAACGCGCTAATCTCAGGAACCACTGGTCCGATTTGAAAAATTCTTTGAGTGTTGAATAGTAAATTTATCGAGAAAGGCTGTATATCATCATCACGCTAAGACCAATAGGAACGGAGCACCAATGAAGAATGTAACAAAAACGGGGGATTTTGTTTATGCTACAGGCAATAGGAGACGTAAACGCCGTTACGTGGGTCGGCTAGTGGATAAATATAATGTAATTTGTTATATAATATAATGTAATGTACGTAATGTGATGTAAACATTTTTGCCAACAGATAATACAAACACAATACAAGAAGAAAACAATGTCGACGGCGCTGCAGACACCAATTCCGAACGGACGCGTGAATGGACATACACATACCTTCAATGGAGACGCACATGCTCACAATGGCACTAATGGTGACACGAGATCTTGGGCAGAACAGTTCCTGCCTATGTCGTTGAAACTTGACGACAAAATAAGAGCACAGAAGGTAAGAGAAGCGTTATTTAACTTAGAACGCTGAGGTTGAGCATCTTTCCCGTAGGATGATTTATAGATAGATGGGTCGCTATTTTGCTGACTAACGAATTGTTTTGCCGATATTGGAAATTTTTATTAGTTAAGGTGACCACTTTACTTTGTTTCTTAATTTGAAAAGTACCTAACTACTTTCATCATCATGAAGTTTGTTGATTAAGGATGGATGGACGTTTCATATTCTCCTTAAATCGTCTGTACGAATTTGTGTGAAATTTGGCTCAGATGGTTTATGATCTTTATCAATACACAGAATACCTTTAACAAATCCGAATAACAGTAATATCACACTGCTACATTATAAAATAAAATTAACATACATAATTATATATATAATTATATTAGTAAGGTTATAACTTGTATATATAACTGTAGTAAGGTTAATCCACAAAGAGTGAATCCTCTGACCGAGCGAGGTGATGAAGTCGTATAAAGCGAATCACATTCAGATGATATTAAAAATACCAATCGTCATGACAACTTCCATTGCGTGATGCAGTAACAGTAGTTACTACCTAGTTCTACATGTCTTTTCTAGATGGCGTTAAAACATGTATATTTTCTTTCGCTACACATGGCTCTCTGTAAGTATTGTAATTGTGTACAATAATTACTTGCGTTCTGATCAATGAGTTCATTCCCAATTGGTTTTCAATTGTATTGCCAGACACTGACCTAGATTGCGACCAAGTTATTGGACGCATTCGGTCAACGACTTCTCTTCAGTAATATCTGTACCAAACTATTAAGATCTGATTGACTTTAAACATACATATAATAAAAAGATTATTGAAAGTAGAAAAAAATTAAACAAAAGCACTTAAAATTGAAAAATCTGTTATAAAAAAAAAAATATCATATATTTAAATCTTACATATTTATTAAAATCTTACAATTAAGATAAATGGATATGATATCTTTTTTTTCTCTTGGTTCGTTTAGTTTAAATGAACTTGCTTGGATCGAAATAGGAATTCTTTTAGAAAGTGCTTATTTCATGTTCATACTTATAGATTCAGATATATTCTAATTATAAATGCAAAAATAACTCCGTCTTCTAGCCCTTAAAGCTCACAGCTCACGGCTAAAGTATAAGCCAAATGGTTAAACCGATGTTAATCAAATTTGACATGGAGATACCTTGATCCTTGGTGAAGAACACATCCTAGTTTTTACCACGATACCCGAAATATACACAGTCAGTGCCACGGGCGAGAGCTAGTAAGATAATTATATTATTATCATCTCATTATTTTAAGACTTTTTACACACCGGGCTGAGTTTTGATATCATTCAGAACATATAAGTATAGTAAATAAAATGCATATTATGCTCTAAATGAAAGACATTCATTTCTTTTAGTGTTGTAAAAGGGGATCTTAGTTTTATTTGAGTACCATCACAATTGACAGTCGGTTCTTTGTTGCGCAGATAAACTTATCAGACCCCACAATAAACCTACTATTATAATAAGGTATGTTATCAACGACTGAGTAAATTGTTTTACTATACACAATAATGGTTGAGTAATTCTAGATTTTATTTGCACAGTCATTTATTTTGATCCCTTAGTTTAGATAATAACGCAGAAAGAATTTATAGGCAAATAGCTTTTGCCCTCGGCGTCGTCCGTGTATATGTCGGTTTTCGTGGAAAATAATAGCCTATGTCCTTCTTTAAGAATCAAGGTACCTCCATGTTGAATTTCATTGATTTCAGTGCAGCTGTTCAACCATGAAAGTTTAGCAGACAGAGTTACTTTCGAATTTATAATATTAATATGGATTTGTTTGTCCAGTGGTTAGCGTAAGCGACTTCTAATCAAAAGGTATCGGGTTCGATTTCCGGATCGGACTGCTGTTGGGTTTTTCTAACAAGAAATTCTTAATAGCAGCCCGGAGTATGGAAGATGGCGGTATTTCCCGCTCGGCGCCCGGGCCTCGGAGAACACGTTAAGCTGTCGGTCCTGGTTGTCATGAACATCTATGGAATCGTTATTGGGAAGTCAGTGCCCTCATATGTACTGACAACTAGTTCAATCTTCGAATTCAGTTCACCCTCAGGGTTGCAGAGGTCCGATGCCAGTCGCTCCGTGGAAAAACTGATATTGAGATAAAACTGGTTGAACTAATAGCCGACCCCAAATAATCTTAGGAATAATAAAATTTAATGATGAGTATGTATTTTAAGGCTGTCTATTCACCATTTGGAAACTGACGTGTAATTTATTAGATTTTAAAATGCGTATTCTTCGAAGCGATGTACAAACTGCCTGGTGTTGTTGTGTTGATAGCGTTGTGTGTCATCATCATCAACAGTCTTTAACAGTCCACTGCTGGACATAGAAGTCTCCTTAGGAAGGAGGATTTGGCCTAATATATCACGCTGACAAGACGGATAGGTTTAGGGTTTGTGCGTTGTTTCCTTGTCTTCATTCTCACTCTATTGCGTTGCACTGCTGAACGAAAGCCTCTCCCCCTTCTCTTTGCAGTGCTCTTATCCTTTATAGCTTGACTTGGACGAAACTCCCGATATGAATAGTCTAAAGGTAGCGGTTCGCGCCGCGACAGAGACAAGCGACCGAGACAGGAGACCGAGACCGGAGACCGCGACAGTCACTTGACCATAGGCAACGTATAAGCAACAGTTCACGAGCGAGATCGAGACAGGGGACAGAGACGCGAGACAGGAGACAGCGAGACGGTCGCTGCCCCGAACTAGTAGTGTCTCGTGTCGCGCTCAAAAAGCACATTAAAAACTTCCTATATTGTCATCAAACATGTGGTGCATCTTCATTAACAGCGAAAATGATTTTTCTTGGCTTCTAGTTAAATAATAGGTCTTTACCTATGAAATTGCCGTTTTTTATGCAATAAGTGAAAGTACTTATTTTTTCAAACTTTTTTGTTTCTGTTATTCGAAGTAATCACCCATGCAATCGACGCCTCTTTGCCAACGCATTGGCAGTTTGCCCTTCTTGTGAAAATCAGTTGGACGGGAGGCAACAAACTCTTCAAAGGCATTTTGTACTGCCTCTCGGGAATTGAATTTTTTACCCACTAAAAAGTTGTCTAAATTTTGGAAAAAGTAATAGTCGGTAGGTTCGAGGTCTGGTGAGTATGGCGGATGAGGGAGAGCTTCCAACCCCAGGTCTTGCAGCTTGGAGACTGTCTGTTGCGAACTGTACCAAATCATGGTGTCAGTTCAGACACTCTACAAGCTGCCTACTGCCAATGCGTTGGCAAAGAGGCGTCGATTGCATGGGTGATTACTTCGAATAACAGAAATAAAAAAGTTTGAAAAAATAAGTACTTTCACTTATTGCATACAAAACGGCAATTTCATAGGTAAAGACCTAATATAATATTAATATTATGAACATTTAACACTCAACGCCATCTAGTCCCAAACAAAGCATAGCTTGTATTATGGGTACTAGACAACTGATATAAATACATATTTATTTATTTTATTAAAATAAAATACAGGACCTACACTCCTGAACAAAAATTTGGAGATCTTACAAACATTTGGTTCGACCGGGGAAGGGGGTCTCCGGTCTCGACCTACAGTACCTACATACCGAAAAGACCGAGACACTTGTCGCGGTCTCCGGTCTCGGTCTCCTGTCTCGGTCGTTTGTCTCTGTCGCGGCGCGAACCGCTACCTTTAGACGGTGTACAGCTCCCTCCTTCTACAGCTCCCTCCTTTATTTGTAGACAGAAAATTTACCCCCCGGGTCATTAACACACGCGAACTATACCTCCCATTCTATCGCTACGTGCTTCTACACATGAAATACCGTAATCACACAATCTTTTATCCGTTTGTATACATATTAACATTGTAAGGCTATCTACGACGACCCTTTTTTTTTTTTTTTTTTTTTTTTTTACGTGTGGAAATCCCCTCGGACCGTCACCCGCGCCGGGGCTTGCGGCGGGGCGGTGTGTCGGACTCGAACCGACTAAAACCACACGGTGTGCCACTCTGCGCCTGAGGAGGGAGGAGTCCGGGAACTGCTGTTATTACGCCGTCCAGACCCCTCCCAGCGCTTGCCCGCACAGAAGCGGGCACCCTCTCCAAAACCTCTCCATTTAGGCGACGTACGGCACACACGTAACGTCGCCTCCTCGCGGGCGGCCACTAGAGCGGATGGAAGGGAAAGCCCGTCCCGACCATCCGCGGCCACACTCAGGGCGGCATGAGGCGCAGGTGAGCGCGCCTCCGCTGCCCGGTTCGCCGGCGGCGGATCGGGTCCGAGTGGAGGTCATCCTCCCGGGCCTTCTCCGCCGCCTCCTTCTGCGAGATGACTTCTTCGCAGAAGGTTGCGACCGCGGTAAAACTGCTATCGCTACCGGCCATGGAGCGAATGACGGCCGGTAGCGATAGATCTCCTCCGATGACTGCAGTGAGGGCCCGGCGCTGCGACGCCCATGCGGGGCAGATCGCCAGCGTATGCTGGGCCGAGTCTTCACTGCAGTCGCAGTGGTGGCAGGCGGGACTCAGTTCCCTCCTAGCGACCGAGTGCAGGTACTTCCCGAAGCAACCGTGCCCGGAAAGTACCTGCGTCAGTCGGAAGGAAAGGGTCCCGTGCTGCCGCCCTGCCCACTCGAGGATGACCGGCTGGAGAGCCTCCACGGCGGCAAAGCCAGCGCGTGGAGTCTCCAGTCGGAAAGACCAACGAGCCATCGTGGCTCGACGGGCGGCTTCACGCCACTCGCGTACCTCTTCGGGCGGAGGGCGCATGCCTCTCTCCACCCGATATTCAGCCACCCGTCGATAAACTTCGGCGAGCACTTCCGCCTCCAAATCCCACGGGGGTGTTCCGGCCAACGCGCACGCTGCCTCGGTCGACACCGTGCGGTAACCACGTATCGCTCTGACCGCCAGCACCCTCTGAGGCCGCCAGAGGCGCGCCTTGTTCTGGGCGGTCAGAGCCGTGACCCACACCGGTGCGCCGTACAGCGCCATCGACCGGACCACCCCCGTGTAGAGGAGTCGCGTTGCGACGCTGGCTCCACCCAAATTAGGCAATAGTCGCCCAAGGGCAGAGGCAGCGTCGACCAGCTTCGGACCAAGCTGTCGGAAGTGCTCGTCGAAGAGCCACCTACCGTCGAGGATCAGACCCAGATACTTCATCTGGGCCCGAACCGGTACGAGGACCGAGTTGACCTCTATGGAGGCGCCGGGGGGCGGACCACGACGGGGCCCATGAAATAACAGGGCCTCCGTCTTGTCCAGGGCCACCCGAAGGCCCAGCGCCTCGATGCGCCCGACCACCAGAGAAACACCCGTGGTGGCCAGGCGCGCCGCCTCGTGGAAGTTCGCCCCCCGGGCTGTGACCAATGTGTCATCGGCGTAACAAATTACGCCCAGCCCGGGGGGGAGACGACCTCGTAGGACCCAGTCGTATCCCACGTTCCACAGGAGTGGTCCAAGGACAGACCCCTGCGGAACGCCGCACGACATGGGTCGCCGTCTCAAGACGCCCTCTCGGTCCTCGTACACGACGGTACGCTCCTCCAAATAGTCTGCCACTAGCCGCCTCAGGTACTCTGGCACCCCGTGATACTGGAGTGCTTCCCCGATGCAGCTGAATGGCAGACTATTGAATGCGTTGGCGATGTCTAATGACACCGCCAACAGCACGCCGCCACAGCACACTGCCTCTTCGGTCACGGCCCTAAGGCGCATCACGGCATCGACCGTCGAACGCCCCTCTCGGAATCCGAACTGGGCGTCCGACAGGTCGGGCCCCACCTCACTGAGGTGCCGGACGATGCGGGCAGAGATTATCCTTTCGAACAACTTGCCCGCCTCGTCCAGCAACACGATGGGCCTATAGGCCGCGACCGAATCGGCAGGCCGTCCCGGCTTCTTCAGCAGGACCAGCTTCCCGCTTTTCCAGCACTCAGGGAAGTGTCCGGACGCCAGGCTAGCGTCCAACACTCCCCTGAGGCGGTCCGACATGTAGTCGAGGGCTCGGGCCATCACTCGGGCTGGTACCCCGTCCGGCCCGGGGGCGGTGTTCTTTGAACGAATTCGCAGAACAGCCGCCCCTACCTCCGATTCCCTCACGGGTGGAGCATCCTCCTCTCTACCCCCGTCGTCTCTGACCGAGTAGGCCATCGACGGGGGTGTGTGCTCTGCCCGCTGAGGGAAAAGGCCCTCGACCACTTCCTGCAGGAAGCTGGGCTGGAGAGTCTCGGTAAGGGGGGGGCCCGCCGTGCGGAGCTTTTGACGCACCGCACGATACGGGCGACCCCAGGGGTCACGATCGAGACTCTCCAGCATCTCCTTTCTCCTTGCGTCCTTGGCGCGGCAAATGGCCAGCTTCAGAGTTTTCCGCGCTTCGCGGTACTCCTCATGAAGCTGGTCATCCTCACCGTTTCCGCGGTGACGTCGCCGGCTACGGGTGTAGGACCTCCGGGCACGGGTACAGGCCGCACGGAGGTCCGCCAGCTCCTGGGACCACCAGTAGACCTCTTTCCGTGGAGGCCGACGACTCCGGATGCGGGGCATGGCCGTATCGCAAATCTGCGTAATCGCATCGCGAAAACGGCCAGCCCCCACGTCCACGTCGACCTCCTCGGCCGAGGCCTGCGGAGACAGCCAAGAATGAATAATGGCTGCCTCCTCCAGCAGGTCCCTGTCGAGCTTGGCGACAGCCCACCGCGGAAAGCGGGATGATTGCCGCGCCGTGTGACCCCTACTGGGGCCCTGGGACCGGGAGAGCTCAAATCGGATATACAAATGATCCGAGAGCGTCTCGACCTCTTCCAGGACACACCAGTTCCTTACTCGTGCGGCAACAGCAGGGGTAGCGAACGAAAGGTCCACTATCGACCCGCCCTGCTGTCGCACACACGTGTTGGTGGAGCCTCTGTTCAGCAAACAGAGGCCCACCGAAGCCGCCCACTCCACTACGGCTTCGCCCTTGGCGTCCGTCCCGGGGGACCCCCACGCAATGGACTTTGCGTTGAAGTCCCCCAGCACGAGGACGTGCCCAGACGCTAGTCGCCGTATCGAGGGCTCCAAGGTGTTGAGGAAGACCTCGAAGTCACTCAGACTCCGGTTGGGGGAGAAGTATACACCGTAAACGGTGACCCCCCCCCAATCGGCGGCAACATATCCAGTACCCTTGTCTCTTAGCGACAAGGGCGGGGAATGAGCCGCCGTGGAGCTGACGACTGCCACGGAGCCGTCCCGGTCACCCATCCAATTTGGACGGGGAGGAACGTAGTAGGGCTCCGCGACTACGGCAACACCTATTGACCACTGCGCCATGGTTTGCAGGAATAAATCCTGCGCCGCGGCACAGTGGTTCAGGTTCGTCTGGAACAGGAGGCTGGAGACTTGATCCATTAATGGATCGTCTCTACAGCCTCCTCCATGGGCGTCGGCGTCGACGCATGAGCAACGTCGGAGGCAGCCTGGGTCGATTGGCTAACCCCCGACGCTTGCCGAGAAGCACGAGAAGGCCTGCAGCCTCCCTGCCCCATCTGATGATTGGCAGGCTTATTAGCCGCCGCACAGACGGGGCAGTGAGGGGCGGCAGAACATTCTGCCGCCTTGTGCCCCTGTTGACCACAGCGGAAACAAAGTCCGCTGCAGTCAAAGCAGCTACTGCACTTGGTGCGTGTGTGGCCCGCCGACAGGCATTTGAAGCACCTCATCGGCCTCGTCGCCAGGACTGTTATCCTGGCGCTAACAAAGCCGACGAGGAGCCTGCCGGCATCGCCCAGCACTTTGGCTGCCACTACTGGGCAGCTGAGCCACACCGCACCAAGGCCTCCTGGACCGGGACGGATGGTGCCGACCCTGATGTTTTCCGCGCTGCAGTTTGTCTTCTCCTGAACTGCAACGCGGACATCCTCAGCCGTCACGGAATCGTCCAGGCCCGAAATGCGCAATTCCGCGCACTTTGTAGGCCTGGCGATCCTTACACCATCCGTTTCCGCGAACATGTCCCGCAACTTCTCGGCAAATGCGTCTGCCGACTTTGCGCCTTCAGCCCCGGGGAACTCGAGAACTCGAGCTCCCGTTTGGGCGAGGCGCAATCTTACACCCGTCGTCCCGAAGGAGGCGAGACTAGCCCGGGCCCTTTTGAAAAGGGCCGCGTAGGAAAGTCCGCCTTCAGCCGCCTCCGGCGACACGGTCACCACTACCGCCGCGGTTTTAGGCGGCTGCAGCTTCCGCGGCTTCTTCGCGGTGGCAGTTGCCACCGGTGGCGACTGCGGGGTAGGAGCTGCCTTTTCAGCAGCCTTCCTAGCCCGCCTTCGGGACTTCTTAGACCCCCCAACTTCCTGCCAAGCCTCATTGGAGGGGGCAGCTGTTGAGGGGCCAGGTACCGGCGTTGGAGTGGGGAGCGGAGGGAACTCCGCTCCAGCCCTTGCCATCGTCTTGGTATTAGGCCCCGGCTTCGGGGCAGCCGTCTTGGCCTTAGCCTCCTGTCGTGGCTTGTGGGCAGCCGCAGGAGTAGGCTTTGACGTCGCCGCGGCGGCGTAGGTCACTCGACCCCCCACCACGGGAAGCGGGGTCGGCGCCGAGGCGACCGTCTTTCGCTGTGCTCCAAGCGGCGGCCGAATAACAGGGGCCGGAGGCAGCCTCGCCTCGAGGCCGGCCAGACGACCGTCCACCAAATTCCCCACTGCGATGAGGATCTGTTGCACAAGGTCATCAGATACCCCAGGGACAGTGGGGACCGGCCGCGACGCAGACGGGGCCGGCTGCGATGCAGCCGGGGCCTTCCGCGACGCAGACGAGGCCGGCCGCGACGTCGACGGGGCCGGCCGTGACGCAGCCGGGGCCAGATGCGACGCAGACGGGGCCGGCCGCGACGCAGACAGGGCCGGGGCCGAGGCCTCGAGCTCAGGACGCTCCGCCCGAAATTGGGCGAATTGAGCGCTCAGCTCAGCCACCTGCCCCGTCAGACGGTCGTTGGCCGCCTAGAGTCGAGCCACGTCCCCTATCAGGGACTGGACGACTCCCCCCAGTGTGGAGGAGGAGTCCTTAAGGGCCCTTACGAAGGAGCCCTTAAGGTTAACCGACTTGGTGGCCACCTTGTTAATGATGGCCACCGCGGCCTGCGCCCTCTCCTGCAGAGAGGCCGGTGTTTGAGGCACTGAGTCCCCATCCACCGGTTCCCCGATCTGCAGTAGGAGACCAGAGATCTCCTCCTCCGCCTGAGTCTCGCCGTCCGCCCTGACTCGCCTATACGATTCCGCCTTCGAAAAGGCGGAACCCGACGCGGCCGAGACTGGGGTTCGAGACCTCCCCCTATGGCTACTGGCGATTTTGAGCGGCAACATCTCCTGGGTGTCGCTGCCCCCATCGTTGGAGCGCACGCGTTTGCGACTGTCGCTCAGGTCCAGGTCCATAGACTCCAATGCATCAGCATTGGATCTACCACCCGCGCCATCCGACGAGTGGCTGGACCTGGAACGCGTACGCTCCGATGTTCTCCGGCTCCTAGCAGTCGGATTGACTACTAGGAGCCCTGCCGAGATAGGCGCCCCAGACGCAGGCTCCTCCTCCGTAGAGGAGTCGTCTGCCCTCCGGAACTGCCCCTTGGCGTTCCTCCTTGTCCTCTCCTTTCCGATTCCGTTTTTCTTGCCAGTGTTCGTTGTGTTTAAAGTCCGATCCGAGTTTTTCATATTTTTTAAAGTTTCATCTGCCATAGCTTATCCCACGAGTATGGGGGAAATAAAAAGTCCGTCCGGGCGGTGCCCCCTGCACCCGGATAAGCCTAAATACTGTGGAGGTCGGCCGGTATCCACAGGTTTTAACGACTTGGCTGTCGGGTGTTATAGACTATCCTTGTCATGGGCCGGCCAATTAAGGCAAGCCCTCCGGCCAACAGGTTCTCAGCATACCCTCCTGGAGCCACCAGTCAGGTCGTTGCTGAGCCCCTGTTGGTTACGGAATGCGACAGGGTGGCTAGCCCTGTCTCACCGACGGTTGTCAGCCCCTGAATTAACAGTGGGCTGACCCGCCCAGGTTCCTCTCGAACCTACTCGCACTCCAATACGCCCTCTGCTAGATCAGAGGGACGATTGGAGTGCTAACCGCGGCAGTCTTTTCAGACTCCGCCAGGTATCCCTTTTAGTCTGGGGTCTCACTCTGAACCTATCCGGCATGAGTGGCTCTACCGGCATAGCCCCAGAGATCATCGACCCACGCAAGCCCCACCACGACGACAACGTAGGGATACATTGGGGGGATCTACGACGACCCTGTGCCAATCAATGGCTGTATCTTGTACGAATTTTACGATAAATATGTTATAAAATAATTTGCAGTTTTACAATTATACGTAAAATTGTTATCTTTGTATTTTTTGATGTGTGGAAAAACGTGGTATTTAAAACGACGAAGTATTTCACGGCCGATTTGTGTATTCGTGTTTAATTTTTTCTAAAATTAAGCGCAATACGTACGCACTAACGAAGAAATTGCACATTATGAACTAAAACGCTCACTTGCAGCGAAACCATTATAAATGCCATTCATACCATGGTGAAGATATAATAGTTGAAACAATAGCCTGGCATTAAACTCAAGGTAGTAGAGCCACGCTGATTTTAGCACGAACGGGCCATCTCGACAGGGGCGGTACTACCCTCGCACAGAAAATCAACGTAAATCGTGCTGTCGTGTTTCGTTGGTGAGTGCGAGACCGGAGGCCCAAATAGTCTAGTCAACAAGTTCCATACTTGTTGACTAGACTAAAAGATGCAGAAGCATCAATAGGCCGCCATGGTGTGGGTCGCCATGCTGCATTGTCTTCATTCGCAATGAGTATGGTGACTATTGGTGACCACCACTCTTGGATTTGCTTATGCTTTCCATCAGGCAGAGTAGAGTCATTTTGGCGGGCCATACATAAAAAAAACTATACGTCAACTTCCGTATACCCGTAGCATCTAGTGCAAACGAGAACACAAACCAAGAGAATCTTAATCTCTGTGTAACCCAAACCCTGTAAATTAGGGGCGCGGAAGGGAGGTTCATTTGAATAAGCTCCTTTATCTTTAGTTATCATTACCCAAGATTCTAAGAAATCAACAACTCTTTTATTACTTTTAGATATTATTTAATAAAACTTAGTTGTCTTTTTATTATTTCTTCTTATAAAAGAGAATTAATGTATTAGGTATATACCTGTGTCGCGGGGGGCTTCACCCATGAACGGACACAACGAACATCTAGACTTAAAACGTCACATGTTGGGTTTGCACCCCAACAACAACACATATATATGCACTACGTCATCCTCTCAGGATATTTTTTTAACATTGGTAAAATCAGTTTTACATAAAATTTTATAGAAATTAGCTGTCCAAACAAGAGCTCTCTGCATTAGAGCGGCATTTGATGATCAAAATATTATCTAAATAAGTGTCAAAGATCCTGACAGATGGTGTGCGCTCCGTCAAGTACCTACTCATACATCACTTCAATGAACATTGCAATTATAACTTTTCAATTAAGATTGATAATATAATACATTCGTTAAGATGCGAGACCGCTCTGAAGAGATGATAGTATATCTCTTTAATTGCGTCTTGGTATTCAGTCATGCATACCTACCTATTACATAACATGCATGTTATTAGATTTGCACAAATCCATGTCTCACAGTAGCTTTCTAAATTTACTGTGAAAGAGTCATGCGTCTACACAAATGGTCCAGGATCGACTTCATGGTTTCATGGAGAATCAGTGATAGGTCAAATAGTCACGTAGGCGCGGATTTGGGGGGACTTGAAATCGCATGGTGTGTGACCCCAGAATAGGGCGCACAAGAATGACCGTCGCGTCGCGTCGGTAGTATTGGGCTCATTTTCTGTGAAAACACTTAGTGAAAAGAAACCGGAGATAAGAGGGATTTCGTCAATCGCGAAAATATACAGAAATGTTTTTTGAATCAACCGCCATCTATTAGCCAAGTAAGAGATATAATTTTATTACATTAGATTATAGTTGGTACTTACACAATATTTGTTATTCATGTTTTTATCTCTATTTTAATATTTGTGATTCCAGATAGAAGCACGTCTGCGTGATGCAGTGCTAGATGGCACTGTTCTACGCAAAGTGGTAAAGGTTTTTGAAGATGAGATAGAGCGTGGACTCCGCATGGAACCTTCCAGTCTTCAAATGGAGAATACGTACGTTCCAGAACTACCTGATGGCACAGGTATGTAATATGATTTTTTTGGACATTATACTCACATTTAATAATGTATATATTTACATTTAGTCAAGAAATTGACCTTTTAAAAATGGTATAGGCTCAAAGTTCTCGTTAGTAAGGTTAAGTTTAAAAACCGCAGTCTGAAGATTCATCCCGGATATTCCAAACCCTTGAAAAATAGGCAAGAATGTAGTTGGTTAAAGGCTCCTTTTTAACCGACTTCAAAAAAGAGAGGTTCACATTCGAATGTTTTTTTTAATGTTTGTTACCTCAGAACTTTCGACTGGGTGAACCGACTTTGATGATTCTTTTAGCGCGATGTTATAAAGTCTACACATTTTTCGATAAATAAGCTATCGAACCCTAAAATATTTTTTCAATTCAAAAATGTTGTTTCTGCGAGATAGCGTGTTCAACCAATTAAACAGTCTTCAGCTTTTTTATATTATTATAGAATAATTAGAATGTGCACTGTTGTAATAGAAATGTCTCATTACCGTTACAGAGGAAGGTGTTTTCTTGGCTCTTGACTTGGGTGGAACAAACTTTAGGGTTTTGTTACTGGAACTCCGCGCTGGACAACTTGTTAGGCAACAAGTTGAGCAGTACCACATCAAGTAAGTTTAATAAAAATAATAATAATAGGCAAATAGACTAAGGCGGTATAGAAAGCGAGTAGATCGGTATAGTCAGAATCGCATGTTTCAAAGAAATGAGAAGTGGGTGTACAGGAAATGGGAGAATCCGGGTCCGTGTGTGAGTGATAGGCAATTCCCAGATAAAAATCACTAATTTATTTTGGCGTAACATCTGGTCAGTGCCTGTCACTCATACAGAAGGTGATTGGTGTCGGGATGTCGAAAGCTCATGTGAGTCTATAACACCAATGGAACCAGTTAGCATCAATAAAGAGGATGTAAGTTGTGCGGTCCGTTCATTACCGAATTGGAAAGCACCTGGTCCAGACGGACTGCACAACTTTTGGCTTAAGTGGTTCCGAAGCTCACATGCGTGTTTGGCATCTCAATTCCAAACAGCATTGGATTCGGGTTCATTACCACAATTTTAACAACTGGCATAACCCACTTACTCTATAAATCTGGTGGTTCCATGGATCCCAAAAACTTTAGGCCTATTACTTGTTTACCAACGTTATATAAACTTCTTACACCTATTCTGAGACTCAAAATCACTACTCATATCAATAACAATTCGATAATTTCCGTCTCTCAGAATTGATGTAGAAGTGGGACCCGTGGCACTAAAGAGCTCCTTATAATAGACATGACCATTAGCCAGCAGGTACGTCGTAATCGTAAGAGTCTGGCGACATGCTGGATAGATTACAAGAAGGCTTATGACTCAGTTCCACATACATGGCTTTTAAGGGTGCTGGAGTTGTATAAAATTGATACAACTCTGAGCACTTTCTTGAAGTCGTGTATGGGGCAATGGAGAACAGTACTTCGCTATCCAGGATGTCGGCAGTCTACGATGAACGACGTACTTATAAAGATCGAGCGGGGCATCTTTCAAGGTGACAGTCTGAGTCCCTTGTGGTTTTGCCTAGCTTTGAACCCTCTCAGCACTCTATTAGAGGGTTCAGGGTTAGGCTATCGGTTGCAGAAAGATGATCGAGTTATATCTCACCTCCTTTATATGGATGATTTGAAACTACTTGCTCCCACTAAATTACAATTGACAGCGTTACTAAAGGTCACTGAAAACTTTAGTAATTCTATCAAGATGGAATTTGGTATAGACAAGTGTGCAGTCATGTATGTAAAGAAGGGAGTGATTGTGGAATCTGAAGGAGTAGAGCTTTCAGATACCACAAAACTTCGATCTCTGTCTGCCACCGAAACCTACAAGTATCTAGGTTTTTCACAGTCCTTGGGAATACCAGAAGCTGACGTGAAACAAACGTTGCGGGAACGTTTCTTTGGCCGCCTGAAAAAAGTACTTAAAAGTCTTTTATCAGGCGGTAACAAAGTGCGGGCCTACAATAGTTGGGTCATGCCGGTTCTGATGTATTCCTTTGGTGTACTTAGATGGACTCAGACCGAATTAGATGCCCTTGACAGGAGAGTCCGTACATTGCTGACTGCATTCCGAATGCATCACCCACGTTCATCGGTTATGAGGTTGTATATCCCGCGAAAGTATGGGGGTCGTGGTCTATCAAATATCAAGACCCTACACAATCGCGAGATATACAATCTTAGAGAATATTTTCTTCATACTGATGTGGGAATGCATCGCAGTGTAGTTGTAGTGGATACCGGACTCACTCCGCTCGCTTTGGCTAAAGAGAATTGGCGCAAACCTGTAGTACTTAATACTGATGATTGCAGGGAGGTATGGAAGGGCAAAGAACTTCATGGTCGATTTTATCGGGCCCTAAATGGGCCTGATATAGATTTTAAAGCATCTATGTCCTGGCTACGGTATAGTGATCTGTTCGGAGAAACCGAAGGTTTTGTCTGTGCGATTATGGATGAAGTTATCATGACGAATAACTATCGGAAGTATATCCTGAAGGATGGTACGGTCGACATCTGTCGGGCATGTCAACGTCCTGGAGAATCTATCAGGCATATTATTTCTGGTTGTTCTCGTCTTGCTAACGGCGAGTATTTGCACAGGCACAACCAAGTAGCCAGGATCGTACATCAACAACTTGCCCTGAAATACAAACTTGTGAGTTCAGAGGTGCCATATTACAGGTATGTGCCCGACCCAGTTCTCGATGATGGTCGAAGATGGTCGTGCTACGTTATATTGGGATCGATCTATTATCACAGACAGGACTATTGTTGCCAATAAGCCTGATATTGTGGTGATAGATCGATTAGAGCGCCGCGCAATGATTGTCGATATCGCCGTTCCTCATGACGAGAATCTCGTGAAAGTCGAAAAAGAAAAACAAATAAAATATTTGGATTTATCTCACGAGATTGTCGATATGTGGAATGTGGATTCGGTAATCATTGTTCCGATAGTCGTATCTGCTCACGGATTGATAGCCAAGAGCCTCGACCAACATCTTAAGAGGCTCACGTTAGAGGGCTGGATCAAGGGTCTGATGCAGAAGGCAGTCCTCCTTGACACGGCTCGTATTGTGAGGAAGTTCCTGTCTCTGGAGCCCTAACCACCGGTTTCTTGGTCCCTGTACCCGAGGTCGGTGGTCTACTATTTTTTATATTTTTAAATGTATTTGTTTTTATATTTATATTTAAAAATGTAATTAATATGTATATATAAATGAAATAAAGATAATAATAATAATAATAAATATTTCGGACATCTAACACACAACGCCATCTAGTCCCAAGCTAAGCAGAGCTTGTGTTATGGGTACTAGACAACTGATACAAATACATATATACTTTTTTTTTGTAAATACATACATATTATACATATAAAACACCCAAACTCCGAAACAAATATTTGTAGATCATACAAACATTTGGTCCGACTCGGGAATCGAACCCGAGACCTCATGATCAGCAGTCGCACACACCAACCGCGAGACCAACGAGGCAGTTTTTTTTATCTTTAACTAGTAATAATCCAGTGGTGAGTTCCACATACAGTGAAAAAAAAAACTTACTATAGCGCCGTCTACCAAACACACACCGAACTACGGAATAACTGCTACCTGTAAGGCGGTATAGAAATTCTCGGACCGATTAGCATATAATCGTAAATAACTTCAACCGTTGGGCCCTAACTCGCCAGGCATGATCACATCGCCTGGGTGGAGGAACCTCCCTTTGTGTTTGAGGAACATAAGACACGTTATTCTGCAATATTAACTCCACACATCTCATAACAGGCAGGTTCATCCTTAAAAATATGTAGATATGGGATCGTTAACAGTGAAACACGTACGTCTATTAATGCTTTATTATAAGACTGACATTATGCACATGCATCATCATCTCACCGGAAAGACGTCCACAGTTGGACATGGGTCTTCCCCAAGGCTCTCCTCAACAACTGGTCCTGTATTGTCCACAACGTAGGGTTTCCTGCGACCTTCGCAAGGTCGTCCGACCACCTTGTAGGGCCTAATCAAGCTCAAACGCATACATTATAGATAAGTTACACCTGGAAACAGAAGCAGTAATCTTGCACATATTTAATTAACTGTGCCATGCCCGGATCACAAATTTACACGCGAGTCCTATAGCTGGATTATGCAAAATGGTGTGCATTTTTTTTTTGTAGCTCCATCCAACATTAAAATCACTATATTAATTACAAACAGTTTAAATATATATTTTATTGTGTTGCAGTAACGAGTTGCGTGTCGGCCCTGGTGTGGCGTTGTTCAACTTTCTGGCTGATTGTGTGGAAGACTTCGTGAAGAAACTGGACATGGAAGACGAGGAGTTTTCTCTAGGTTTGCATCTTAACTTAGCCTTTACCTTTACTGTTCTATCAATAGTTACTCTTCTTTTTAGTAATATGCTTCATTGCTGAAGATCGTGTCAGGTCTGAAATATTCTGCTGACCGCCCGATCTTCAGCTGTTTTGAGCGTAGCAGTTAATGAGAATCGTGTCAATTTCGTGACCTGATCAGACTATTTGCTGGGTGCCCGAGTTACTTTTGCTACCAACTTATTAATATTGTTCCGCTGGCTCCGGCCTCAAACTAAACGCTTAATAATGAAACACCGTCGAGGATGGGGAAAAGTGTTTCCTTTTTTTTTAATTTTGTGTCATGATTATAATTACTTATACGTTGTAATAAAATATATTTCATTACGAAATGTAGTTACTGGTGTCCAAACGCCCCGCTCTACTTCTGTAGGGGTGGGGTACTAACCGCCGACATGTTGTAGGAATCGCATCTGTGGTTCTTGAGTTGTATCGTTGTATGTAAATATGAATAAAGATGTTATCTTATTGTCAAGTCTCCGTCTATGTGTTTATCTCTGTTTATCTGAATTTAATTCTTGCCATAATCTTTATTTCTATTTTTTTTCTTCCAGGGTTTACCTTCTCCTTCCCAATGAAACAGCATTCCATATTGTCTGGAGAACTTATCACTTGGACCAAATCCTTCAAATGCGGAGGTCTGGAGGGAGTGGATGTGGCTGATCTGCTGCAGCAATGCCTCAGAGATAGGGGTCTCAATATCACTGTCAGGGTTCTTCTTAATGACACGACCGGGACCTTAGTAGCAGGGGCACATATAGATTCTGCTGTTGGCGTAAGTAGTCTTCATATTTTTCTTCATGAATAACCTCACTTTTTTATAATCTGCTGACTGCACAGTTGGCCTAGTGGCTTAAGCGGTAGCCACGCCGCTTTCTACTGCGCCAAGCGTTGTGGGTTCAAATCCCACATGGGACAACACTTTGTGTGATCCACAAATTGTTGTTCTGAGTCTGGGTGTTCTCTGTGTCCGTCTCATTTATGTCCCCCGCGACAAAGGGTGTATATGTCTAATATGAGAGGTGTCTTTAAAAACAAAATCAAGAGAGTGCCAAAGACACTATGCTACCTGATGGAAAGTATGAGTAGATAATATATAGAGTGATGGTCACCATACTCATTGCGAATGGAGACAATGTTATGCAGTATGGTGACCCACACTATGGCGGCCTAATAAGACGCTTTTTTACGCCTCGCATTGCCACCAACAGAGTACTTTAAGAATTTAATTGTTAAATTGGGAGTTCAATATGTAAAAAATGTATGTGTAAAATATTACACCAATGCGTGTGTTTATTCGTTACTACTTCTGAGTGTGAACCAATTTTGATAAAAATTGGAATGAAGGTAGCTGACAACATGGATTATTACATAAATAGATGGAAAACTTTATATTTGTACACCGTATCACAGAGTTACAAGGGTGCACATAAAAATGTCTGACGCGTAATGTACAGAGGGCTTATGGCTAAAAGCAATCTCCTGCAGGTAACCTTGGTGGGATCAAAATGTTTCGGAGAGATAGTTGAGGGCGCAATGATTGGATGGTGTTGTATTTCAGATTGGCGTGATCCTGGGGACTGGTTCCAACGGTTGTTACATGGAGCGAGCGTCGCGCGTCAAGCATTGGGAAGCAGCACACGATCGCATCCAGGACGTTTGTGTCGATATCGAGTGGGGAGCTTTTGGAGACAACGGCTGTTTGGACTTCATCAGAACTGAATTCGATAATGAAGTTGACGCGATGTCGCTACTTGCTACGTCTTTTACGTGAGTTTCTAATAATTTTGCACGTTTCACATATGGCCGTCTGATCTCAGACTAGATAGAACCCGTACCAAAATGCTGCTGAGCCTTTAACAGTTCACTGCTGGCAAGTGGCATTTCGTTGGAAAAGATGTTTTGACTTAGAGGGTTTGCTTCAAGTTTCTTTGCAGTACTGTTGTCCAGCCTAGTTTATTCCTTTCGTTTTTTTTATGGAATATGCGGGCAAACGAGCAGACGTATCGCCTGATGGTAAGCGATTACCGCCGCCCATGGACACCTGCAACACCAGAAGCGTCACAAGTGCGTTGCCTGCTTTTCGGGGACGGGGGGGAGGTAGGGGTAGGGGATTGGGGAGGGGTATGGGCCTCCGGTATCCTCACTCACTCGGTGAAACACGGCGCAAGCACTATTTCACACCGGTTTTCTGTGAGGCCGTGGTATCCCTCCGGTCGAGCCGGCCCATTCATGCCGAAGCGGGGCTCTTCCACGGGACGTGGGATTTCGTCTACTCTTACAACACCTATGGGATAAATAGGGGTGGTACCATATTTTATTCTTAATCTAAAAACACCACACGGACCTTCTATGTAGTGTTTTTGGTCGCTTGGCAACTCTGAGGCGTTTGTGGGATAACTTTATATTTAGGGTACAATATTTCTTGTCCTTAAGTATGCCTTTTGGTTTTCATGTAGGTAATACTAACACTATTGTACCTCAATATGTGACTTTTAAAAAGATTGGTCATCAGTTTCTTTGCCAGTATTCTTCTCATAAGGCTCTACGCATTTTGAAAACTGGAAGTTATGGATCGACACAGGCTGGCAGTAGATTTTGGTGTTTTCACCTAATTTTGTTTGAGAATTCAGCACATGCGGTGGCGTCTGTTTGTGTCGATCTATGATTTTTAACTGTAGCTTCAATTTAACGTTCATAACGTCACTAAGTGTTTGAATTGAATAAATGATTTTAAATTGAATTTGAATTATTTTCAGTTTCGAGAAGTATATCAGTGGGAAATACCTGGGCGATGTGCTGGGAGTTATACTGGGTGCATTAGCGAGGGATAACCTATTCCCTGTAGCGCCTAAACCACACTCCCTGGAAACACAAGATCTTAGTTTATTTGAGAAGTAAGTTGTTGGTTGATATGGGTAGTTCTACAAACTAAGGAGGAATTCGAGCCTGATTTCGGCCCGACATTTTTTATACATTCTGGTTGCGAAATTCAGTATACTAACTAGAGTACAGTGTCTTTTAGCTTACCCTAAAGGGAACAGTCAAAATATTTAATATTTTTTGATTTATGGCCATTAAAAAAAAATCGAGCCACAGGAAACTGAGAGTGTCACCAGGAAACTTAGGAAAACAACAAAAACCAAGTATCTTTTTGTTTCATTGCAGCCTTTTTTTGCTTTTATTGACTTCACATCTTTTTATTAGTTATTATAACCTTGTTTTTAAACTTCCCAGACTTATTTGCATTCACGAATTGGCCCAAAAGTAATTTGTTTGCAACTTTCTTCTCTTGACGAGTCTTCAGATTAAACATATTATCTGATATTTGCTTTTTCAACACATCACCAAATAAAGCCTTTTTGACGACGTCTACCCGTGTCGTTGGACCTTCAGCAAGTTTGTTCATTGCGGTTTTAAGCTTAAGCTCCAGTGGTTTCTTTTGTTTTTTTCAGTCTCTGCCACCTCTTTTTATATTTGCCAAGTTTTTGTTTTAATTTTACTATTAGCGCATTTTTTTGTTTTATCTCCTGGTTTCTCTTAAGACGCTGCTTCTGTGGCCGTTCTCGTGCTGATTTCAATCTTGGATTTGGCTTTGGCGATAATGTTTGAGGAACATTTATCTCAAAATTTACTTGCTGAGGTTGTTCATGATCACGGAACTCAGGACCTACAGGTTCATCATCTAAACTAGGCAGAGTATTTTCTCTAACAAATTGGTTTATCATATTAGTTATTAACTTTTTCTTTTTGTACGATTTGTCTGAGCATTCCCTCCAACTTTTGCGAGCTTGCCTTTTTTCACGAGCCGACATTTCAGAAACTAGTTTATTTTGCCAGATTCTCGTAGCTTTTTATACTTTTGATTTCTTTTTTCTTTTTCAGTCGCTAATCTCTGAGGGTCGTTCTTAATCTTTTCATATCAATTTTTTTCAGCTATCCTTTTCTTTTCTAATATTTCTTCTTTGGTCTGTTTCTTTTTTGGCGTCATTTTTTCTGTGTAACAAAATATAATATTTGTAAGATCGATTAAATGTTTGTTTATTTTATACTTTTAATCCGACACGTTTCGAAACAATTATAAGAATACTTTTACTTAGACCACCACTAAAACTAAATAACTGTATATAAACAAATTTCGAGAGTAAGTTCAATTTATTTATTAAATTATTTATTTGTAGTTTAATATTATGTGAAAAAAAATACTATTATTACACAGAAACAATATTTTTAATATGATCTGCTCAGGATCCTGGACGGTTCTCAGTATCCTGAGTACCAATTGGACAGGATCCTGAAGCCATGTTCCTGATAATTTCTGTCTAAAAATAAAATAAATGCACTAATTTATAACTTTCAACAAAAATTAACCTAAACTAGACCTATGCGCTAGCATCTTACACATCAATACGCAAAAATTAGTCATATTCATTATTTATTTCGTAAATAAAAATCTTACCAGGATTCTGTGAACTCCACTGATAATGACACCACTTCACTTGCCAAACGCACTGGGCTCACTAAACAACGTGCTAGGTGAGATTAGAGAGATGACAGTCTTTGTCTCTTTCGTAGGTACTATCGACTCAGCGGAACGGTAAAGACGCACGGCAAATAGTTTAGTGAATATTTGCTAATTCAACAGTGAACAGGATACTGATATAAAATCGTGGGGACAAAATGTAAACAAGATTTATTCAAATTTTTTTAAGGAAATACTATCGTAATTGTTCTACCTAGCCAGGAAAAATAGTAAACTTATTAATTTGGGATTCTTTTAAGATCCTAATGTAGAAGTAAATGTACCACGACGCACTTTGAACTAAAATTTGTACGAGGGACACTGCAGGATCCTGAGAATTCGGCACTTTGAACAGTAATTTTGTTCAGAAAAGAATTCTGTATCTTAATTATTTTTAGTGACCATCTAGAAACAATTGCAATTAAGAGTATTCCATCCCCAAAAAAATTTTTTTAACAATTTTTTTATCATATTTTGGCTGAGCCGCCAAAAATTCCTTAGTTTGTAGAACTACCCATATATTTCAGAATTTTTTGATACAGATGATGCCCAATCTTCTCAATAGGCTGCCATAGTGTGGGTCACCACGCTTCATTGTTGCATTTGTCTGCATTCGCAATGAGTATCTTTAGTATCTTTAGATATTGTATGTATGTTAAAAAAATTAACTTCCTTTGTGCGATAAAGAATCACAAGTTACAACGTAATTGGATTGGGTCTCCCTAGATGGCGAAATACGTTTTGCTACAAATTGATATCTCATATCTTTCTCCAGAGAGAACTGTGAAGGTGAAGTCAAGCAGACCATGGAGGTGTTACGTGAAAAGTGTGAGTGTCCGAGCATCACACGCGAGGATGCCTTGGTGGCGCAGTACGTGGCACACGTGGTCTCCAACCGCTCTGCTCAACTCGTCTCTGTCTGTAAGTAGTTTAGATGGCTTAGATCATAGTGAGCCTATCGCCGACCATTGCTGAACAATGGTGTAGTATTTTCAGCAGTCAACGCGTGGCTCACTGCCCTGGATGTTGAGGCCTCGATCCTCAGATAGGACAACACTTTGTCTGATCCACTAATTGTTGCTCAGAGTCTGGGTGTTCTCGCTATCTGTATGTCATGTTTGTAAAGCCTCCAGCGACATGGGATATGTTTTTTTTACAAGATATAGCAGTCTATAACAAAAATTGCTCAGTAAATTGAGTTGCCCTGTTTGTGGGTGTGTTTAAATGCTGTAACAAGATCGCTTTATTAACAGTACTTTGCGTAGTGAAAATAAAATTAACCCTTTATTATATAGATATACATATTTGATCACTTTTAAATGTGACTATGGACTTATTATATTTCCAACTCCTCCAGTTTACTTCTGATTAATTTCGTTGCGGGTTCCAAGACAGTTTAATTTTTCCTGGGACTTCCCCAGTGTTATAACTCGGTGTGTTCGTGGGTCACTGCTGTTGATCCTGGTGTAAGGAGTTACAGTGGTGGTCTTGTGGGAGTGATTACTTCCAATAAAAATATTGACTTGTTCTTAACTGACGCTGTTCATGGTTTTACTCTCTCTTTTAGGCTATTTGTTTGATAAGTGGTATTTTTCAGGTATATCAACGTTACTGCGCCGGATTGACCGACCCCATGTTGCAGTGGCAGTTGATGGTTCCGTGTTCAAACACCATCCCCGCATCGCTAGTCTTATGGACAAATACATTTCTCTGCTTGCCCCAAAGCACTCGGTATGTTATGATGAAAACTTTTTGCTTAAATTTGATTCAAATACAGCTTAGAGGTATTTTTAATTAATGGAGGAAGATTACAATTAGTTCTGAACTTAATTACTAGATGGCGCTAACAAGCGATATATTTCGCTTTGCTATTTTTTGCTTTTGCGTAATCCGTGTTGGTAAAATAACGAGTAAAGTTAGTATTCCTTAAGTACTTATTGGCACAATTTGCTGAGTATAAAAAAAAACTTTATTTATGAATCACTTATGTTTATGTTCACAGAAAAATTAAATTTGTTGTTGTATAGGGCGCCGAAAACGTCCGGCGAAAAACGAAAGAACTCTGCTTAAAAGCCATTCTGTAAAACGGTGGTATCATTTTAGTCCAGTCGTCTCATTTCTGACTGGTAGAAGTATGGCTCTGAGTGGTAGAACTATGTAATAGCGATTATATTATTAAAATTATTTTTAAATTGAAAGATAATTTTATACATTATTTACATAGTTATCCATACTAATATTATAAGTTCAAAAGTAATTGTCCCTGTATGTCCGTTACTATTTCACTACTAAACCGCTGCATCGATTTCAGTATTTGTCATGGAGATTCTTTGATAGTTGAGGAGGGACAAAGGCTATTCTTTACCGCAATGACCAAATAGTGCTAATAAAAATTAAACATATTTTGTATATTTCAGTTTACATTGATGGGAGCAGAAGACGGCAGTGGCAAGGGTTCTGCTCTAACGGCAGCCATCGCTGCTCGCATCGCAAAACGCGAGGCTTCGTAACGCGCGATAATCGACAGCCGCCTAACGCACAGCGCCATCTGCATTTCAAATCGCGAAGTACTGCGAGTAACCGCCATATTAATGACGTCATCAATATTTGGTGATGTTACCAATGATATTTATAACCGTTATGTGATTTTTTAAGCTCATTTTATAGTCTATGTTTGTTTGATTGTGTGTGTGAGTATGAAAGACATTTGTTTGTGATTGATAATAAAGGCAGTTACACACTAGTAGTAATTGAATTTGTATTTGAATGAATTTGGATTTATATTGAAATAATGTAATTCTAGGACGAAGAAAATATTGTATAATTTTTTTCAATAGTTTAGTTATCCAGTTTAATCCTATGGATGCCATAAATATCTATTATCATCGTTTATGATTTGTACGAGACTATATCAAGTATATTTCCTTTGCTTCATTAAAGTAAATGAAGGGGGTTTCTCTACATTCAAATATTATAATTGACTTTTCTGGACAAAAATATACCAAAAAGATCAATCCATATATCGACAGAACTTGTATGTATGTTTGTAACGCTCGCTGGTCGAGCCTTTTTATGTATAAGTAGTAATAAGTACATTTATTTAATAATTATTATATCCTTCTAGACTCATCGTACAGGTAACATATATTATAGATAGACTTTGTGCTAATACACCTTTTTATTCTGTCTATTTATGTTATTTCACATAAAATATTTGGCATAAATTAAAAAAAATGGCAGAACAGTGCAATTATGAATGAAAAGGACAGTGTGTAGTTATGACTGAACGATTAAGTATAAGTTATTTAGGGTATCAGAGCACAAAATATTCTATGTTTGACAAAATCTTCATTGAGGCCTCAATCTTAGTGGCTTCTCTTCGAGTAATGGCAGTCTCAGATTATTCCATCAATCTAGACTAAATTCTTTTGCAATGTCAAACATTGCGTTGTCATCAACTTCATTAGGAAAAAGGCGGGAAAATGATTTTTCGTTTAATTGTTGATTTTATAAAATTTAAGTGATACTCCAAAGGCCTAAAGAGAAAGTGCATAAAAAACGCGAATTTGTTTAAAACAAATAATATTTTGTCTCTGGTTGCCAACGGGAACATATCACGTGCCATACTCATTTTTTATATAAATAAATATATTGTAAATATTATAATAAATATATTTTAATATTTTTGTAACTATCTACTCAGATTTTGCAATAGCTAACGAGAATGAAAAAGGCTATAGTCCTTATATTATAGCTTGATCTCCGTAGCAGTTGTCATTATTGTCATTTGAGAACTCAGAACTCTTATGAGGTACAATTTAAGTATGAATATTAATATGTATTTAAATGTATTGCAATTCATCTTTATAAATAAAAAGCAGCCAAGTGCGAGTCGCACTCGCCCATGAAGGATTCCGAAGCAGCAAGTAACATAATATAAAAGTTCGTTGTAACTTTGATCGATGTTTTAATAATAGTGTTTTTTTGTTTTTGCAGTTTACGATTTATGACGTATTAAAAAAACTACTTTCTAGATCTCGTTCAAACCAATTTTCGGTGGAAGTTTGCATGGTAATGTACATCTTATATTGTTTTTTAGATTTGGACACATTTTACCACTTTGGAAGTGTCTCTCGCGCAAACTATTCAGTTTAGAAAAAAATGATAGTAGAAATTAATGCGGTTCACAGAATACATCTACTTACCAAGTTTCAACAGTATAGTTCTTATAGTTTCGGAAGAAAGTGGCTGTGACATACGGACGGACAGACACACAGACGGACGGACAGACAGACAGACAGACATGACGAATCTATAAGGGTTCCGTTTTTTGCCTTTAGCACGGAACCCTAAAAATGAATAACTGAAATGTATGTACACGCATAACTTCCGATCGACTGCAATAAATTAGATAATTATTTCTTTTACGTCTTTGTTTCTGTCAGGACAAGATTTGTATAGAAGAAAATTAAAAGAAAACTGGCAGTGTTATATTTTCGAAGAAAAAAAGAATATGCGGAAATTTTGAAAATATTTACGATAAAAAGTATGGCGGTGCGAAGTTCGCCGGGTCAGTTAGTTTATGTTTTGCAATTCGTTTGTGATAAAACTGGCACGTATAGAATGAATATACAGGTGATTTAAAATAAAATCGCTTATTCAACTTTTGTTCGTTGGTTTCGTTACTATCTGTCACAGAGATTAAGCAAAAGCCGGTAACGCATTCGAGTCTCTGGATTATAGTTGTCTATGGGCAGTGCCGCCGTGGAAGCCGATTTCTAGGTTACCTGTCCGTTTGTTCGTTTCCTCCATAAAAAAACAGATATTAAAAGAATATATATATCATAACAACCGAATGTCATAATGTAAATAAATTAATTGAATGGTTATTTTGATAGATTTTATTTTATAAGGCATTTGTATCACAGTCCAGCTGTAAATAGGACTTATTAAATTGTAAATCTATGTATGTAAATCTTAAATATATGTGGTTTTTGTTGGGAAATTATCACAATAATATTGTGGAACTATATAGTTTAATAAATTAGGTTACTGCCTATTATAAATAAGTAAAATGTATGTTTTTTATGTGTTTAATTTTGTCAATGATTGGGCTTGTGCAATAAGCTTTTGGACTATTACGTAGGAACGACTAAAATGCTCAACAGCTTCGATTTTGTTTTTTTAGACAAAATATTTTTGAACCGAATATAAAAATATGTTTTATATTTTATTTTTTATTAGATAACTTAGTAAGAAATTTAAATTTATTGATTTCGTAATAAATGATTTTATTTCGCAGCAGTGGAATCCTTGCCTAATACATATTATACGTATGATTTAAAAGATAACCAATTACCTAAAGAGTAAAACAAATTGTATTATTACTAGAAAATCAAGCAACATGCATATCTTGAATATTCAAATTTTACTAGTTAATTAAATTTGTGTAAATAGTCTCCCATCCACAGAAAAATTTGGTAGTTTATTTCCGTAGATATTATGCAAAGGTGTTGCGTCAATGGAGCCAGAGCGTCTTGTTTTGTCTATGACACTTAATCTCCTAGTTAAATACTGATTGTTGTTAAAAAACATAATAAAATTTATAAAACTGTGTTTTTTAAAATGTGTTGGGCCTCGAACGTATGAAACAAAATGCATTTATTCAAAGTTTTGAGTTGACTGGCGTTTGTTCTTCGGTCTATAGGATTTTTTTTTAAATACCTATATCATAGACTAAAAAAATGATTTAAATATGTTTAAATTGTTAAATGTTCTGTTTATTTACTTGTTGTGTAATTATTATTGTTAAATAAACGTTTATTGTGTAAAATAAATTGTAAGGTATTTTTAAAAATGTGTTTAATTTTTGCTATATGTTCAATTCTCTCGCCAATGCAGCGATCACCTTGTGAAATTTGCAATGTCTTAGGGCCCATAAGTAAGTCATTCAATCGCTAACTATGTCACTGGCAAGAGTATTAAACCACGGCGTTTCACCGTGTTCTTATTCTAAACTAATGTGATATCAAGCACTTACTGGAGATGTGTAGATTCCTTGATAGCGGCGTCCAAGAGGCCTCTTGGTAGTTTTCTCTCTGCGTCGTTACACATACATACTCCTAAATGGCTTACGGGCTCCCGAAGTCTCGTAATTACAAGACACCCGATTTAACTATCGCGGATCGCGCCTAATTGACGTGACTACTAAAACTTGCGAGTCCAAACCAGACCACTCATAACGGTAAACAATGGAAGGAACCGAGTCCGATCGACAATTAGCTAAATTACAATTAAATTCCACTTAAAACCGGCATTCCTTTACGAAACCTTACTCGACCGGTCAAAGCGTCTCATTAGTACTACTTGTCACTTCAAAACGTCAAACTAGAAAAATGACAATCAAAAATGTTGCCATTATAATGACGTTCGAAATCTAACACTATATATGTATAGAAATGAATTCATCGGAATTTTGGTTTTATCTACGTACCTATTGTCATTTAACTATTGGTTGCTAAATCATTTTCCATCTATACCTACTTTAAAATTAAAATATTGATATTTAACAACTTTAGATACAAGAAATTTTTTAACAAAAACCAACTTCAAGGTTCGACTCGATTTCTCTTGGATGCCATCATCAGATCTTAGTGTCCTTATGGTACCACTGTTGGGATATCTCCTTTCCATTAAATAATAACAAATTTTAACAAAAAAAACTGACTTCAATCTGGACCAAATTTAAATGGGACTACACGGGAAGCACCAGCTTTCAAATAAAAAAAGAATCATCGAAATCGGTTAGCGTGATATTGAGTTATTCGTCAATTTGTCGCGCACATACTTAATGCAAATAGAAAACTTAATTGGTTTTCTCATGGATGACATGTCAGAACTAGACCAAATTAAAATGGGACCACATTAGAAGCACCAGCTTTCAAAAAAAAAAAAGAATCAACAAAATCGCTTCACCCAGTCAAAAGTTATGAGGTAACAAACGTAAAAAAAAAATACAGTCGAATTGAGAATCTCCTCCTTTTTTTAAGTCGGTTAAAAAAGAATCATCAAAATCGGTTCATAAAGGACGAAGTTATTCGCGAACAAACTTAAAAAAATATATATATACGGTCGAATTGAAAACCTCCTCCTTTTTTGAAGTCGATGAAAAATCATAAACCATTTAGCTTGAATAACTGCACATTTGTCGGAGTTATACTAAAGGGTCGTAAAAGGCGACAGGGAACAAACTACATAGAACAACATCACTGCAAAAAGAAGGAAAACTTTAAAACCAAGAAACCTTATACCAACCCGCCTGGCCAGCGTGGTATAGATAGAAGACCAAAACCGGCTTTCTACAGAGAGGCCTATGTCCAGCAGTGGACTGGTAAAGACTGTTGATGTGTTTAATGTTTCCTTTGAAGATTAAAAACTTAGGGAGAGTTACTTTAGCAAGGCGAACATCTACAATCGTTGCTCGAATCTTTACAAGCAAATAAAATTTAAGTTCAAATTAACAGCTTTTCATTCAATGCATATGAAAGTAGGTAAGGTAAATACTTACGCAAAAAAGAAAAACAATAAAAATGTCTGTTAATCTATTTGTTACGGATAATGTCTTGAACGAGCAAGCGACGGGACGAGACTTTTAATGGCAGATAGCTGAAGATATGTATAACGAGTAACTTTTATTTTGTATATGTAACTATGTTATATTATATTTTTTTAAACGTCGAGGACGGGGGAGGGTTGGAAGTATAAATCTCGATTTTCTAACTAATCCCGTAGAGGATTAGTTATTACAAAACAAGTTTTAAAGTTCATTTTTTTCTATTTCAGGTTAGTTTTATGTCTGCCCCGACTGGACTTTTTTTTTTTTTTTTTTTTTTTTTTTATGTATGGCCCGCCAAAATGACTCTACTCTGCCTGATGGAAAGCATAAGCAGAATCCAAGAGTATTGGTCGCCATACTAACTGCGAATGCAGACAATGCAGTATGGCGACCCACACCATGGCGGCCTAGTGATGCTGCTGCATCTTTTAGTCTAGTCAACAAGTATGGAACTTGTTGACTGGACTATTTGGGCCTCCGGTCTCGCACTCACCAACGAAACACGACAGCACGAACGTGGTCATTTTACGTTGATTTTCTGTGCGAGGGTAGTACCGCCCCGGTCGAGCCGGCCCATTCGTGCTGAAATCAGCGTGGCTCTACTACCTCTTGACTAAACTCCGTCCTGCAGTGTCAAACATTGCGGGGCGCAGCTTGTTAATAATATAATTTGCTCAGAACTCATCGAGTCTCGCATGTAGTTTTTCCTAATAAAACCAAGCTATTTATTGGTAAATTACCGTGAGAACGTCATGGCGATAATGAATTATTACTAACTGATTGCTACCACATAACAACGTGTTTTACCTTCGCTCGTTTTTATTCGCTCATTGTTTATGTATTTAGTTGATGTGTCGTTATGGGGATAAGATAAAATCTCTGAAAATCTCTGTTCTCACGTGGTTCTAAATTCTAGAAAGCTGCGAGATTATGTTGCATTTCTATATTCTATACAAATCTCAAGGAAGGAAGGAAACTCAGGAAATTGTGATCCCCAGGGGATTTAAGCAGGGGATCCTAGTGGACGGAGACGATGTAAGTGATTACCTCCGCTCATGGAGACCTGCCACTCAAAATCAGGAAACTTTTGATGAAATGATAAACGAATCGTCTCTCTGAAATGATGAATGAATGATTGTTGTATGAGAGATAAATAAATATTTCGGACATCTAAACACACAACGCCATCTAGTCCCAAGCTAAGCAGAGCTTGTGTTATGGGTACTAGACAACTGATACAAATACATATATACTTTTTTTTTGTAAATACATACATATTATACATAGAAAACACCCAAACTCCGAAACAAATATTTGTAGATCATACAAACATTTGATCCGACCCGGGAATCGAACCCGAGACCTCATGATCAGCAGTCGCACACGCCAACCGCGAGACCAAGGAGGCAGTAGATAGATGCGGCGGCGCTCACTTTTTACTTTATTTTTTTAAAAGAGTACTCCCGCATTAAGAATAAATCCTGTGTCACGAGGGACTTTACAAACATACATGAAACGGACGGACGACAAAATAACACCCAGACTCAGAACAACAATTTGTGGATCACACAAAGGATTTTCCCGTGTGGGATTTATGTGGTCTGCACAGCCCCCCTAACCAAGTTAACATTCTAAAAATATAAACGTTATTGGTAAACTAACAAATGTATGGGGATGACGTCATCTCAACCCTAAGTCACGTGGTCAAAGCAAATCCTATTAATATTATAAACGCGAAAGTTTGTAAGGATGGATGTTTGTTACTCTTTCACACAAAAACTACTGAACGGATTTGGGTGAAACTCTACAGTAATATAGCTTATACATATATATATCTCAATAACACATAGGCTACTATTTGCCG
Organism: Diaphora mendica; assembly: GCA_949125395.1. Classification (NCBI taxonomy): domain Eukaryota; kingdom Metazoa; phylum Arthropoda; class Insecta; order Lepidoptera; family Erebidae; genus Diaphora; species Diaphora mendica. The sequence continues at coordinate 1,885,780 of OX421335.1, forward strand.
CGATAACCGACATACACGCGGGCGGAGCTGCGGGCCATGTTAACTAATAATATAAGAGCAAAGATGCATTAGCGATTATAGAATGATATTCAACGCGAAACATTTACATCTATGCTAAGGGGAGCCAGGACCTATTGTTTTGGAGAGCCTTAGGAGAGAGCCTATGTGGACGTCTTTCAGCTGAGATAAGGATGGTGGTAAGCACATTTCCTAATTCTTTTTACTGTTATTAACCGACTTCAAAAAAAAGGAGGAGGTTTTCAATTCAACTGTAGGTATTTCTTTTTTATGTTTGTTACCTCAGAACTTTCGACTGGGTGAACCGATTTTGATGATTCTTTTTTGTTTGGAAGCTGGTGCTGCCCGTGTGGTGCCATTTCAATTTAGTCCAGTTCTGACAATGTCATCCATTAGAAAACCATTATAAGTCTTCCATTTGCATTAAGTATGTGCGCTACAAATTGACGAATATCTCAATATCACGCCAACCGATTTCGATGATTATTTTCTATTTGAAAGCTGGTGCTTCCCGTGTGGACCCATTTCAACTTGGTCACGTTCTTGAAGTCAGTTTTTTTTGTAAAAATTTTATTTTATTGTTATGAACGCACCGGTAAGGCTTTTTATGTATATTATCGATCACTAACCACATAATCCGTATCATAAATACCGGAGTGCTGATAAGATGCCATTGACAACGTGGTTTAGTACAAAATCGCAATGAAACCAATTACTTTCTATGAGAGTTTATTATTACGATAGTATTAGTAGTTCCCCGTGGTTTTACATGCGTTTTTGGTCTCATCTCTGAAGGTCAATTCAGCTCGGATCTACTCTCGATCTTGACTGCACGAATTGTGTAGTGGTTCAAGTAGTCACTACGTCGTTTTTTACTGCACTGAGTGTTGAGGGTTCAAAAATCACACGGAACAACACTTTGAGTGATCCACGTGATACACAAATTGTTGTTCTGAGTCTGGTCTAATGCGAGCGTTGTCTTTAAAAAATAATAATACGTATTAGTATAGAACAAAAATTAAATAAGACTTGACTTAAAGGTCTTAGTTACCAAGTCATTAAATCCCAAAAAAAAAAAAAAAAGTATAGAACAAACGAGCAAACTGGTAAACTGATGGTAATTAAAGTGCTTACCGTCGGTCATGAGATTGTAAATTTACTTATAACTTTACTGTATAGCTTTAAAAAATTGCTCAGTAAATTCATGACACTGTTTAAGATTAATTTAGAAACATATCTTTGCGAGTTATTGGCGAATGTCGTTGGAGTTCCCATAATGGTCCATTGTGTGTCAAGGTGATGGTGATGATTACATGCACACGTGCAAGGTGATAAACATTGTGTATTCATATTTGTGGTAAGTAAATGTGAAGGCGTTATGTCTTTATATATAAAAACACATAAAATTACTTGTTCTGACTGACTGATCCATCAAATGTTTTTTTTATGTTGTAAACGTGAACAAAAAGGTATTGGGAAATTTGATAATCAATGATGGATCAACGTCTGTACCATCTTAGGCAGAACCTCCGTTATAATATTCAAATTGCCGATAAACATACTTATATATTTCTTAATACATTCATATTATAGCCAAATTACACCCAGACAGAACAAATGATACATCAAACAAATATTTGTTCTGGAATGGTATCGAACCCAAGACCCCTACAGTCAGGATCACAACAGGCCCGTCGTTCAAACAATATGTTGCAATAGATGACGTCACGTATGTACTACTCGTGACGTCACACGTGGCCTTCAGTTCGCGGATAATATGATTAGGTACATATGTGTTTATAGATAAAAGTTGCGGCTTCCAAATATTATCAACACAACAGCAAAGGTTTTATTCAACTACTAGCTGACCCGGCGAACTTCGTACCGCCATATTTACATATCTGTCTCAGCTTCCCACAGACAGTGTACAGTCGCGGACAAAAAAAAACGCTTTTCCCGTTATCTTTTATTTTTTTCTTTCTAGCACAAAAAAAAAGAATGAACGGACTATGTGTTATTGAATTACAACTAAGTACATATTTTGACTTTCATCCCCTCTTTCCAGGAAACCGTGCTGAATTTCGGGATTAAAAGTATCCCATGTCCTACCTCGTAGTATGAACTCAACTCATGCGAAGTTTCATTTGAATCCATTCAGTAGTTTCAGCGTGATGCGCGGCTAAGATACAGACAGACAGATAGACGGACACAGACAAAAAAAAATACAGTTTTGGCTTCAGTATCGATTATAGAGAGCCCTCCAAAAAAATTTCAAAATATCTTTAATGTACAGAATTGCACCTGTTACATTTTTATTATAAGTATAGATATATAGATAAGTATAGATTAGATAACGGACTTTAAAAAGAGAAGATTCTTATTTGTTGGTGATTTTTTTCGGGCCGCCATCGAAATTAATTATTCGTAACCGGTTACGAAGGAGTTAAAAATAATCTTTGTACGAAACCAGCTCCCCTAGCCAAGTTACAAACGTTTTTCTTTCTGCGATCGTTAACGCCTAAATTCTCGTGTGTCATTGGCTAATATTTTGTCTAAGATTAGCCAGGAGAATTTAGGCGTTTCGAACAAGCCAAGTTGCAAGTGTTTCGCTTCGAATCTCTTTCTACAATCGCTAACGTTTTCATTCTCTTCTGTTATTAGCTAATGTTTTGTTTGACCACGTGACTTATGAGATGACGTCATTATCATACATTTTTAAGTTTTCTGTTAACGTTTACATTTGCAGAATGTAATTTTGTTAGGAGGGGAGGATTTATTTTCAGGTCCAATAACATATTACTAGAAGGGTAGATCGTGGTAAGGGTTAAGAGAGGAAATACTGTTCTATGGAACAGCTTAAGGGAGGTAATGGAACGGTTCTATAAAACAGCATTTCCTTGTTTCCGGTTATATTTCTTCATAACCAATGGGTTTTGTAAAAAGAAAAAATCCATGGTCCTGTGGTAGCGTATACGACTGCGGTGCTTGAGGTCTCGGGTTTAGTTTTTATGATTCGCATGTATATGTTACGGAATGTGGGTGTTTCACTATCACTACATATCATAAAACAAAGTCCTCAGCCGCGTATGTCTGTCTGTCTGTTTACGACAAACTCAAAAGCTACAGCACGTATTTTTATGCGATTTTTACAAATAGATGGAGTGATTCAAGAGGAAGGTTTTCATATATATGTAGTTTGTTATTTTTTAAATATATTGGTTAAAATATAACGATTTGTTGAAGACGTTGTATAGCATAGCATAGCATAGGCTATATTATATTTTCCGTAAAGAACCCGTGCGAAGCCTTGATGGTTTGTTGTTCTATAATATAAAACATGTTTATTTTATTAAAAAAGTATATAAACATTCTTTCAGTCAATCTAGCTTTCACAGTACAAGCTATGCTTAGTTTGAAACTAGATGCTGTTGTCTGTCAAATTCAGATGTTAAGGTATTTATTATTTTTAATATTAGATACGGTTCTGCCTATAGCTTTAGAAATGCAAGAGAGATTGTATGCATTATAATGTATAACTATAATTTCTCAAAATTAAAAAAAAACCCCACATAATAACCTGAGTTCCTTTTAAAAAGTAAAAAACACGTTAATGCGCTTTCATTTGAGACCCCACTCGATGATATTTTTGCAGACATTCGGTTATTCTACCCTACTTTCACCCCCATAACTTTTAAACAACTCAACCGATTTTCATGAAACATGTCTAAGAACACTCGCACTTAACTCACCTTTCATACAAAAAAACTAAATTGAAATCGCTTCATCCGTTCGCGAGCTACGGTGCCACAGACAGACAGACAGACACGTCAAACTTATAACACCCCTCTTTTTGCGTCGGGGATTAAAAAGCATTCGTATATGTACTTACTTATATATCAAACGAATAGAACCATCAGTAGTTGCCAAGTATTTTGTAGATATAAATACAAGGACAAATATACCTACCTAGTTAGAACTCGTATAAAACCGGTTATATGTGTACGATACGCAAGCATTACTGCAACTTGCATTTATACAGACAGCCGCTAAGATTTATGAATCATCGCTTAACTTTTAAGACGATTTTATTTTCAACCAAGTGATGGTAATTTTACTACCGACGAGTGGCTGAATATCGGGCGGAGTATGGCTATCGCCCTCCGCCCGAAGAAGTACCTACGCGACTGGCGTGAAGCCGCCCGTCGAGCCACGATGGCTAGATGGTCGTTCCGGCTGGAGAATACACGCGCTGGCTTTGCCGCCGTGGAGGCTCTTCAGCCGGTCATCCTCGAGTGGGCAGGGCGGCAGCACGAGACCCTTTCCTTCCGACTGACGCAGGTCCTTTTCGGGCACGGTTGCTTCGGGAAGTACCTGCACTCGGTCGCCAGGAGGGAACTGAGTCCCGCCTGCCACCACTGCGACTGCAGTGAGGACTAGGCCCAGCATACGCTGGCGATATGCCCCGCATGGGCGTCGCAGCGCTGGGCCCTCACTGCAGTTATCGGAGGTGATCTCTCGCTACCGGCCGTCATACGCTCCATGGCCGGTAGCGATAGCAGTTTTACCGCGGTCGCAACCTTCTGCGAAGAAGTCATCTCGCAGAAGGAGGTGGCGGAGAAGGCCCGGGAGGACGACGTCCACTCGGACCCAATCCGCCGCCGGCCAACCGGGTGGCGTAGGCGCGCCTACCAGCGCCTCATGCCGCCCTGAGTGTGGTCGCGTATGGTCGGGACGGGTTTTCCCCTCCATCCGCTCTAGTGGCCACCCGCGAGCGGGTGACGTACGCGTGTGCCGTACGTCGCCTAAATTGAGACTTTCCTCGAAGAGGGTGCCCGCTTCTGTGCGGGCAGGCGCTGGGAGGGGTCCGGACGTGTTAATATCAGCAGTTCCCGGATTCCTCCCTTCACAGGCGCAGAGTGGCACACCGTGTGGTTTTAGTCGGTTCGAGTCCGACACACCGCCCCGCCGCAAACCCCGGTGGGGTGACGGTCCGAAGGGATTTCCACACGTTAAAAAAATAAAAAAGAAGGTAATTTTACTACAAATTTGAAAAGGACAAAACGGGAAGTACTTACTTACCTAGGGATGAAATATGGACCTCCTAATTTTTTGAAGCCGATTAGACATGTCTATTAATTACCACTAACTGTGCCCCGCGGTGTTATACTCGTAAGTAGTTTATTAGATACACTAGAAACTAGAACGTGTATTTCAATACCTGGGTCATCCCAGTGGACCACTTATCCCTCAAAACATAGAAATCGTTTTCTATTTATGACGACGGATTTTGAATACGAAGTGTCACCACTAGGGTTGCCAGATGGCCGGGAAATACGGGATTGTCCCGGAATTTTGCGTCATGTCTCCAGTAATTAGATCTTATTGTCCCGGTTTCCGAAAATCTACAAGCTTTGTAACAACATAAACTAACAACGAATGACACGGCAGGCCTGCCTGTGGGTGAGAGCAAAATGCTTCCCGAATTTCCCACGATATTGAATGTATATAGCATGTCTGAAAACTGTATGTAAGGCGCTTCCACGTCCACAAATTTTACTAATTTAAAGAAAGTAGTTTGTTTTGTTCTTTCAATTGTAACAAGCAATGCCTTTTGCGAAAGAGTATTTAGCCAACTGAATAGTTTATGGACTAAAGGGTGAAACTGAATGTCCATGAATTTAATCAAGTTCGAACTGCAGACTTCTATCAATTTTGCTGTGTCTATCAGAAATTTTATCAGTTTTGCAAAGCTTTGATTAAGAAAATCTAATAAAAATACCAAAATTCAGTGATAAGCAAGATTTTTTTACTATGGTCACTACCGAGCGACCCGACACCGTTGATCTTTTTTTTTTAGAATTATCCTGGATTTGATAAATTTCCACCTGGCAACCCTAGTCACCACCCTATTCTATTAGAGCCGACTAAAACAACAAACTACGCAGTATAACAGAACTGCAAAGACAAGGAATACTTAAAATAAACTCTATACCCACCCGTCAGGCCAGCGTGGTATGGAAGGTCAAAACTTTCTTTCTAAGGAAACGTCCAGAGGTCCAGTAGTGGACTAATGTGATTTGAAACATATAAACATGCTCATTCACAAACTTTCGCCTTTTTAGGGTTCCGTACCTCAAAAGGAAAAAACGGAACCGTTATAGGATCACTTTGTTTTCCGACTGTCTGTCAAGAAGACCCTTTTTCTCAGGAACTAGTGGAGGTATCAAACGGAAATTTATATGAAATACTCAAGTCTACTGTCCCTTAGAGCTGTGAAAAAATCAGACTTCTAAGCCAACGCAATCAAAAGATACAGCCGTTTATGCTCCAAATTTTCGACACTCGCAAGGGAATCATAACCCACAGGGTACTTCCCGAGAACTCAGAACCTTGAAATTTGGTACGAAGCAGCGTCTTATAGCACAGATAAAGGAAAAATTGCGAAAAACACATTTTTTAGTTACATCATATAATATCTGTAGGCAGGTTTGTACGGAACCTTCGGTGCGAGAGTCCGAATCGCACTTGGCCGGTTTATTAATATTAGTGTCCTTCGGATCGCCCGATTTTCGTACAACGTTAGTTATACTATAATATATAGACTTCAGTTACTTTTATAAATAACTACCTTTTGCCCACGGCTCTGCGTGTTTGTCGGTTGTCACGGTGAAAGAAGACTATGTCCTTCTTCAATGCCATGTTCAATTTCATTGAAATAGATGCAACGGTTCGTCAGACAGTTGCTTTTGAATTTATAGTATTATTATAACTAGCTGAAGACTAGCTGTTGCCCGCGGCTCCGCCCGCGTGTATGTCGGTTATCGCTGCAAATAGAAGCCTATGTGCTATTCTGATGGATAAGCTATATTACTGTAAAGTTTCATCCAAATCCGTTTAGTAGTTTTTGCGTGAAAGAGTAACAAACATCCATCCATACAAACTTTCGCGTTTATAATATTATTACTAGCCGTTGCCCGCGGCTCCGCCCGCGTGTATGTCGGTTATCGCTGCAAGTAGTAGCCTATGTGTTATTCTGATGTATAAGCTATATTACCGTAAAGTTTCATCCAAATTCGTCCAGTAGTTTTTGCGTGAAGAAGTAACAAACATAAACACAAACTTTCGCCTTTATATATTAGTGTGATGTGAGTATGATTTGTGGTGGACCCAACCATATGTAAGGATTTCTAATATTCTGGTTGGTGTTTTAGAAATTAATTTACACCCGTTAAAGGAATTACCTTAAATTTTTGTGTACGCAATTACAAAGCGATTTCGCAAGCAAATAATCGAATGTTGGACCGCTTCCCGCTTGCAAGTATTTATTGCAGGATATTGTGTATTAACTAAGTACAATTTCAAGGCTTTGAAATTTTTGTGAAATCGCCTGCCGGAGCTGTAGGCTGTAGCGTATGCGACTGGTGTGCTCCTTTCCTGGTCAGGTCGCTACATTCCTGCACCAGCGCCGTATTAAGGTCCTTTGCGACGGTGCAGCCTCTGATTATCGGCAGATAAACGCCGGTGTACCTCAGGGCTCCGTCCTGTCGCGCACGCTGTTTCTTCTGCATATCAATGACATGTTGGCCCTTGGCAATATACATTGCTATGCAGACGACAGTACAATTCATGGGCGATATTTTGGTCACCCTACAGCCAAGTCAGTGGACGTTGAGGCGAAGCGACGGGATCTTGTCGCTGAGCTCGACCTGGTTCTAAGCCGCATCTCTCAATGGGGCAGTGAGAATCTGGTGGAGTTTAACGCCAAGAAAACACAGGTGTGCGCGCTATCTACCAAAAAGTCTCCCTTCCTTCCCCTCCCAACTTTTCGGAACACGCAACTGCCCCTGCAAGACAAGCTCGGTATCCTGGGTATGGATATCTGCCGTGATCTCAACATGCGTGAGTACATCGAGAGCGTCATTAAAGCGGCCTCGCGGAAGTTAGGTGTACTTAACAAGGTGAGACGGTTCTTCTCGCCCGGGCATCTGTGTCTTCTTTACAAGACCCAAGTTCGCTCGTGCGTGGAGTACTGTACCCATCTATGCGATGGTGCCGCACAGTATCTATTTGACGTTCTCGATCGGTTGCAGCGGCGAGCAGTCCGCATCATCGGTAGTCCCGAAGCCACTGAGTGCCTAGAACCCCTGCAGCTGCGAAGAGATATCGCCTCTATGGCAGTCCTCTATCGTCTGTATCATGGGGAGTGTTCTGAAGAGCTCTTCCAACTGGTCCCCCCTTCTCCTTTCCTGTACAGGACAACACGTGCCGGCCTTCGCAGTCACCCTTTTAGAGTGGAAGACACACGCTCTCGAACGCAACGTTTCGGTTCTTCCTTCTTGTGTCGAGCAATCAAAACATGAAACTCACTACCATCACACGTGTTCCCTTCCGTGTATGATCCCGGGTCCTTTAAGCGGGGCGTGAAAAAGCATCTCACTAGGCCGCCATAGTGTGGGTCACTATGCTGCTCTGTCCACGTTCACATACTTATGCTTTCCATCAGGCAGAGTCATTTTGGTAGCTTGAACATAAAAAAAAGGTGTCAAAAAACTATTAGCAGTGTGGTCACCATAGTACATAGACTCTGCCAAGTTGGAGATAAGACGATCGTGTTGGAGATATGCACTGTTATTATTATTATATGATCTCCAGTAAAGTCACTAATATTATCATAATTTATACTGATCCATTGTACATAGTTTCGTGTTATCAAGGTTCAAAGTACTTGATATACAAGTGGAAAGATAAGGAAATACCACATGTGATTATCACATTTAAAAGTGAGAGTGTTCACAGCTTATTCCAGGTACAAGAATGTAACTCTCACCTTTTCAAGTATTATCTGACATTCCACAATTAATTCGAATATGTAGTCCTTTTTTTATCATTTTATATCTTTCAAGAACAAGTTTAAAAAACTAACTCGATTATGTTAAAACTTTTTAGACAATATATATACAGCCCGGATCATTAATACGAATCTATTGACACCTCATTCATTAAAATCAGTTACAAGGTAGGCAAAATGACTGACAATCACTAAATATTCGGACAGAGCTACTACACTGCTTGATGACCGCTGAGAAAATGGACGAGTGTCGCCAACCGTCGTCCTTTTATAGCCGGTCGTAAGTAGTTTAAGCGTTACGGTGAAACCAGCTGGAACATTCATACTATGTACTGTCAAAACTATTACTACTAATGCCACGGGACACTTTACAAATGAATACAAAGAACACCAAGATTTAATATTTGTGGATCACGCGAACGCGAAAAACACCATTCAGAGAGCGTTATGTTACGTTTTTCGCCAGTAATATAATTGTTTCATTGAACTTCGACGATCTGATACAGTGCATATTATTATCTGTTCTTATCGAATGTTTTGTGATTGCTTATGTTTAGTTATCTATGTAGTTATGTATTGAAACACTAAAAGCAAAAGCCATGGAATCTACATCCAACCGATCCGAGTGGAGAAGGATTTACGATACAATATGTTTTGAAATCATTATGAATGTTTGAACCTTCGAAGCCGGATACTGTTCTGAGTGGCTCACGTCGTATGCTCATCACGACCAGCCTCACTGTCGTCCTCATGAATAATGCAATAAGTTGGTCACTACGCGAGCGTATCGCGAAGTGCTTTTTCGTGCGCTCACACGGTTCAATTAACTCATATAGGTACGCATTATTATGTATTTGGAGTTCAATATTGTTTGTGAAAATGTTTCTCTAAACTGCCTCGTTGGTCTGGTGGTTAGCGTAAGCGATTGCAGATCAAAAGGTCTTGGGTTCGATTCGCGGGTCGAACTGTTGTTGGATTTTTCCTACAAGAAATTGTTAATAGCTGCCCGGAGTATGGAAGATGGCGGAGTTTAACGCCCGTGCCTCGTAGAGCACGTTAAGCCGTCGGTGCCGGTTGTCATGAACATCTATGGCAATCGTCATTGGGAAGTCAGTGCCTTCAAATATACTGTCAACTAGTTCAATATTCGATTTCAGTTTACCCTCAGGGTTGCGGAGGTCCGAAGCCAATCGCTCCGTGGAAAAACCGATATTCAGGTAAAACCGGTTGAACTAGTAGCCGGCCCCAAATAATCTTAGCATGAATCTTTATTAATAGCCTTTGCTAATGCTAGGAAGATGATGATGAAGATGATGAGATGAGAAAATTTGCCAATGACTATGAAAGTATAAACGGTACTTACAATAGAAAATCAGTTTATAAAATTTTTGTCTGTCTGTTCCGGATAATCTTTGAAACGGTTTGAATAATCTTAACTAGACTTTGACTGGCAGATAGCTGATGATATGAGCAATAACTAAGACCACTTTTTTAGACTAACTACGCCCTACGACTAGTTTATAAATAAACTTAATATTTTTACTATTTAGAATATATCTACATGATAGATCTAAATATGCAAAACCAATTAATATGTCGTGATTGTCCTATGTCGTCACGATTGTCTATCGTCAATTTGAAACGTGACTTTACTTTAATCATCGCAATGTGACTGTTAAACTATCGTAAATAGCCGTTGATCACGCCATGGAATATTATAAGTTTACATTCATTAAGGAGAATTATCACAATGTGTAGAATAGCTGCACACCGCGGTGTTATGGTACCTACCTTTACAACTAACTATCACTTCAGTAACTCCTTATATCATCAGCTATCTGCCAGGGAAAGTTTCGTCAAAGTCGATTCGGGCGTTCAAGAGAATAACCGGAACAAATAGACAGAAAAAATCATGTTGTTTCGGTACAAATATGCCAGTTCGACGGAAGTGATACCATAGCCTTATGAAAAACCGGTGTTAAACTATTCGTTCTTCTGTTTTTCTGGCGGTGAGTAATCCTGGGAAAAGGGTTGGTATACAACATGTGGCAACGGCAACGCCTTTGTATCTTATGAGGTTCAAGTGCCACTTGGTGGCGGTAATCAAATCATATACCTTCAGGTAGGTAACCTTTCGACTCCTTAGCTCCTCATTCCACAAAAAAGCAATAAAAACTGGTTAGATGAGTTAAAATAACTTGAAAATATGGGTTCTATAAATATGAATGAATAGGCCGCCATTACCTAAATTTTTATGCAAATAGTCTACAAATACAAGTCGTGATATATACCGTCTGGCCGTACGGCAGTTATCAGTGCCATAATTATTATCACAACTTTTTTTTCATAGACATGTCATCTGCGATGAATAAAAAATAATGAATTGTCTTTGCCGTTTTTTTCTAACCTATAAAACTCTTCAACCTTTTAAACGTGCTAATAAATACTAGTATGAGCATGAAAAAGGATTGCTTTATAATTTGACCTTCACATACGTAAAAAATAACGATAATGTTAGAATCAGTAATGCCTTGAGACGTATTCTTGTAAGTCTAAGTTTACCCGCGTGAAAGTTGTTTTTCTATTTCTTGAGAACAGTAGTTTTGTTTAATGAAGGGTACTCTAATGCTGTTTTAACCGACTTCAAAAAAAGGAGGAGGTTTCTCAATTTGACCGTATATATTTTTATACAACTAGTTATCAACTTTAATATACGAACATTATGGTTTATGTTCAACTTACCACTAAATGTGATAAAATATCAAGTCCAAAACACTATTTGCGGCAAAAAATAGTAACTGAGCATCAAAATTAAAAGCCTATTTAACGTAAGATATTTATTTTACAAAGAAAATAGGAAATAAGTTGTTGAAAATGGAATGTTGCCTACAATTTCAAATAAAAAAAGTGTGACGTAAATAACAATGAGGGCGAACGAGAAGCGAGGATATTACGTAAGTAAATAATACTATTTTTAGTCTTGTGTAGATTGTAGTTTACCTAATATCAATATTTAAACCAGCTGAGTACCGCGGTACAACAATTACGAGTACGGGTGAACCTTGTCTAAAATAAACAAAAACTTAAAAAAGAACAACTTCAAGAACTGGACCAAATTGAAATGGGACCACACGGGAAGCACCAGCTTTCAAATAAAAAAGAATCATCAAAATCGGTTCACCCAGTCGGAAGTTCTGAGGTAACAAATATAAAAGAAAAAACAGTCGAATTGGGAACCTCCTCCTCTTTTGAAGTCGGTTAATAAGTAGCCTAAGGTACTTCTTACATCATCAGCTATCCTATCAGTCATATTATCTGAAAATCAGTCAAATCAGTCCAGCCGTTCCAGAAATTAGCAGGAACAAAAAGACAAACAAAAATTTTAAAAACTATTGATGTAAGTTTTTAGTAACATGTTAAGGTATTTGTATAGATGTGAAAGCTTAATACAACTCGAGCATACAAACTTGTCTGTGGAACATGGACAAATTGGGTCCAATTAATACACGTACTTTTTTTATTATTTTAATAGTAATAAATTTATAATGAGATGAGACATTCTAAGATTTTTTTTATTTATTTCAGCTTCAAATATGATCATAATATCTATGAGATGATTTAGTAGGTTTATTCACGATGGGTTATGGGCACAAACAAAACGTTCTGACCTTTAAGACACCAGGAAACTCGTTTGATAAATCTACTTGTTTAAGCAAATATTAATGTAATATTTTACGTTTTGAATACCAAAGTTATCATAGAAATTTGAATGATAAAAGAAGAAACTCAATCACTTGGCAATAATAAATGTTTTACTGGCGATTCTGGACTCGATAAATGGGTAACACAGCACTAAAACGATTTCAATTTGAATCAGTTTTTTCCTGAGAGTCATACCTCTTTCGGCCCCTATTTATACTACCCATTATAGTTTTAGAATCTAAACTATGCCACTTAAAGCATCAATAGGTATATTAGTTTAGTGCGCAATTTTTCCACGAAGCGATTGTCATTGGACCTTCGCAACCCTGACGGCGAACTGAATTCGAAGGTTGAACTAATTGTCAGTATTTTTGAGGGCCTGACGTCCCATTAACGATTGCCATAGATGTTTATGACAATCTAGACCAACGCACGACGACCTTAGCAAATAAACAAATTCTTCAGCTTTATAATAATGATCACAGCAGGACAGCGATGCGATGGTTAGCTAAATAACTAACTATAGTAACGGTAGGTAGTGTCTGGCAGCAATCAATTTATTTCCAATTATCACGCCTCGCCGCCAATGGCGTTCGCACATTGTTACATGACATGCTCAAATTGAATGCGCAAATTCTTGTTGAAGTCTTCAATTGATTATGTGAGCTCAAATATGGAAGAGGTGGGGGAGAAAGGGGAGGACTTCTAAATAGATCGAAAAGAAAGTCACCTCTACTATCCATCATCGTTTTTTATGGGATAGGGGGCAAACGAGACGAGCTTACAGATCGCTTCATGACAACCTCAACACCAGAGGGCAGCCTTTTAAGAAGGAATACGCTCTTTTCTTGAAAGTTTTAAGGGCAGTTCATTGTATCATCATGAATTCATCTCTTTAGAAAAGTATAGGGTTTATGTCAAGTTTTCCTTTTCTTTGCAGTGATGTAGTCCAGCGCAGTTTGCTACTTTATAAAATAAATAAATAAAAATAAAAAAGCCTTTTATTTCTACTAGAAAAATAATGGTTTACAAAGTTAGTTAGTTTTGTTGGTATCAAAATTTATAGTTTATTAGTTTTAGTGGTTATTAGTAACAGTTTTATGAAAATAATTTTAGATATGCTAATATTATAGTGTAGTTATTCTTTATGAACCCCTTTGCGGGTAAAGGCCTCCTCCAAATGGTGCCAGTTTTCTCTTGATTGTGCTATTTGCATCCAGTTTGGACCCACTGTGTTTTTAATTTCATCCTCCCATCTTTTGCCTACTGGCCCCCTCCATTCTGTTTCTCTTTTTGTCCACCTTTGATCTCGCAGGCGTGCTATGTGTCCAGCACACTTCCATTTTAATGCAAGAGCTTGTGCTAAACCGTCTGTTGCTTTTGTGATGTTGCGTATTTTTGTGTGCCTTATTTTATTTATTCTTTTTATGTTTAGCATACTCCGCTCCATTCCGCGTTGGCACGTTTTAATTTTTATTCATGACATTTTTGTTAAACCTCCATGTCTGACAACTATAGGTCAAGCATGGAATAAGACAAGAATTCATAACTTTAGTCTTGAGTGTGATTGGCATGTTGCTCTTAAATATTTATTTAAGGCTCCAATACTTATTCCATGTTAACTGGGCCCTGCGCTCAATCTCCTGGTAGTTATTTGCTTGCCTAAATAAATGTATTTGTCAGTATCATAGACTACATCTATGGTCAGCATATTGGAAAGGATCGTTGTCAACGTATATTTGCACCTTGTTGCTGTTGGTCATTACCATAGTTTTAGAGAGGTTCATTTCTAGCCCAGCGAGCTTGATAGCTTTATTTAGTGACTCTACCATGTGTTGTAGTTCTTTTCCATTTTCTGATATCAGCACCAAGTCGTCGGCAAAGCGCAGGTGGCTTAAATGTTTAGTTTTTACTTCTATACCGCATTCATTTCAGTCAAGCTTGCTTATTATCGACTCTAGTGTGGCTATAAATAGTAAAGGTGACAGTGGGTCCCCTTGTCTTACGCCTCTCCTTACAGGGATCCAAGGGCCGGTGGTTTCTAGTTTAACTCTGCTTTTGCTCTTTCTATATATGTTTTTGATTACTCTTATGTATTCATTTTCCACGTTTTGAGTTGCCAGAGTTTCCCAGATATAGTTGTGTGACACCGAATCTAATTCTTTTTTGTAATCGATATATGCCAAGTACAATGGTCTACTTCTCTCTTGATATTTCTCGATGAGAAGTTCGAGTGTATGAATATGGTCGATGGTAGAGAAGCCTTTTCTAAATCCTGCCTGTTCGACGGGTTGTGTGGTTTCTAGTGTAAAGCTAATTTTTTTGGTCAGGATTGTAGAAAATATCTTACATGTACTCGGCAGCAGACTTATAGGTCTATAGTTACCAATGTCTTTTGGGTCGCCTTTTTCATATAACAGAATTATGTTGGATTCAGACCATTGAGTGGGTGTCTCTCCAGATTCGAGGATAGAGTTGAATAATTTTGTAAGGGGTGTAGCTAGTGTTGCGGTAGCCATTTTTAAAGTATCGTTTGTTAGGTTGTCCAAAGTGTTTGTTCAAAGCCTCTATGACGTCATTCTCTTCAATTTGGGCGCTTTTTTGTATGTCACCGTCGTTGCTGTTGTTTTAGTTCTCGTGATTGGTGTCATCTGCCTCTTTTGTGCTGTAGAGATCTCTGTAGAATTCTGTTGCTACGCTGATAATATCGCGGCGGTTGTTTTTGGTTATTTCGTCTCGTTTTAGCTCCTCGATCCAGGTTTTATTTGGTTTCAGCTCTTTGTATGCCTTTTTCGTGCTTCCAGTTTGGCGTAGGTGTTTTTCAATAGTTTTATATCTGGAATTGGCGTAGTATTTTTTTATGCATTTATTGACAAGCTTGTAAAGGGCCGAGATTTCGTTTCTTGTTGCTCTAGTTTTATTTGAACTTTTTTGCAGGTCTTGTCTTCTTTTAAAAAGTTTCAACGTGTGTTCTGAAAATATTTTGTGAACTTTCTTTGGGTATTGTGCTGCTCGGGCGTTTTGCAAGCTCAATGTGATGATTCTGATAAGGTTATCGTAATTTATCTGGACTGGGATACTATTCTCAGCGAGCTTTTGATCGTTCGATATGTAGAAGTTTAGGTATTCTTTGAACTTGATTATTTCTTCTTCGCTTGTTATGGTGCTATGTTGACAGTTAGTAAACTTTGTTCTGCTTTTTTTAAAATATGTATCATATGATATTGTAGCTTTTACTGGCCTGTGATCCGAAGGGTAGTTAATGTTCAGTACTTCTATGTTTTTAAACAGATGAGGTCGGTTTGATAACACAAAGTCGATTTCATTTTTGTTGGCTCCATCCGGTGATCGCCAGGTCCATTTTTTTTTTGTTTCTTTTTTTGAAGAAAGTGTTCATAATTGACAATTTGTTTTCACTGGCATATTCGATTAATCTTTGTCCTCTCTCGTTTCTGATTCCATTCCATTGCTACTTTACCCTACTTTTAAGACACCCACGGGATGAATAGGTGGTGGTGACACTTCGTACTCTTGTCTGTCACCGCGTGGACTATCATGTAGATGGACAGATGGACCATCATTCATTGACATCTGCAACTCTAGAGCCACAAGTTGCTTTTGAGTGTCTCCGCCAGAAATAGGAGAATAGGTACCTCCATTGATTGGGTATCACCTAAACTTACTCAATAGAAGACATGCAACGAAAGAATTACTAAAATCGCTGATTGCTGTGAAGCCTTCTCTTCTAGAAATATATCCTGTGTCATGGGTGAATTTACAAACATACATGAACCGGACACGAAGAATACCCAGACTCAGTACAACAATTTGTGGTTCATACAAAGTGTTGTCCCGTGTGCGGATGAAACCAACAATACACAAACCGTTGTACCATTATTATTTTTATCTGCCATTGTCTTTTGTCTCTGTAAATAAAATTCAGCGATAAGGTAGTACTTTGTGATAAAGTACAACATTGTAACAAAGATTTTATTCAAATTGATAAGAATTATGTTAAAAATGTGCACATAATATGTAAACAAGTACAAATTATTAAAATTAAAAAACCCGACTGCGTCAATATTTGACAATAAAAACATATAAGTTTTGTATATATTCGTAATCAACGTAAAAAATCTTTATTTTGATACCACACTTGATGTATTTTGAAAACTTTTTTTTATATTACTTTTTGGCGCCCAAAATCCTTTTTTTTTTTAATTTTGATGTACCCAGTGTCACTCTCACGACTAAGACGAATCTATTGACACCACTCCAATAAAATACGACAAGCCGATTAGGCTCTAGACTCTAGGGCGTGCCAAAGAAATATACATACATACATACACTCGAAAAACATAACCCTCCTTTCGCTCGCAGTCGGGTTATAAGTAATAAATTTTAATACAGCTAGTAGCAATGGACCTTGAAGATTGTCGACGATTTTGAAATACAGTTTATTACAGAAAGGAGTACCTACATTTAAGAGTACCAGGTTGTCATTATGTGTGCTAGCATACTGCATTATTCACACACTTACTTACACTTACAAAAAATTTTTTTTTTGTCTGTCTGGCTGTTTGTTCCGGTTAATCTCTGGCACAGCTGAACCGATTTTAACGGGACTTTCACTGATAGCTGATGATATAAGAAGTAACTTAGTCTACTTTTTGTAGACTAGCTTCGCCCCGCGGCCCACGGTTATTGTCGTACCACGGGTAACACCTCGGGGTTCAGGTAGCCTTACAAATAAATAAAATTGAAGTGTCTGTTGGTAATATTAAAATAACTGCTTTTTACTAAATACTTATGTATGTATGATACACGGTGGTTACGCCATATTGTCATTTATTTAATATATCTATAATTGATTGATGAATGCGCCATCCTCTCCTATCCTTTTCCCTCATACCTCAAGCTGTGATTGTGAGAGCGAGAAAGAGAAGCATTCGACGCATACAATGACACTTGTGATTTGACAAGTGTCGAAGAAGTCCGACGCGAACCACGGAAGGAAAAGGTTGTTTTCGTAACCCTATCCCGCAAAGACTTCACCGCACCCGCAGGAACGAACTTTGTCGCTAACCGCCGTGGCGATTATCGAGGATTCCGTGGATCCACCCGCCGCTACTCGCATCAGCAGTCCACATCCACAAGGGAAGACCAAGCAGAGGTTAGTCCTTACCTATATGTAGAACTGTCTTGTCATAACCCTGATTTTCCCTAAGGCAGTTCATCTCCCTTATTGTCGCATTCATAGTCAGTTTTTTAGAAATCGCAGATACAGTCCACTCTCTCGCAACCATTATTTTTTGGTCCATACGAACCGGATTATAACTAATTATTCTAATCCAAACGTATCGTTTTCGTGCTGTTTGTAGGGTTAGATTAGCTAGTACCTACCCTTTTAGTAGCAGTACGCTACTTTAATTCTCGCATTTACCGCACCGCTATAGGTATTAGGCATCTAATTCGATCAATCATACAATACGTTACTAATAGTTAGGATTATCGCATTCCTTGTTTGTTGTAGCATGTAATAAAAATTAAATTTCTATAACTTTGTTCATATCTCAAATTCGTAGGTAGTACAATAATTATAAATATCGGTCGTACCCAATTTTCGTTAATTTAATATTGCACAGACTTGCAACTTAGTAAATTCGTGAAAGTAGATAGATGTTATTCGGATATCTTATTAACTACTTATTAATTATAATTAATTACATTTATTTCGCATCGCATCACGTTTCACTAAATAGCTGTATAGGTTTGCAAGTTATCTGTTCGTCGCATATACAAATAAGAACACGGCACATATTAAAATAATTAAGTATCTATTGCTAATATTTACGTATTATACACTGTTATCATTTATAACAGCTGTTAGATATCGTCATGTCGGACGAGAATAAGTTGTCGCTTCTACACGCAAAGAGAGACCTTATGTTCTCGCGCATACAGGCTATCTCAGATAGATGTAAGAATCTTTCGAATGAATTTGCAAAAGAAAGTTTTTTGTGTGATATTGAAACTATAGATAAATTACGCATAGATTTTGAGTTAATCTTAGACCAAATAAATTCGATTGAGTTAAAATTGAATCCTAAATATATTATTAATTATCAATCGCTTCTTTCGTTCGACGAACTTTACGGTCGAATAAAACGCGCGGCAAAGTTAATTGCTTTAGTTGAGCCTCGCCTGGAACACAAAAGATGTGACAGACCTAGGCTACCGCCGATCGAATTACCACAGTTTAATGGTGATATTAAGACTTGGCCATTGTTTTACGCGGCTTATAAAAACACCGTTCATGAGAACCCGGGGCTCACTGACTCAGAAAAATTGCATTACTTGATTGGTAAGTTAAATAGTAAGGTTCAAACTGTTTTCGCAGGCATTACTCCGTGTGCCGAAAATTATAAAGTTATTTTAGAAACTTTAATAAATAGGTATGAAGATAAACGCGCGCTGTCATGTTCCTATTTGGATCAGATTTTCGAACTTAAGGCTTTGAGTGCTCCCAGTGTAGCTGGCCTCGAGATGTTTTTAGATAAATTCGCAACTTCAGTCGCTGCGCTTAAAAATCTTAACGTCAATGACCTCTCCGATTTATTGTTTTTATACTTATCATTAAAAAAGTTAGATCCTGAAACCGCTCGCGCATTTGAGTTGGACAGTCGTGGTTCTGAGATTCCATCTTTTGATAGTTTGGTTTCATTTGTTCGCGATCAAGCAAAGATCATAAACCGCACATCGAAAACTGAACCTCGTAACCGCGTAGACTATACGACGCCAAGGTCGCCGCCGCAACGCAAGTCTACTAATACTTACGTTAACACCGCTCAAACTCAATCGTATCAAACTGTGTGTACGCTATGCAAATCGCAGCATGAGCATTTGTATCAATGTCAATCATTTAAAAAATTGACACCTAACGAACGCTTTAAATTTATTAAATCGCAGTCATACTGTATAAATTGCTTAAGTAAAAGGCATCATGCTTCTGATTGTAATTCGGATTCGCGTTGTAAAAAATGTCAACAGAAACATCACACGATGTTACATTTTGAAAATAAACATACTGCATCTAACGCAGTAGTCGCACCGCTCGCCCCCCCAGCGCTGCGCGCTTGCAGTGACGTGGGAGGAGGACGGCAGCTGGGTCCGGCGCCCGCTCCGTCATCCTATGATACCCGCAGCGCTGATGATGTTGCATTGTGCTCATTATCAGGCAATAATAAAAATATTTCGCACGCACCCGTGACTACGGTTTTGCTTGCAACCGCACGGGTTATACTAATAGATAGGCATGGCAAGGAACATAGTTTCCGCGCTCTGTTAGACAGTGCGTCTCAGAGTAATTTCGTAACGCGCCAATGCTGTAACCGCTTAGGATTAAACTTGAACCAAAGATCGTCATCTTCTATAGTGAAGGGAATTGGGGGTTCTACTAAAACGACACTGGGTTCCGTACAATTAAACTTTTATTCGCGCTTTAATAAAAATGTTAAGTTTGATATGGAGTCATTAGTCGTCGATAAAATTACTGAACGCTTACCGACTGTCACTGTTGATACGTCGTCGCTTGTTAATTTTGAAAATCTGCCTTTAGCTGATGATTCATATCACACGCCGGCTGATATTGATATTTTGATAGGCGCCTCTATTTTTCCACATCTCATTTTGGGTTCCAAGGTTCAAGGTAATTCCACCCTCACCGCACCACACGCTTTAGAGACCGTGTTGGGTTATGTTGTTGTAGGTTGTGCTCCCGCAAAGTGGATTACTTATTCGCCAGTTTCGTACTGTTGCTCAGTCGAACCTCCTTTGGATTCGATCGTCACTAAGTTCTGGGAACTCGAAGAAGTAAATGTCCCACCAATCTTGAGTCTAGATGACAAGGACTGCGAGGAAATGTATAGTCGTACTACGACTCGCACCGCTGATGGTCGTTACTGTGTCGCGCTTCCTTTTAAGGGCGACCCATGTACGCTCGGCGACTCCCGACGCCTAGCTGAGAGGTGCTTTCTCTGTCTTGAGAGAAAAATGCAAGCCTCGCCAAAGCTAAAGCAAGCTTATGATGACGTCATCAGAGAATATTTGCAGAAGGAGTATATCGCACCCTCTCCTCTTGAGAGCGAGAAGGGCAGCCAGTTGCCTTCATATATAATACCGCATCATGGGGTTATCCGAGAGGATAAACTTACAACGAAGCTCCGCGTAGTGCTAAATGCTAGCGCTAAGACTAGCACGTCTGTGTCCCTCAATGATATTCTACATAATGGGCAGAACTTACAAGGCAATTTGTTCAAAATAATCGTTAATTTTCGCTTATTTCCAATCGCACTCTCGGCCGACGTTCGGCAAATGTATCTAAACATTGAAGTTCGCGAATGTGATCGCAGATTTCAACGCATATTATACCGCTTTTCACCTGATAAACCGCTTAAGGTTTACGAATTTAATCGCGTATGTTTCGGTCTCAAGTCGAGTCCATTTCACGCACTGCGTACAGTGAAGCAGTTAGCGTCTGACGAGGGTAACACGTACCCTAAGGCGCAAGAAATCGTTCAACATTCTGGATATATGGACGATTTTGTTTTCAGTGTAGAGAACAAAAGCGAAGCTATCTCCACTACTGCTGAGGTTATCTCTCTTGTGAAAGCTGGGCAGTTTGATCTAGTAAAGTGGACTAGCAACTCGCAAGATGTTATAAACACTATTCCGCCATCGCATCGCCTTTTATCTGTTAAGGAGTTTGATGAATCAGACTCTCATAAAGTGCTAGGCTTGAACTGGTCACATTCATCAGATCTTTTCAGTTTGAAAATTAGTACACCCGCTCAAAAATGTACAAAACGCACCATTTTATCTTGCGTGGCAAGATTATGGGATATAATGGGCTTCGTGGCTCCCGTGATATTATATGCCAAGCTTCTAATTAAAGAGCTTTGGCTTTGTAATTGTGACTGGGATGACACACCTCCGGACAACATTGTCTCCTTGTGGGTACGGTTCCGGCAGGAGCTCCCGCTGCTCGAACAAATCAATATACCACGCCATGTGGACATCACTAGTGGTAGCGAAGTGACTATCATAGGGTTCTGTGATGCTAGTGAGAAGGCCTATGGGGCTGTTGCATATTTTCACGTCAAAAATGGCGATAATGTTGTTGTGCACCTTATTAGTGCCAAATCCAAAGTTGCACCTCGTAAAGTGGTATCTTTAGCCCGACTCGAACTTTGCTCTGCCCTAGTGCTCGCAAACTTAATCAATGGTATTATTGAAGCATGTCGAAACCGCATACAATTTCGTGGCGTGTACGCCTTTTCAGACTCTACTGTAGCTTTGTGCTGGATTCACGCCTCACCCCATAGGTGGGCAACCTTTGTCGCTAATCGCGTTTCAAAGATTCAATCGTTATTGTCGCCGCAGTGTTTTCGTCACGTATCAGGAATTGAAAATCCCGCGGACTGCTTGTCGCGCGGTCTTAGTCCGGCACAAATTATTGGTCACCCGCTTTGGTTTCATGGTCCACCATGGGTCAAATTTGATCCGTCTGAGTGGCCAGTGTACACGTTTCAACCATCTGATGTTTCTTGCCCGCCTGAAGAAAAGAAATGTTCATTACTCACCTCTATACCACAGGAACAATCTCCTATTCTCACACTGGCGGATCGTGTTTCCTCGTGGTCTAAACTTTTGCGCTGCGTAGTTTACGTCTGCAGATTTATGAAACTTCTTCCAAAACGAGAATTGATTTCAGCTGCAGATTTGGTTTATGCGGAGCAGAGGGTTCTTCGTGAATTACAGACTACTCATTTCGCCAATGAGATAGTCAAGCTAAAGACTGGAAAACCCTGTAGTCGTTCCTTCCAACGACTCAAGCCATTTCTCCACGATGGCATAATTAGAGTTGGTGGACGTTTGTCGAATTCAGATTTGAATTTCGATCAGAAACATCCGATCGTTTTGCCTAAAAAACATCATGTTTTGTGTTTGCTTGTGGACTATTATCACAAGTTAAACTGCCACGCAGGTCCAGATTTACTTATGTCAATTCTTCGACAGAAATACTGGATCTTGTCCGCACGCAATTTGATTCGTAGTAGGATACATAAGTGTATCTCTTGCTTTCGAGTACGGCCTAAGCCTGTATTTCCTGAAATGTCGGAACACAGGTCTTGTCGTGTCGTACAATCCGCTAAGCCTTTCGTACACACGGGTACAGATTATGCTGGCCCCTTTAAGGTGACGATTTCGCGAGGCCGTGGTATACGGTCTGTAAAGGCTTATGTCTGCTTGTTTGTCTGTTTGACAACACGTGCTGTTCATATAGAACTAGCTGGTGATCTTAGTACAGCAAGTTTTATGTCAGCCTTCAAACGGTTTTTAGCGCGTAGAGGTCCTGCGGGTCGTATTTATTCGGACAACGGGACGAACTATGTCGGCGCTAAACGCACCCTTTCAGAGCTTTATGGGCTTCTGAAGTCCAAAGATTTCAATAGTGAATATGCTCACATATTAGCTGAGAATCGCATAACCTGGTTACTAAACACGCCCGCCGCTAGTCACTTTGGTGGTAACTGGGAGGCTAACATTAAGAGCCTTAAGACTCATTTATTTCGCGTTATTGGTGAGCAAATTTTATCGTTTGAAGAGATGACCACCGTACTGGCTCAAGTTGAGGCAGTTATGAACACACGTCCCTTATGTCGCACCATCTCTAGCGATCCCTCGGAGAATCTCGCATTAACGCCCGCACACTTTCTAAATACGACACCCTTACATTGTTTACCTGCTCGCGACATCGAAGATGACAGACTTACTATTCTGTCTCGACATGACTTACTGGATGGATTAGTGCAATCCTTTTGGAGGCGATGGAGAGCAGAATACTTGCATACTTTGCAGTCTCGGAATAAATGGAATACACCGCATAACCCGATAACCGTAGGGACCGTCGTTATTTTAAATACTGAAAACGCGCCTCCTCTTCACTGGCCTTTAGGGGTTATTGAAGAAGTATTTCCGGCCACTGATGGAGTGGTTCGTATCGCAAGAGTTAGGACTGCTACCGGATCGTATTTGCGCCCGGTTGTACGTCTGTGCCCTTTACCTAGCCAATAAGTGTTATCGCGAATAGCGTCTTAGGTTAGGTTATAGTTTTAAGATATATTTTCGCCCATATAGTTGAGCTCGTAATTTTCGCATATATAGTTTTTCGCACGTAGTTTTCGCTCGTATTTTCGCTTATTTGGTGTTTTCTCTTTTTTTTCTTTCATACTTTGAAGGAATCAATTCCTTCAAGCCGGGGGGAAATGGTTACGCCATATTGTCATTTATTTAATATATCTATAATTGATTGATGAATGCGCCATCCTCTCCTATCCTTTTCCCTCATACCTCAAGCTGTGATTGTGAGAGCGAGAAAGAGAAGCATTCGACGCATACAATGACACTTGTGATTTGACAAGTGTCGAAGAAGTCCGACGCGAACCACGGAAGGAAAAGGTTGTTTTCGTAACCCTATCCCGCAAAGACTTCACCGCACCCGCAGGAACGAACTTTGTCGCTAACCGCCGTGGCGATTATCGAGGATTCCGTGGATCCACCCGCCGCTACTCGCATCAGCAGTCCACATCCACAAGGGAAGACCAAGCAGAGGTTAGTCCTTACCTATATGTAGAACTGTCTTGTCATAACCCTGATTTTCCCTAAGGCAGTTCATCTCCCTTATTGTCGCATTCATAGTCAGTTTTTTAGAAATCGCAGATACAGTCCACTCTCTCGCAACCACACGGTACATTTACCAACATATTTTTTTTTGTCTGTATATCTGTTTGTGCCGGCTAATCTCTGAAACGGCTGGATCGATTTCAACGGGACTTTTAGTGGCAGATAGCTGATGATATAAGGAATAACTTTGGCTACTTTTTTTTAGACTAGCTTCGCCCCGCGGCGTTACCCGCGGTTATTATCGTACCGCGGATAAGACCGCGGGGTTCAGCTAATTAATTATATGAATACGTTTTTTTTTATTTATAATTAATGCATTTTGAAATTTATCTGTCGGTCATGTAGTATGCAACAACATCATAAAAATACTAAGAATTAATTATAGACGAGTTATAGCGTAATGCTTAGTCATACACGGAACAAATTAATTATATTTTTCATTAAAACTTACTGGCGGTTGTTCTTGACCTTTAAAACAACAAAAGGTAGATTAAGTTAATTCTTATATCATCAGCTATCTGCCCGTGAAAGTCGCATTAAAATCGATTCTGCCGTTCCAGAGATTAGCCGGAACAAACAGAGAGACACACAAAAAAAATTAAAATAGATTTTTTGATGTAAGTACCGTATATATAGTTATATTAAACTATATTTAAAGGTAGTAGAGCCACGATCGGGCCGGCTCGACCGTGGCGGTACTACCCTCGCACAGAAAATCAACGTAAAATGACAGCGATCGTGCTGTCGTGTTTCGCTGGTGAGTGCGAGACCGAAGGCCCAAATAGTCTAGTCAACAAGTTCCATACTTGTAATTACCGATTGTATTATTTTTTTTATGTGTTCGTTATTGTAAGGACAAGGTTTGTGTACAAGAAAAATTAAAAGATAAGGAGAAAGTCTTTTTTAGGGTCCCGTACCTCAAAAGGAAAAAACGGACCCCTTATAGGATCACTTTGTTGTCCTTCTGTCTGTCTCTTAAGAGCCTTTTTCTCAGGAACAAGCACGTAAAGGTATCAAACTGAAATTCATTTCAAATACTCAGGTCTACTGTCCCTTAGAGCTGTGAAAAAATCAAACTTCCAAGCCAACGCAATCAAAAGATACAGTCGATTATGCTGCAAATTTTCGACACTCGCTAGGGAATCAAAACCTACAGGGTACTTCCCGTGAACTCAGAATCTTGAAATTTGGTACGAAGCAACGTCTTTTAAAACAGATAAAGGAAAAATTGCGAAAATTTAGTTATTATATATATTTTTATTTTTTTTATTTAGTTACATCATATAATAAAAATATGTTTAGTTTTTTTAAACTTACTACCTTTTTCCTCATGAATGCGTAGAGGTATTAAATTAAAATTCATATCAAATACTAGTAAATTATTTTTTAAGCTGTAACAAAATTAAACTTCTATGTTAACGCAATCAAAAGAAACAGCAATTTAAGCTCCATATTTTGTAACTCTCAAATACTCGCAAGGGAAAAACCTAAACGCTACTTCCCGTTGACATAGAAAATTGAAATTTGGTAAGAAGCAATAACTTGCAGCACAGGTAACAGAAAAATGCAGAACATTTTTACTTATATACCTACAGGTTTGTACGGAACCCTCGGTGTCAGAGTCTGAGTCGCACTTGGCCCGTTTTTTTGTCCGTGATTGTACACTGCCTGTGGGAAACTGAGAAATATTTGTAAATATGGCGGTACGAAGTTCGCAGGGTCAGCTAGTTTCTGTCATAAATGAGAATATCAGTCATACAAAATAAAATATGTAGCTTGTTCAAAGTAACTTTGTCGGTTTCCTAGCCGTAGTCAAAGATATCAAGCTATAAGTTAAGGACTGTAACATTATAAACCAACTTACAGGTATAATATTTATATGTATTGACAAGTTAAATTTTAACAAAAACAAAACAGATTTTAGGAACAGGACCAAATTGAAATGGGATCACACGGGCAGCACCAGCATCCAAATAAAAAAGAATCATCAAAGTCTGTTCGATCGGATCGAAAGTTCTGAGGTAAGATACATAAATAAATTAAATTAAAAAAGTTTCTAAAAACAAGCTTTTATTCGCTTCTTTACAGAATTCCTATGGCCACCTTCCAGCTCCAGCATCAGATCAGCTCCATGTCATTATTATAATGTATTGTCACGCTTTATAGGTTAAATGTGATATGATTGACACATATTATGACTGCAAAATTTCAGCTAAATCGGTTGAAGATATCTGCTTCAAATTTAGTTGCAAGATTCCACTCGAACATACATTGCAAATTAATAAAAAGCTTGTAAAAAAAATACAGTCGAATTGAGAACCTCCTTCTTTTTTGAAGTCAGTTAAAAATGATTACTAACGGTAAGTTGACAGAGGTGCGCAAGCGCAGGCTCCGACGCGACGGCCTTCTCACTGTTTCGCGTGATAAGCTGAAGGTCGTGATGTGTTAGATCACTAGCGATAGGGTTGTCAACATGCTCTTAAAGTTGCTTTTAATTTTTGGAACATTATATTTACAGTGTACAGTATTAAAGTATTTTTTAAAGCTTTTTTTTTAAAGACAACTGCCGCATTAGGAATTGGCTGAATGGTTAAAATATACATTAAAATGTATCTCACCGTGGGAGAGCCACGCTTTGGCATGCGTGGGCCGGCTCGACCGAAGTGATACCACGGTCCCACATAAAACCGGTGTGAAACAGCGCCTGCGTTGGGTTTCAGCGAGTGAGTGAGGATACCGGAGGCCAAAACCCCAACCCCCCTCCCCCTATCTCCCCCCCTCCCTCCAAAGGCCGGCAACGCACTTGTGACGCCCCTGGTGTTGCGGGTTTCCATGGGCGGCGGTGATCGCTTACCATCAGGCGATACGACTACTCGTTTGTGTCCTTATACTATAAAAAATAATATATATATATACAATACAAATATTATAATACAATTATCATACTTAATATCCTTTAGTAGTCATAGGGCCTCCTCTTAGAAGGAAGGTTTTAAGTAGATTTAACGTACTGTACCACGTTCAGCAAGCGGGTTGGTTGTCTCCAATTTCGTTCTCATTGCAGTGCTGTTGTCGTGCGTAGTTCACTTCAATTGAACTTCTCTATTGCACTCCATGATAAATAAAGAGATGTTATAAAAAAAGTTAAATGATATTATAAATTATGAACCCTGTCGACAAAATATTGAAGAAGAAGGCGATCTTCATCCATCAAGCACTAATGTGCTAAATATATAATACATATTATGCATCTTGCAGCTTTCAGTAAGAACGGCGCATGATTGGTTAGCTCATGGCTGTGCAGCAATTACTCCAAACCTTTAGTTTTGTTTTCTTTGGTCGACTTCGTTCTCATTCAAGTCTCTTAGTGAAAAGAAAAATTGTAGGTAAACGTATTATTTATTTTTTAAAAGGAGCAACAATAAAGTTTCTTACCAGATTCTTCTCCATGAAGGGTAGGCTGCACTTCTGGCGACTAGAATCACCCGATTTTTAAATATTAAGTATTGACTATTCATAAGTGCCTGTAAAATAAGTGCCTATTTGAATAAAATCTGGTTGAGTTTTAGTATAATTAATATTATTTCAATCTGTATTAGACTACGGGTTCCATACAATTTCAATACCTCTTCTAATCCGATATTCCGCAACACAGTACCAAAACCATATGACAAGGGCGAAAAATCGGGGGTTTCTACGCCGTCTCCTTCACCAGTACTCAGTTAGACAGCTTACAAGTGACGGCATAGTGTTGAATGTTATTATTTTATTCCCCTGTATCTTTCTATAAAGGTCTCCTGGTGGTTCACATGACCCATCAATTTTCGAGTCTATTATGGTACCTGAGTCGGTTCTTATGTCACCCACGGCATTAATAGGGGTCACTACCGTATTCTTGATTCGTCACACATCCGAAAATTGGGAAATAGTGACAACCCTAAATTGAATGTTACACTGACCACGCTAACCATGTTACAACAATGGCACAGATAATATCTAGCTGACAAGTGATTCGTGCTACTGAAGTAAAACCGTTTTCGACAAGAGCTGCTAATTCTCCATGCATCTTACAACATGCACAATTTGCATGCACAAACACATTCTAGATATGTGTTTCATCATGTTTAAAACATGGCATATAAAGTTATACGTGCATGTATAATCTGATTGCAAAAAAATAGATAAAAATCATCTTTGAAGTGTTGTATTTCGTGTCAAAATTTGGACTCAGTCGGTGCGTAATTTTTGAGCTTTTGAAATGTAGTTAAATCAACTTAATCTATCTATACTTATAATAAATTCTGTACATTAAAGATATTTTGAAATTTTTTTTTGGAGGGCTCTCTATAATCGATACTGAAGCCAAAACTGTAATTTTTAAAATTTTTGTCTGTCTGTCCGTCTGTCTGTCTGTCTGTCTGTCTGTATCTTGGCCGCGCATCACGCCGAAACTACTGAACGGATTCAAATGAAACTTGGCATGATTTGAGTTCATACTACGAGGTAGGACATAGGATACTTTTTATCCCGAAATTCAGCACGGTTTCCTGGAGAGAGGGGATGAAAGTCAAAATATGTACTTAGTTGTAATTCAATAACACATAGTCCGATTTCATTCATTCTTTTTTTTGCTAGAAAGAAAAGATAACGGGAAAAGTGTTTTTTTTGTCCGCGACTGTACACTGCCTGTGGGAAGCTGACACAGATATGTAAATATGGCGGTACGAAGTTCGCCGGGTCAGCTAGTAGTAATTATAAAACTGAAGAGTTTGTTTATCAGAGTCGCAAACTACTAGGTCAACAGGCAAGTTAAGAATATGGCTTATTCAAATGGATTGGTGAGTGCAAGCAGTGGCTGAAGCATGTCAGGGCAGCGCAGGGCTTTGTAACTTAATCAGGGTTAATAACATCAATGAAAAATTTTCAACTCCTCCAGTTTTCAGAAGAGTTCAACTTCCTCAAGAGTTCACTTCACTTTCTCAAGAGTTGGGTTGAGTTTTTCCAGGTCAGAAAAACTGAACTCTTTGGTCTGACCCGAGAATCAAACCCGAAGGCTCTTGATCGGCTCGGCTTCGGATCTCTCCCTAGTCGTGTGGGATAACCATCCACCAATGACTGCCTCTGTGGCACAGTGGTAGCGTATGCGACTGCTGTGCATGAGGTCTCGGGTTGGATTCCCGGGTCGGACCAAATGTTTGTATGATCTGCAAATATTTGTTCCGGAGTTTGTGTGTTTTCTATGTATAATATGTATGTATTTACAAAAATAATAATAATAATATATGTATTTGTATCAGTTGTCTAGTACCCATAACACAAGCTCTGCTTAGCTTGGGACTAGATGGCGTTGTGTGTTAAAATATCCGAAATATTTATTTATTATTTATTTATTATCCAATCGGATTATGAGAGTGCGGGAACAGAGGGTGCAGATTTCTATGTTAGCGCACACACTTGTGCACTATAAGATCTGCTGCGTAGTTGCGAAATCGGCTAGGAGTACACCTTAGTAGTATAAATAGTTCATTAAAGAATTTTATCTTTAACAATTTCATCTTATTAGGTAGGGGAGAGCATGTATCTTTATTTTATTAACCGACTTCCAAAAAAGAGGAGGTTCTATGTTCCACTGTTTGTATTTTTTTTCCTGCATGTTTGTCAAGCAGACTTAATGCCCACGGCATTCTCTTTCAATCGACCTTGAGATGATATAGAATGTTATAGGTATATTCAAACTTATTAAGACATTTTTAAATCTTCAAAAATTCTCTCAGTATCCCTGGAAACACGTATGTAGAATTTTAGAGTTATGTATGAAATGAACTACGAATTATTAATGAATATCTGCTTGCATAAGAAGTTTAAATCATTAATATTGTAGATGTGTACAAACGCAAGCGTGCGTTAGTACAACGTGCGTGCACGCATGTATAACTGGTTTAGCTGTAACCAAATCTAACCAGTTTATTTTATTTAATCCCCAAGATATCGGCGTCACCCAAAAAGTTTTTTTTTTGTATTTGACCATTTTCCCTAGGATTGTTGTAATATGTAATATAAAAAAATTGACACTTCTTCGAAATTTCATTCTTTGACTGATATACTCGGGCCGAAATATGAGAAATATACTCATAGAAATGGAAGACTACACATACCTGCGTGTAGTGATTAATAATACAGTGTCACCATCACTATTCATCCTGTGGGTGTCGTAAAAGGGCTACATACTGTTACGAGCCGGGTATTAAATAATTAAAGAAAGTCGGTTGATTACCAAAAAAATAACACACTGTTTATTTACAACCCTTTTTACAATAAGAATTCGCTATGTCACTTGTTAATCGCACTAGAAGATCGCTTCGATGTTAACTCCGCTGTATCGTGAACAATACTGACTCGTACGGGTAACCCAATCTGCTTATATATGGCTTTGAAACCCCTAGAAAGATCTATAATATTCGATAGAACATTCTACACTAAACAGAAATTACCAGAGTGAGTAATCTAGCGCCATCTAGCGTCGAATATCAGAGTTACTCCACAGTTGCGCGCTACTTGACACTAGATGGCGCCTTCAATTCAATTCTCGCGACTGGTAGATTGTTCTAGACTATTTTCCTCGAAGGCGCAACACTGCCCCCTCCTAAGACATGCTCGCCCCGAGCATAATCAGTTCCATAGTATCGCGCCAATCGATCTACGTGAACTATCTTTGGGGCGCCTCTTGGACACTTCTGTATCCGGTAGGTAACATCATTGATTTTTGTCACCACCCGGTATGGCCCTTCCCACTTGGCTTGTAGCTTTGGAGATCTCCCTTTACTGCGAACTGGATTATGGAGCCATACTAGAGAACACTCTTCGAAGCCCTTATTGTTCACTTTCCGGTCATATCGGGTTTTCATCTTCTCAGACATTTGCTGGCCCGATTGTCTGACATGCTCATAAATGTCATTCATCTTGTTCCGCAAGTCATTAGCGTACTCCGTTATACTTCGCGGGGTGTCAGGGGGTATTCCAGTGATCAAGTCTGCAGGCAATCGTAGTTCTCTTCCGAAGTTTGCAAAAGCTGGTGTTACTGAAGTGCTTTCGTGGACTGCACTTCGGTATGACAGAAGAAACGGTTGGATGTGTTTGTCCCAATCTTTTTGCCTACTTTCAACAACTTTTGCGAGATACCTCTCTAGTGTTTGGTTAAATCGTTCCACCATTCCGTCAGATTGTGGGTGATAAGGGGTGGTTCTGGTTTTGTGAGCACCCATTACTCGACACATCTCTTGAAATATTTGAGACTCAAAATTTCTTCCTTGGTCACTGTGAATTTCTAAAGGCACTCCAAAACGACAGAAGACATCGTGCACTAATTTGTCTGCAACTGTTGATGCCTCTTGGTTGGGAATGGCGAAAACTTCTGGCCACTTAGTGAAGTAATCCATTACAACCATGAAATACTTGTTTCCAGTTTCACTTTCAGGAAATGGTCCCGCTACGTCTATTGCAATTCTTTCCCAGGGTGCCCCAACATTGTACAATTTCAATGGACCTCTGCTACGTGTGTGAGGTCCCTTCACGGCCGCACAATTAGTACACTTGCGACACCAGTCCTCAACATCATCACGACAATGAATCCAGTAGAATCTCTCCCTTATCTTTAACAATGTCTTCTTAACTCCCATATGACCTCCTGAACATCCGTTATGGTAGAGCTGCAGAACCACTGGTATCTTAGCTTTAGGGACAACCATTTGCAGATGACAGCTGTCTCCTCGAGTGTTTTCCCATTTACGGCACAAGACTCCATCCTGGATGACTAGGCTATCCCATTGTGCCCAATAACTCTTTGTGGTTGAACTCAGCGATGCAACATCGCTCCAGTGAGGCTTAGGAGTCTCAGCTTTAATCCACTCGAGAATTGGTTTGATATCTGCATCCTCTTGCTGTGCTTGCTGTAGGCTTTCCTTCCATTCGATGCAAAGGTCCGTCTTTATTGTCCTTATAGGAACAGCCTCCTTTACTTCTTGCTTGGCACAGTGTTTGCAGGCTTCAGGGCAAGGTCTTCTTGATAATGCGTCTGCGTTACCGTGTGATTTTCCACTGCGATGTTGGGCAGTACTATCAGTCGCCCTAATCTGCTGAGGTCGCTCGTATTCATTTCCTATGCTTCGCTTAGGGCAGCTGGACCGAAGGTGACCTTTTTCACCACAGGCGTAACACCTAGGGCTGTACCCCTTAACCCGATCCCGCACAGGTGACGCCACAACCTCCCGGACCCGATGAAACCGATGATCTTGTCTCACAGCTTCCACCTCCAAAGCATGGGCCAGAGCGTCCTTGAGAGTTTCATGGTGCCCAAGTCGCACAGCGGCTCTAACTTCGAGGTCACGAATGCCATCGATGAAAGCTTGCACCAGATTCCCGTCCACGAGCGCAGGTGCAGACTGGTATGCCTTACGGACCAGTTTCTCAACTTCCAGAGCCCATTGTTGCAAGTTCTCACCGATGCGTTGGGCACGATCCTTCAGCTGTGCACGAAAAACGTGCTCCAGGTGAGCGTCACCGTATCACGAAGATGTCCCATCAAACGGCGGTACTTTGAACCCCCGCACCGAAGGAACAGCAGTTACTGAAGTCGCCGCTCCGTCTCCAACTTTGAGGTTCCCTAATGCCTTCTTCACGTCGGCAATCTGAGTTTCGGCCTCAGTGATACGGTTCTCGTGTTGAAGAACCTGATCCTTCACTACCTTGAGTTCTTTGCCGAAGGTCTCGTGAATGCCTTTTAACAAAAGCATTTGTTCCTCCTGGCGACGAGCCTGGTCTTCCTTGTCCCGCTGCAGCTGTTCCTCCAAGCGGCGGGCCTGCTCCTCCTGGCGGCGGGCCTGCTCCTCCTGGTGGCGGGCCTGCTCCTCCTGATGGCGGGCCTGCTCCTCCTTGTCCCGCTGCAGCTGTTCCTCCAATCGGCGGGCCTGCTCCTCCTGACGGCGGGCCTGCTCCTGGAGCATCACCATTAGGGCCGTGATATCTGGAGCTGCTGACGATGTAGGTGGCGTGGCTTCCATCGCTGGCTGCTGACCTTCCGGTGTGGGCAGTTGTGCACCTCCAAATCGCCTCCTGTCGGCCTCTTGCTGACGCTGACTCCTAGTTCGGATACCTTCCGTGTCTTCCTTTGGTAAAACCGGCATACTTTAATCCCACTGCTGACACCAAATTGTTACGAGCCGGGTATTAAATAATTAAAGAAAGTCGGTTGATTACCAAAAAAATAACACACTGTTTATTTACAACCCTTTTTACAATAAGAATTCGCTATGTCACTTGTTAATCGCACTAGAAGATCGCTTCGATGTTAACTCCGCTGTATCGTGAACAATACTGACTCGTACGGGTAACCCAAT
Organism: Diaphora mendica; assembly: GCA_949125395.1. Classification (NCBI taxonomy): domain Eukaryota; kingdom Metazoa; phylum Arthropoda; class Insecta; order Lepidoptera; family Erebidae; genus Diaphora; species Diaphora mendica. The sequence continues at coordinate 1,919,485 of OX421335.1, forward strand.
CTGCTTATATATGGCTTTGAAACCCCTAGAAAGATCTATAATATTCGATAGAACATTCTACACTAAACAGAAATTACCAGAGTGAGTAATCTAGCGCCATCTAGCGTCGAATATCAGAGTTACTCCACAGTTGCGCGCTACTTGACACTAGATGGCGCCTTCAATTCAATTCTCGCGACTGGTAGATTGTTCTAGACTATTTTTCTCGAAGGCGCAACAATACGAAGGATAACAGCATTGCAAAGGGAAAGAAAATTTCAAACAAACCCTATACATGTATAACTTTAAAGTATGCCAAAACCTATTTTTAACTGACTTCCAAAACAGGAGGAGGTTCTCAATTGAACCGTATATATGTTTTTTTTTATGTGTGTTCGCGGATAACTTCGTCGTTTATGAACCGATTTTAATGATTCTTTTTTTTAATAGAAAGGAGATATCCCAACGGTGCCGCGGTGGTACCGTGATAAGGATACTAAGATCTGATGAAGGCATCCAAGAGAAATCGAGTCGAACCTTGAAGTCGGCTTCTATTTTGTTAAAATTTATTAAAGGCTCTTGATGTTGATTAAAAAATGATTTGGGCATATTCGTTCATTTCAGCCACCGTTAACAATATTACTATTATCAGGAATTAATTGTTTCGGAGTAAAAGAAGAAGGTAAATAGAGATGGATGAAATGGACTTGATGGTGGATTATGCATATTTTGAATGGGTAATGGTACTGAGAACAAGATTACCAAGTTACGTACCTTTAGGTCATCCTATGATAGCCTATATGAGGCCTTTTTTTTTTTTTTTTAACGTGTGGAAATCCCCTCGGACCGTCACCCCACCGGGGCTTGCGGCGGGGCGGTGTGTCGGACTCGAACCGACTAAAACCACACGGTGTGCCACTCTACGCCTGTGAAGGGAGGAATCCGGGAACTGCAGTTATTAACACGTCCGGACCCCTCCCAGCGCCTGCCCGCACAGAAGCGGGCACCGTCACCTGATGGACTCTCTAATTAGGCGACGTACGGCACACGCGTACGTCGCCCCCTCGCGGGTGGCCACTGGAGCGGATGGAGGGGAAAGCCCGTCCCGACCATCCGCGGCCACACTCAGGGCGGCATGAGGCGCTGATAGGCGCGCCTCCGCCGCCCGGTTCGCCGGCGGCGGATCGGGTCCGAGTGGACATCGTCCTCCCGGGCCTTCTCCGCCACCTCCTTCTGCGAGATTACATCTTCGCAGAAGGTTGCGACCGCGGTAAAACTGCTATCGCTACCGGCCATTGAGCGTATGACGGCCGGTAGCGAGAGATCTCCTCCGATGACTGCAGTGAGGGCCCGACGCTGCGGCGCCCAAGCGGGGCAATCCGCCAGCGTGTGCTGGGCCGAGTCCTCACTGCAGTCGCAGTGGTGGCAGGCGGGACTCAATTCCCTCCTAGCGACTGAGTGTAGGTACTTCCCGAAGCAACCGTGCCCGGAAAGGACCTGCGTCAGTCGGAAGGAAAGGGTCCCGTGCTGCCGCCCTGCCCACTCGAGGATGACCGGCTGGAGGGCCTCCACGGCGGCAAAGCCAGCGCGTGGAGTCTCCAGCCGGAAAGACCATCTGTCCATAGTGGCTCGACGAGCGGCTTCACGCCATTCGCGTACCTCTTCGGGCGGAGGGCGAAAGCCACTTTCCGCCCGATATCCAGCCACCCGTCGATAAACTTCGGCGAGCACTTCCGCCTCCAAATCCCACGGGGGTGTTCCGGCCAAGGCGCACGCCGCCTCGGTCGACACCGTGCGGTATCCGCGTATGGCTCTGACTGCCAATACCCTCTGAAGCCTATATGAGGCCTACATTAACCAGCTAAGTGAAAACACAGAGAGCAAGGTCTTTATAAATTCAGAATACAATAAATTCTTTGAGTTGTATTCGAGGTGATGTCTGGTTAGGGCATGTGTTGAAACTAGGCTAGACTACTTTGGAACATAGTGTGATAAGTTACACATGTAAAGGAGAGTGCACAACTGTCGAGAAGGAATGGAACATTGTAGATACCTTTACGATGAGGTTTAAGCGTCGTGGATAAATAACTTAAAATAAATCAAAAAATTTTTCGGCCATCTAACACTAGTCGCAAACTAAGAAGAGTTTGTATCATGGGTACTAGAAAAGTGATATAAATACATATAATGTATACATTTTACTGTAAATATATACATAGAAAACATCTAAACTAAGAAAACATATTTACAGATCGTACAAACATTTGGTCCGACCCGGGACTCGAACCCGAGACCTCAACTCAGAAGTTGCATATGCTACCACTGCGCCGACGAGGCACACAGACAGACACTTTATATATCTAACGAAAAAGTAGATAAGATTTATAAAAAAACCGCTAAAGGGTACCGAGTAGGTACACCGTAAATAAAGTCAATATAATAAATATAATAATACATACCTATGCCAAAAAAAATTCGTGAAATTATCAAATTTTCCCGATATTTTTTTATTATTTATATATTACACTAGCAAACCCGGCGAACTGCGTTTCGCCACCAGATGGCTTCGTTTTATGTAACACTTTCCCGCTTTTCTGTTGAAAATTTTCCTGAATTTTCTTTGCTATAAACCTCACGGAGCCCGAGACCTTTCCAACGAATGCAAAAGCGTGGAAATCGGTTCGTGCGTTCTGGAGTTATAGCGTCAGGAAGGAAAATCCGACTTATTTTTATATAGTAGATTAACTCAAACTCAAAAATATTTTATTCATATAGGCACTTATTTTACAGGCACTTATGAATAGTCAATATTTAATATTAAAAAATCGAGTGATTCTAGTCGCCAGTTCCAAGTGCAGCCTACCCTTCATGGAGAAGAATCTGGCAAGAAACTGCATTGTTGCTCTAGTTACACTAAATACTGTCAGTCTTTTCTATACCTACCTCTGTATTATAAGAATCCACCGATCATCATAACATTTTGCGTACTCGTACTTTTAACCAATTACGTAGTTAAGGTAAAAAAGTAGCAAACAAATGAACTTACAAACATAATTTTAAATCTATCTAATCTTTAAACGAACAATTCTTGTATATATATCTTATATATAAAATTCTCGTGTCAAAATGTTAGTTACCATACTCCTCTGAAACGGCTGGACTGATTTTTATGAAATTTGGTGTGCATATCGGGTAGGTCGTAGAATCGACCAACATCTATTTTTTATACCCCAATTTTTTTTTGGCAAAACAACGTTTCCGGGGTCAGCTAGTATACAGGGTGGATATAACAACACGACATTAATTTGAACTAGACCTACCTGCACAGGTTACAATTCCACTTACAACATTTCCAAAAAAATTGGTTCAGTAATTTAGCCATAGGACACTATTTTCCGTTTTTGAAATTTACTACACGATGTTGTTGGGTTAATGACCGATGTTACCTATCGTCGCCGGGTCGCGCTATCGCACGCGCTCCCTTTGAACCAGCCGCCGCCGCCGCCGCGCGCTGCCATCGACGCGAGAGCCCTGTTTTTACCTAATAGGTATTTTGTAGTGATTTTATAGTGACTTGACAGGGCACATTAGTTAAGTTTGTTAGTTGATACGTAACGTTATGTTATTTTGTGTGAATTTAAATGAAACAATGCCTCGAATCGGCTATGCACTTCTACGGATAGTGAATAATTTACTTACTTACTTACTTATATATAAAATATTAATTTACGGATAATGTTCGTTTATCCTACTACCTACTAATAGTCGGATTATTGTACAAACTTATCAATACGAGAATAGAGATAATGCTCTTACAGCTGTAACCTCGATAAGATGACCTAATTTAAAACCTTGTGGTTTTTGGTTTTCGATTTTTTTGTGATTATTATGGTGACTGTGTAATTTAAAAAAACGTGAATACATAATATTGCTTGTGCTATTTAGCTTACGTGTCGATAAAGTAGGTAGGTATCTACTTTATAAATCTTCGTCGCGCGTCTATCGGTGCTTTAGGTACTTATTTTACGGCCGCCCGGCCGCCGGGACCGCGCCGCGCCACTAAGGTTAGTGAACTTAAATTACAAATGGTGTCCTTATTGGTTTTAATTTTTAAGATATTTAGTTTGTTTGAAAATTTTGATTTTTTTATGTTCATTTTCGGATAATTTAAACAATTCAAAAGTAAACCAATACATTTAAATAGCCCACGGTTTTGTTTAATGTCGCATTGTCATATCCACCCTGTATATATATAAATTAATAATCTGAATCTCGGAAACGGCTCCAACGATTTTCATGAAATTTTGTATGCAGGGGTTTCCGGGGGCGTATATCAATCTAGCTAGGATTCATTTCTAGAAAATATCGTTTATTCGTGTTTTTAACAATTAAACATATGAAATTAATGTACATCAAGCGCCATCTATCGCAACTCGAGCGAACTACATTAAACTGTACTGGAATAAGGTGCAGAATAAACAGTATCAGGGCGTAACAAGAGAGGGCGCCACTAAACTATTGGAAGAAAAATAACAAAAAGGTGGCGTTTGGATAGTCCCAATGTTGCCAAAAAACCAATTAATAAAAAGAAAAACCGAGCGACGCTCGGTCATCCAGGTATTTTATTATAATTAGCAAGAGCATTACTTTATTAAACAAATTATCCAGTCACGTTCTAACTATATATAATATGCCCGATTTTGATGCCCTCAAATCTATACTCGCCTTTATAAAATCACTTTCAATCATAGCTTTTAAATGTGTCGTTTGAACAAAGTGCGTGTGCCTCGACACAAATTGTGGAGTTGTTTAGCTCTTGTAGCGGCTGTAACCTTGTATGATACAGACACACGATTGACCAAAGTGACGACGCCAATTGTCTCTTCAACGGCATATAAACTAATCTTCTGAATCTTCAACGATTTGTTGGGTATAGTTGTTTAATTAAACAAATGAGCCAAAGTGAGTACAAACGTAATGAGTTACCTCAGATGTTCTTTTATTTGTGGATATGTTTGTTTTATGGTATATGGTGGTGTCGGGCACCGATACAATATCGGAGGAAGTTAAATGTAACGAATCGGATAATGTGAAAACGCTCTTATTATGATAATAACGATATTCTATACTACCGTTCGTCGCTTATTTTACTTCCTTAGGGGTAACATTTCCACCTGTCTCCCCTCGGTCTAGTCCATACTACACTCGCCTTTATAAATCATCCCACCTAGGTCTAGTATAGTAGTAGTAGGGGTCTAGGGTGCACCTGGCTCCCCGGCATCTAGTACCCGAGACGGCGAAAACCCGAGGGGTTTCGGAAACCGTAATTGTGACTCATAATATGCCGTTAGTGTCTATGGGAAGCGGTATTCGGCATTCATTATAGTTACATACCACGTACTGGGTAGCTCTAAGAAAACTTCTAATTCATTGAACGCAATTTGAGCACACGGTAGTAGAGCACGCTGATTTCAGCACGAACGGGTCGGCTCAACCGGGGCGGTACTACCTTCGCACAGATGACCAACCTACAATAACAGTATTCGTGCTGTCGTATTTCGATGGTGAGTGCGAGACCGGAGGCCCAATGATGCAGAAGCATCTCAATTTAAAATATTGCAGGTAAATTATTGTAGTGTGGTTTTCATTGACCTAAAACCACAAAAGTCACAAAAATCAGAAGTTGGACTCAGGACAGGTAAAGGAAAAAGTGTTTCATTCACCTTTTCCTCAAACAACTCACACAGGAACAAGTACTTTGTTACATCATCCATTACAATTAAGCTAGTAAATTATGTTTTTTTTTGCCAGTGGGAGTGGTTTGGGAGTTCAGTGCTAACGTGGTGAGAGAGCCACGCTTCGGCATACATGGGCCGGCTTGACCGGAGTGATACCACGGCCTCACAGGAAACCGGTGTGAAACAGCGCCTGCGCTGTGTTTTACTGAGTGAGTGAGGATACCGGAGGCCCATTTTTTTTTTTTTTTTTTTTTTAACGTGTCGAAATCCCCTCGGACCGTCACCCCACCGGGGCTTGCGGCGGGGCGGTGTGTCGGACTCGAACCGACTAAAACCACACGGTGTGCCACTCTGCGCCTGTGAAGGGAGGAGTCCGGTAACTGCAGTTATTAACACATCCGGACCCCTCCCAGCGCCTGCCCGCACAGAAGCGGGCACCATCTGCTGGTAGACTCTCAATTAGGCGAACGACCGGAACGACCAGCGAGCCATCGTGGCTCGACGGGCAGCTTCACGCCACTCGCGTACCTCTTCGGGCGGAGGGCGATAGCCATACTCCGCCCGGTATTCAGCCACCCGTCGATAAACTTCGGCGAGCACTTCCGCCTCCAAATCCCACGGGGGTGTTCCGGCCAAGGCGCACGCCGCCTCGGTCGACACCGTGCGGTATCCGCGTATGGCTCTGACTGCCAATACCCTCTGAGGTCGCCAGAGGCGGGCCTTATTTAGGGCAGTCAGAGCCGCCACCCACACCGGTGCACCATACAGCGCCATCGACCGGACAACCCCCGTGTACAGGAGTCGCGTTGCGACGCTGGCTCCACCCAAATTGGGCAAAAGTCGCCCAAGGGCGGAGGCAGCGTCGACCAGCTTCGGACCAAGCTGTCGGAAGTGCTCGTCGAAGAGCCACCTACCGTCGAGGATCAGGCCCAGATACCTCATCTGGGCCCGAACCGGTACGAGGACCGAGTTGACCACTATGGAGGCGCCGGGGGGCGGACCACGACGGGGCCCATGAAATAGTAGGGCCTCCGTCTTGTCCAGGGCCACCCGTAAGCCCAGCGCCTCGATGCGCCCGACCACCAGAGAAACACCCCAGGTGGCCAGGCGCGCCGCCTCTTGGAAGTTCGCCCCCCGGGCTGTGACAAGTGTGTCATCGGCGTAGCAAATTACGCCCAGCCCGGGAGGCAGACGACTTCGAAGGACCCAGTCGTACCCCACGTTCCACAGGAGTGGTCCAAAGACCCCTGCGGAACGCCGCACGACCTGGGTCGCCGTCTCCAGACGCCCTCTCGGTCCTCGTACACGACGGTACGCTCCTCTAAATAGTCTGCCACTAGCCGCCTCAGGTACTCTGGCACCCCGTGGTAGTGGAGTGCTTCCCTGATGCAGCTAAATGGCAGACTATTGAAGGCGTTGGCGATGTCCAGGGACACCGCCAACACCACGCCGCCACAGCTTACCGCCTCTTCGGTCACGGCTCTAAGGCGCATCACGGCATCGACCGTCGAACGCCCCTCTCGGAACCCGAATTGGGCGTCCGACAGGTCGGGGCCCACCTCGCTGAGGTGCCGGACGATGCGGGCAGAGAGTATCCTCTCAAAAAGTTTACCCGCCTCGTCCAGCAACACGATGGGCCTATAGGCCGCGACCGAATCTGCAGGCCGTCCCGGCTTTCTCAACAGGACCAGCTTCCCGCATTTCCAGCACTCAGGGAAGCGTCCGGACGCCAGGCTAGCGTCCAACACCTCCCAGAGGCGGTCCGACATATGGTTGAGGGCTCGGGCCATCACTCGGGCTGGAACCCCGTCCGGCCCGGGGGCGGTGTTCTTGGAACGGATCCGAAGAACAGCCGCCCCAACCGCCGATTCCCTAACGGGCGGCACATCGTCCTCTCTACCCCCGTCGTCCATGACCGCATAGGCCATCGACGGGGGATACCGGAGGCCCATACCCCAACCCCATTCCCTAAAGGCCGGCAACGTAGTTGTGACGCCTCTGGTGTAGCGGGTGTCAATGGTCGGCGGTAATCGCTTACCATCAGGCGATTCGTCTGCTCGTTTGCCCCTTTATTCCATAAAAAAAGAAGTAAATCTTAAACAGATATTTTTACACTTCGTACTTTACAACTAGAAGGTGTCGGCAAGTATAATATAAGTCTAACTTACTTATAACTCTAACTACTTCTAAACGTACTTATACTATCATCATTCTAGATGGTTCTATAAAAATATTTATCTATGGTAGATCATAATATTGTGCATGGTGTCCCCTATTATATTAATGGTACTAAAAGTACTAAGAAACGTAGTGCTTTGTGTAACGGCTTGCTACTTCAACGGACGCGGGTTTGATTCCCGCTCATATCATTCATTTGTGTTCATGTTTGTAAAACTTTTTTATTAATCGTTGTATTTCTATTATTTTTTTCTAGTCTATTTAAGGGTTTTTGGTTTCCCCTGTATTAAGTTAGTGACACTAAAATAATAGTTGTCTAAATTTGGGAGTTTAGTACGCTTTTGTCAACTCTTTAGGTGATAAAAACTTGATGGTATATAATGTGGCTAATTACAAAACGGTTTTTCTAACCAGTAATTTTGTTTAACCGACCTTATGCTATACACGATAGGGTCTATACTACATGCTTAACCTATATAACTTGAATTTTGGAAGCAATAAAATATTGAACCTCTACCTACCGTGCTGACAATGAGAGCTTCTCCCAATACCAGTATAGCACAAAGGGAGGTCCTGCCCCTTAACCCCTAACCATCTTGATATTCTAACTTTTAAACTTTCGCGTTCCATAATTATTATTTTTACGGGAATTAACGCGATCACTTATTTCAAGGTATTACATACCTCTGTTTTGCTTGACGTTTCGACCAGGTTGCACTGGCCGTGGTCACAGGCTGAATATTCTTCAAACGTTAGTAGAAAACCAACAAATGTATGGGAATGAGTCAGCTTAACGCTAAGTAACGTGCTCAAAACAAAATATAAGCCAAAAATACGACGCGAAAGAGATTCGACGAGAAACACTTGCATTTTGACTAAAGGCCCGTATTCACTTTGATTAGTGCGAGTGCAGGTGTGAAGCGCAGGCCATCCACGATTGGTAGATAATACGTGTGGACCGCGAATTCGCTGCCCACACGTACTTTCCACCAATCACCGATGACCCGCACTAAGCACCTGCACTCGCACTATACACAGTGAATACGGGCCTTAAGGCTGTGGCTACAAGCGTTTACGACCCATGTGATTTCATTAATAGTTTTAAATTATAAATTTTACAATACTCTACCGTGGGAGAGCCACGCTTCGGCATGAATGGGCCGGCTCGACCGGAGTGATACCACGGCCTCACAGAAAACCGGTGTGAAATAGTGCTTGCGCTGTGTTTCACCGAGTGAGTGAGGATACCGGAGGCCCATACCCCAACCCTCCTCTCCCTATCTCCCCCCCCCCCCATCCCCCAAAGGGCGGTAACGCACTTGTGACGCCTGTGTTGCGGGTGTCCATGGGCGGCGGTAATTGCTTACCATCAGGCGATACGTCTGCTCGTTTGCCGGCCTATCCCATAAAAAAAAAAAAAACTTTGTGTGATTCACAAATTGTTGTTCTGAGTCTGGGTGTTCTTTGTGTCCGTTTCTTGTATGTTTGTAAAGTCTCCCGCGACACAGGATATATTCGTAGCTTTTTTTTTTAGCGTGTGGAAATCCCCTCGGACCGTCACCCCACCGGGGTTTGCGGCGGGGCGGTGTGTCGGACTCGAACCGACTAAAACCACACGGTGTGCCACTCTGCGCCTGTGAAGGGAGGAATCCGGGAACTGCAGTTATTAACACATCCGTACCCCTCCCAGCGCTTGCCCGCACTGAAGCGGGCACCGTCTGCTGGTATGTCTCTCAATTTAGGCGACGTACGGCACACGCATACGTCGCACCCTCGCGGGTGGCCACTAAAGCGGATGGAAGGGAAAACCCGTCCCGACCATCCGCGGCCACACTCAGGGCGGCATGAGGCGCTGATAGGCGCGCCTCCGCCGCCCGGTTCGCCGGCGGCGGATTGGGTCCGAGTGGACGTCGTCCTCCTGGGCCTTCTCCGCCACCTCCTTCTGCGAGATGAAATCTTCGCAGAAGGCTGCGACCGTGGTAAAACTGCTATCGCTACCGGCCATGGAGCGTATGACGGCGGGTAGCGAGAGATCTCCTCCGATGACTGCTGTGAGGGCCCGGCGCTGCGACGCCCATGCGGGGCAGATCGCCAGCGTATGCTGGGCCGAGTCCTCACTGCAGTCGCAGTGGTGGCAGGTGGGACTCAGTTCCCTCCTGGCGACCGAGTGCAGGTACTTCCCGAAGCAACCGTGCCCGGAAAGGACCTGCGTCAGTCGGAAGGAAAGGGCCCCGTGCTGCCACCCTGCCCACTCGAGGATGACCGGCTGGAGAGCCTCCACGGCGGCGAAGCCAGCGCGTGGAGTCTCCAGCCGGAACGACCATCTAGCCATAGTGGCTCGACGGGCGGCTTCACGCCACTCGCGTACCTCTTCGGGCGGAGGGCGATAGCCATACTCCGCCCGATATTCAGCCACCCGTCGACAAACTTCGGCAAGCACTTCCGCCTCCAAATCCCACGGGAGTGTTCCGGCCAGGGCGCACGCCGCCTCGGTCGACACCGTGCGGTATCCGCGTATGGCTCTGACTGCCAATACCCTCTGGGGCCGCCAGAGGCGCGCCTTATTAAAGGCAGTCAGAGCCGCCACCCACACCGGTGCGCCATACACCACCCCCGAGGATATATTCGTAACTAGCTGAACCCCGCGGTGTTACCCGCGGTCATTGTCGTATCGCGGGTAACGCCGTGGGGTGAAGCTAATCTACAAAAAGTAGCCCAAGTTACTCCTTATATCATCAGCTACCTAATAGTGAAAGTGCCGTCAAAATCGATCCAGCCGTTCCATATATTAGCCGGAACAAACAGACAGACAGCCAAAAATTGTAAAAAAAAATATTTTGGTATACGTACCGTGTATTGTATACATACATTACATACATATGCGTTTAGTAAAAAGCGGATATTTTAATATAACAAACAGAGATTACAATTTTATTTATTTGTATGATGTATAGATGCGGGAGTTTTATCGCACGGCGGCTTCGATCAAATATATCATAGATGCACTGTTGCCGCTTAAAAAGTGGCACCGGCAAAACAAGGCATAAAACAACAATATGCCTTGTTTCACTCTCATTCGCTTGGTGGCCGTGCTCGTGTTTACACACAAAAAAATGTAAAAATTACACTCTAAAAGTGCAAAAAAAGGATGGAACATCATATTTTCAGTAAGTCTATCTTTAATCTAACATATTGATTGGTGTATTTTCGTTATGCTTTAAAGCTAATTTTATTAATATTTTGATAAAATTTGTGACTTAAAACGGCTTCTAAAGTACGCATCCATCCCTTTCACACTCACGCACGATGTTCATAAGAGAAAAAAAGACAAGCCTAGTGCTAGCGAACAAAGTCAGTAGGATAATGATGGAGTCGCCGTTACAATGTTTTTAGGTTAATTGAAGATTTGTTTTTGTTTTAGTTTTTTGAAATTTACATATTCAGGAGAATAAAAAAGACAGCCTTACCAACTTCACAGGTAGGTATTATATTCTACTAAGAATATTTAACCGACTTTAAAAGGAGGTTATTAATTCGATCTGCATGTATGTATTTTTGACAAAATTGCAAACTGTTTATAAATGTTGGTCTATACCAGATTCTAAACGTGATTACCAAAATTTAAAATTATCCGTCCGTTCGTAAATATCTGAAAAACATTTAAGTTGGAATATAAAATATATTTGATGATTATAGTTTAGGTGTAGTCCAATTTATGGAATAGTGCAATATAATATGTATAAATACAGGCACGTAGGTATAGAAGGTCTAATATCTGAGTGGAATAATCAATATTAAATTAATACTTATTATAATTTATAATAAAATTCTATTCAAACTTTTAGCTATCAGAATCAAAAGAAGAAATAAAAATTGTGTGAAGAATTAATTATTTGTTGGTCCATCCAACTACCGTATGTTTTTTAAATCAAAAAGCAACTCCATTTTGTCCATGTTCCAAATAGAAGCGATTAGACGCGAACACACTATTTAATGTCAGTGGAATGTAACTCTCGTTACTCTTTGTACTATTATGTGCTTTATTGTAATACGTTAAGTTTAATTTTTCAATACATTTGTTTTTGGGCATGTGTTGTTTTATTTCTGATTTTTGAAAGAGTCATAAAATTTTATTGTCCTATCCTGACATCAAACTAAAAGGTAATACGTAGAGAATTTAATATGGATTTATTTCCGTCCGTACGTCAATTGCTTAAAGTTAAAATTAGGTTAAGCTGTATACCAGTTCAGGACTTTTTTCGCTATATCTCAAGTGGTATACATATACCTAAGTACGTATAGAAGCGTGGACAGTATTTTGTTTACTTTTGTATGGAACTGTGCATCTATAATATATTTGATCGAAGCACGGCGGCAATATCTTCCAGGCATCCCTGGGATGGAAAGAAAGCATGGCAAGAAAAGTCTAGGGTAGTACCTGGTGTATTAGACAAGGATAGGAAATTAAAGTAGAATTTACTGACATAACTTCATTCCCATATGTTTATTGATTTGTTAGTGTAAGTTTTAGGCTGCCCTGTTTGACTGCCTCGTTGGTTAAGCGGTTAGAGTAAGCGGCTGCCGATCAATACGTCTCGGGTTCAATTCCAGGGTCGGACTGTTGTTGGGTATTTCTTACAAAAAAATCTAAATAGCAGCCCGGAAAGTAAGATGGCTGTGTTTCCCGCCCGTGCCTCGGAGATCACGTTTAGCCGTCGGTCCCGGTTGTCGTAAACACGTATGACAATCGTTATTGGGAAGTCAGTGCCTACAACTAGTTCTACCTTCGAATTCAGTTCACATTCAAGGTTGCGGAGGTCCAATGCCAATCGCTCCGTGGAAAAACTGATATTCACGTAAAACCGGTTGAACTAGTAGCCGACCCTAAATCTTGGGAATAATAGAGGCTAGGAAGATGATAATGTAAGTTTTAGTTGAGAGAGGGACTGGTATCCACAACACAAGTTTAATCTTACCGTCTGTATAGTCCATTCGTTCAGATAGTGTCGGTACACCCGCACGCAATTGTGGTTATTGTTGCAAATACGAATATATTAATTCTTTAATTAAACTGACAAAGGACGGGCCCTTTGATTTTTTCGGCTGCTTGCCGCACGTGCGAAGGTGGCGCGACCGTATCTAAGCGAATGGACTTTACCAGAGCCTGACTACTACTAAAACCTACGTAATGTCGTTAATAGTTATAAAGACGACTGTATATTAATAGATGTCTTTACAAATAATTGCCATTGTTGACTTCCATATTGGTTGTCTGAATCACAGACAAATTTTCTCACAATACCAACAACAATACAAGGAAATAAATGAAACGAAGGTTGACTCTGTATTTACGTAGATACTTTAAACATTGCTAATTCTTGATTATTATACACATTTTGCTAATAACAGAAGGCCAGATTGGTCAGTGGCCGGGTGGAGTGAAGATTTGCATAACATTGCTGCTTGGAGATCGATGTTTGTGCAGTGGAAATTGCCTATGTCCTTGCAGTGGACTGCGATAGGATGATGGTGATAATAGAAGCTACCTAACTGGTGACATGTTTATCCATGAAATCCATTCATAGAACCATTCGGTACTACCCTCGCACAGAAAATCAACGTAAAATGACAGCGTTCGTGTTGTCGTGTTTCGTTGGTGAGTGCGAGACCGGAGGCTCAATGATGCAGAAGCGTCACTAGCCCGCCATGGTGTGGGTCACCATGCTGCATTGTTGCATTTTCTGCACGAGCAGTGAGTATGGTGACCACTACTCTTTGATTCTGCTTATGCTTTCCATCAGGCAAAGAACAGTCATTTTGGCAGGGCCAAACATAAAAAAAAGTCATCTGGTCCTGGTGTAAAAAAGGCACGAAAATCACGCGTACAAATAGCGTAAACAACACAAGTAGTATGTGATAACTATACAAATAAATGAAATTGAAGAGTATGTTTGTAATTTCAAATACAGTTTTTCACTAAATATGTGATAGGTCGAAAAATTTTGGTTGCCCCAAAATGACATCTCGTTTCTCACAGAAGGTAAACTTGAAACAGGTTATCGTGATATAGTAATCCACAACCTCATTTCTAAGGAGACCTATGCCTCTCCTTGGCTTTTAATAGACCATTACTGGACCTATGTCCAGCAGTGGACTATTAAAGGCCGTTGATGATGATAATAATGTTTAAGCACCAGGCCCTCGGTCATAGGTATGCACGCTCTTATGTAATTGGAACTTTGGGCTCCCACACATAATGCACATAATCCACATGCGGTGCATTCGTGCGAGCTCGCAGATATTTGCGATGCGTTGCGAATTCGCAGTTATGTGTAGGAAACCCTAAAATGATAGTCACTTTTGCTTACCTCTTCAGCTAGTAGCCAGTAGGTGTGAGTGTTTATTATACAGTAAGAAGAAAGGAAATAGACCTACTTAGATAGATACTACATTATCATGAAGATAAAAAAGAAGCCTTTTTTTGCTTTATAGATTACCTGTTTCTGTTCCTTAAACTGCCTTCTGTTCCTTATGCTGTAGGGTTATATAAAGGTATATATATAGCATTGAAATAAGTCTATGAGGATATTGTAAAAACATGAAAATATATTTAAAAAATTATAACCCGACAGCAAAAAACTTTTCATAAAATGTATGTAACCTATATCTATTGACACCTTATTCATTTAAATCAATTCAGTAGTTTAAATGCGACGGTGGAAGTGGTGGAACATACAAACATAGGTGCATAGACTGCAAAACTATTAACATTCCTCTAAGCTTCTCCGCAGTCGGGTAAAAAAATAAGTTACAGATACTTGAGTTTGTGTTCAAATACTTCACATCCGCGCGTATACAGATTCTTGTAAGAATTCAATAAAACTAAAATCATAATAAAACTGTTATTGCGGGTATAAATTTATTGTTTAAGGTCACTAAATTTAGTGTATTTTACAAGAGGGAAAGTAAATACGTTATGTATTCTTCCTCGTATTTTATCCTTCCTGTACCAACTAAAAGCCAATCTACAAATAAATAAAATTGAAGTGTTCATCAAATAATGCAATGAAAGCCAATGATGCAGAAGCATCGCTAGGCCGCCATAGTGTGGGTCACCATGCTGAATTGTTGCATTGTTTGCTTTCGCAATGAGCATGGTGACCACCGCTCTTGGATTCTGACATTTTTTTGCGTTTTTGTCCGTTTGTTTGTTTCCGCTAATCTCTGGAAACAGCTGAATCGATTTTGACGGAACTTTCACCGTCCCATAGCTGATTTTATAAGGAGTAATTTTGGCTACTTTTAGACTAGCTTCGCTTCTAGGCATTACCCGCGGTTGCTGTTGTAAAGATACAAGAACTACCGCCGGGCACAACCGCGGGGCGCAGCTAGTGAATAATATTATAAAAATTACTTTTTTGTACAGACAAGTACAATAATTTACAATAGTTACAGAAAGGTAATGAAGGCCTGTACCCCAACCCCCAAAGGCCGGCAACGCACTTGTGACGCCTCTGGTGTTGCCGGTGTCCGTGGGTGGCGGCAATCGCTTACCATCAGGTTATACGTCTGCTCGTTTACCCGCCTATTCCTTTAAAAAAAACGTCAAGATTTTGATCGGAGTTATACCACGGGCTCACACAAAACTTGTGTGATTGAGTGTGATATCCGTGTGCAGTGTGTGCAGAAGAACTGTCACAACCCTTATGCATCCCGTGGGTGTCGTAAGAGCCGACTCAGGAAACAAACTACGCAGGAAACCATTCTATTAAGGAGAAGGAAAACTCGAAACAAACCCTATACCAACCCGTCTGGTCAGCGTGGTGGCATTCTCCCGCATTAGGAATATACATCCTGTGTCGCGGGGAACTTTACAAACATACATGAAACGAACAAAGAACACCCAGACTTAGAACAAAAAATTGTGGATCACACAAAGTATTGGCCTATGTAGGATTTGAACCCACAGCACTTGGCGCAGTAGGACTAGGAAGTGGCGTGGCGACCACTTAAACCACTAGTCCAACCGTGCAGTCAATATTGAAGGCTGATATACCGTGAGCGAGGTACCTCGAACCCAATTCCCATTTTCTCTCTGATGAGCACACTTTTGAGTTTCAAGTTGCTGGTGTTCTGGGTATTGATGGTCACTAACTATCGGGTAATCCGTCTGTATGTTGCTCGTCATAACTCGTATACGAAAAATGTGCTCTAAACAGACTGCCCGAATGAATTGTCGGTCCCGGTTGTTATAGTAGGATAACATTCGTGAAGCTTAGCTGGAGGCCTTTGGGCGGCTTAAAAACATCCAACGATAAGACTACATAGCCACAACGTTGTCTTGCCAGTTCCCAACACGCACTTGGCCAGCGTGGGGACGGATGACCTTACCCTCTCTTGAGAGGAGACCCGAGCCCAGCAGTGGGACGTTATGTGTTGTTGTTGATGAAACAGACTGCTCTGTAAGTTGCAACTTTCAACAGATTAAAAAGAAGTTAGGCTCTTTTCTTACTTCTGCAACTGGTACTTACTACAGCACATGTTTCCCTCCCACTATGATCCCGGGTCCTTAAGGCAGGTGTGAAAATATATCTCTCGATAGAACGTATTGGTGATCGCCTCTCTGCGATTCTACTTATGCTTTCCATCATTCAGAGTCATTATGGCAGGCTTTAAAAAAAAAGGAAAAAAATCTTTTCAACGGTTTGTTTAACCACTTTCATCATTGTTTCTTTACTCACTATTTCAGCTATTAAAAAGACGTGTAGTTCAGTTCAGATAAGAAAGAAATAAAAGCAATTATGTTACTACGTGAGATTGAATTATTAAATATCAACCTATTAAGATTGTTATTACCAACAGAAACATTAGTTACTGTTGGTAATAATCTATACTTATCTATCTATCTATATATATACCTATAATAAAAATGTAACAGGTCCAAATCTGTACATTAAAGATATTTTTGGAGGGCTCTCTATAATCGATACTGAAGCCAAAACTGTAATTTTTTCATTTTTGTCTGTCTTTCTGTCTGTCTGTATCTTGGCCGCGCATCACGCTGAAACTACTGAATGGATTCAAATGAAACTTGGCATGATTTGAGTTAATATTATGAGGTAGGACATAGGATACTTTTTATCCCGAAATTCAGCACGGTTTCCTGGAGAGGGGGGATGAAAGTCAAAATATGTACTTAGTTGTAATTCAATAACACATAGTCCGATTTCATAAATTCTTTTTTTGCTAGAAAGAAAAAAATAAAAGTAACGGGAAAAGTTTTTTTTTTGTCCGCGACTGTACACTGCCTGTGGGAAGCTGAGACAGATATGAAAATATAGCGGTACGAAGTTCGCCATATTTACATCATAATCGGGTTAGTTGGTATCTCTGTTCTGGTAAAGTCTCAGGACACAGGACGGACTTAAAAATACGGGACTTCGCCCTCTTTGAGCTGATGCTGTCTAGTCCCTGTCACAGAATTACGGCTCTTTCCCTTTTACAGAATGGAACCCACGAACTTAAACTTAATAGTGAGGATCACTAAACAATAGATCAAAAGGTCGGTCTTGTGTAGTTACACTATTTTATTGTTTTTTTATGTATTTTCTTTGTATACACAACAAGAAAAAAATTAAAACAAATTTTATATATAACTATGAGAAAATTTAAATAGCCTGTGTGTGTAACCATCATTACGAATCTATTGACACCTCATTCATTGAAATCGGTACAATAGTTGAGGTGCTACGGTGAACATATATCTACTTATAGATTGACAAAATTAACCTTCCTTTTAGCTTTGCCAGAGTCGGATAAAAACATACTTTACGACAAGCTGTAACTAGTAATTTAGTATAATATTTTACTCCATCTTGAAATGAAATCTTTTAACAGCACATACCATCTAACTACCATAAAATTTATTCTGAAAATCCTGTTTCGGAACCAGAATACTTATGTATATGCTCTAAGGTTTTGTGTGATTTATTGTTATATAAATTGCCTGAGCAAGATTCGCTACACAATTTTTTTCTTCTGTTTTTATAGGTATGAGGGTATTTATTTTCACATCAATCACTGTTGGTCATTTGCGGCTATACGCTCCATTTCTTACGAGTAAGCTATTAAGGATAAGGTCCTTTGACGGACAATTTAGTCAGGTAGCAAAATCAGATTCCCAAATCTTCTTTATCAGATTCTTTAGAAATTGACAAAAAGGCGTGCTAACCTTGTTTGTGATTGTTATAATTGGACTTCGTGCAGTTATACACAGGATATAATTATCTCTCATTCAGTCAGTCACACACAGTTAATATTTTTAAATACATTTTATTGATAATAAAACCAAACAATCCAACGAAGTAGATAGATACTTAACACACACGCAAGTGGCTCTAGCTACACATTTTAATAACTCAAATTAATAAAAATCAAATGTAAGAATTCGTAAAATAAATTATATATAATGTATTACTCCTATGTACTATAAAACGAATAGTAGCTAGGTACCTAGACTAACGTATATACAACAACACTTTATTCAATTCAATGGCAATTTGTATAGAACGCTATAAATCATATTACACAATTTATATGGTAAATAAACTTTACATTAATTGTACAAGACGGGCAGGTGAACAAGAACCTGCGCTTGCGCCGACGCCTATGTCATTGTTCCAAATCACACGAGCGACGAGCAAGTTGGCAACAGTGTGCGGTCCACGGGACGAGCAGTAGGGCGAGTGAGGCAGGTGAGCGAGGCGGGCGGGGTGGGGTACGCCGCCCGCAGCCCGCGCGATTCACCGCCCGGCGCTGTTGTCGTAGCGCACGAGTGACACGACAAATCCCAACACAGAACACTACACCGGCACTCCACCCTCCCTGCTTAACACTTACTACACATTCATCACAGTTTCTGTACCATGTCAAACTTGGACTTGAGGTCCATAGGCACTTTCTTGGGGTCAACCTTCTTCTTCGCAGCTAGATGCGCGCGCATCTCGGCCGCTGTCATCTGCAAGTTCAGCCGAGGCGGCTCCGCGGGTGGCGGACTATCGCGTGCCGTGTCTGCAGCGGGCGTCGCTGTACGCTCAGGGACAGGCGTAGGTGCTTCCAAGTCGGGCACCACTTCGCCAGGCGCCGGCGCAACTACTAGGAGCTCGGCGTCGTCTCCGCGCTCCTTAATGCGTGCCACAACCTGCTTGTGACTCTCTCCGGCGATACTGTGTCCGTTCACCTCCAGGATACGATCTCCTCGCTTTAATCCCGCGAGTTCAGCTGGCGAACCTTCGTCGACTTTTCCAATGTACTGTCCCGGCTTGCCTTTTTCAGCATGTAGGTTAAAGCCATAGCCGTCGAAGTCGGGTGTTTTCCGCACGTGGCAGAGTCGCGGCGCGACGGCCGCCGACCCGTTCGCGGACATGTTTGGTTCTACGAGTGACGCGCGCTTCGCGTCGCGTGCGACCAAAGACTGGCGGCCGCCCGCACATCCGACCCCGCGCTGCCTCCGCAAAGCCTCTCCCCCGCACTCCTCACACCTGCGAAGGCTCGGTTCAGGTGTGACGGTGGGGAGTGGAGGGACATACCGCGTCGACCACTAGTATACATTGGAACGGCGCTGAGGCGCGAAGTATCGTCGCGAGTGACTTAATAAGTTTGCATATCAGGCGTTACAGTGTTCCTGAGAGCTGTGATCAGGGTGAGTACAGTGCAAAGGTGGAGTGTTTTGCGGGTGAAGGAAGTGGTAGGGCGGATTTGTTAGCCTCCGGGAGCGACACGTCACAGCCGGCGCCCGCGCACGCCGTTAGGGATCGAGGCCGCGCCGCTTTCCCGCAGACTTGATGTGTGTGTCATTCGCCGCTACTCACATACCAGCTGCTTTTACGTGACCCATCATTTCCCTTCTATCGTTTATCATTCTCTATAAGTTGTGAGTTAAATGTTCTAATTAGAATCAATTAAAATGGAAGCTTAGGCTTGTTAGTAAGTCTGTAGGACTGTGGGTCACTACGGCAGTGGCCTCGTTAATTTTTAATGGTAGATACCACAACAAAGGCTCCGTATGAAAGTTATTTAGAAGAGGGAAACAGTGTGAACAGTTGTCTTTGGTCAGTGCGTGTAGTGGCTAATAGATGGCGTACGGTTCGCGGAGCATCTGTCGGGTCGTTGATCCGGGGTCGGGCCACCGTAGCACGTATTCGGAGCCTTTACTGATAACAACAGTGGCTGAAGACGTGCTTACTTGCAACTTGAATGGATATCTTGATGACTAGAAGGTACGGAAATCATAAAACGGCTTTACATGGTGATGCAACAGTTAGCTACTGCAGCATATTTGGAGTTCCGGTGTTAGGGCGTATCCTTACTAAATAACTCACAATCACCGTACGGGAATGTGACGTGTCCAGTTGGATTTGAACGGGGGATTTGTATTTATCGAGGACTGCCGAGGTATTTGTGAAAAATAGCTAATAATAACATTAGACATTCATATGATAATTTCGGTCAAGATATTCGTTGCTTTCTTTTCACATTGTTTTAAATAGAGAGCATTAGATGATAGAAATGAATAAAACATCAACAAGCTCAACGTTCACGAACTTCTTGAAAAAAAGAAATTGAGAGTGCTTTAAAATCATACATACTTATTTTCATTTTTTTTAACTATCGCGTTATAACAATTAAAAAATATATAAAAAGCTAAAGGTTATTGTGCCAAAGATAAATATGGACATTCTGCAAATTTCTTAGGATTTACTCTAATTCATTACAGTTTTCGCCTATGGTCAATTCGCGTATCCTGTGCAAAATAGTAGCAGTCCAATTACAGTTTCTAAATACATACTATCTTATTATCCACTTTTACCTTTGTGTCAAATAAGTTGTTCAGCTTAGATTTTTGTTTGTTATAAAATTATATTAAAAAATGCATTGCTTTTGTTGTGTTAACGATTGCCATTTTGTAAGTAGCTAAAAATTAACTATCTGATTAACATACTTTATGATTTTACTTAATATCTTAATAATGAATTCTGTCAGTGAAAGTTATTAATTAAGGCATGTGTTATGTTACGTTGATATTTTTCTTTATTTTAGTGTAGATTTGTAAATATTATTTAATAAACAAGGCTTTGCGTGGGTTTTACTTTATAATTATTGTATAGCAACTTCTCAGTTCTATTATGATATGTGATATTATGATATATATAACAATTTACTTATCAGATTTTAAATGAGACATGAAGAATTCCATACTTTTTACAATTTAAACACCAGTTTGTTGTGACATCGTTACAAGTTGTAATGTTTCAAAACAAAGTCTGAAATCTATCTATTTTGAATTTGAATTTAACTTATAATTCTACGTCTAGAAGTCTACACAATGACAATTCAAGGTATGGTTATCAAAATATCACCAGCAGGCTATTTAAAGTATAATCTAATCTTATAGTAGACATTATAAACATATGATTGTCCAACATATCAGACTATTTCGGAGGCTGCATTTATCTCTATTTTCTACCAGGTTGCAGTGTTACTTATGCACTCTGTAAGTACTAAACAATTCGGTATTCATTTTATATGCCATAAAACCGAAAATTTCCATTCTACGAAAATTAATAAATACATAATCAAAGGCCTTCAATTTATAAAATTTTTGATTACAGTTCACGAATTCTAGTAATTTAATCTTAATAGTCTTATCCATATAAACATCACCGTTTAGTATCTAACTACATGCGCAAGCGCAGCGGTTAACGATAAGTAATTTTAAATTGATTTCTATCTATTTTACAAAATAATATGTAAATTTAACATAATATTATCTTCAATCTTATCTAATTATTAAACCTATTATCATTGCACTTTCTAATAATTTAAATATCTTTTTAGAAAATGTGTCATTACTGATTAAGGCTCTGTTTAATATTTCTGTTTACAAAATCAAATTCAAGGATAAAATAATAATTTTAAATCCCTTATGCTCTCAGTGCGAGAGCTTTCAACGTTTATGAGACGGCTTGATCGGTACTTCACTGAAGATTGGTGGAATTTTATTTTTGCATTTTACTGAGTACGGTTGCTATAGGAACCTTAATTTCAGGTAACTCAAAGCCAGTCAAGATACATGTGTGTCTTGAGTTCATTGCTCCATCTTCTAAAAAATATATATTTATTAATTATTTATTTATTTCTTTCTCAAACGTTATTTTCGATTGTAAATAACGTGACCTGATTTCAAATGTTCCTGTACTATAGGTTATATAAGAATATGCAATCGTTATAAGAAATACACCTTTGTGAGAGATTTATATCTGAACTAGAAAGATTCTGTCAGATTATCAGGCTTCCTACATACTTCTAGTCGCAGGATATTGTGAAACTATGTGAGCTATAAGTAAATCGCCAGCTATATATTATTTTTCAGTTTTCAAAGCGTTGTCTTATAAAAATCCATCTAAAAAAGAACAGTTGTTGTTTAGTTCAAAGACTGACGTCATAAAGACCTATTTCTTAGCGTTCCATGGATTCACCGTGCGGGTGCCGGGTCCATCGCGTGATAGATGGGGGCAACACATGCGACTTCGACAGTGCCTGGGAATTGCGACCCAGGTTTAGGTTTAAGGAGCACTCCTTACGACGCGTCAACGCTCACCTCCACTGTCCGCCGTGTTACCCCCTCTACCTAACCACATTTGAAATGAGCCTAGCAATGCCGCTTTGGATATTCGTTCAAGAAAGGAGCTTACTGAAGCTCTTGGCAATCCAATGTCTTTAAGCAGGTTATAGAGGGATTTAGCTGGTATACCCCTCGCACCCACTTCCACGACAACATAATGCAATATATTCTTGCAATTTGACACAAAAAATCATCGAAAGGAATAACATGGACCTACCCGACACGATTACAGTTGCAGTATTTATTTGTACAGCTATTTAAAGCGAAGTGTGATGCAGTTTTTTTTAAAACCTTGTTTATTTATGTTCACAGAATAGATTAATATTTTTAGACATACATTTTAAGACACAGGCCACATTTTTTAAAATCATTCATATACTTTTAACGATTCTTACGAACGAACTCATCATTATTTATATGGTAAGTTTTCTTTAAATCAATTGATTGTTTTAGAATCTGTTTGTAGTTCTAAAGAATTATATACTAATATGTCCTTATTTCATTCAATACGAACGAGCAGTTCTTGTATATATATATATATACTGAATCTTGGAAACGACTTCAACGATTTCAAATTTAGTTTGCAGGTGGTATCGGGGGCAATAAATCGATATAGCCAGAATTCATTTTTAGAAAATTTACCAAAAAAATACCGGTCATACAGGTACTTTATTAACCGACTTTAAAAAAGGAGGAGGTTATCAATTCGACTGTATTTTTTTATGTTTGTCACCTCATAAATTTCGACTGGGTGTACCGATTTTGATGATTCTTTTTTTGTTTGAAAGCTGGTGCTTCCCGTGTGGTCCCATTTTAATTCGGTCCAGATTGAAGTCGGTTTTTTTTTGGTAAAATTTGGGATTATTTTAACTTTAAGATTGACCTAATGTCAAATCCAAAGTATAGAACACCATAAATTCAATAATTAAGTGGTAAACTTTTTTCTGTTTTGACTACTGATTACTGACTTGGTCACTACGAGATCTAAAAACATTTCGATATCCATTCTATATATAAAAATAACATAATAATAAGAATGTATTCACACATCTCTCTTTCTTAAATATTTATTATTACTTCTTAGTTCATGTTTCTAACTTTGAAAATCCTTCCAAACAATCGTTCATCTCTTATTTAACCTCCATAGGGGTGAAATTCCCAAAAACATTTTTTTTGCGGAGCTTAGAAAACACTAGTTGCCAAAATTCCAAGTTTGCCCCAGTTTAACCTTTACGTCAATGAATCAGGCAGTCAGGGCAAGTAATTTTATATGTATATATGATAAAGTAATGGTTGAATAACGACTTACTTCATACAATTTTATACTATACTATTAACGATAATCAATTTTAAATTATTAATAAATTTTGAACTTTAGCCTTTTAATTTTTAGTCGAAAGTTGACGAACATCTTAAAGAATTCCACTCACTTACACCAAACGAGATGTAAAAGGCTGTATCGTGGTACTATAGCACCATACAACAGCCTCCAGCGGCCTTGACCGTACGCCTGTGCACGCGCAGTGCGTGGGCGAGAGCCATTCTTGTAGTCACACGCAAACATTCCAACATACATACGTAGTGAAGCCAATCTTTGAACAAATTATTTAAAATTTAAAATATATTTGGGCACCTGTATCATCGTATATTTGATCAAACATTGGCTGATAAAGAGCTCATCGTTTTTAACTGAGAGTTGGGTTTTTCCGATCCCAAAATCCCAACATTAATAATAATTGAAATCTTATCTATCCTAATCTGTAGTTACTTTAAAGGTAAAGAGTTTTCTTTTCTTTTTTATTTTGTATGGCCTTTTCGTGGGCATCTGACCATCTAAAGTTTAAAGACTCAAAACACTTGTGAATCTTAATTTGAGGTGTCCAGAGCCACTGATAGTCACTTACCATCAGATAAATCATAGACACATTTCCTCCTAATGCTATAAAAATAAATAATTGTATATTAATAACAAGAATTTTTCTAAAAAGCTATAACCCAAAAAAAAAATAAGTAAAAACTTTTGATAAAATTAATTTTGCCTGTCTCACTCAAGTCATTATTACGAATCTATTGACACCTCATTCATTAAAATTGATTCAGTAGTTTGGACGCTGGAACATATGTAAATACATACATAAACTGCATTTTGACTTTATTCCCTTCTTAAATAAAGCCTTATTTTCTGCTCGATAGTATTAGTTCTTGAAGGACCTATTCCTTGAATAGATGAGTAGGATTCATTTGTTTGTGATATCATGTTTTGGCACCCACCTCTAAGTACTCGTATATTTAAATAGTAATGAATCATAACTGCACTTAACAATTCAAGGAATAATCATAAATTCATCATCATCATCATCACCAGCTGTTAACAGTCCGCTGCTAGACATAGACATCTTCGGAGAAAGGAGATTTTGGCCTTCCATATCACACTTTTTTCCGTGGGAGAGCCACGCTTCGGCATGAATGGGCCGGCTCGACCGGAGTGATACCACTGCCTCACAGAAAACCGGTGTGAAATAGTGCTTGCACTGTGTTTCACCGAGTGAGTGAGGATACCGGAGGCCCATACCTCAACCCCATTCCCCAAAGGCCGGCAACGTACTTGTGATGCCTCTGGTGTAGCGGGTGTCAATGGTCGGCGGTAATCGCTTACCATCAGGCGATTCGTCTGCTCGTTTGCCCCTTTATTCCATAAAAAAAGAAGTAAATCTTAAACAGATATTTTTACACTTCGTACTTTACAACTAGAAGGTGTCGGCAAGTATAATATAAGTCTCACTCTGGGAAGAAGTTCCGAAACAAACCATAGACAACACAAACGTACTTATACTATCATCATTTCAATCATAACCCAATCCCCCTATCCCTACCTCCCCCCCATCCCCAAAAGGCCGGCAACGCACTTGTGACGCTTCTGGTGTCGATGGGCGGCGGTAATCATTAACCATCAGGCGATACGTCTGTTCGATTGCCCGTGGACACAAAGAACACCCAAACTTAGAACGACAATTTCTGGATCACAGAAAGTGTTGTCCCATGTGGGATTTGGACCCACAACACTTGCCGCAGTAGAAAGCGGCGTGGCGACCGCTTAAACCACTAGGCCAACCGTGCAATCAAAAAAAGTTAGTTATATAGTTTTAATTTAACGTTATTAAATTTAAAAAAAAACTTAAATTGCAGTCAAATATGTGATAACGCAATCTAAACGCCATTTCCACATCCAGTACCAACACTAACACTTTTACTTATTCAAGGCCAACTTAAATATGAGTTTTGTTTAATCAACGCGTCCTCAATTATCATTAAATTAGATTCGGTCAGTAATTATACATTTATTGCTAAACTCGACAGGACAATACAACTCTATGAAGAAGGAAAATTGACACAATTGAGTTCGAAAGTAGTCGAGCATCCCCCGAAATATGTGTCATAAATGTTCTAGAAATTGTCTATACTCTTTGCGCTGTAGCGTGGTGCGGCATTTATTTGTAGACTAGAACATTCTGGTTGGTTTAATTTAATTTACTACAGTTCTCAAATCAAATAAAAAAAGTAGATAACGCACCGCCTTATTCTTGTTGAAGCAGAAAAAATGCTCTGAGTTCCAAGTAAACACACGCGTTACGCACTAACTATGCTATAAACTACGCTATTTTTCGTCAGTATCGTACAAGTATCGACAATTATCTACCTTTTTTCATTTGACCTGAGCTACAGTTATAATGATTTTTAATATATTGCGAATGTGGTACAGCTGAAATACTAAGTCATAATTTGTAAAATCGTGGCAATTTTCAAGAGTGAAACAAAATGTTACTGAAACTGTCACGCACCATGCTACAGCGCAACGAGTATTTTAATGACTAACATAAGAAATGTGTTTAGTCTATTGTGTTTTCATTATCCTAATTTTGTACAAGCTAACCTGATGTTTTTGTACCAAGGTATCCAAACAAACATCAATCGTTTTTGTATTCCTTTAAATTTATAAAAGTCTCCTTCTAGCGGTAAAACTTTAATAAACTTCTAAGTATAGCCAACAAGCTCTAATACCCGTGTTCATTTAATAAATACCCGCAGAAATATAACCTCGACGATTGATCAACGTGCGCAGACTCAATTATACTTTATAGCAATTGATTAATAAAACGTCATAGCAACTCATTCAGAGATTCATTGATTCGCCAGGATGATGAAATAAGTAATCACATTGGAATGTTCAAACAAAAAATATGTACATTTATATGTGAAATATAGTATAGTGTTGTACGTAGGTACATATACCCGAATATGTGTGTGTGTAAATGACTCACTCAAGCAAGAACGTCGTCTATTTTTAAATGTTTCGAATGTTTGCTTTTAATTATAAAAGTATGTCGCAGAAAGGATACATTTTGTGTGTACAGCAGTATTACATACAGATAACGGTCATTAATCGTAATATAATTTACATTTAGTCATTGTACCAATGCAATGCAGACACACATAAAAACTATTTTTTATTAAATTAATTCTGGGTCACATTACACATTGGTATTTAGAATCAAAGTAAATGTAACTTGTAATAAGACTTGTAGAACGCTTAAATAAACCAATATGGCTGCGCAATTTTTCCAATT
Organism: Diaphora mendica; assembly: GCA_949125395.1. Taxonomy (NCBI): domain Eukaryota; kingdom Metazoa; phylum Arthropoda; class Insecta; order Lepidoptera; family Erebidae; genus Diaphora; species Diaphora mendica. The sequence goes on from OX421335.1 coordinate 1,946,688, forward strand.
TGTTTCATAGTGATAGGTATTTTAAACTATCACATATCAATTATTCCTGTGGACGGATTGAGAATAAAAAGTGTTACCATTATTTATATTGTGGGTAGCGTTAAGGGAGAAAAATCAGCAGGACTTCAAAAAGATGGAAAAATTGATACAAACCCCATATCAACTCGTCTAGTCAGCGTGGTACATTAGTCCAAAATCTCCTTTCCAAGGAGAGTTCTGTGCCCAGCAGTGGTCTATTAAAAGCTGATTATCAAATCTCCAATTAAAATGCAACTTTGCACCTAAATTTCAAATTATTGCTAAATGAAGAGCAGTATCTTTTTTATTTATTTGCATACGATATATGCATCGTCGGATTTAATGCCTAAGGCATTCTCCTCTCAACCGATTAGGCAATGCAGAGAACAGAGAGGCTTTGTATGTAGAATCGTGATTTGCCAATTTACACAACTTCTATATTGACGCATTAAGAATGCATACTACTATAGCGTTTTTTTAAGGTGTAACGTATAATGGAACGCATTGTAAATGTCAAATCCCTACACTGTCAAGTTGGCCCTTTTTTTTTTAAAAAGACCACTCCCGCATTGGAAATAATATCCTGTGTCGCGGGGACTTTGATGAAACGGACACAATTAACACCCAGACTCAGAACAACATTTAGTGGATCACACAAAGTGTTGTCCCGTGTAGGATTTGAACCCACAACACTTGACGAATTGGCAAGCGGTGTGGCGACCACCTAAACCACTAGGCCAACTGTGCAGTCTAAGTTTGGGCCTTTCTTTCTGATGGAGTGTCCGTGCAACAATTAATAAGGCAAAATCATTTATATCCGATGGAGCCATTGAATTAAAGGAAGAAGAACTATTAATAAAACAAGGGCATTATAAAAAGTGGTTTATTTTATTACCCGACTTCCAAAAGGGGCAAACGAGCAAACGTATCGCCTGATGGTAAGCGATTACCGCCGCCCATGGACACCCGCAACACCAGAGGCATCACAAGTGCGTTGCCGGCCTTTAGGGGATGGGGGAGGGGGCATGGGACCTCCGGTATCCTCACTCACTCGGTGATACACAGCGCAAGCACTATTTCACACCGGTTTTCTGTGAGGCCGTGGTATCACTCCAGTCGAGCGCCCGATTAGGTGTGGGTAGGTGTCGTAAGAGCCGGATAATGGAACAAACTGCGCAGGACGCACTGCAAAGAGAGTTTTCCTTTGGGGCCAATGTGGTATGGTAGGTAGTTCCAATCCAACAATGAGTTGTTAAATGTTGTTGATCGGGATGTTGTACTTACACAAAAAAGATGTAACTACGTTAACTTCAAAAGGCCAACTCAGACCTTTAGTGTACTAGCATGGTGTTCTTTGTTAACCATTTCATGGTCGTTTGTAAAATGACCCGCAACACAGGATATATTCCCAATGCGGTAGTTATCTTAAAAAAAAACAGATAAAGAACTAAAGAACTTAATAACTATAAATTCTCAAAATTAAAAAATACCCCCGACATAATAACATGAGTTCCCTTTAAAAAGTAAAAAACACGTTATAGTTATGCGCTTTCATTTGAGACCCCACTCGATGATATTTTTGCAGGCACTCAGTTATTCTTCCCCACTTTCACCCCCATAACTTTTAAACGACTAAACCGATTTTCATGAAACATGTCTAAGAACACTCGCACGTAACTTACCTTTCATACAAAAAAAACTAAATTGAATTCGCTTCATCCGTTCGCGAGCTACGGTGCCACAGACAGACACGTCAAACTTATAACACCCCTCTTTTTGGTCGGGGGTTAAAAAAGACACGTTGTGGTTTATTTTGGCATTTCTTCCCGAATTGAGTCTTAGGCAATGCCAGCGCCTTCTAGCTGTAAAGTCCGACGTGTGAAAATATCTGTAAAAGATTTACCTACTTACAAAAATAAACATTATTTAACATGTAAATTTATTACTCTTGGTACATATGTGGGTACTCCGAATAAAAAAGGTGATAAAAAATTGGAGCGGATCTTGCACTGTTTTAATTACTAATTAAATAATTATATAGGTGACTAAATTAGTTTATTTTTAATTAACTGTACATATTTTCTTTATTACCCGTCTTCAGCGCAATGAAGTGTCAATAGTTAATAATAAGCCGGGTGTATAATAGGCGGTCCACACTACAACGATATTCGTTTGTGCAGTTTTATCGATAGTGTGGACGGAAATTGGCTCAGATGAGAAATATCTAAATCGCTACGATATATCGATTTGGAAATCATTTCTACAAAATTTTTCTTGCTCACGATATTATTAACTTTAATATTTTCATCATCAACACCCCTTATTATATTGTATATATAGTACTCGCCTTAGCAAGGATTTTACTCATTTAAAATGCTTGCATCATTTGCCCCCAGCCCCAGAATGTCAAAATCAAAGACGAGTAGGTATCTAACTTTATTTCATAAAATTATTTTGGATCGTTTTTTGCGTTTTTGGAAGACGGTCCCCATTTCATCTTATCCACATTTTTTATATTTTTAACATTAATTTCATCACGACTAAGACTTAAAGACTTGTGAAGAAGACTTTATACACTTGACATTGGCAGAAATAGCTGATCCGAGAGATCCGACTTGTTGCCATTTCATCAAAAGAAGAAGAATAATAAAATTATTTAAAAATTGATTGAAATCGTCTCTTGCGTAATAACTCTAAAGTCATAGATCAACATACGTATTAGCATCAATTTATTTTACCAAATAGTTAGCATAATAATTATACCTAGAAATCTATGCCTGAGTCGATCTACAACCGCCTGTTACTAAGGAGTTAAACCTTCTAACCTCTAGGAGAAAGGATAGCAGTTTCCCTGCGCTGAGTGTTGTAGGTTCGACCTCCACATGGGACAACACTTTGTGTGATCCACAAATTGTTGTTCTCAGTCTGGGTGTTCTTTGTGACAGTTGCATGTTTACAAAATCCCCGCGATATAGGATATATTCCAAGTGCGGGAGTTGTCTTTCTAAAAAATCAGCCAAGTGCGAGTCGGACTTGCGCAGGAAAGGTTCTGTACCATCTATACTAATATTATAAACGCGAAATTTTGTAAGTATGGATGGATGGATGTTTGTTACTCTTTCACCCAGAAACTACGGAACGGATTTAGATGAAACTTTACAGTAATATAGCTTATACATCAGAATAACACATAGGCTACTATTTGCCGCGACAAACGACATACACGCAGACGGAGCCGCGGAAAACCACTAGTTAGCTATACATTTCAAACTCGTCTACCTATTGCCGTTATCAATATCAAGCAAAAACGAACAAAAAAATCACGTTTGTTGTATAGGAATCCCCTTAAATATATTTATTTCATTTTGCGTTTTTAGTACTCCTTACTAGTTTTTAGGTCCGTACCTATTCACTTTGATTAGTGCGAGTGCAGGTGTGAAGTGCAGGCGATCAACGATTGGTAGAAAATATGGGCAATAGGCAAAGTGAATACAGGCCTTTATAGCGACAACAGAAATACATCGTCTGTGAAATTTTCAACTGCCTAGTCTAACTATCACGGTTCATGAGATACAGCCTAGTGACAGACTGACAGACAAAAGGACTAACAGTGGAGTCTTAGTAATAGGGTCCCGTTGTACCCTTTGGGTAATGAACCCTAAAAACAATGTTTAACAAACTCTTGATATTATTTTAATTATCAAAATATTGGTGTGTTGAATATCCCTGCTGTGTATTCGATGAACATAGTCGGGAGTGTAAGGTTGAATGGATGGAATTTGTGTACGTACAGTAAGCATCTAATTACGATTCAAGGCAACTCAGTGGTCTACCTCGTCGACAACTATTCGCTTCCACATTCCTTTATTGACTGTGTAATATAAAACTAGTTTATTAAACTCATATTATAGTATTAAATGATTTTGTGACTTTAAACGATCGATAAAAACGACTCGAGCTTCATTGTTATGGGAACATTATTGATAAACTTCTAATTCAGTCTTTTTTTTATGTGTGGGCCTGCCAAGCTGACTCTACTCTGCCTGATGGAAAGCATAAGCAGAATCCAAAAATGGTGGTCTACATACTCATTGCGAATGCAGACGATGCAACTATGCAGCATGGTGACCCACACTATAGCGGCCTAGTGATACTTCTGCGTCAATGGGCCTCAGGTCTCGCACTCACCAACGAAACACGACAGCACGAACGCTGTCATTTTACGTTGATCTTCTGTGAGAGGGTAGTACCGCCCCGGTCTAGCCGACCCGTTGATGCTGAAATCAGCGTGGCACTACTACCTCTAATGTTTTGTACCTTCATATACACTAAATACCCATTCTGTATGAAACTGAAATGTTTGTGGACACTTAGTAGATATTTTTTCAATAATAAACTCTTTCTCTTTCATAAAAGACAACTCCCGCGTTAAGAATATACGTCGTGTGTAGCAGGGGACTTTAAAACATACATGAAACGATTACAAAGAACACCTAGACTCAGAACAACAATTTGTGAATCACACAAAGTGTTGTCCCATGTGGGATTTGAACTCACAACACTTGGCGCATTAGAAAGCGGTGTGGTGACCGCTTAAACCACTAGGCCAATCGTGTAGTCATTACATTATATTATATTGAACTCTGTAATATACATTTTATTACATAGATCAAGCTATATTTGAAGGATTCTAGGTAAGTCCGCCATGGTATATTTTTTTGTGCATGAACTATTAAAATAAAAATATTCGTTAGGATATTTGCTATTTCTTTGTAAGTTACTTTTTCATGGCCTATTCCTACATAGTTAATAATGTATGACTGTATGTTGTATAATTTCACAACTATGCAAAGTACTATAGACACATTAATTATTTTGTTTTGAATAAATTACTTATGGCATTGATGTTGATTGATATATTAGAGCGCAAAACTTTCTATATACATTTAAATAAATACTGTAAACACTAGCATATTATATTCGGAATGTTTATAAAAGAAACATGTAATGTACTCGTTATGATTTATTTTTTTAAATGCCTTCATCATGGCTATACACACGCACGCGTCTTAATCTTCTTTTCCCGCCTTTTCACCGAGAAGCCATAGACTCCTCTATAGTCTCTGCGCGTCAAACGTGCCTGAGACAGGTATGGGTATGGTTCTTGGTTGTATATGGCAATTATCCACGAACCTAAATACACTACAAAGTAAATAAAGCCACAACTTTAAAAACACAAAGCAGTCGTGAGGACTGCCGACAGAAATGAAAACTTAACACTACGTATAAAGTTATAAACAGTTGTTTTTTTTTTAAGTTCAATTAATTAATTAAAACTGATATCTATCGGCACCCTGAACAACAATAGTGTTAGCTTTAACACGTGACGTGTTACACTTGTCGATTACAACTAACATCAGTTGACTCTCTATCCAAATCTTCCTGTAGAAGTTTTCACTTAAAAAAAACAAAAAATTACAAAAGGTAAAACATGGTTTTAAAAAAAATGTAAAGTATGCATTGATATAGATTGCATCCTGGATTAGCACATAGCACACAGAAATGAAGCTCACACGCCCATCACTGTTACTCCTGGACAGCAGGATCAACAGCAGTGACCCACGAACACACCGAGTTATGACACTCGGGAAGTCCCAGGAAAAATTAAACTGTCTTGGAACCCGCAACTAAATTAATCAGAAGAAAACTGGAGTAGTTGGAAATGTAAGAAGTTCACTTCCCTCCTTAGCAAAGCGCGAGACAAAATGAAATGAAAATAGGCAGATACCTACCTTTTTCAAATCGGAATTGCCACCAACATGTTAAAGTAATTAGGACAAATGGCTATATGACGAGCACTATCATTTTGTACTGTGTCTGGGTCACGACTTCACAGTCTTTGAAATTCTACATACAATTTCAAAGACTACAGTCTTTGAAATTGTATGTAGAAGAATGTATGTAGAATCCTACCTACCAAACCTATCTCTTGAATCACTCCATTTATTGGTGAAAACTGCATTAAAATCCGTTGAGTAGTTCATAACATCTAAGCTAACAGAAAGCGGCAGCGACTTCATTACAAGCTTTTTATTAACTTGCAATGTATGCAGGTTTGGGTAGAATCTTGCAACTCAATTTTGAAACAGATATCTTAAACCGATTTTGCTGAAATTTTGCAAGCATATGTACACAGCTTGACAATACAATATTATAATGACATGGAGCTGATCTGATGCTGGAGCTGGGAGGTGGCCATAGGAATTTTGTAAAGAAACGTCGCAACGTCATCGAGTTTTGACTCGTTTGATTCGTCTCGAAGCATTTCAGTAAAAACTTGTTTTTGAAAAGGTTTTTAATTTAACTTATTTGTTTTATACTATGTAAAGATAGGTTTGGAATTTTAGGTCTGTCGTCCTTGTGGAATAAAAAGAGCACTGCACTTATTATCAACCTAGATATTATGTACTAGATGTTGCCCGCGGCTGCGCCTGCGTTTATGTCGGTTATCGCGGCAAATAGTAGCATATGTGTTATTCTGATGTATAAGCTATATTACTGTAAAGTTTCATCCAAATCCGTTCAATAGTTTTGCGTGAAAGAGTAACAAACATCCATCCATCCATCCATACTTACAAACTTTCGCGTTTATAATATTAGTAGGATTGTATGTGTACAGAACTATATTTATTGTCTGGTTACCATAGCACAGGCACTGAATAATTAGCGATCAACACATCTTTAATTTAAATAGTCACATTAGACTATTCTGTGTGTGTAGGTTGTGTCATGCTTTGTACTTATTATCTTTCTTTTTGTTTATTTCTTTAATTTAAACTACACCTTGTTATGATTTTCTCAGAATATGTAATTTGTTTGTTGTTGTATTTGTTTTAACTGTGGTCATCCTTTATTGTACTGTCATTGTTCATACTTTACTTTTATTCAATCACTTTTTTCTATAATTACTGTCTGCGTTTGGCAACATCGGTTAGTCGACTGGTCCCAGTTGAAAATCAGGGCTGAGCACTTTGTGTCAGCATTTACCTGAACTGGACACCTTTTTGGCCGCAGCTTCGAGACACATAATAAGTATAATTTTAACATGTATAAAAACTTTTTTTTTTGTCTGTATAATTTATTTATGTTACTTTCTCTTTTCTGTCTCTAGTGTTAAGTTTCTTGTTTATTCTAGTAATAGTTTTTTTATGTCTCGGCGTTGGGCCAAATAAACGATTATTCTATTCTGTTCTATTCTATTCTATTCTATTCTATTCTATTCTATTCTATTCTATTCTATTCTATTCTATTCTATTCTATTCTATTCTATTCTATTCTAATCTATTCTATTGTATTCTATCAAATGGCCGGGTCTGATATGAGGTTTTCATCTCCTATACTGAGGCACATTAAACGTCTCGACCTCAATTTTAAAGGATCCCAAAAGTGTCCAGTATTGCTAGAACCCAATACACCATCGTTTCATTCAAATATGATGAAGTTTAAAACAACATAATACAAGATCATCATCATCAGACTGATTCAGGATTGCTGGACATAGGCCTCTGGCAATTGTGTCGCGGCGGACTTAACAAACATACGTGTAACGAACACAAAGATCACCAAGACTCAGAACAACAATCAGTGACTCACACAAAGTGTTGTCCCGTGTAGAATTTGAACCCACAACACTTGGCGTAGTAGAAAGCGGCGTGGCGACCGCTTAAACCTCAACCAACCATGCAGTTAACATTGCCTAAATTTCAAGTCTGTGTATCCCCAACAGTTTCGGCTCTGCGTTGATAAATCATTGAGACAGAGCAACTAATATTATATATATAGATAGATAGATGCAAAAAGCATCTCAGGAGGTAATACTTCAAGTAGGTAGTCAAGCGTGAAGTCACACATACTGAGGTAATGTTACCCCACGTTATATTGTTATAGGTGTTGCCAATGTATCGCCTCGTTAAGTAACCGTAGGCCTAATGTAATGAGTGATTAAATGGCATTCCGACGGTGACGTCAGCGTATGCGCCATTAGCGCATAAAGTTACGATGCGCATGCGCACCGCTCCGGTTTTAATTGTTTTGACAAATAAAGTTATGGTTATGTGGGTAAGTTTAAAAAGGTATCCAACGATTTCAAACATAATTATTTCGTCCTTAAGTTTTTATGTTTATTGAGAGTGTTTTTTCTTTAAATTCAAATGTATGGAACTTTCAAGACTACCCTCTAAAATCCAAAAAAAATATGAAATCGGTCCATGAATTACGGCTTTCTGAGTAACAAATGTATGTAGAATGAAGAATTTACGTACAACATAATTGATATATTCTCCTTTTTAGGAGTTTGTTGAACACCTAGCTAGGCCTTGTTGTCAAGGTATAATACTAGGTACACCGCGAGGCGCAGCTAGTATGAATTAAAATAAACCTAAGCTACTCCTTATAACATCAGCCGTCTGCCAATGAATGTCCCGTCTAAGTCGGTCCAGACGCTAGTCGTAGCAAACATAAATTTAAAAACTCATATTTTGGTGTATGTATTTTGTAGGTACCGTATTAATTATACTTCCATATCCATAAGTGAAAAGCTCTTAATTTGAAATTACAAACAGACACGTCAATTTTATTTATTTGTATAGATTAACTTCTTCCCATCTGGTAAGTTCTTGAGAGAGCGGTCATGATCGCTATGCAGTAGGTTTGGGTGATGTGATGCGTTTCACGACGTTTCGTCACTGCTACCGGTTCGCGGTCAGCCTACTGCACTCGTTTACCAAACCGATTATAGATTAATGGTCATCCTCAGATGCGACACTATCATTGGCTCACCCCCACTCAGAGTGCATCAACTTATTTGTTCATTTGAGTCCCATCTGTTGTAAGTATCCATAATAATAATAATTTGAAACTATTTGCCCCCACTAAATTACAATTGACAGCGCTACTAAGGGTTACGGAAAACTTTAGTAATTCTATCAAAATGGAGTTTGGTGTAGACAAGTGTGCAGTCATGTATGTAAAGAAAGGTGTGATTGCGGAATCTGAAGGTATAGAGCTTTCAGATTCCACAAGACTCAGATCTCTGTCTGCAACCGAAACCTACAAGTATCTAGGTTTTTCACAGTCCTTAGGAATACCAGAATCTGATATGAAACAGTCGTTGCGGGAACGCTTCTTTGGCCGCCTGAAAAAAGTACTTAAAAGTCTTTTATCAGGCGGTAACAAGGTGCGAGCCTACAATGGTTGGGTCATGCCGGTTCTGATGTATTCCTTTGGTATACTTAGATGGACTCAGACCGAATTAGATGCCCTAGACAGAAGAGTCCGTACATTGCTGACTGCATTCCGAATGCATCACCCACGTTCATCTGTTATGAGGTTGTATATCCCGCGAAAGTGTGGGGGTCGTGGTCTATTAAATATCAAGACCCTACACAATCGCGAGATATACAATCTTAGAGAATATTTTCGTCATACTAATGTGGGAATGCATCGCAGTGTAGTTGCAGTGGATGCCGGACTCACTCCACTCGTTCTGGCGAAAGAGAATTGGCGCAAACCTGTAGTACTTGGTACTAATGAACGCAAGTAGGTATGGAAGGGCAAGGAACTTCATGGTCGGTTTTATCGGGCCCTAAATGGGCCTGATATAGACTTCAAAGCGTCTACGTCTTGGCTACGGTATGGCGATCTCTTTGGAGAAACCGAAGGTTTTGTTTGTGCTATTATGGACGAAGTCATCATGACGAATAACTATCGGAAATATATCCTGAAAGATGGCACGGTTGATATCTGTCGGGCATGTCACCGTCCTGGAGAATCTATCAGGCATATTATTTCTGGTTGTTCTCGTCTTGCTAACGGCGAGTACTTGCACAGGCACAACCAAGTAGCCAGGATCGTACATCAGCAACTTGCCCTTAAATACCATCTTGTGAACTCAGAGGTGCCATACTATAGGTATGTGCCCGACCCAGTTCTCGAGAATGGTCGTGCTACATTACATTGGGATCGATCTGTTATCACAGACAGGACTAATGTTGCCAATAAGCCTGATATTGTGTTGATAGATCGATTGAAGCGCCGCGCAATGATTGTCGACATCGCCGTTCCTCATGACGAGAATCTCGTAAAAGTTGAAAAAGAGAAACAAATAAAATATTTGGATTTATCTCACGAGATTGTGGAATGTTGATTCGGTGATCATTGTTCCGATAGTCATAGATATGACTATCGGAACAATGATCACCGAATCATATCTATGACTATCGGAACAATGATCACCGAATCAATCGGCTCTTGGCAATCGGCTCTTGGCAATTAATCCGTGAACAGATGTTCACGAATTAATTGCCAAGAGCCTCGACCAACACCTTAAGAGGCTCACGTTAGACTGCTGGATTAAGGGTCTGATGCAGAAGGCCTACTTGACACGGCTCGTATTGTGAGGAGGTTCTTGTCTTTGGAGCCCTAACTGCCGGTTTCTTGGTCCCTGTACCCGAAGTCGGTGGTCTACTATTTTTATTTTTTTAAATGTATTTGTTTTTTTATATGTATATTAAAAAATGTAAATAATATGTTATAGTAATATAATAATAATAAATATTTCGGACATCTAACACACAACGCCATCTAGTCCCAAACTGAGCAGAGCTTGTGTTATGGGTACTAGACAACTGATACAAATACATATATACTTTTTTTTTGTAAATACATACATAATATACATAGAAAACACCCAAACTCCGAAACAAATATTTGTAGATCATACAAACATTTGGTCCGACCCGGGAATCGAACCCGAGACCTCATGATCAGCAGTCGCACACGTCAACCGCGAGACCAACGAGGCAGTTAAAGTGTGTCAATAGTTACTTGTACAGATACTTGCGGTTTGTTTGTTTGGTAATAGGTTAGAAGATTTCAGTCTACTATTTAACACTGATCAAACGGGTTTGTATGGGTTTGTATCAAGTTTTCCTTTTTAACCGACTTCAAAAAAGGAGGAGGTTCTCAATTCGACCGTATATATGTTTTATGTGTGGGTGTGTGTGGATGTGGATAACTTCGTCGTATATGAACCGATTTTAATGATTATTTTTTTAATGGAAAGGAGATATCCCGACGGTGGTACCATTATAAGGACAAGGGACACTTAGATCTGATGATGGCATCCACGAGAAATCGAGTGGAACTTTGAAGTCGGTTTTTGTTTTTGTTAACATTTTACTTTTCTTTGCAGTGCCGTTGTCTTGAGTAGTTTCGTTCCCTTGGCCGGCTCTTACAACACGCCACGGTTTAAATAGGGGTAGTGATGCTTCGTATTCTTAATATATCAAAACATGGGCTTTCTGAATTAAAAGTAAATAACTTGACTACATAATAGAAAGTTTAAATGTTTAAAAAAATGTAACTACAAACGAAATATAAATTACGCAAAAATGCCGGTCAAAAATTTTACTCAATTCAATTCAATAGGTCTTTATTGTGGATCATAGATATACACATAATATACATGTTTTCATATATAGCACATTGCGATCAGCCATGTCCCGCCCAATAGGCATACAATAACTTCATTTAGGTCAAGTTACATGTTTAGTATATATATTACTAGCTGTTGCCCGCGGCATCACCCGCGTGTATGTCGGTTATCGCTACAAATAGTAGCCTATGTGTTATTCTGATGTATAAGCTATATTACTGTAAAGTTTCATCCAAATCCGTTCAGTAGTTTTTGCGTCAAAGAGTAACAAACATCCATCCACACAAATTTTCGCGCTTATAATATTAGTATACCTAGATATAGTGTGATTATTTACTCTTTCTAGCTCTTCAAATATTGTTCATAGTGTTAGGCACGCAACAGAGATAAAAGATAATGTTATCTCACTTCCATAAATCGATTTTAATCGATAGGTAAGGTACTTATAACCATTCAACAATAACAAGAATTTTTGCAACAAATCTTCATTAGATAGCCGCTAAACCGGAACTGACGGAATTATCGTCAGAGATTACGAGTTCGATTACAGTTTAATGTAAAATTAAATTAATTTGCATGTTTGTGTGTGTACTCCACATTTCTGAATACGGACTAACGTATGTTTATTTACGTATATAGGTATAATTAGTTCTACTGAATGAAGACTATTAAAAGTAATATTAAAACATTCTGAGTCACGTTATCTTGATAACAAAAGTCATTAACTTGATGACTGCCCATTGACGGGCACGTAAGTCTAGTGGTTAGTGACCATAACCGTAAACCCGGAGGTCGTCGATTCAATTCTTATCCTGAACCTGTGATGTGTGAATTAAGACACTAAGTGACATTTTTGAATGTTAAATTGAAGCTACAGTTAAAAATCATAGACAGATACAAACAGACGCCACAGATGTACTGTATTGTCAAGGTGAATTAGGTGAAAACACCAAAATCCATAGTGTGTAGATCCATAACTTCCAGTTTCCAAAATGCGTAGAGCCTTATGAGGAGAATACTGGCAAAGAAACTCATGACTACTTTTTTTAAAAGTCTACCTTTTTCTACAATCGCTATTCTATTCTCTTCTATCATTGCCAAATATTTTGTTTCGGCTACATGACTTAGCGTTGAGATGACGTCATCCCCATACTTTGTTATTTTTATAAAAACGTTTGCGTTTGTAGAATTTCAAATTGGCAGGGTAGGAAGACTCGTTCGGGACTAAACTTCATATCTATCATTGTTTAATAAACCTATAGTGTATTAGTTCTAGCGTTTGATAAGAAGTCCATTAAGTGTATCTTATCATAGCTATATCAAACACAATAAAGTCTAAATTACTAAAACGTTTTTGCACGTATTGTTTAGAAAGACTTTGACGCTCTCGACTGGTTGCAGCGGTGAGCAATCCGCATTGTCAACAGTCCCGAAGCCACTGAGTCCCTTGACCCTCTGCAGTTGCGTAGAGATATCGCCTCCATGGCAGTCCTCTATCGCTTTTATCATGGAGAGTGTTCTGAAGAGCTCTTTCAACTGGTCCCTCCCTCTCCCTTCCTATACAGGATAACACGTCTTGAAAGACACCGCTTCAGAGTGGTAGTTCACAATGAGGATGGTGTCCACCACTCTTGGATTCTGCTCATGCTTTCCATCAGGCAGGGCAGAGTCATTTTAGCAGCTGACACATAAAAAACGTTTTGGTCTAATGTACCGCGCTGGCTAGACAGGTTGTTAGAGGGTTTGTTTTCTTCTCTTTGTAGTACTGTATCCTGCGTAATTAACCCCCTTAGTCGGTTCTTATGCGACCCAATTAATAAATAGGGGTGGTGACACTCTGTGTTATTAATCACTTACCACACGAAATTGTCTCTTTTTAAGGTGAAACACAGCGCAAGCACTATTTCACACCGGTTTTCTGTGTTACCTCTTAACTTTCGACTGGGTGAACCGATTTTGATGATTCTTTTTTTATTTGAAAGCTGGTGCTTCCCATGTGGTCACATTTTAATTTGGTCCAGTCTTTAGAGTCGGTTCTGTTTTTGTTAAAATTTGTGATTATCAGAAATATTTTGGTATTTGCAGTATTAGAAACTATGATTTCATCGTTTTAAAATATTTAATGTAAAGTTTTAAACGTGTTTATATTGTGAGTCATATTTATCAATGATCGAAAACGTAAAAGATAACTAAAGTACAGTCGGCGATATAAATTGAGGATGTGTGACTCATCTACAACTAAATAAAAATTCAAGATTATTAAAACTATTTTTAGGGTTTATTGAGGATCCTGATGTCACTCTGCCTGCAAAGCCAGAGGTTCTGGGTTCAGTTGTCACTTACGACAAATGGTTGTGTAAAGCGCAGAATAATTTGTTCCGTTCCGTGCCTGAGAGTAATTTACGTATCAAAGATTAGAGTTAGACAGCCGTGTATAAGATGTGTGAAATTGTTATTTATTTAATTTTATGTTCATTATATTTAATTACCTCATAAATAAGTTTATTCTCACCACTGACCGGTTTATGACTTTTAAATTTAACTTTATGGGACTTACATTTTCGAAAATGTAAATATAATTCTTCTTTTCTAAAACTTTACTTTTTACGTATGTTTTCAGTGAAGCAAATATCGTTTGAATCCTACTAATATTAAAAATGCGAAACTTTGTAAGTATGGATGGATAGATGGATGGATAGATGTTTGTTACTCTTTCACGCAAAAACTACTGAACGGACATGGATTAAACTTTACAGTAATATAGCTTATATATCAGAATAACACATAGGCTACTATTTGCCGCGATAACCAACGTACACGCGGGTGGAGCCGCGGGGAACAGCTAGTTATGAATAAAATAGCAAAGATAAATTTAACGTTATCTTGTAATAACCCTCCTTGGACTTTGCCGTAGTCGAGTAAAAAGGCTGCTGCACGGATATATTTTCTGTACAGTAGCCATTTTACAAGGTCCAAAATTTTTATGAATGCATAATCTGTATAAAGAATATTCTGGATTTGTTGTACAATTTTCTTACGATACATTCAAGTATTTAATAATAAATTGAAAATAAAACATTATTCTCAAATAAATCGAGAATTGTTATTCTCAATCGATTTTTTTAAACCATTTCAAAATGATCGAATTCTTTTTTTATTGAAACAGCCACATGGAATATCACTTATCTGGAACCGCTGTTGTTAATTACGTTGTATGCTTGTTTATTACCTTAATGGCTTAATTAAACAAGTGTTTTAGTGTTTGACTGTACACAACACAGCTCGAGAACAATCGCTGTTATCTTGAAAACAGTTATCACATTATCGCCAACACATAAATACTGAACATACAATACTCGTAATAGCAAAACAATGTTTAGTGTTATTAATAAGCACTCACAAAGATAGGTAGGAATAAAAAAAAACTGTGGATCACACAAAATGACTGCCTCGTTGGTCTCGCGGTTGGCGTGTGCGAGTGCTGATTATGAAGTCTCGGGTTCGATTCCCGGGTCGGACCAAATGTTTGTATGATCTACAAATATTTGTTTCGGAGTTTGGGTGTTTTCTATGTATAATATGTATGTATTTCTAAAAAATATATATATATGTATTAATATCAGTTGTCTAGTACCCATAACACAAGCTCTGCTTAGCTTGGGACTAGATGGCGTTGTGTGTTAGATGTCCTAAATATTTATTTATTTATTATTCATATTATTCATTATTCAAATAATTGTCCTATGTGGGGTGTGAACCCACAAAACTAGGCGCAGTAGAAAGCGGCGTGGCGACCGCTTAAACACCCAAAAAATTAACACCCAAACTCGGAACAACAATTTGTGGATCACACAAAGTGTTGTCCCGTGTAGGATTTAACCCACAACACTTGGCGAATTGGCATCATCATTTAAATTATCACGGCTATTGATAATAATAAGTTTGCTTCCTCTGACGTAAGTATGACCAAAGGCAACACATTGACGTTTAATACACCACTGCTTATCCCTTTGCAGATTTAAGCGTGAATATTAATATGTTTTTAGTTTCTAGGCCACTGATTTTTGATAACACCTTATCGCTGATATCATTTTGATGTCCGCATATTTTGGAGGGATTACGATATTAAAGTCACGTAAGTTAAATATATATACACAGAGTTTGATTTCTATATCATAATGCGCTATAGGTATGCTATATATCATCATCATCATCAGGCTATCGCAGTCCACTGCTGTACATAGGCCTCTCCAATTGCACGCCACTTGGTTCGATCTTCGGCTTCTCGCATCCAGCTCCTGCCAAGCCATCTTGCGCAGATCAGCACTCCACCTGGCCTGTGTCCTACACTAGGTTTTTTTTATGGAATAAGGGGCAAACGAGCAGATATATCGCCTGATGGTAAGCGATTACCGCCGCCCATAGACATCCACAACACCAGAGCCGTCACAAGTGCGTTTGGTATGGGGAAGGGGGGGGGGGAGGATGAAGGGGGTTTGGGGCATGGGCCTCCGGTATCCTCACACACTCGGTGAAACACGTCACAAGCGCTGTTTTAAGTTTATCGAAACGTGGTCTCCATTCACGAACCCGTTTATTGCGGTTATCAGTTCTGTGGCTAATATCACCAGTTCTAAGACTCAAGAAGCAAACTAGCCAGGACAACAGCTCTGCGAAGAGATGGAGACTTAAACAGTCTGACCCGTCTGGTCAGCGTGTTATATGGCCAAAACTTACTTTCCACAGAGAGATTTATGTGCAGTAGTGGGGTATTGGAGGTTAACTGCCTCATTCATCTAGTGGTTAGCTTAAGCGACTGCAGATCAAGAGGTCTCAGGTTCGATTCCCGGGTCGGACTGCTGTTGCGTTTTTCATACAAGAAATTCTTAATAGCAGCCTGGAGTTGGGAAGATGGCAGTGTTTCTCGCCCGTGCCTCGGAGAGCACGTCAAGCCGTCGGTCCCGGTTGTCATGAACATCTATGGCAATCGTTATTGGGAAGTCAGTGCCCTCAAATATACTGATAACTAGTTCAACCTTCGAATTCAGTTCACCCTCGGGGTTGTGGAGGTATTATATAACTGACTAGCTGACCCGGCGAACTTCGTACCGCCATATTTATATATCTGTCTCAGCTTCCCACAGGCAGTGTGCAGTCGCGGACAAAATAAAGACGTTTCCCGTTATCTTTTATTTCTTTTCTTTCTAGCAAAAAAAGAATGAATGAAATCGGACCATGTGTTATTGAATTACCACTACGTACATATTTTGACTTTCATCCCCTCCCACCAGGAAACCGTGCTGAATATCGGGATAAAAAGTATCCTATGTCCTACCTCGTGGTATGAACTCAAATCATGCCAAGTTTCATTTGAATCCATTCAGTAGTTTCGGCATGATGCGCGGCCAAGATACAGACAGACAGACAGACAGTCGGACAGACGACAGGCAAAAATGAAAAAAATTACAGTTTTGGCTTCAGTATCGATTATAGTGTGCCCTCCAAAAAAAATTTTCAAAATATCTTTAATGTACAGAATTGGACCTGTTACATTTTTATTAAATAGCAAATAGCATTTATTTTTTTTTGGACATCTAACACACAATGCCATCTAGTCCCAAGCTAAGCAGAGCTTGTGTTATGGGTACTAGACAACTAATATAAATACATATTATACTTTTTTTTTGTAAATACATACATATTATACATAGAAAACACCCAAACTCCGAAACAAATATTTGTAGATCACACAAACATTTGGTCCTACCCAGGATTTGAACCCAAGACCTCAAGCACAGCAGTCGCATACACTACCACTGCGCCACCGAGGCAGTTAGCATTATAAGTATAGATAAGTATAGATTATAAGTATAGATATTCAGGTAAAACCGGTTGAACTAGTAGCCGACCCCAAATGTTGGGAATAATAAAGGCTAGGCAGATGAATGAGTGGAGTATTAGAGGTTATAATTTATGATGATGCTAAAACAGTACAGTACAGTTTCAAATTAATCTTGCATTTTTTGTGTGTGAGTATTCACATAATAGATGTACACGGACAGCGTTAATTATTCGTTAATATAGTTTTATATGTTTTTGTGTTAGTTACCAAATCACTGTCTCGAACAAAGTTGCTAGAAAATGAAACCAGTTTTAAGCAATAATTTGTAATTTTGGCACAAAGTTGCATTGTAATTTGATAGTTGAATGAAATAAAACATTTTTAATACCTTTAGGTAAATTAGTAATTCTTGTATTATTAACTGAATCACGGAAACGGCTCATGAAAATTAGTATGCAAGGGGTTTCGGCGGCGATATATCGATCTAGCTAGGATAAATATTTAGAAAATTTGAACCCACTACCCTTGGCACAGTAGAAAGAGGTGTGGCGACCTCTTATTTTTTTTATACATGTGGAAAGCCCCTCGGGCCGTCACCCCACCGGAGTTTGCGGCGGGGCGGTGTGTCGGACTCGAACCGACTAAAACCACAAGGTGTGCCACTCTGCGCCTGTGAAGGGAGGAATCCGGGAACTGCAGTTATTAACACATCCGGACCCCTCCCAGCGCCTGCCGCGGGCACCGTCTGCTGGTAGACTCTCAATTAGGCGACGTACGGCACCCGCGTACGTCGCCCCCTCGCGGGTGGCCACTAGAGCGGATGGAGGGGAAAACCCGTCCCGACCATCCGCGGCCACATTCAGGGCGGCATGAGGCGCCATCGACCGGACCACCCCCGTGTAGAGACCTCTTAAATCACTAGGCCAACCTTGCAGACAGTTATGCAGCGCATGCAATGGAATCATGGAAGCTCTGAGAAGGAATAATTTTCCGTCGTTCATGCAACATTTTTTATTGACACTGCGCTCCTTTTGTTCGTAGCGTAGTGATATATAGCCTATAGCCTTCTTCGATAACTGACCTATCTAACACGAGAATATTTTTAATATAATCGGACAATACTACTCAAGATTATTGGGTTCAACCAAAACAAACTTCAACTTTGGAATAAAAGTATATATTTTTCTCAAATTAACCTTATCGAAGTCTTATTTTCGACGTGAAAACACTGTGAAATATTTATTAGTCATTAAGTAAGCCCTTGAAAACTGTCCAACTCTCTACAGCGTTGTTTGTTGAACAAATAACAGATGTTGTGATTGTACGTCCGGTCAGCCGATCAGCATGTATGGCGGCTGCGTGCAAGTACGCACTCTCACTCGGAGAAATCGTCCCAGGAGTCAATACGACGTGCCCACCTTAGTAATGAATAATATTATACCCCTGAGTTTTGCATAGTTTTCTATGCATGTGTACTTTTACGGTTATACCTATATTTTACTAGATTTCCGCAGCGAAATAACTGGTATTAAAGTGTTTAAATTTCAGGATAAAAGTTACTGACTGTGATTGTAGTGTATCTCGCGTTATAGGGACACGTAATTATACAATGTTCTGCTACATATAGTACGCTCAAAGTACTTACAGCATTTCATCATTTGGCACCTATTACTTAAAAAAATATATTTAACTTTATATAAATAAATACATACGTGAATATTCCTACTTCTGTATGTACACGTAATTCAAATTCAAAATCATTTATTCAATGAAGACACTAAGTGACATTTATGAACGTTAAATTGAAACAACAGTTGAAAATAATAGCTCGACACAAACAGACGCCACAGCATGTGCTGTTTTGTCAAAGTAAATTAAGTGAAAACACCAAAATCCTGCCTGCCTGTGTCGATCCATAACGTCCAGTTTCTAAAATGCGTAGAGCCTTATGAGAAGACCGTAATTAAAATCGTATTCTGGGTGTTCTTTATGACCTTTTCATGTATGTTTGTAAAATCCCTCGCGACACACGATGTATATTCCTAAAGCGGGAGTTGTCTTATTAAAAAAAAAACAAAAAAAAACGTATATTTACACTAGGAAACAGAACAAACATTTTTTGAACAAAGATTATTTGTATTAGATGGAAATCAAATCCACAATCTCTGTCTTCGCTGTCAAGATCGCTACCAACTAGACCAACAGACCAGCCACGAATTTTATAAAAGAAAAAAGAACAAGATTTCATGATCACTTACTGATTTGAAATTTTCTTTGTCCACAGGTTATTGCCAAATAATCAGTGCTATTGAAGCAGACCCTGAGTATTCTAGAAATGCTCTCATCTCACGAGGCGTGACAGCGTGAGTGAGCCATGGGGTCCCGTGGTACAGCGCGGTCGCGCGGCGAAGCGCAACGTACCCTGGACGAATTCGACGAGCTCGCAGGACTGCGAGGAGGCGTCGGAATGGGAGGAGGCGATACTAACAGTACTGGGGAGCGCTCCGTCTATGTCCTGGAGCATCTAGCTACCTTCACAGTGACGAGGGAGACTGGTATAGTGTATCCTGCTGATGGGATGCGTCGATTACTTCAGCTAGAGAAAACCAATGGTTAGTAATAGTCAATAGTAGTTTTTTACCAGTGCACCAGTTTCTACTGCACTCAGTGTGGTCAGTTCAAATCTCACATGGGTCAACGCTTTTTGCCATCCTTCTTCTTATGGCGCCTCTCCACTAAACTGAAAATTATTTCACTTAGTTCAAGATGTACAAAATTGAAATTCTAAGTCTGGGTGTTGTATAAGACCGCTTCATGTATGTTTGACGAGGAGGTCCAGTCCAGTACACCCCAACAGATTGATAGATTCCACAAACCGTTGGTTTAAATATAGATATAACATGCATGCATTTCGTGGAACGCAAATATTTAATAGATTTTAAGTTTCTTTCATTTTTTGGAATCACTTGACAATACATATAAAAGAGGATTGCTGTTGATGAGATCTAACACCAATAACACTTATCAGTCAAACCAAATGGCGTGTACTGTTACACACTTAGGTCCGTATAAACAAATTCACTCCACACAAAAAAATAGCCAAGCCTAAAAACAAGTTACACATACAAGCACACTCATTTGTCAAATGACTTTCATTGCAATCCTGTTTTTTTTTGGTGACAGGTTCTAAAATCCCTCCTAATCCTCAGCTTCTTAATGGCTCGGCCTCAGGCGTCCTACTCCGAGGGACACCCCTTCTAAGTGATTTCAGTCCCCTCCGGTTTGATGCCGCAAATTAGTTAAAAGGCAGTATTCTAGTGCAACGGTTAATGTTGATAGCAACTGTCAGCTGTCAACTTTTTATCGGCAAATAATGTAATGTTCGTGTTTGCAGTCACGAGATAATAGTTACGTTTGATCTGAGATGAGTAACGTTGCGCTAAGCCACGCAATTGTACTCAGTACGTTGCACCGACTGAGATGAATCAATTCCTCAAAATTGTCGGTACTATTCGTAGAACTGTGTGTCACGCAGACTTATAGAAGTACATATATTGTTAGCAATTAAAAAGATGAGAAATATAATCCTACTCTATTCAAAATGATGAATGCATTCTAATTCATTTATTCAAATGACAAATGGATTTAAGATTTGTCTATGTAAAATAATGGTTGAGTTTCTTTGTTCAAAATGATGAATGCGTTCAAGGGTTGTCTATGCAAAATGTTGGTTCCATGTTAAGTGTCTCTATTCGAAATGATGAATGCGTTCTATTTCGATCATTAATAACATCCCCCCCCCCACACGTCCCCCAATATTCACCTATTCAATAGTAGTTCATTTCCAACCGCATGCCTTGTATCATCTTTTCGCCCCGCTTCATTTTCTGACAGTATTAAAATCTGAATTACCTTAAAATAGGCTATGTCCAGGAAAATGTATTTCACAGTATCATTTTAACTTAAGACGTAGTCTTAACAATATTACACACATCAAAAGTGTCTAGGGATCAACATATGTGTCTAGGGATCAACATATATTTTTGCAATAACTTTTCTCCTGATTGATATTAATTAAAATTTTCTTTAAGGATTCATCAAATAAAGTGTTTTCGTTTGTCACAGTAACGATAAACCAAGTCACCTTTGCATTAATAAAGAAATTTGCCATTTTCCTAATAAAAGGATTTTTGACATTTGAACCACTAACATTAAAGTTCGAAAAAAAGACTGAAATAACAGTTTTCTTTAAAATTTTATTAGGTAACTTAAACAATTAATAATCCGTGTTTCTACCGCGAACACTAACACAAGAACATCGGTTTGGCATACTCAAAATGAGTTCATCCAAATCACGCTGTGGAATGGCCGCCCGAACATGTTCGTTGCAACAACAAAAAAAGGTCTTCTTGCGACTGGATACCCTCCATATTCGGCAGATCTCTTCTGTGTAGCATATCCCATGCATGCTCAATCGGGTTCAAGTCTGGCGACTGAGCAGGCCAGGGCCAAAGCCACATCTCAATCTCAAGAAATCCGCATAAAAATGCTTGATCCCTAGACACTTTTGATGTGTGTATTTACTTTTATAGGAATAGTCTATTCTCTATGATAATTCAAGCTAAAAAATTTGATTTCTTCCACAGGTATATGGAGCCAAAAGATGCAGTTGTGTTTAGAAGGCCAGTGGGTACTGGTTATGGACTACGAGACTGGGGTAAGTAGGAGATTGAATACCAACTAATTTTCAATCAGTAGTTTTTTTTAACCGTGGGTAGAATGGCTATAGTTTTACTCCAAGCATGGGCTGGATCATACTCAGAAACCGGATGCTAAGCAATACGACCTTCAAACTTTCAAGAAAAGAGCATACTCCTTCTTAAAAGGTCGGCACCGCACACAGGTCATGGGCGGCGGTAATCGCTTACCATCAGGCCATCCGTCTGCTCGTATGCCCTATATCCCATAAAAAAGCAACTTTTTTCTTGGATTTTACTGAACAAGTAATGTTAACGGAGAACCAACCTTGAAATTCTAGGAGGGCGGCATCACAGATCAGCGATACAGTTGTGACTCTTGCTTTGTAAGTGTCCAATGGCAACAGTACAAACTTACTACCAAATAATGTCTGCTTACTTGGTCGTAGTTATACCATAAAATAAAACAATAACAATCTAAGTTTCGTCGCCTAGAGCTAATAAGTACATTTCAAGCAAGAACACCAGAAAATATTATTTTTGAGAAAATGAATCTCATTTAGAACATTCGTTTAACAAATCACTAAATTAATGAACAGAAGCGAACAGCAGAACATGATGTTTGATATAAAGATAAACATTTTTAATTAAATTAATGACATTCATTTCAATTTTTAATCAACTTTCATTTCGCTAATTTATACATTGAATGTGATGTAACAGATTACAGTTATAATGTAATTTTATAACACTAACATTTGCACATACATACGTAATTACAGCTGAAGTTGGGAAACTGTAAACAGTTTTTTTCAGTTTTTAACCGACTTCAAAAAAGGAGGAAGTACTCAAGTCGACCGTATGCTTTTTTTTAATGTGTGTTCGCGGATAACTTCGTCGTTTATGAACCGATTCTAATGATTCTTTTTTTGATGGAAAGGAGATATCCCAACGGTGGTACCATGATAAGGACACTAAGATCTGATGATGGCATTCAAGAGAAATCGAATCGAACCTTGAACTCCGTTTTTATTTTGTTAAAATTTTACTTTTACATTTTTGTACTGAAACTGTTATTACTACTACTACTACTAACATCAATCGAATGGCTTTTTGTCATGGGGTAAACAAAGAGACGAGTTATGATGGTAAAAATCTTCCACCTTCATGAAACTTTGCAACTCAAGGTCACAAGTGCATTACCGCCCTTAGTTTGCCTATTTAAGAGTCATTTTGCGCTCCAGTAACCTCACAACAAACGAATTGCTTAACTCTGATTTTCAGGCCATGGTATTACTCCGGGTTCATTTTTGACGAAGCACTGCTACAGTATTCGAAAAAGTCGACGGTTTTGATATTAAATATTCAAAAACTCGACAAATACTTTTCTAATTACGTTACTATGATGATGCATCCTTAATCGGTTTCGGCCACGGCGTCAATTCGGATATCAGCCGCTTGGCTACTATTGCAGGATGTATGACTAATATCAACTGCAAAAATATTTCAAAAGGTCTAAAACCACATTTTCTTTACAGTCTGTCATGGAGCGCTTCCCAGCATCTTGGGTTCATTCCCCAACAGCTTTCACATCACCAGAACCCGCAGAGTTGTACAACAATGTGCTAGCGTTCGTGGTGGGTGCTCCAAGTGACTCCGCCAGCGGGGGTGGAGGCACTGGCGGCCGAGGCTCTGAGAATGCACCCAGAAGAGAACTACATATCTTCCAGTGTCATGATGTTAGTGCACAAGCGCTTGTAGAAGAACTCAATGCTCTCAAGTAAGTCATGGAAAATCTTGACTCTAAACTCACACACTCCCCTTAGATTAGAATTCTGTTTCCTTCACATCTAAGTGATAAAAGTAACATTACATCATTATCGCAAGCGTGAAAGAGATAACAAAATTGTATCTAGCATCTCAAGTTGCATACCACAATAAACAAGACCTATATATTGGATAAAATAAGGTGACGAATTTATCTTAGATACTTCGAATATGTAGTTAATCTTATCGGAGAAGGCCTTCTCAAATTATTTGAAGTAAGACGCTCAAGATGTCGCATTCTCGTCCAATGTTTTATTTCAAACAGAAGATTTTTTTGCCGGTTTCGGCTTATTCTTGGTGAGGAATTTTGTCTAATAAACCTAGTTCATTTATTTGAAAACCTGTAATAGAAAAATTAGTTCAGGATGACTCCTGAACATCAACTCCTGAACATCAGTCCGATGCCAATTTTCAAGAGACCAGAATTACTATTGTCAATAGAAGTAATTATTTTGGCTTCAAGAGCAAAATAGACTGAAGCTGATTCTAGATTCCAAAAATGTCTTCAGTGAATAATATCAGTGTTTTGTGTGTGCAGGGGTGTCAGGGAAGGTGGAGTTGGTGAAGCAGGTCGTGACTTCATCATCGACCGTGAACGTGAACGAGAACGGGAAAATGAGACTGAGAGACCGAGGAGACAAGTAAGTAATGCCTGCAAATATCATTTTTGTGTTAATGGTTTTGATGAGGAGGTATTGTTGTTTAGTTTTAAAATACATGCAGCTTTTGGGACATCGGAACGTCAGTTGTTAGTAAAGTCATGCTAATGAAAAAAAAAAATGTCATTACCAAATATGACGTCACAAGTCGTTACTTCACATACGCTTCTGCAAATCGTGCAGCTTTGAAGTTTAATAGACGTTCTAACTTGTCACTTGAAACTGGATATTGGAAATTTAACTTTATTGTTTTGCGCTAAATAGTGTCTATTGTGAGCAAGGCTTTTAGTATTTGGTTCAAACACTTCAAAAACTTGAAGTGGCGATTGAGTCAAAGGAAGTTAGGTTGTGATAAAATATAAAAGTATGTGTACACATGTACGAGCAACATTCAACCTAATGACACAGAGATAAAGATCATTTTCAGTTATCTAACTAGATAACAATACATTGTTATTTTTGATCGAATGAAAACGCTGATGATAAATAACATGATGACGTGGCTTAAGCGTACAGTTATGTACATGTACATATATATGTTAATGATAATTTATCGATATAATGATTAAAAATTGTGGTCAGGCTACCAGAGATTCATATCATTAAAGTCGTAAAAGTTATGGTGATGACGCAATAAGCTATATATGTATAAGTTTGATAGTATGAAGGCGAAACTGTTGCTATTAGAAAAATTAGACACATTAGAACAGAGGTTAGTGATTCTGACTGCTAAGCCAGAGGTCATAAGTTTGATTCCCATCCGGCAAAAACATTTGTGTGATTAACGCGATCATTTGTTAGTTTCTGAGTGTAATTTATCTAAAACTAGCTGATTGACTAGACCCGGCGAAATTCGTACCGCCATATTTACATATCTGTATCAGCTTCCCACAGGCAGTGTACAGTCTCGGACAAAAAAAACTGACTGGGTTTTCTCGTTATCTTTGAATTTTTCTTGCACACAAACCTTGTCCTAACAATAACGAATATATAAATAAACAATTATTTAATTTGGTGCAGCCGATACATTTTGGCGATTCATTTTTATATATGTACCATATTTATTTAATCTCCACATCACATATTTGTTGAAATATGTCTTTATCGATAAATCCGGAGAAATCAAAATTACATACTCACGTTTTAAGCCTAAAGGGCTAAGCAGAGGCATATTACACGTCTACATTTTGCCAACTGTTTTTCCGACTTATCGTATCGGTTATCATTTGTGTAAATTTTAAATTAGTTCAATGTAAATTACATAGATGGCGTTTGAAGAAAATTTTGAGCTAGTTGTATAGGAATTGTGTTTCTAACCACTATTCACTCGGTGAAAAGCTACGTAAAGAGAAAAAAACTTGCTTCACTTTAAAGCGATTTCATTGTGACCGTGGTATCACTTCTGTCGAGAAAGTCCTTTAGTGCGGACGGCTGCGCTGCCCTCTACGGGGGGTCGGCCTCTAAAGCCGACCCCAGCTCTGCACTCTTTCGCCCGGCGTCTACCACGCCGGACAGCTGCGCTGCCCTCTACGGGGGTCGGCCTCTAAAGCCGACCCCAGCACTGCACTCTTTCGCCCGGCGTCTACCACGCCTGGTGGCTGGGCTGCCCGGCCTACGCCGGAGCCCCAGCACTGCACCTCTTTCGGCCGGCGTCTACCACGCCAGTCGCCTGCGACGCCTCTACGGGGATCGGCCTCTAAAGCCGACCCAGGACTACAACTCTTCCTTTTCTCATCGCAGCAAACCAAGTTAAGTGCCTTTAACTTGGAGGACGACCGCTTGATCGAATCTCTCAAACCCACACCCTGACTGTACATCTATCTGTTTGTGTTATACTTCAGTAAATAAATTCTTTAAATTGTTGTTGTGAAGCGTCTAATTTAATCATCATCAGAACCTCGTGGCTTCACCACAACCTTCTAGGCTCCTAAAGCCACTACGTGACACATGGCACAGACCTTGGCACTTCTACGGAAAAAGTGTCGAAGGTGTTTTACGAGCTTTTAAACTAATGTGTTTTTTATTTAATCAATAAAATCAAGAAGTAAAATATGTTAATTAATTAAATCTGTAATTAAGTTCATCTGATAGGATCAAACCGATAATTTTATGTGATATGATATAAATGAGGCATATCTATTCGTGCTGAGTCATTATCAGTTTGTATAGATATACTTATAATTTTAAAATGAATACCAATTTACATAATAAATAAACATGGCGTGATGGGTGATCTGACATTTTTATTTAATTTTGAACCTTATACCTGTGTTTTAAGAGACAGGTTGCCATGGTAAATATGTAAAAGGAATATTTCTCGAAAAAAATTCTATGGTAACAATACTGATAAATATACTTATATATTATCTCCTAAATCTGCACACATTTATAGATGGGTATGATGACAGCGTACACCCACAGGGCATTATTGACCTAGATACAAGGCAAATGATTGTGATCATCACACAATCATTAATCTTGGACGGGAATGGAATCTACGATCTGTTTCGAACATTCAGGACGACCTAATGGTCCCCTGAATTTTAGACAAGGAGACTGAATTGGACCCAATTTTTTTACTTATTGATTAAATTTTTGTTTAATACTTTTCTATCCTAGACACATCAAACTGCCTCGTTGGTTTAGCGGTTAGCGTAAGCGCCTGCCGACCAAGAGGTCTCGGGTTCGATGCCCGGGTCGGACTGCTTTTGGATTTTTCTTACAAGAAATTTTTAATAGCATCCCGGAGTATGGAAGATGGCGGTGTTTCCCGCCCGTACCTCGGAGAGCACGTTAAGCCGTCGGTCCCGGTTGTCATGAACATCAATGGCAATCGTTATTGGGAAGTCAGTGCCCTCAAATATACTGACAACTAGTTCAATCTTCGAATTCAGTTTACCCTCAGGGTTGCGGAGGTCCGATGCCAATCGCTCCGTGGAAAAACTGATATTCAGGTAAAACCGGTTGAACTAGTAGCCGACCCCAAATAATCTTGGGAATAATAAAGGCTAGGAAGATAGCTTTTCTATCTTACACACATGTGACGTCTTAATCTACATGATATAATTCCAATTGACATAGATGTATTAAAATAACGGATTTTATTTTCGACTATTCAATACATATCTAATCTTAGTGTTATCTAGTAAAGCTGGATTTAAACCAAGTTCATATAATCACATAGTGTGTAGTTGATTAGGGAATTAACCTTACACATATACTGGAATGTTACTTTAATAACATTTCGATTAAAATAATGATGCAGAAGCATCTTAAAAGGCCGTCACAGGATAGCCATTCTGCATTTTTGCATTGTCTGCATTTGCATTGAGTATATGGTGGCATCTACTCTTGGATTTCTCTCTATATAACTAATCTATCTTCTATATAAAATAATAATATAAATATTAAATTAATGCGTTTTTGTAGAACACACATAATGAGTATCTCAATTAAATAGAAACAAAATCCATCACATATTTGAATTTTTGTACACATATTTTTCTACAAATTTATCTAATAATAGCTGACTAACAATAATACAGTATCTTATTAATATCCATTCGATACCCCGTTATACGCTACCTATAAACAGAGGGAGCATAGATTATATTTATCAAAAGATAAGGTTGCTCATTTAGCAAGCGGGTTTTACATCATTCTGTTGCGAGCGATGGCAGCAACATGTCGCGAATGTATCACACACTCACTAAACAGCAATGGGAGGCTGTTTTACAAGTAAGGAATCTCTCGTAGAAGATAATAATAGCTTTAGCAACAATTATACGGTTTTCTTCTCTATTTTCCAGCAAATGGCAGTACAGTTGGGTCGTAATGACCGCAACGAACGGAGCGGATCCGGCGGCGACCGCGACGATGCGTCATCGACCGGCTCCGAACGATTATACGAACAGGACATAGCGATTCTGAATCGATGTTTTGATGATATCGAGAAGTTCATCGCGCGGCTGCAGCATGCGGCTGCAGCATCCCGCGAGTTGGAAAGACGGCGAAGATCTAGAGGAGGGAGTAAGAGAGCAGCTGGCGCTGGAGAGGGAATGTTGGCTATGAGGACGCGACCACCACCTGAACGAGACTTCGTAGATGTGCTTCAGAAGTTCAAACTTTCATTTAACTTACTGGCCAGACTCCGTGCACACATCCATGATCCGAATGCTCCAGAATTAGTGCACTTTTTGTTCACTCCGCTGGCGCTGATAGTCGATGCGGCCCAAGATGCAGCTGATGGACGATTACCTTCGAGAGTTGTCCAGCCGCTGTTGACACGGGACGCGCTTAACCTGTTGGCGAATTGCGTAACCAGCAAGGAGACTGAATTGTGGCACTCACTTGGCGATGCTTGGCTTATACCCAGGTAATTTATTTATATTTCCTTATCTGTATATTGTGGTAGATCCTTGTGGATTAACTCATACTTTTGATCAATACTTTCCGTCTCAGGTTCAGGGAGCGAGATTATATTATCCATAACGTTTGCACATTATGCATGCTAAACTTTGACCTTTTCATGCATGATAATTGCAATTTATCAATAATCATCATCATCTAATCTTATCTTATCGAATGTCATCTAATCGCAAAATCTTTATGTAGCTGTACAAGCTTAACTGTTGACGCTGAAATATTTGCATTCTTATTTTATCATCTAGGGATTCTTACATAATGTTAAATGAACATTACAAACAGATTTAGATAATGTATTTTAATAGGTTCCTACCAATCTGACGCTAACCATCCTTGGGTACCTATATTATAGTTTTATTTTATGTATGGGTCTGACAAAGTGATTCTACTCTGTCTGATGCAAAGCATGGGCAGAATACAAGAGTAATAGTCAGCATACTGATTGCGAGTGCAACAATGCAGCATGGATACTCACACTGGCGGCCTATTGAGATATTTTTGCATCATTGGCCCTATAGTGGTCATTTTAGGTGGTCTTCTGTGAGATGGTAGTACTGCCCCGGTCGAGCCAACCCGTTAGTGTTGAAATCAGCGTGGCTTTACTACCTCGAAAACAAAAAAAAGGAAAACAAATAGGACAAGCAGTTCAGCTAGATTTACATAAGTTTAACATGTAATAATATGATTGAGACCGGATTAGGTCACGAGAATCCAAATCCGTTCCGTGTTTGTGGAAGCTATTTGGACGGGGATAACAGCTGGCCAATTTCGTAAATTATATTTATAGAAAGCAGTGGTCTGCGACAGGCTGATGTTGGTACATTAACCCTTTGCCCTATAGGACAAACGAACAAACGAGTCACATGCAATTCAAGAAATACAAGTACGCTGAGTAAACTCCAGAATGAGGGAGACATTCGGTGATTGACAGCCAACGAATTGCTTTATATCAAGTTTATTGGTGGAGGTGATGAGACAACTACTGTGTGCGATGTTTCGGTAAATAACTTTAAAAAACAATTTCAGTTTCTATCAACTTATCTGAAGGTTTTAACACAGATACTACATCACGCCACGGGCATTAACAGCCATTAAGAACAACCGTATTAACCTTTTATCGGATTTGTGTTCCATCAATGTCATGTTATTTATCAAGGAATTTTACGTAAATACTATATCATACATAACAGTTGTATAGTATTCGCATATTGTGTGTTACTTAGCGTGGGTTTTACTATAGTAGGACTGAAATTAATTTGATTTTTGTTAATAATGAGGCAAACAGGTTACCTGACATCTGCAACCCAAGGGATAGAAGTGCGTTTGGGTGCGCCCTCGCTCAGAATTAGTAGGACAGGGGTTTGGATCCCGGAAAACTTACTTATTAACTGAAATGTAACGAAAAAAAATATTTTTGAAAAAAGAAAGTCTCCAAACGGCACGGCTACGGTAGGTAGTAGAGCCACGCTGATTTCAGCACGAATGGGCCGGCTCGACCGGGGCGGTACTACCCTCGCACAGAAAATCAACGTAAAATGACAGCGATCGTGCTGTCGTGTTTCGTTGGTGAGTGCGAGACCGGAGGCCCAAATAGTCTAGTCAACAAGTTCCATACTTGTTGACTAGACTAAAAGATGCAGCAGCATCAATAGGCCGCCATGGTGTGGGTCGCCATACTGCATTGTCTGCATTCGCAACATTTTTTTTATGTATGGTGACCACCACTCTTGGATTCTGCTTATGCTTTCCATCAGGCAGAGTAGAGTCATTATGGCGGGCCATACATAAAAAAAAAAAAAAAAAAAAAATGTTATTGCGTAAAAAATCATATTCAAGCACCAAACCCGGTTGATTTATTGTATTATTTTGCTGAGTTTCTTTGTTTGTCTCCGAATGTCATATACAGATGGATATGATATTTTAATAAACATAATTTTCAATAAACCCCCATTGAAGAATAAAAATTTACTGCAAATCCGTCTATAAATTACGATGTTTTGCAGAAGTTTAGCAATTTTAAGAATTTCTGAGTAATAAAAATTTGTCAAATTACCATAAAAACATGGCATCCAAAACCGAAACGATTCTGTTTCAAATCTTGTTGGACATCTTTTAGCAGATAAACACAACTATTTCTTGAAGGTAGCATTATATCTAACCAGTATTATTTAAAGTAATATGAAGTTAAGCAATACACATAGGGCGACAGCGAAGAAATAAATGACTCTTTTCGTTTTTTGAAGAACGGAACACTAAAATGGACATTAAATATCTTTAAACTATATCTAAATGTCGCTACTACGTTTTTTTTTTCTACGATCAATTCATTTCGTCACCGTAAAGTCCAACTATCAAGCAATACACAAATTCTCCGAATTTAATTGAGCTATAAATAAGTTATGTTTTTATGGTTTCATATTATATGGTAGATTAGTTAAACTACAGTACGTTCATAGATACATATTATTTTCAATATCTAATACATATATGGCCTAGTGGTTTAAGTCGCCACTCCGTTTTCTACTGCGCCAAGTGTTGTGGGTTCAAATCAGCGTTGCCAGACGGCCCGATAATTGAATCAGAATTATTATGTCCCGTGTGGGACAGGTTTTGTCCCGCTTTTTGGAGATAACTGGCAGGACGTCCAAAGTGAAGTTAGATAGCCGTGGTGCTTTATCAATAAAATTGGCAGGCAAGTCACGAATTAGGCATGATGCAGCATGTAGTAGAAAAGCCAAAATAATGCGATTGAGCTTGCTTTTTTTTTGAGGTTAGATACGATACGTTTTTTTTACTCTTTGTCCCGCTTTCGAGGAAATAATCCCGCTTTTATTCACTAAAAAGTCTCAAAATCCCGATTTGACTAAAAAAATCTGGCAACGCTGGTTCAAATCCTACATGGACAACACTTTGTGTGATCCACAAATTATTGTTCTGTCTGGGTGTTCTTTGTGTCCGTTTCATGTAAGTTTGTAATGTATACGCAACACAGGATGTATATTCCTAAAGCGGGAGTTGTCTTTTCAACCGACTTCAAAAAGGAGGAGGTTCTCAATTCGACTGTATTTTTTTTTTTTTTTTATGTTTGTTACCTCATAACTTTGGACTGGGTGAACCGATTTTGATGATTCTTTTTTTATTTGAAAGCTGGTGCTTCCCGAATGGTCCCATTTAAATTTGGTCCAGTTCTGAGATGTCATCCATGAGAAATCCATATAAGTCTTCAATTTGCATTATGTATGTACGCGACAAATTAACGAATAACTCAATATTCCCGTATGGTCCCATTTAAATTTGGTCCAGATTGAAGTCGGATTTTCTTTTTGTTAAAATTTGTGATTATTAAAATATAAGTACTTACAAATTTACTACAATTTTTTTTTTATTTATTCTGCCTGACGGAAAGCATGGGTTGAATCCGAGATTAGAAGTCACCATACTCATTGCGAATTACGACAATGTAACAATTCAGCATTATGAACCACACCATGGGGGCCTATTGAGATGCATCTGCATCATTGAGCAGTCTCGCACTCACCTACGAAACACGACAACACACGAATGCTGTCATTTTAGGTCGGCCTGCTGTGAGAAGTATTGCCCCAGTCGATCCGAACCGAGCCCTGCTAAAATCAGCGTGGCTCTTCTACCTTCAGTCTATCTATGTCTACCAAACACCAACCGCCTTTGGGCATGTAATCAATAAGCAACGAATTTTGATACTTTACCTTAATATACAAACACCTTTATAGTTGTAAATGTACCTTTTAAACAACTTTTTAAAATTATTTCACAGGGAGCAATGGAAGACAGCTATCCCTCCGTACCAGCCCGTGTTCATGGATGGATGGAGTCCTGATTACCAAGTAGATGATCAACCCCTTAGAAGGTAAGAGAAGGAACATGTAACCATTTCTTTCTACTTTCTTCAGTAATGTCTATGAATGTTGTTTTAAATCTGTTATAAACTGACGAGTGGTGGTCACCATACTCATTGGGAATGCAAACAATGCAGCGATGTAATGTCGTAAGAGATTGAGTGGTGGATGTAAGGAATCATCTTTTATTATTATTGTTATTATAAATCAAGGGATTTCCTTTCCCTCAGTCGGTGTAACTTTACAATACAATAATAATATTAAATAACAATACCATCCTGTTTTTAAACAGTTTTATTATACAAATATCATCTGTTGCCATATATATATTTGTTGTTTTTATTATAATATCAAACGTTAAATGGTTGTGGTGAAGTGTACCTAGAGACAGTCAGTATAATGTGGGACTTAAGAAAGGTTATTGGTTGTGTACGGGGTTTTAAGTTGTGGACGAACCGGACGATTTACAGGTTGCTATTTACACCTTTTTGCTATTCGTTTCTGTTTGAAAACCCAAGAATTGGATAGATAGACAACCGGATTACGTGGATCTTGAAGTGAATAAAAACCTAACGCCGTTTTGGGTATCTGTAGTCGGGAACCAGGTAACCTAAAAAGAAAAAACCTAGGATCCCGACCGATCACTACTTACACCCTAACTTATAGCAATGTGAGTGTCTTTGTACACTACCGGATTCGTTCCATGAACACCGACCATGGGCCAGACAGGATACCATCCCTATTGTGGCTCGTGCCCTCAACCATATGTAAGACTGCGTCAAGGAGGTATTAGACGCACCTAAAATACAGTCTTAGTTTGGCTAGTATAACATAAGTGGGCCGGCTCAGTCGAAGTGTTACCAATGTCTAAAAAAACCAGTGTTAAGATATTCCTTTGTGATTTTTCACTGAGTAAATAAACTTGCCGGAGGTTCAGGTTCAAGCTCTTTTGCTGTAATTATTGCGGTCACTTACAAGGCGGCAACGATCTCGTGACTCTCAGATGTCCGATTTCACCCGGGCCATTATTATTTAACCCAAGTTCTCTTAGTATGGTCTCCTGTCTCCCATTCAGAGCTTTTTGTATTTGTAGTTGTGTTTTGATATATATTGTACATTGTGGGAGATATTAAATAACTTTATTATTATTACGAATCTATTCACACTTCATTTAATTTCAACATACGTCCAACAGTAGGTACTGCCAAAGCTATTGCCCTTCTTTTTGGCTTCGACGTGGTCCTATAAAAAAAGTATCGGTATTGATTTATTAAAATAACTGCCGACTGCACGTTTGGCCTAGTGGTTTAACGATCACCACAACACCGTCGTGGGTTCAAATCCCACGTAGGACAGCACTTTGTGTGATCCACAAATTGTATTTCTGAGTCTGGGTGTTCTTTGTGTCCGTTTTTCATGTATGTTTGTAAAGTCCCCCGCGACACAGGATTTATGCCTAGTGCGAGAGTTGTCTTTAAAAAAAAAAAAAAACAGTCAAGGACACCTAATTTTAAACGTTTCAACACCAATTATGCGCTTAACAAAACTTACGAATAGAACGGTAGCTGTTCTAATTTTTAACCGACTTCCAAAAAGGAGGAGGTTCTATGTTCCACTGTATGCCTTTTTTTTAATTATTTTTTTATTTATGTTTAGCGATTACTCCGTCACCGAACCAAACAGATTCTAGGTACCTAGCACACATTACTATACTACTATTTAAATGAATTAAGAATAAGGTGTAGGTCATTTATGAAGAACCAGTTTATTTTACGCTTTTAAGTGTTTTTTTGGCAAAGAGTTTTCGTTGGATGTTTTTTGGAAGTCGTTTTTTTTTTTATAATGCTTTAAAGTATATGATCGGACAAGTAACATTTGTAACGTTGCTACACTAGTGATGTGTTTTGTGCGATTATGTCAATAGATAGTTTTTTGATTTTATTCGTAATTGTATTATTCGGATACTACATAAAACACAGGTATTAAATGACTTAAATAAACATAGACTCATACACTACATAATTATAATTATTATGGCATTTATTGGCGAATATGTGCCAATACTTTTTTTTTTTAATACTGAAATCTTTTTAACCGACTTCAAAAAAAGGAGGAGGTTCTAAATTCGAGTGTATTTTCTTTATGTTTCTTACCATAACTTTCGACTGGGTGAACCAATTTCGATGATTCTTTTTTTATTTAAAAGCTGTTGCTTCCCGAATTCCAGATTGAAGTCTGTTTTTTTTTGTTGAAATTTGTAATTATTATGTAGGGCAGTAGATATGACTCTTCTTGGTCAATATTGTGTTTAGGAGTATTGTTTATCGTGCCTCTAAGTATATATAATATATCTCTAATATAATATACATACTTATACCTCAAATATATATATATAATCGCAATTGTCGTGTTACTTATGCGATGATATGTCCGTTAATTTTGCTTTATGTGTATGTTTTTATGTGTTCGTTTATGTAATGCTTTTGTGAATGTGTGTGCGTAATGTAGATCATCTCCGCGGCGTAGCTCAACGGGGCACGGCGGGGTAGAAAGTGCGACTGCCGAGCGCTACGACCGCTACGAACGGGATGAGCCGGATCTCTACGGGGAGCAGTTTGCGCCATATCCCACCCATCCCAGGTGACGTCATTATATGTTTTATGTGCTTTTTTGTGCATGCTTTACTTCGGAACAACAATATGACATGCTCTACATGGCATTCGGGTTGACGATGACAGATAGTACCAAAGATTTTATTTATTTTAGACGCAATAAGAGGAAATCCCGCAAAAATAATAATTTTACATATCAATGCTTAAATTACTTTAAGATACTAAGAGATATTATATTTTATTAGTTATTGAGCAATATATAAATGTTGCGTATCTACGAAATGTAAAGAAAATTACTTACATCAATTCACGCTATAAAAAAGGTGTCTACTAAATCCCCCCATTTAGGTATTACAGCGGATAATGAGAGTATATTGAAAAGAAAGATGGATATAAAAAGAATACAATGGCTGAAAGTATTCCTTACACGGATGGGTTAGTGTGTTTATCAGAGGCCGTCATCCCATCGGGGTTTGCCACAGGATGGTGTGTCGACATCAGAACGTCGAATCAGTCACTTGGTGTAAAACACTGCGCCTAAAATAGCAGAGATCCGGGAACAGCTGTTCCCGGATTAAAATATCCGGACCAAATAGTCTGGTTACCATAGAGCAGTGATCTGACGGTTGCCTATGAGAGGTATAACTTGTTATTGAATGTTGGTAATTGTATATTCCAGGAACGCGAGAGCACTCGGTCGTGAGGACTCTGGTTCAGCAGCGTCCTCACCAGACCGTGAGCAGGTGTACCGCGCCGAGAGAGATGAAGGTTCGTATGTTACTGAAACCTGAAACTATTGTCCGTAATGTCACAGATTGGGAATACAAAGTGTTATTAACGCTATTCATTCAGGTTCCAATACAGTTTAATTTTTCCTTAGACTTCCCGAGTGTCATAACTCGGTGTGTTCGTTGGGCACTAATATTGATCGTGCTGTATAGAAATTATAGTGGTCAGCGTGTAGGCAAGATTAGTACCAACCCTTATTCATCTTAAGTACGTTAGTGCTATTAGTTATTCCGTGTCTTAAGTAAGCCGTGGTCGTAACCTCAGGACAACAGCACTATAAACAGAAGGAAATCTTGAAATAATTATACTTATGGCAATTTTCAATCCATTTGACCAGTGAGATATAGTAGGCCCAAGTTTTCAACGAGGACCCCATGTCCAGCAATGGACTATTAATGGCTGTTGATGATAATTATAAAAGGAAATTACAGTAACCACGTTAAGATCAGGAAATCAAAAATCACTTTGTTCACACATAAAACAATGAAATTCATAATACCGTATATTATTAAAACTTAATAGGTATTAATAGCTATTGATGATTTTCTTTATAGATGATTTAGGTGAAGCTTGGGCGAGAGGAGTTGCTGCGCGTGGAGGTCGTGTTGTTCGCGTCACTTACCCTCGCACTGCCAACAATGATAAAGAACTCACTGTCGTTCGCGGAGAGTATCTTGAGGTAAGCACGAACGACGAAAACCTAACCTAAACAAAACCATTTAGATCTTTCAGGGGCTTAAAGTTAGTCTAAAATTAAATAAAACAATTGATATTAATACTTAATTAGTTTTATAAATTTGATAATTATCGAAATGATAACGAGTAAAACGAAACAGTGTCAAATGATAATAGATTGCCCAGTAAAATCGTGTTAAATAATGCAATTAAATTATCATTTTATTGTAACTCTATAAGCTGTTTTGAAATGGCTAATAAAATTCATTTATTAGTATACCTAACTAACAACTAAAACACATGAAATAGGTATATAGAGGTCATTAGTTGTAGTTACATATATAAGTCGTGCAAAATATAGTATTATTAAATTATTTTAATGGTAAAAATAAAGTGAAAGATTTTGAAAATAACGCCAAAGAGTAAAGTTTTCCAATAAATTCCAATTTTTCAAACAGTCACAGAGAAAATTATGAAAACGACAATGTACAGTTTGGAACCCAAAATTCAAAACTAAGCCTTAACAAAATCCGTTAGGACGTTTCAGTCTTCTGTCCAATGTCCTGTCCTTCAGTCCAATAATATGCTTATGTCACAGGTACTTGATGACTCGCGAAAGTGGTGGAAAGCGCGTAATCGTCGTGGTGTTACTGCTCATGTTCCACATACCATCGTGGCTCCTGCGATATCACCACCATCCTCGCCACATCTCTACCCTAACCCTATCTACACGCACTACCAGGTATCTTAACAGTTAGTCAGTAAAATAATATAATCTTTTCAGTAATAACAATATGTATTTTTGTCTATATTGCTGTTTCTTCATTGCTGATCTTACATTATAAATCTGTTTGAGGCATTTGACTGTACCAACCATAAAATCCCTGAATTGTCATCAACCATGTTAATATTATAAACCCCTATATGCTACCTATTTGTATGTTCCTAAGATGATTTATAAAAAAAAATTGTGAGTAATAAAAATACGAAGCATAAAATGTGGTCGTTTAGACAGGCATTCCACAAGGTTTATAATTGGGTCCAATCATGTTAAGGTATGGAATCTCTATGAATTATCATCTGGGATTTCCACAAACACGACTGCCTCGGTGGCGCAGTGGTAGCGTATGCGACTGCTGTGCTTGAGATCTCGGGTTCGATTCCCGGGTCGGACCAAATGTTTGTATGATCTGCAAATATTTGTTTCGGAGTTTGGGTGCTTTTTATATGTAATATGTATGTATTTACAAAAAAAAAGTTAATATGTAATTATATCAGTTGTCTAGTACCCATAACACAAGCTCTATTTAGCTTGAGACTAGATGACATTGTGTGTTAGATGTCCGAAATATTTATTTATTTTATTTATTTATTTAATTGCATGAACTATTATTTTGTGTACAGGAGAGCGGTACTGGCGGCCAGGGTTCAGGCGGCAGCAGTCCCACGGGTGCGGCCGGTAGGGCGGGCGGTGTGCAAGGGGCGGGAGGCGCGGGGGCCGCGGGTGGCGCCAATGCCGATTGGGTGCGACGCGAGCGCCTCGGCAAGAAGGGCGAATTCCGCTACTTCTAACTCACCTAAAGTACCAAAGTGCAGAAAGTACCGGCGCCCCCGTAGCCCCTACGCTTGTGTGTGTGCGTGTTTGTGCTCGAGTGTGGAAACATGGCCCGTTCCCTTCGTTTCCTCATCGTCCATGTCCATTTGCTGTATAGGGAATGATGTTACGTTACGCATTAATGGGTGCAGAGGTGTCGCTCGTGGTGTGTACATATCATTAATTGGGACTGCTCCGCGACACGAACATATCATTCAAGTCTGATTTAAATTATTCAATTTGTAAATGTATTTCGTATCGCAAATTACTGCGGCGTATCGCATTTGTGTGGCGCCGCTGCAATCATATACATAGAGATATGAGACCTGGACGCGCTCATAGTATCCGTAATATGTTTTAAATTATTAAATTGTGATTAATATCGAGAATATAATAGATTATCTATATCTAGATACAAAAATGTAAAAAGATAAGGATATATTTTGATATTGTTAATATATTGTAAACGGAGTGGATACGTCTGCTTCGTTTAGTTAATGCTCCGTATTTGTACCTACTATATTATTAAACTCATATTTTTATTCAAACATGGTGTTGGTCTGTTTGTCTATTCCCCAACCTATATCCTCTTTGCTATCAGATATTTGATTAGTTATCAAATACCGCTTATCATGATCAATGTATCAAGAAAAAGCAATTAAATTAAATATTATATATAAAAGGAAAATGTCACCAAATTCCTATTGAGTAGGGTGGGTCAGAGTTATATGTTCTTAATTCTGCCGCGTTCCATTATCTTTAGATTGTCGTTATATGTGTGTGTGTGCTTTGCTTATCCATACGTTTTGTGTATCATTGTGTGTAACTATGTCACGGTAAGTGTGCTAATATTTTTTATTTTTGTTTTTATGTTGGTAGTTTCTGTTTTGTAGTATTTGGTCTTGCAAAAGTCTTAAATATTTTTCAATAAAATTTAAAACTTGATAAAATCACAATTTTGCGTACTTTCTCTCTGGTCTTACTGAAATATTTTTTTTTTAAATTTCAAAATTAATAAAAAAAATCGAATGGCAACCTTTGTAGGTATTTTTATACGGTTCCTTTTTTAAATATTGATTCTTTTTTTTTGTCGGAAATTTTACAAAACTTGTTATAATTGCTTTCCTATTATAATAAATGAAATATTACGCCATAAATAAAACTTGATTATTTTTTATATGAACCTAGAAAATTCATTTTAAACATTTGCGACTTGTAAAGTTACATTTAAAATAATAAATGAACTATGGTGGTTGTAAGTGCCCATATAGTATAAATCAAATAATGTTCCCAGAATCAAACACAAATATTTCTAAAGACTATTATTTAGTGTATAAGAAAGGAAAGTTAGGAAATAAAGCATTTTCTATTAGCTTATTTATACAAGTATAAGAATAAAGAACTTGATAATTATACTAGCTGTTGCCCGCGGCTCCGCCCGCGTATATGTCGGTTATCGCGGCTAATAGTAGCCTATGTGTTATAGTATAAGCTATATTAGCTATATTACTGTAAAGTTTCATCCAAATCCATTGAGTAGTTTTTGCGTGAAAAGTTCAGTTTCGCACACGAATGTGACTGTTGGATGACGGTCATACTTTGGCTGTTGGATTTTAGTCGGCAACTTTTGCAAAATCACTTGTCACTTGATTTACTATAAAATAGTGCTTACAAACTTTCGCGTTTATAATATTAGTAGGATTTTATGAAGGAATTGACCCTCTTTGATCTCTGAACTAATATTTTGGAAATTTCTTAACCAATTTGTATTTTTTATTGTTTTTGTATTGAAATGTAATGTTTGTGGAACGTGTATGTTTGTATATAATTATAAACTTTAACCTTTTCATCACACGGGCTATTACCTACCACACACCTAATACATTGGTATTTCATACAAACTAACTCAGATATTCTGAATCTCCTCGGTGTCTTCACTTCTTCTATATAATATAGCGTAGGTACTTTTTGGTAAAATGTAATCTCAAAATTACTGAGTATTATAATAATTATTTTTACGAAAATTTACGCGATCACTTATTGGGGACTCTACTGAGTCAGACTATGATCACGGCCAGTGCAACCTGGTCGAAACGTCAGGCAAATCAGAGGTATGTAATACCTCTATATATATATAGTGTTCTGTATCAGAATAATAAATATGAAATTTATCCTTTACTATTAAAAAAAGACTTCACGAATAACAATTGACGGACAAAAGTAAGCCAAAGCGTAGAAAATACAATTGTATTTCACATTAATATTTACTTACTCTTTAAACGGACTTTCAGTAAATTAATAATAAATCGATAAATAGAAGAAAAGACGAGAGAGAAAGAATTTACAAAAAAATAATAGAAAGGCTGTACAAAGAGAAAACAGTACGTCTTTCTTAAATCAAATTAAATATCAAAACAAAAATTAAATTCATTACTTTTTATAAACGTGTTTTGTATTTGTGTTGACGAGTATGTATGTGTGTATTACAGAGAAACTAGCAACGGTAGAACCTCCACCTCCGCCACCGCCACCACCTCCCATGCCTCCACCGGTTACCCCACCCCCTACTCGAACGGACACCTTAAAGTGTAAGTACAATGCCAGTTTTATATTTTGTTGCCTAGAGAGTGAAAGGCACAGACCGGTTACCTCATGGTTATTAATTCTGCCCTACCCATGGATACCAAAATGTGAGAGTTACAAATGCGTTACCGTCCCTTGGGTCTTCAGAATTAGGTACATAACTAACTCGGCGAAAATCAAGAAAATGTCATCACCGTAAATATAGCGTTCGTGCTTTCGTGTTTCGTTGGCGAGTGCGAGACCGGAGGCCCAATGATGCAGAAGCATTACTAGGCCGCCATGGTGTCATTCTGCTTATGCTTTCCATCAGGCAGTGTAGACTCATTTTGGCAGGGCCATACATAAAAAATAAAATCCTTAGGACCGGTTTTCAGTGACACCATGGAAGCATAACTCCCCTAAGTAAAAATCAATCTTCAATAAAACAGATTTGTTTCAAAATAGTAATCAGCTCATAGTACAGACTGTCCATCTTAGAGCCAAAAGCGTATCTGAGATTAATAAATTATTCTTCCAAGTATTTACCATTAAAAAGAATATAATGAACCATTGATCATATTATTTTAATTAAATAATAAAGAGATCAACAGTACTTATTATTATTTTCTATAAGCAGCAGTAAAATCTATGGACCTGAATGAGGAACTTAAGATGGTTCTGCCAGCCATTACACAGAGAAGAAACAAGTTATTGGACATCAAGAAGACTCCTGATATATTCATCGACCAGGTAACATGATCACCGTGTACCCTAAACCCTAGTTGTTTCTAAATATATTTTTTACGGAATAGTGGGCATACGAATAGACGTATCGCCTGATAGTAAGCGATTATCGCCGCCAATGGACACCCGCAACACCAGAGGCGTCACAAGTGCGTTGCCGGCCTTTGGGGGATGGCGGGAGGGGTTGGGATATGGGCCTCCGGTATCCTCACTCACTCGGTGTAACACAGCGCAGGTGCTGTTTCTCACCGGTTTTCTGTGAGGCCGTGGTATCACTCCGGTCGAGCCGGCCCATGCATGCCGAAGCGTGGATCTCCCACGGTGAAGTTCACCCAGTTCATCAGTTATATATGACTCTTGTGCTACTTAATTACAATTTTAGGTCCCAGGCGTAATGTTTCTTCGAATACAACCTATTTCAAGAGGCATCCAAACGCCAAGTTTATAATTTTAATTAGACTTGCGTACAATAATAAGATTATTGACATGGCCCAGGCACAAATATTTCCTTATCTATTGTATATAATTCTCATGTCACGTAGTTGCTCACGGTGAACTCTGAAGTATCTAACCGATATCCACATTTTTAGGGTGTTTTGCTCGCGTACCTAAGATAAGATAGTTAACAACACGGCTGTGAAGAGAGAGAGAAAAGATAAGTTGTGTGGGTCAGCTGGTATACTTATATGCTTTTAGATCAATACATCATTTATCAGAATTATAATGTCCTAGACACATAACCAATAGCCGTGTTCACAATACACAATTTGTTCTTTAATAATCACAAATAAAAAAAAACCGGCTTAAAGAACTGGACCAATTTGAAATGGGACCACACGGGACACACCAGCTTTCAAATAAAAAAATAATCATCAAAATCGGTTCACTCAGTTGAAAGTTATGAGGTAACAAACATAAAAAAATACAGTCGAATTGATAACCTCCTCCTTTTTGAAGTCGGTTAAAAATAAACTATCCTGGACCTGTGTTTGTTTTATTAGAACCACTTCTTTGTCTTTCACAGAAATCAAATCCAGATGAAGTAGTTGAATGGTTGGAAGCAAAAGGCTTCAGTGGAACAGCAACGAAGGCTCTTCGAATGCCTGGCCACCAACTCTTCGGGCTATCTCGCTCGCAGCTGGAACGAGTGGTGGGAGTCGAGGAGGGGAAACGGCTCTACAGTCAAATATTGGTTCAACGTAATGTCTCTGGGGTGAGTCGACATCCCCTCTTCGTGCATCATCCTGGTGAGGCCGCACACTCGCACCAAGCATTCTTGTTATTTATCATCAAAAAATTCCCATGAGACTGTACTTGCTTGCTATGTGCGTCCATTAATTAACAAAGTTGGTTATTCAGTTAGCACACTTATTTACACTCAGTCATTTACACACTCCTTAAAGAAAATTTTAATTAATATCAATCAGAAAAAAAGTTATTGCAAAAATATATGTTGATCCCTAGACACATATGTTGATCCCTAGACACTTTTGATGTGTGTATTCCAAAAGGGATTGCAAATGGGGATTAAACACCCACAGAAAAGATGATGATTATAATGAAAGATGGGAAAAAAATATGAAAAGATGGGCGAAAAATTTGCTGATATATTAGAAATAGGAGCATAAGTAATATGGATGGCCAATGGTCACGAAACAAAACGGAGAGGTTATTTAAACCATCTGATTCATAAAGGATAAGAAAAAGGTAGTAGAGCCACGCTGATTTGAGCACGGTTGGGTCGGCTCGACCGGGGCGGTACTACCCTCGCACAGAAAATCAACGTAAAATGACAGCAGCAGTGCTGTCGTATTTCGTTGGTGAGTGCGAGCCCGGAGGCCCAAATAGTCTAGTCAACAAGTAGCATACTTGTTGACTAGACTAAAAGATGCAGAAACATCACTAGGTCGCCATGGTGTGGGTCACCATGCTGCATTGTTGCATTGCATTCGCAATGAGTATGGTGACCACCACTCTTGGATTCTACTTATGCTTTCCATCAGGCAGAGTGGAGTCACTTTGGCAGACCCATACATAAAAACACTATGTAAACCCATACATAATTGAAATGAAGTTGAGCTTTTAATTTCAACAGATATGCACTTAACCTCGTCGTTTATCATAGAAAACACCCCAATTTTTGAATTTCCTAGCTTTGCC
Source organism: Diaphora mendica (assembly GCA_949125395.1). Lineage (NCBI taxonomy): Eukaryota > Metazoa > Arthropoda > Insecta > Lepidoptera > Erebidae > Diaphora > Diaphora mendica. Next base: position 1,990,664 of record OX421335.1, read on the forward strand.
TATATTTGTTACTGAAGTTAGAATTAAATTTACAGTTCAAAACGACTTCGGCATCAGAACTTCAAAATTTCCTACGCAAAGCTCGCGAGAAAGTGGAGGTATCTTGATCAAAACCAGACGACCTCGGAGGAGAGCACCAGCTAAAGATGACACCGATCACTCTAACGATAGTGATTCTACAGCCTGTTGAAACTTGTTATCAGCAACAGGCATTTGCAATAATATCGATAAAATATTATTTTAAATGACAATATTATACTATTACTATTGTATAATTCAATAATTTGTACTTATTTGTAATTAATATTATAATTTATTTTGCTATTAATTATTCGTTTTATTTTTCATTTTGGGTTTTATGATTTATTTATAATCCCATTTACACCTACCTCCATTTACAGTTTCGCCTTGATAATATAATTGTAATACCTTATGTGGCTGTAACCATTGCTAGTTACAAATATTTCATAAATAAATAGTTTATTGATATTATATAAAAACATGACGTCTCTACTTCTGATGGGTGAATTATGCGATAGTTTATTCAAGCGGCCAAAAGGATTTGTAATGAAACTGTATACAAATATTGTCCAAAGAGATAACGCTACTTCGATCACCTGCTGAATGAGACCGTACTACAGGGCAACCTTTTTTTTATTATTGTAAGTAGTAGCAGTAGCATAACACCTAAAAGGACTGATGCAAAACCGATTTCAATCAACCCTGTGTCTTGGTCCTTGTACGCAATGTCAGTTATAGTTTCTATAATATTAATAGTCCATTCGCTTCGGTCACATTGATCGCACCGCCGTCGCACGTGTGACAAGCTGCTACAAAATCAAAGGACCCGCCTACGGTGTTGCCAAGCAAGTATGGTTTGTCAGTAAACGTTGTATAAATGAATATATTCGTATTTCACATCAATAACCACAATTGCGTGCGTCCACATTATCTAAGTGAATGGACTATACTTATAATATTTATGGATAAAGAGAAAAATGTAAATACTGTACTGAAAATAGAAGACTAAATGGCACAGGCCAAAGGAAATCGGGAGAGGTACGGTACGTCTAAAGATAGGACAACTAGGGACTGATATGATGGGGATGATGATTATAAATGTATTAAAATGAAACGACATCATTGAATCTGTAAGAATTTTATAATGTATATCTTTCAATTCGCAATATTTTTGCACTTATCCTATAATACTTAGACAACGTTGTGACAAAATCGAGTATTAAACTGGGACACGGTTGTAATTAAGTACATTTTTAAAATTCTGTTTCTGAGCTTTCAAGTATTTCAAAATAAGAAGACCTTAAAAATAAAACAGATGTAAAGAAAACAATTACATAAGCACAACATGTATCTAAATTTTAAAATAAAAAACAGACTAAACTTCGAGCTGTAAAAACTTTAAAAAAGGGTACATCCATTAACCACGTGAGTTAAATAAGGCCAAGTCCAGTAAACAAACTAAACACCACTAAACAAATCCCATCCAATCTGAGTACGTGTTATTGATCTGTCATGCGAAGAATAACGAGGTCATCAAAAAATAATATTGATAGCTTTAGATAGCAAAAAAGTTCTAAAATCTCACTAGGTGGACAAAAAGAGTATAATTTAATAGGGAAGCGGCTCACGTAATTACAGGACACGTTTAAACATGTTAAAATATGCAGTGACGTATATTTTAGTTTTTAACCGGTAATCTAGAGTAGGTGGCATTACTGTCTGTGTTAAAAATTTGAGCGAGCCTTACAGTAGCTGTATTAAATACAAAGTAACGTCTGACATCTGACCTACAATCAAACTATCAAGTCTATCACCGCATAGCTTATTGGCCAAATCTAAAGCGTTTCTCCGACTTCTTGTTGGACACCTTCGTCCGTTCTTTTTATTTTTTTTATAACAAAGTTGTATGCCTATGGTAGAATTATTTGCAAAGATCCTGTAACCAAAACCCCTTTGAATATAAGCTTTTTCAATACAGGATCTTTTTAAATATTACCCAACACATTCCAGTTCTGATAAATTGCCGTAAACAATAAGTTCATTTGGTATACTTACGGCCACTTTCACCACTTACTGTTAAAGTCCCTAATAATATATTTAGAATTTAGTCTCTGATAGAGACAAATATATCAGATAACTATAAATATAGCCGCAACCTTTATCTGTTAAATATTGTAATATGGCAGATAACTATATCAAACTTTATCAGGAGTTGGTGAAACTGGTTCTTAAAGTTATAATTATTTATCTAACTACAACTAGATAGGAACAGAATCTTACACAACATAAGCTAATGTATATTATGTATTACACGATATTTGATAATTTATCATACTAAACATTCACATTAACGTTAACGTAAATATTTTATTTAATAGATTTCAATATTTACATACCATCCAACAGGATTATACTTATATCGTAAACTGCAGCAACTATTTTGAAAATCCTACTCCATAAATCACACTTCTTACGGTAAACTATAAACTTTTACGATGACATCTTCCATCCAGTCATCAAATGTCAAAACCAAACAACAAATATGTAATTTATAACATTCATAGATAGCGATATTTATCACAAAAACAATGAAATTAAAGTACCGCGTAAAATCACAAGTCGTTCGTAAATTGCAATTGTATTATGTCGCTACCCCTTTCTTAGATGTTGTTTTGAAACGTATTTCTCTTTTGCTTATAAAACAAATTATTTTGGCATTGTAGAAATAAAAATTAGAAAGTTTAAAACGTTGCCACAGTTTACAGATTTCATAAATCTTAAAATACTTAGATTTAATGACAAACTATGTATTGTCAATCATTATAATAAATGCAATAATTACATTCAAACTTCAAACAAACCCACACAATATTTTTACTATTTTTAAAGGTTATAAGACATCTCAAGTATGACCAAGAGGAATACAAGACATAACTATCTCATATATTCGTGAAAATTCCTTTAAGTATGGAATTTTTTAATTTCTAGAACATTAATTACTGACTACCGAGTCAAAGCAACATTAAAATCACGAACTTTACTAAAAAAGCAGTAGAAAATATATTTAGGTCTGCTACTTCCTTCACATAGCAATATGTACACAATATCACATTTATATAGAGAATAAAGTATATTCAACCTTCAACCAAATATTCATTACTCTAACAGTTTATGTCACTTTAGCAGTCAACAGTTCAAGTCTCTTTAACATTCTTGGCACCATTGTCACTCACTAAAGAAGATTTCAACATCTTCATCTTTGACAACCGCGCCAAAGACACCAGAAGCAATATGGCAAAATGTTTGAAAACTTCTGGCCATTTCTGCTTATGTTCAATTTCACTCTGAAAGTATCTTCATCTTCTGATTTACATACAGCCACAAGACTCTACCACCATGTTTGGCAGAGTTTTCTGCGTCACAGTTTTTGTTGAATCTATGTAAAATAATTGCAGAGAGCTGAAGGTAGTCGGCGCACAACAAGGCTTAAATTCTGCGGGCCGATCGGTTATTGAGTAGAAATATTTCTGTGAAAAAGAAACCTTTATTTAATACCAGTCTAACGATTATTTATTAAAATGGTTTTGATTAAACTCTTCGATTTGTAACCGGTTTGTGAGCAATGCACGTTATTTCATATGATTATAAGCTTATCATTGGTTGAAAATATCGAAAAATCATCTATATTACAGAATCTAGAGCCTAGAGCAATGTAATATAAAGATTCAAGAGGATGTGATCCTCTGATCTATCGATCGTCTATCTATCGATCACTTTCAAACAATGATGATAAGGTAGATAAAAATGCTTCATTTAGTGTAGTGTAAAATGAACTTGGTCAATACTACTTTTGAAAATATGAAAGAAAAAAAGATGTATACTCACTCTAATAATATTATGATGATAACTATGAGTATTGGTCACTGCTGATATGGGAGCACAGCTGCCTTTGCAAAAGTAGGCATGATAGCCGTCTGGCTTGATGATCCAGTCATCCCAACCTAATTCCTTGAAGCTGACGTAAAGTGGCTCTCTGCAACATTCGCTGGTAGTGGCACTGCATTCGAGTGCTCGACCTTGGCGACGTTTACCGGCATACTTCGTATAAAGGACGAGGAAGGGCCGGTGTTTCTCATGGAAGGAGAGAGGCGATCGACGCAACTGAAATAATACAAAAAGTAAGGTTAGTTAAATTACTCAAGAGTTTACGAAACCTTATTAGGAATTACGACCACGATCAGAAGAGTCAAATGCAATTAATGAACATTAACAATCCACTATTGAAGTTATACAATCGGTAGATCCTGGACGAACCACCAATTTGACCTTATTATCATTTTGATCGAAGTTCATTTCTCCAAGTAGATTATGTTTAAAATTCATGTAACTAATTACAGTATCTATTAAATAATAATCAATCGAGGATCTCTAGTGCGATAGGGAAACACGTGTCAAAGTATAGCTTCTGGAGGCTAGAATATTGTGGAAAACGGTGTGCTTGATGAGTGATTTCAGTTTGCTATTGCTTGGCTTTGCAAATTTTATATACTCATTCACACATTCAAGTATCATTTTCTTACCTGACAAGTTCTGCACGCCACATGTAAGTTATGAAGCCTTTCTCTGCCTTCCAACCACACTCTGACGGCCCAAGCTAATTCTACTCTAACCCATCCTTCGCCAATATTCGTTTCTTTGATAGCAATTGGCTTAGTCTTCTTGAACTGTTGTTGGCTATCCCAATGTGCTGCTTCGGAGATTACGAAAGTTTGATTATATTCATCTAGAGGGTCTCGTTCCTGAAAATATAATTTTTGAATTAGAATAAATGTTAAGAAAACACTATAGAATTAGATCACATCTAACCTGCCCAAAAAAAACCAGCTCGTCACAGATTTAACTTGACTGATCAATAGCCTAATTTTATCTTTAAAATAACAAGAAAAAAGACGGTCCAACTAAAGTGTGAAATAATCAACTGTTCCAAAACTTTTGAGTCACTTGATAATGTGCCACCTATTCAGCTGTTTTAATTATTATAACAAACTTAGAATAAAGCTAGATGTTACCTTATAAAACCATAATTCGACTACGTTCACTTCCTCGGGTTGTACATCAGGAGGCAGCTCAAACTTGAGACATTTATATGGATACCGTCCTGAAGTCAAGCATTCACCTGAAACAAAATTAAGAACATGTTTAAAATTTAATTACTTAGTTAAATACATCTAAACACAAAGGGGTTTATCATAGAATTACTAAGTACAGTTAATAGCCGAGCGAGATGGTATCAATCCGAAGCTTTGGGGAAAATAATAAAAAATTGGTAACAAAACTACTTTTCCATGATACTTTGTGAGTAGGCTCAAAAAAGGAGTGAAAACGGTGTGAACTGGTAACTTTTTTGTGCTGGTAAGTGTGAGAACTAACATTTTAGCAGAAATCAATCCATGGCTAAAGATGTTTTCCCTAAATACACGTAATATTTCTTTTAATATTAGGTTAAAATTTAAAGCTTGATGAATTGAAACGTTTGATGGCAATGAATAAAATTGTGTTATTAAATAAAAAGCATTTATGCTTCAGATTGTAGCTAAAGCAGGTGCCAACGGAATTAATACAGTATTCCATAACCTGATAAGTTACTAATAAAAAATACTGTATTAAATTGAGATTAAACGATAAACGTCGTTTTGTGGTATCCGCAAATAATTGAAATTGCTGAGTTATTTCCCGTATTACTTATTCACCGTATTATAATTAATTCATTTAAGCCATGATTGGAAATTCTTCACTGTGATTGATACACAAAATTATTACTTATGTTTAAAATCATATTATAACCAACTTAATTAACTCGACCTAATTACAACCACGATCATCCGTAAGCACAATCAATGCAATACAATCGAAGAGTCAAATAAATAAAGATAATCATACAGTACATATATTACAGCTATAAAGTCCCAATACACATCATAATTAAATATATATTGACACCTTATATCTGTCACGTAACATTTGTTTTAATATCAACAAAAACAAACATCCCTAAGATAAGATAGACTTAGGAATTCCAAAAAACTTTGATAATAACGAGTAAGTCATAACTACGAAATAATATAATTTTAGATGATATATTTTATAGGTATAAACGTACTATATTGACCCTAAGTTAATTGGACCGAGGAATGACCCTGGGATCAAACGACCTGATAACAAATGAACATGTGTAGGTATGTTATCACTCACCCAAGACAGTGTTTTAATTTTTATCAATAAAAATACAATCACTCAACTAAAAGATGATACCTTTTTATTTAATTTTGAGGAAAAACGAGAGAAAAGATCGGAAGAAAACATTTTAGAGGATCCTCAAATAAACTTTGAAGAGGTGTAAGATAATGATAGTGAAATTATCTCTATTGAAGTAATAAAAATGAATCATGATAGATTGATGTTTACATAAAATATTTACAACAACAGTGATGAGAAATTGCTAGGAATACATAGAGTATCAAATACCTATCAAAATAGAAACGATTGACGCAATATCAACGACGAACAGAGCTCTAATTTTCTCTTTTTATTAAAAAAAGAGTCGTAGTAATCTCTATTGAAACGAGTTCTGTCTAGAGTTACTCCGTACTTGTTACTTACATCTTACAGATTACTACGCTATACTACATTCTTCGTTCAGGAAAAAAATAAATAAATATTTCGGACATCTGTTTTGTAAATACATACATATTATACATAGAAAACGTCTAAACTCCGAAAAAACAAATATTTGCAGATCATAAAAAAAAATTGATCCGACCCGAGATTCGAACTCGAGACCTCAAGCACAGCATTCACATACGCTACCATTGTGACAACGAGGCATCAATCTTACGCTACCCCTCCGCAACGCCCCATAAGGAACTTCGTTACAAAAACCTACAGAAGTTAGAAGGTCTCAAAACAATGATCAATAATCTTAATCGAATCTCAAATCCATACAAAGGCCCACCTGTTGACCCCATAAAAAATGGGGAGTACTTTAACTCCCCCACTTTTAATTCTAAATTAACGATTTCAACTTGAACCTATATTGTATTTGGATTTGACATTCCATTGTGTAACATGAAAATTCATTTGCTATATTCTCTTCCAAGCTTTGAAGTACAGAAATACGTGCATCCAAAAATATATACTTCTTACCAACAATCGCACTTATTCTTTCTAACAGGTTAAAGTTTTATATTTTCTCTAATTATCTATCTATTTTATCCTTTTTTATATCAGTTTATCAATAAATGAGAAAATATTACCCTTTTTATTATAATCACCAACACAAATAAGTTTTATGTGTGTATTTTCGGTACTAAATGTAATGTGGTTTTTTCATATTTATTAAATTTTTGTAGCGTCTTCATCTTCTATTTATAGACGACGATCTAATTAAGATGAAACTTTAGTGGATTCTGAAATAGCAGTTCTACTATGTGCAAAATTTGCTTTTAGTTTAAAAATTTCTGATCTGATGAATTAATGGTTTAGGCATCATAAAAAATGTTGTCACATTGAGTTGCACTATTAAATAATAGTTTCGTATCAATAACAAACTTTGAAAGCAAATCTTTTCAAATTCTCTGTGCTAATCGGTGATAATGGTATTATCATTACAGAATGACCGCAATCGATCGAAAAATGAGGAACGTAGTAATTGATCTTCTTGTAAACAGCGTTATCTAATTTATTTAAGATATCGTTTACTTACTAGGCATAACAGCGGAGAATAAATATTTACCAAAAAAAAATGTTATTCTTTGAGTTTATCTCAAACGATACATGCGGAAGTCCACCGGTTCACTTTTACGTTGAACATCATGATTATTATGATAATTAGAGGTGATACGAACAACATGCAAACTAGGTAACGTAAATGTTACATAACTATTTTTGGCAGGTATTCTATATAGGACAGTGACTAGATCTCGTCCGAGTAAATAATAGGAGGTCATTTAAATAGTCGAGTTTTTGAAATCTGAAATTACTAAACCATCAGAAAATTGACATAAAATACTGTATATAATTTCTATTGAAAGAGAATTTGAATTAAGTAATAATATCTGAAAATAATATCAGAATTCTTATGTCGGTTGATTAAGCACAAATCTTAATTATATTTATAAAAAAACAATTACAAAAGCATCTAGACAAAATCTACTTTTTCCTTAAATATTTTGGATTAATTTACTAGTTTTGTTCTGTTTCAATTCTGTGTTATATAAAATAATTTATGCTACTATCTCTCGAAGATACATATTTATATCTAATTCAGTGATTCTATTTCTGTCTAAAAACTCTTTTTCATTGGTTACTTACTCTTACTAATCGTGTAAACAAACCTTAAAAGGCATTTTCAACCAGTTTTCAATTACCGTGTCGGAATGAAACTTTGTACATTTTACAGATATTCATTAGTTAAATGATTAGTAAAATATTATTTTTGCTCTGGGTAAATTGTGTGTATGTTTTTTTTTTTATGGAATAGGCGGAAAACGAGCAGACGAGCAGACAGAAAGGTAGTAGAGCCACGCTGATTTCAGCACGAACGGGCCGGCTCGACCGGGGCGGTACTACCCTCGCACAGAAAATCAACGTCAAATGACAGCCGCAGTGCTGTCGTGTTTCGTTGGTGAGTGCGAGACCGGAGGCCCAATTAGTCTAGTTAACAAGTTCCATACTTGTTGACTAGACTAAAAGATGCAGCAGCATCACTAGGCAGCCATGGTGTGGGTCGCCATGCTGCATTGTTTGCATTCGCAGTGAGCATGGTGACCACCACTCTTGGATTCTGCTTATGCTTTCCATCAGGCAGAGTAGAGTCATTTTGGCGGGCCAATCATAAAAAAAAAAAAAAAAAAAAAAACATATCGCCTGATGGTAAGCGATTACCGCCGCCCTTGGAGACCTGCAACACCAGAGGCGTCACAAGTATGTTGCCAGCCTTTGGGGAACGGGGGGGATGGAGGCGGGGGATGGGGGGATCGAGGAAGGGGTTGTGGTATGGGCCTCCGGTATCCTTGGCGCTGTATGGCGCACCGGTGTGGGTAGCGGCTCTGACCGCCCTAAATAAGGCGCGCCTCTGGCGGCCTCAGAGGGTATTGGCGGTCAGAGCCATACGTGGATACCGCACGGTGTCGACCGAGGCGGCGTGCGCCCTGGCCGGAACACCCCCGTGGGATTTGGAGGCGGAAGTGCTCGCCGAAGTTTATCGACGGGTGGCTGGATACCGGGCGGAGTATGGCTATCGCCCTCCGCCCGAAGAGGTATGCGAATGGCGTGAAGCCACCCGTCGAGCCACTATGGACAGATGGTCGTTCCGGCTGGAGACTCCACGCGCTGGCTTTGCTGCCGTGGAGTCATTCTCGAGTGGGCAGGGCGGCAGCACGGGACCCTTTCCTTCCGACTGACGCAGGTCCTTTCCGGGCACGGTTGCTTCGGGAAGTACCTGCACTCGGTCGCTAGGAGGGAATTGAGTCCCGTCTGCCACCACTGCGACTGCAGTGAGGACTCGGCCCAGCATACGCTGGCGATCTGCCCCGCATGGGCGTCGCAGTTATCGGAGGAGTTCTCTCGCTACCGGCCGTCATACGCTCCATGGCTGGTAGCGACAGCAGTTTTACCGCGGTCGCAACCTTCTGCGAAGATGTAATCTCGCAGAAGGAGGTGGCGGAGAAGGCCCGGGAGGATGATATCCACTCGGACCCAATACGCCGCCGGCGAACCGGGCAGCGGAGGCGCGCCTATCAGCGCCTCATGCCGCCCTGAGTGTGGCCGCGGATGGTCGGGACGGGCTTTCCCCTCCATCTGTTATGTCCCTTTGACACAAGGGCAGGATGTTGATACCTCGAGAACAATTATTGTAGGATGAAAAATATATGGTTACTCAATAGTGCGGTCAGTCTTCTTTAGATAGTATGTATTTGGATCTCATCACATTTTCCTAGGGTTACATTATCGGTTCAGTAATATCCGGTTTAATATCAGTTTTCCTTAGCATTCTTCATTGTACGCATTTAAATTACCCGTTCTCATTACAAGGTTCAATATTGTTGTTTACACTGAAGCAGGTACTTATTATTGACCTCTCCACTACGACGCTATCGTTCCTTGTAATGTTGATAAACGTTTTTATTGTATCATCTATCTCAACGTATTTCCAGCCCCTTGCTTGATGAGTGCTATATCACTTATCTAGACTTAGTGACTCTAACTATTTAGCTATGAACAGAGACAGCTGATTACTATTTCATCGGAAATGTGTCTAGATTATGTATCATTTGAAGATTATTTGAGTTGTTTCTTGGTAAAATTCTTGTTGGTACTGTTTCAGGGTTTTGGAAATTTTAAAGTTGGATTTTGATTCGTATAAACTTTTTTCTTTTTAAAAAGACAACTCCGCACTAGGAATAAATCCTGTGTCGCGGGGGACTTAGCAAACATACATTAAAAGGACGCAAAGAACACCCAGACTCAGAACAACAATTTGTGGATCACACAAAGTGTTGTCCTACGTGGGATTTGAACCCACGACACTTGGCGAAGTAGGAAACGGCGTGGTGACCGTTAAACCACTAGGTCAAACGTGCAGTCATCTTTTACGGATTTACAATGACCCTTATAACTTATATTTATTCATTCAGTCTCTCTTCTCAACCTAACCCATATCCCTGTTATTAGGTTACTAAATGGTTGTTTCGCTTGTAGAGATGGATTTGGTAGTGTTAGCAATAGTCGATAATCTGTTGTTGTGCAGGCTCTGACAATGATTATTGCATTTATCTACATTCTAGAATCAAACTCACTTGTACTTATTCCACTATTTTAATTTTTGTTTACACCTGACCGGTTTCGCCTTATGGCATTCTCAAAGGTTACTTTTATCGACACTTTATTCACTCGCTTTTTTATAGTAAAGAAACAACTCTTGCACCAGGAACATGTTTAACGCGGGGGACTTTACAAGCATACATGAAACGGACACAGAAAACGCAAAGACACAGGACAACTATTTTTGGATCACATAAAGTGTTACCCTATGTAAGGATCAAACCCACAGCACTAAACGTAGTAGATAATTAACAAATTTTAACAAAAAAACCGACTTCAATCTGGACCAAATTTAAATGAGACCATACGGAAAGCAATAGCTTTCAAATAAAAAAAGAATCATCAAAATCGGTTCATCCAGTCGAAAGTTATGAGGTAACAAACATTTAAAAAAACAGTCGAATTGAGAACCTCCTCCTTTTTTGAAGTAGGTTAAAAACGATGAATTGACGGCTAAACTACTGTGCTATTCGTGCAGATAGTTCCTTTTGTGTTTCTGGCTTAAACCCTATATGCTCTTATTAAAGAAGCTTTATATTATTTCTCGTTACAACAATATCACTTGGGCAGGGTAGAGAGGTCGCTTTATCGTGAAGGCCGAAACCACACCGCGCTGGCGTGATACGTTATGTACCGTTTAGAAACACAAATAATAGGTAGGATAGGTTACAACTAACTTCAAAGTTTCATTATGAAGGTAATTAGTTATGTGTTTGTGGTTTTTTATAAATAAAATAATGAAAATCGTAATGTACTCGTTGTGATGTATTTATTTAATCTAATCATCCTGACTCGCCCACACACGCACGCGTCTTAATCTGCGTTTCCCGCCTTTTTACCGAGAAACCATAGACTTCTTAGTCTCTGCGCGTCATAATAATATCTGCCCGATACAGGAAAGGAACCTTCATGTATGTATTAGGCCATTACTCACGGACCTATATACACTACAAAAATCAATTTCGTTTCTGGTTTTTGACGAGATATCTATATACTAATAATTATCTATCTTGTTTATTATTTCATGTCACGTTTTTGCTCACGATGAACTCCAAAACTATCTACCCGATTTTCACGTTTTTTTAAATGTGTCTTTCCAAGATAAGCATGACCAATAGCTGCCGAGCATGATTGAAAAGAGACGTAGTCACGTAGGTCAGCATGTTACTAAATAAATAAAAAATAATAAATGCAGCATGGTGTGGGTCACCATGCTGCATTCGCAATAAGTATGGTGACCACCAGTCTTGAAATATGCTTAAGCTTTCCATCAGGCAGAGTAGAGTCATTATGGCGGGCGATACATAAAAAAATGCAGTGGATCATAGAACCTCCTTCTTTTTTGAAGTCGGTTAAAAAAATGTCGTATTGGATATCACAGTGTTTTAAAGCTTATAGGTTATAATTTTTATACACTTAATCTTTATATTTGACTGCAGGCGTAGTGGCATGAAAGCGGTCGCCACGCGGTTTTCTACTGCCTTAAGTATTGTAGTTCAAATCCCACAGGGTACAACACTTTGTGTGATCCACAAATTACTGTCCTGAGTCTGGGTGATCTGTGTCCGTTGCATGTATGTTTGTTAAGTCCCCCGCGACACTGGATTGATTCCTAATGCAGTTGTTTTTTTAGAAAAAATAACAAAGAAAAATAATTTTAAAAGTTTGTATTGATAGGTTTTACAAGAGGTAATATAATAATAGTAATCTTCACATATAATATACAAACTAAAATGTGTATCTTTATACTATACCACTAATTATAATATATTAGTATTCAATAGATTTGAAGCTGATAGTAAGTATAGTTACTCATATAACCTGACGACCTATTTACAGCCATGAACAAATTCCATCTTAAGATTGATCTTATTATGTACAAATAATGGAGTACATAATGTCAATTAATGCTAAACAATATAATTATAATCTTCTAACAAAAGCATAGCTCGTGTAATTTATAATTATTGTAATTAGTAAATAATAAGATTAATAATTTATTATGATATTATTTAATTATAACTATTGACACAGCTGTTCATAAACTGGGCAGATACTGAACTATGGCAACCGGTCTGTTGATCAACATACCTTTATACTGCTAAATACATACGTATTTATAGATATTTCAATTCTCAAGGTAGTAGAGCCACTCTGATTTCCGACACGACCGGGACGGGACTACTCTCTTGAGGCCGGGCGCACACCGAAATGGTCGTCGACGAGACCGTCCGCGACAAGACGGTTGTCGACAGTTGTCTCATGCTGACGCACACCGCATGTGATCGAACAAACGGTTGAAGAAGGGGTCGACAAACTGTCTCGTCGGAGACAATTTGTCAACAACAGCTTTGGTGTGCGACGGTCCCACCTAACACAACGTTTTTTACGGCAACCTAGTCGAGCCCACAGAAGACCAACCTAAAATGACAGCATTCGTGCTGTCGTGTGTGTGTGTAGTGCCAGACGGATGCCCAATGATGCAGAAGTATCTCAACAGGCTGCCAGAGTGAGGGTCACCATGCTGCATTGTTGCATTGTCTGCATTCGCAATGAGTATGGTGACCACTACTAATGGATTCTGATCTGGGGGCACGGTCGTGCCCCCGCCAACACGAGCCAGCGAAGCGCAAGGGCACTACCTACCTTTTCTCGAAGTGTTTCGTCGTTTTTTTGAACCCTCATAACTTTGGTTCCCGATATACCAGATCGTTCAAATTCTCAGGATATGATGTCAACAATAGACTAATAAAACATACAAAGTTTCAATTGCATAGCTCTGATACTTTAGATTTTATTGATACCTAAAAACACTGATTTCGTCACTGTCACGCTGATGATCATCAAAACTGTTAGGGTACTTCCTGAAGTGCTAGAAAGCTGAAATTTGGTATGTAAACCAAGTTTAGTATACAAACAACAGAAAAATTCATAAACCGATTACTATTGTCCCCCAACCCTCAAAATTGGGGGGTGGAAGTTTGCTTGAGACTTTCACTAATTTTTATGCTAGAGGTTTTATTTTAAGTATACGGACTTTTTGGAAAGAAGAAAGAAGATGTACGAGAAATACACCCCCAAAAAAAACAGCAAAAATACTGCCTTAAGCAACTTACAAAAAGAAATGAAATCCCACTAAAACATTTTCATGTAAAATGTTGCCAAGACGACTGCATATGTTTTACCCTGTGAAAAAGATATCAGATCTCATGTAGAGCCAAGGTTCTGAATCTACACGCCCTAACTCTACCAATCCTAACTTCATAAACTCTACATCTCAGTAAAAATGTATGGCTTGTTACTTCGGCTGTTTCGTTACTTCAGAATCGAAATATTCCTATAACATTACTTCAGAAACTAGATATTTGCAAACACAAAATGCGTTCGTTTCCCCTTCGTGACGGTATGGTAGCGAAACGGCGAAGCCATACATTTTTACTGAGATGTAGAGTTTGTGAAGTTAGGGTTGGTAGAGTTAGGGCGTGTAGATTCAGAACCTTGGCTCTACATGAGATCTGATATCTTTTTCACAGGGTAAGGCATATGCAGTCGTCTTGGAAACATTTTACATGAAAATATTTTTGGTGGGATCATGCTTTCCATTAGGCAGAGTAGAGTCACTATAGTCATATATAAAAAAAGTATAGGTACTTTCACCAAGAAAATAACAAATTATTGTGCTCATTTGTACGGATCGAATCCACTACTTCTCGGAAGATCCCTCGATTTACTTTTTCATTATTCTAATTAAATTTACCTTCAAAGAGGCTCGTTTGAAAAAAAATTGTGTTCATAATGAGGATTGGCAAATAGACATCTCAACAGCCATAGAAGTAATCATCTTTCAAAAATATATGCAACTTATATATATACATATTTAGACGCAATTTGTAATACTAAAAAAATATAATTAATTTACGCAGACGGGTATTTTGTATCTCTCAAATTATAACTTTATCATCTAGTTTTTATTATTCCCGGATACCGGATTTACCTCAATATGAGTTTTTCCACTGGCATCCGACCCACGCAACCCTCAAGACGAAGTGAATTCTAAGGATGACAACTAATGTCAGTATTTTCGAAGGTACTGACTTTCCAATAACGATTGCCATAGATGTACATGACGACCCAAATAGTAACTTCTCAATTATAAAATTTAAAGTTTCAACAAGTACCCTACCTAACGGATATCATATGTTCTTTATAACTTTGCCAATAACTCTTTTCCTTCACAGACTTCTGATAGGGACGTATGTCCATATGACCATATTATCACATTATCACTAGTAAACTACCGTTTGATAAGGTCAGCAGACAAATTAGTTGGGTCAAAGGGGCATACTATACTAGTTTTTATTACCTCCATTGCCCCACTAAGATAAAATACTTGAACACAGTTCCGTGTTGTTTAATTTACTTTAAGAATATAAATTATAATTTATAAGATGTGTTTGATACCGAAATAGTGCCTCATTGGTCAAGCGGTTAGCGTATACGACTGCCGATCGATTCGGCCCGGATCGGGCCAAAATTGTTATTGGGTTTTTCTTACAATAAATTATTTATAAAAGTCCAGATTATGGAAGTCTCGCGGTGTTTCACTCCCATGCCTCGGAGAGCACGTTAAGCCCTCGGTACCGGTGGTTATGATCATCTATGGCAATCGTTATTGAAAAGTCGGGGCCCTCAAATTCAAGTTAGTTTAGATTTTTTACGCCTTTCTTGATTACACGCTTTTGAAAAAGGAATTTAATCTCAAATCCTTATCAATCTATTATGTAAATAAATAAACAAAATATTTATAAATCATTATATTTATATAGTAATCAATGTGCGTATGCGCACAGGAATGACGCGCTCTTACTCCGTGACGTTTGCCTTCATCATTGTGACGTATGAATGTCTCTTATATTTCATTAATGGTCGTTTATCTTGCTGATAACGATGACTCAATCGCTTCCGAACCCAATATTTTATATAAACTAGCTGCCCGAACAGACTTCCTTCTGACAAAAGTTATTGACCTGTAGCTGTCAAAAAACAATAATAAATACTTCAAACGAATGTCAGAGTGAACGTATTTCTTATAACTTTAATTTTGAGTAGGGTTACATTGTTTTTTTTTTTTTTAAAAGACAACTCCCGTATTACGAATATATCCTTGTCGGATACTTTAGAAACATACAGAGAAACGGACACAGAGAACACCCAAACTCAGAACAACAATTTATGGATTACACAAAGTGTTGTTCTATGTGGGCTATGGGCCTCCGGTATCCTCACTTGGTGAAACACAGCGCAGGCGCTGTTTCACACCGATTTTCTGTGAGGCTGTGGTATCACTCCGGTCGAGCCGGCTCATGCATACCAAAGTGTGGCTCTACCACGGTCAATAAAATATCACATAGGTTATTATTTACCACGATAGTCGACATAAAGCAAAAGCTACTCCCAAATAAATAGAGAGAAGTTCTGCTCATAAAAGGGTACTTTAAGTATTTAATAAGGTAATATTACCTTCATTTGAAAAACCTGCCATTGTCGCAATAAAGATATAACCACGGCCATTCCAAATTTAGTCGAAACGTCCAAAAATCTTGTTACTGAATGAATTAATTTCTTTCATTTCAACAACTAATAATGAGAAAATAAGGTAATCTACATAATTACATACGAATTTCCGAGAACTAATAAGTTCACAGGCTTGTGGGCAATGTCAGTACAAAATGATCGAAACGTCAGGAATCATGAGCGCGTGAATTATCATCAACATAATTATGTACAGAAAGCGATAGTTTAAAAGTCAGTGTAAGATAAAGTACACATTATACGAATAATTCCTTAGTTAATTTTCTTAAACAGCTAACTGTAGCATGTCACGCTAGGCTGGCAAATAGAAGTTAACATTGATGTTGAATGATGAACAAAATTGACGTGAAAAATATTTAAAACGGCGTGTGAATCGTGTCAAAAATTTAGCTTAACTCGGTGTCTAACTTCTAGAGGTTTTAAAGCGTATAAAAACATATTTCTAAACAAACAGATTCTAATCAATAACACATCATATTTTGACCTAAATATCTTAATTATAGATCTGCTTTAATTGCAATTTTAAGCAACAATATGTGGGTTGAACGCACGCTCGTGCTGCGTGTATCTGTCCGGGTACAAAGTTCGGTTCCAGAGCAGACACTTGTTAATGTATTTGATAATATGATGCTCTTTCATCACCTCAACGACCCACTATTCGATTTTCATCGTTAGAAAGTAAATACATAGGTAAATTAGGAAAATAATGTATATTTTTAACGGTAAAGGATTCAGAGACAAATGGAGATCTTGAGAAATTGTAACTGAGTTACAATTAAAACTGGTCAAATAAATACATATCAATATTGATTCTAATTATCCCAACGTATACATTACATAATCTTACTGTTATCAACAACCTTCGAATAAATAAAATCTATTTTATTTATTTTATTTCATTCGTAAATAGCAGCTGTTGTATAGTTCATCTGATCGTTATAAAATGTGAACTGTTACTAGTTTAATTAGTATAATTTAATCATTTAAACATTGCTTAAATATAAGTTGTGTTTCGTCCAAAAGAAAGACTCTTTTTCAGTGAAAGAAGAAGCTGTTTAAAGCGAGCAAAGGAAAGAAAACATTCAATGAACATCTTTGTCACTCCACAATTTTTTGTTCCTCAAAAACCTGGTCTATTAAACCCAAGTTAAATTTTAAACTTTGTTCACCGTGGTGATAAGGATACCCCAGAGTCTATTCACCCGGGTGAACAAAGTGGAAGAAACCATTTTAAGACCCTCTATCATATTGTTATTAATTTGTTCGCACCAAACACTTCAAATAAAATGATGAAAAACAAGTATTTAACAACAACAACAATATTTAATTTAAGTTAATTCGTCATTGAACTAACACCTAGTGATATCTTGAATGTTTTCTTTCTTTGGTTAATCAACTAAACTCACCTTCAACTGGAAATATTATCTTCTGTTCAGTCCGTCCGTAGTAATCGTCGAACTCTGGCGGCTTGTCCACTCTGTCGCTCAGCGTCTGACCTTGAGCCACCGGCATCGGTAGACTGTTCACTGGCAGAGCCACTGCTGGCTTCTTGCTCAGCCGCAATTTCTTAAGAATCTGCTGTTTAACAAACTCTATACGAACGTCGGTCAACTCCGACACACTCAAGTCCCCGTTCGCGCAATTCGCACAACTACCTAACATAGTAACTTCTAAGCTTAAAAAACTAGTGACTAGAATATACATGAACACACTGGATAGACCCATCGTGGTAGATTCCTACGACGCAGACAGTTAAAGTATGAGAGCAAGTCGAGCCGCATGCGGACGGTCGTGTCGACGGTCAGAGCGCTACTGTCGCGGGAGAAAAAATCACGGATTAATATATGTACACACAAGCTCTCGTACTGCTCGGGGTGTTCCGTCAACTATTTTTTTTACATTTATCAGAATATTCTGTGGTATCGGAGGTCGCGAGCTTGGACAATGGACTTCGTGATACCGGCCTAGGTATAATAAATCTATGCAAAGTGTCACTTATTTGTGATATTTTATTGGCTGCATTTCTCTTCTACGAATTCCCTCTTAAACAAGTATTCTTCAGAGGGTATTTCCAATATACATATTATTTAAAGATGTAAAAAATTTGAGAGGCAAACGTCTTTCAAATCAATTCAAATCATTATTTAGTAAACATATCTAGATAGTATGATGGAATGTCTATAGCACTCCTACCTTTTCCCAGCTAAGCATGACTATTCACGCAGACACGGTAGGGTTTTTAACCTCTAGATTAACGGTCATCATAAAACCCAAAACTATTCGGTCATCCCAAAAACCACAAGTATGTATATAAAATCATACAGTTTTACGTGCTTGTAGTGTATTTTGGAGATAGCGAACAGTTTCTTAAAATAATATTTGGATGAAAGAATTATACAAAAGTTATGAAATTTCTGTTAGAAAATCGTGAGTTCTTCTTATTTCTGTAAGAAATAGAACAAGAAAATGAAATGCGAACCTTCTCTAGTCTTGTTTCATCTACAGTCACATCTACTTATAATAAAAATGTAACAGGTCCAATTCTGTACATTAAAGATATTTAGAATAAATATTTTGGAGGGCTCTCTATAATCGATACTGAAGCCAAAACTGTATTTTTTATTTTTGACTGTCTGTCTGTCTGTATCTTGGCCGCGCATCACGCCGAAACTACTGAATGGATTCAAATGAAAGTTCAGCACGGTTTCCTGGAGAGAGGCGATGAAAGTCAAAATATGTACTTAGTTGTAATTCAATAACACAGTCCGATTTCATTCTTTTTTTACTAGAAAAAAAAAATAACGGGAAAAGTCTTTTTTTTTGTCCACGATTGTACACTGCCTGTGGGAAGCTGAGACAGATATGTCAATATGGCGGTACGAAGTTCGCAGGGTCAGCTAGTCTAAAATATTCTTGATAATCTCAAATAGTAATATTATACAGCTGAACATGAAAGTAGTGAATTAATTCACGTTGATAACATGAATTAGTGATGATTATTATATCTACAATTAGTGGCATACTAAAAACTATTTATTGCCTTGGTTTCGTGTAGTTATCTCTTATTTCATGTTTCTAACTTTGCAAATTACGAACTTTTATTTCAACCATTCATCTTCTTCTGAGCAGGTGAAATTTTCGTAAAGTTCCAAGTTTGTAGCACTTCAGGCCCTTCGTTGATGAGTCAGGAAATCAGTCAGGGCTAGTAACGGACTGATTTCCTGACTCATCAACGAAGGGCTAGTAACGGAGGAGGGGGGACCACCTACAAATAGTGGGTGGTCCGAGGTACGTCGGGGTTCCAGGGATTTTCCTTTCGAGGGTGCACCTGGTTCCCCGGCTTCTAGTACCCGAGATGGTGTGCGGTTTTTAGTCGGTTCGAGTCCGACATAACCACCAGCCACAAAAAAAAAAAAAAAAAAAAAAGGGCTAGTAACGGAGACCCTTGTAGAATGGTTCTAGACTTTAAGCTTTTATGTCTCTCGTCGTATACCATAACATAAGAACTTTTTTATATTTTCGTACTTAGGTTTTTTGCATTTTCTAAGTAATGGATTTAAAAATTTCGAAATAAAATCATCTAGATACTGAGGTTCGATTTAAGATCTTTAACTTGCCACATTTCATATATTTTTATGAGAATCTGAGTTGATAATAACTAGAAATTAGAAACTAGCAAGCCAACTGTTAAACGAATAGATTCTTTTTAGTTAAGTTATGTGTAAGTAAATATAAAATTCCTTCTTTTTTTATGTATGGCCCGCCAAAATGACTCTACTCTGCCTGATGGAAAGCATAAGCAGAATCCAAGAGTGGTGGTCACCATACTCACTTCGAATGCAGACATTGCAGCATGGCAACCCACAGCATGGCGACCCACACCATGGCGGCCTAGTGATGCTTCTGCATCTTTTAGTCTAGTCAACAAGTATGGAACTTGTTGACTAGACTATTTGGGCCTCCGATCTCGCACTCACCAACGAAACACGACAGCACGAACGCTGTCATTTTACGTTGATTTTCTGTGCGAGGGTAGTACCGCCCCGGTCGAGCCGGCCCGTTCATGCTGAAATCAGCGTGGCTCTTCTACCTTTTAGTAATTTTATTTGTAACATCATCATCAATAGTATTTAATAGTCCACTGCTGGAGATAGACCTTTCCTTGGATAGGAGCTTGGGGCCCACTATACCAAGTTTTTTTTAATGGAATAGGTAGGCAAACGAGCAGACGTATCGCCTGATGGTAAGCGATTACCGTCGCCCATTGACCAGAGGCGTCACATGTACGTTGCCGGCCTTTGGGAGATGAGAAGGGGGATGGGGGAGGGGGGGTTAGGGTATGGGCCTCCGGTATCCTCACTCCATCGGTGAAACACAGCGCATGCGCTATTTCACACTGGTTTTCTGTGAGGCCGTGGACTCCGGTCGAGTCGGCCCATTTATGTCGAAGCGTGGTTCTCTCACGGTGATGTTGGCCAAACGGGATCGTATAGGGATTGTTTCAAGGTTTCTTTCTGTTTGAAATGCTGCTGTAGGTACTGCATAGTTTGCTTCTTTGGTCGTCTCACCTTTTCTTCCTTTATTGGTATACTGATAAATTACATCCTTTCTAATCACGGGCCTATCTCCCGCAGCGGGAAAATTAAGGTAGCTGTAGGATGTGTGAAACATAGTATATCCTTTTCCATCGGTTCAAATACTCACATGGACATGATTAATATTCACGTGACTATTTGGAGAATGTCCAATGAAATATGAATATGTAATAATAATGCGTAGGTTTCAGGCTTTGCACAAGCACTGTATAGCACTGCAGCGCACGTGCTACACGCTACACCTGTACTCGTAGCAAAGGTAAACGATGCGTACGCGCAACACCCACGCGTGTGATCGTTGCACACGACGTACACCGAGGCTATAGAACGATTTACATGTGCTACACCGAAGCGGTGTATTGTTGCATATGCGATACACCAACTCGATATAATTATTGATGCATATGCGCTACACTGACTCATGGTATTGGTGCATATGCGCTACATTGACTCGCTACGTGAGGCCACTCGATCGATCGATCTTAAACTAGTCAAAATATACTGAAGTAGGTGTGCCTTTTCTGGCTCTGCACAGAGCACTATATTTGCTTATGGGTTACTCTTTTATATATTGTATGTTAACCATGTGTTGTAATGTGAATATCAAAAATGATTTTCTTTCTTTCAAATAAACCGACAAAAAAAGCAGACTCAGATGACCTTGACTAAATTGCGTTCGATCGTAAGTGACTATTGCTACAGCTACATATGTTGGATTCCACCAGAACCAGGGTGAGGTGAAGTTTAGGCTCCGGTAACTAAAATGATTCGATAAAAGCAACGAAAAAAATGCTAAAGTCGGTTTTCTGTGAAGTCGTATTATCACTTTGGGCGAGTCTATAAAAAAAGTGTAAATTAAACAAAAAACCCGGCTGCAAAAAAGTATAGGTACTGTATAGGTATATAAACTGACAATCAAAAACTTGTTACCTCTTTTCACGAATATTATGTGAACGAAGGTGTGTGAAATGTGACACAGTTAAAGTTCATGTGGAGGAGGCGTGCAGAAAGTTGACAAAACATCATTGTAATCGAATTTCAACTACTCGACGACTACTAATTTGCATAAACAAATGGGTCAAAAATCGCTGTAAAGTGCCAAATTGATCTGACTCCATAGAATTACTAGAAATCAACCAATATACCCACACCTCTCATACCAATATTCAATAAACTGTTCAGGATACAGAGCGTGCCAAAGAAATATACATAACTCGAAAAACATAACCCTCTTTCCTATGTAAGCCGGTTAGAACTAGTAAAAAGCCTATATATTATATGTTGATATATACAATAAATCACTTAGCGTATTTTATTATCTTTATCAATTAAATTAAGCTAACACGAGCTAGCTATTGCATCACCGTGATGAAATACTTCCCAACACTTACACTCAATACAAATATTCGCGACACACGATAGAAACTGTTAAATTAAGGAAGATTTTTTTGTATCGTTTAACCAACTGACTTGTAATTAACGGTGTTTTAGAACTATATTATGAGACAGATAACCGTGGGAGAGCCACGCTTCGGCATGAATGGGCCGGCTCGACTGGAGTGATACCACCACCTCATAGAAAACCGGTCTGAAAAAGTGCTTGCGCTGTGTTTCACCGAGTGAGTGTGGATACCGGAGGCTCACACCCCAAACCCTCCCCATCCACCAAAGGCCGGCAACGCACTTGTGACGACTCTGGTGTAACGGGTGTCCATGGGCATCGGTAATCGCTTACCATCAGGCGATACGTCTGCTCGTTTACCTACCTATTCCATTAAAAAAAAACAGATTTGAGCTTAGATTATTTGATAAGGAGAGATTTCATAATGTTTGTGGTTAACTTCAAGTTCCCCATATCTTTGCAGTGCTTTTGTCCTGCATTCGAGTAGTTTGCTTCCTCAGTCATCTCTTACGACACCCATGGGTTGAATAAATAATAATAAATATTTTGAACATCTAACACACAACGCCATCTAGTCTTAAGCTAAGCATAGCTTGTGTTATGGGTACTAGACAACTGGTGCAAATACATAAAAAAATTTTTTTTGTAAATACATACATATTATACATAGAAAACACCCAAACTCCGAAACAAATATTTGTAGATCATACAAACACTTGGTTCGACTCGGGAATCGAACCCGAGACCTCGTGACCAGCAGTCGCATACGCCAACCGCGAGACCAACGAGGCAGTCAAATAGGGGTGGTGACACTCCGTTATGATTACTACGTCACCACGCGGTATGCAGTTAAAAAAAATGCGTGCAGTCCCTCCGCGCGGAAGAAGTGAAACTTCGTAATGTGCAACAGTGCTTTAATACCCCCTCCATGGTAGCGTTAAACGTTTAACGCAACCGTTGAACGTTTAACGCAACCTTGTTGGAAGTCGCATTAGAAGTTTCACTTCAAAAAAATATCATGCCTCAGAATCAATGAACTCTTCGGTACTTTTTAAAACTGACTGGTTTAATAAATAGAATCTGAATTAAGATATAACAGTTATTAATGAAATATAACGTAACGGTCTATTTAAATCTCCATTTAAATGTACCGGTCAATCCCCCTGGCTTATTATCTGCACACTCCTCACTGGAATGTGCTCAAGTTAAGTGAATATCGTGAGAGTTTTTTATAAAAGGTCATTGGAACTTTATCACTGGACGATACAGACAACTTCCACACACAACGAAAAAATATCTAACGAAGATAAACTGACGTAAGGAGTAACTTGTACTCCTCAAAATTTCTCAAGTCGATTACTGATGATGTGATGATTTTCTTCCTAGTCGATTTGGGCCACGGCGGCCGCCGGTCTCAACGGAGACCACCATTAGGTATAGTGCAAAAGATTGTGCGCAAACACTGGTGCGCTCTCTCAGTGGCGTAGCTAGGCGTGGGCGAAGTGGACCCTCGCCCACGGCCTCGCACTTAGAGGGGCCTCGCGAGGCCTCTTTGAATGCGATGCCACCAGTTTTTTTTTTTTTTTTTGCAGAATGCAGACAATGTATGGCGACCCACACCATGGCGGCCTAGTGATGCTGCTGCATCTTTTAGTCTAGTCAACAAGTATGGAACTTGTTGACTAGACTATTTGGGCCTCCGGTCTCGCACTCACCAACGAAACACGACAGCACGAACGTGGTCATTTTACGTTGATTTTCTGTGCGAGGGTAGTACCGCCCCGGTCGAGCCGGCCCATTCGTGCTGAAATCAGCGTGGCTCTACTACCTCTAAAAATTTAAAAAATTTAAAATTTCTATTTATTTTTTTTAATTAAATAAAAACCTAAAAAATATTGGCCACACTCGTCACAAACTGGCAAAACAGCTTAGCTTTGTAAAACGTTTCTTTACTCACACACTTCATAGAAAACAGCAAAGATGATAATAATTTTGGAAAAAAGGGAGGATTTCTAAAATTCACAATTCGGCGGGGTGTTACACGTGGTTGTAAATGTACAACAATAACCGCGTGTAGCACCGCGGGACTCAGCTAGTATTTATGTTCCTATGTTTGTTCGGGTGAAACCTTGCAACTCAATTTTGAAGCAGATATCTTCAACCGATTGTGTTGAAATTTTGTAAGCATAATATGTATATAGCGTGACAATGCGATATTACAATGTTATGGAGCGGATCTGATGCTGGACCCGGAAGGTGGTCACAGGAATTCAGTAATGGAACGGCGCAACACCATCGAGTTTGGAATCGTTTGATTCATCTTGACGAGTACTTTATGTTTTGATAGTAACCCGGGTCTGATGATGTAACCGGAAGGTAGTTAGAGGAATTCTATCATGAAACGACGCAACACCATCGAGTTTGGAATCGTTTGATTTTTCTTGACGAGTACTTTGTGTTTTGATAATATCCAGGGTCTGATGATAAAGCCGGAAGATGTTTATAGGAATTCTACTATGAAACGACGCAACACCATCGAGTTTCGAATCATTTGATTCGTCTTGACGTGTTTTGATAGGTACTATCCAGGGTCTGATTAAGGAGCCGGAAGCTGGTTATAGGGACTCTATAATGAGTAAGCGTACCCCATCGAGTTTCAAATCGTTCGATTCGTCTTTATGTTTTGATAGTATCCAGGGTCTGATGATGGAACCGAAAGGTGGTCATAGGATCTTGGTAATGAAACGACGCAACTTATCAAGCTTGGAATCGTTTGATTCGTCTTGACGAGTATTATATAACTTGATAGTATCCAGGGTCTGACGTTGGAACCAGAAGGTGGCTATATGAACTCTATAATGAAACGACGCAACACCATCGAGCTTGCATTCATTTGATTCGTCTTGACGTTTATATTTTGATAGTATCCAGGTTCTGAAATAGGAATACCTAAATAGGAATCCGATGCATCGAAGCGAAAAAGAAAAACTGAGATGACCGTAGCTAATGAAGCTCTTGGTACTAGTATGCGATTTTTTTAATCAAAAAAAAAATTATTGAACCCTGAATCCATAGATTTGGATATTTATGATTATCGAGTCTCAAATGAATGAAGCGAATATGTCGTATAATTTATTAAAAACGACTTAAGAAACAATATGAAGCAGGACTGACAAGCGGTTTAGCAAAACTCTCAATCTCTCAATCGAAGCAGATTTAGCTGCAAAAATAAACTATAAATCCTTATAGAAGACTTCAGTAAAGCAAAAAGCTGAAGAACATTGTAAACATTGAAAAATTAATCACTCAAGTTATTTTAAAATAAAACCTTTTTTCATATCTGTATGCTTTTTAATATTCTCCCACTACTCATTTATATATATTTTTTTACAACCATGAGTAGGCATGTCGCATCGAAGCATGTTTGGTAAGATACATTTATTAGGTAGGTAGATCTTGGGAACGAAGGAAAAGGGGCCTCGTTGATGTGACTTCGCCCACGTCTATGTAAGTCCACGCTACGCCACTGCACTCTCTGTTCCGTCACTCTCACAATACGATGGGACGCAAGGGCGGATCCAGGGGGGGGGGGGGTCATGCGGATCATGACCCCGCGCCACCCATGGACACTCGCAACACTAGAGGCGTCACAAGTGCGTCGCCGGCCTTTTAAAAAGGAGTACCTACGTTCTTTTCTTGAAAGTTTGAAGTTCGTATTGGTCCGGGAATACCGCAACGACAGTTCATTCCACAGTTTTGTTGTGCGAGGCAGAAAGTTTCTAGAAAAGCGCACAGTTGTGGACTGCCAACCGTTTAAACGATGGGGATGAAACTGCTGTCGCGTAGGACGATGGCGGAAAGAGGCACTAGGGATCAATTCGTACAATTCCTCGGAGCACTCCCCATAGTAAATGCGATAGAAGATGCATAGCAAGTCCATAGTTCTATGCAGTGCCAGAGAGTCCAGCCGATTTGAAACATCTTGGCAGTCGACGATTCGAGTCGCTCTCCGTTGGATGCGGTCCAGAGGGAGGAGCTGGTACCTAGGGTGCTCCTGCCCAAAGTTGAGAAGAGTATTCCATATGAGGCCAAACCTGCGCCTTATAAAGCAGCTTTTCAGCAGTTTTTCAGTGGTTAAATTGTACTAAATTAAAATTAAGTCTACCCCAATCTGAGACTTTTTCCCAAAGAGTTTCAATTTCAGACACAAATTTGTTTAGACTCTCAATGGCGTTTTTCTGAGAAAAATTAGTGCAGCCGGTATCGAGAGCATCGCCCGTGCTGTCATCCGCATAACAATGTAGGCGATAGCACACAACCTGCATTCACAGATATGAAGTGAGAGCACTCACCGTCGACTACGACCTTTATGCTTCTATCTGCTAAAAAGCTAGTGACCCATTCGCGTAATTTCACAGGAAGCCCATAGGAAGAGAGCTTCGAAAGAAGCGCTTTGTGCCAGACCTGATAGAAGGCCTTCACAATGTCTAATGAGACTACGCAAGAAGTGTAGGAGAGCTGAAAGAGACGAGTTAAGACCTGTGCCAACTCTGGCGCGCACATCTTCAACACAATATCAGGACACCTCTACTTATGTATATCTAGGGATAGAAGTGCTAAACGCACTGAGCGTTGGTAGAACTGGATATCCAGCATACACAAGTGATTGTCAACATGGTTTCCGACCTGCGCACTCTACACTAACCAATCATATTAAATTCATAGACTACTTGAGCACTAGGGTGACTGCGGGCCGCCAAGTGGACGCAGCATATTTTGATTTCAAAAAGGCATTCGACCTTGTGGACAATGATGTGCTCTTGAGGAGACTTTCATTTGTGGGCTTTAGTACGCAGCTTTTGGGTTTCATGGCAGATTACCTTAGAGATCGCAGGCAGTATGTAAAGGTGGGAAATCATCGATCTCAAGAATACTATACTCGATCAGGAATAAGTCAAGGTAGTACCCTCGGTCCCACACTGTTTCTCATTATGATCGATGACCTGCCCAATGTCCTTTCTGGGACTGAGTGTCTGATGTTTGCTGATGATCTCAAGTTTTCCTCCCTATTACTAACAATGAGGATTGCAGGGCGATGCAAAGAGATATTGATGCGGTCGTGTCATGGAGTGTGAAAAACAAACTATCACTCAACACCTCCAAATGCAAAATTATTACCTTCACGCGATCTCGATCACCAATCATAACCACTTACGAACTGGAAGGTGAACCGCTCGAGCCTGTCACTGGTATGCGTGACCTAGGGGTAACTATGGATGGTAAACTAAGTTTCCATGAACACATTAAACAAGTGTGTAAGGACGCAAATAGATCTTTAGGTTTCATTATTCGTACCTCGTATAAATTTAGTAATGTCCAGACCATAAGGCTGCTTTACGACGCCTATGTACGAAGTAGGTTGGAGTACAACGCTGTTGTTTGGCATCCCAAGGAACAGCTGTATACACTCATGATTGAGAAAGTCCAGCGTAGGTTCGCCCGGTTTATTTATAAACGTGCCTATGGCTACTACTCGTTTTTGTATCCTTCGATGTTTGTGTCTGGGATGGTTGGTCTCGATACGTTACAAACTAGGAGAGAGTATATGCACGTTGTGGCGGCCTCCACATACAGCGCAACAATAACATAACATACTACAGCGCCATCTACCGAAGATACGTCGAACTACTGGGTAACGAAGGAAAAATAAGAAACTACCAATCCTGAATCACGCAGTGAAAGTTCGCGCGCCAATTAAGATACATACAACATCCCAACATCAACCGTTGGGCAGTTGGCCCGCCAGGCATGATCACCTCGCCTGGTCGGAGGATCCTCCCTTTGTGTTGGTGGGACATGACACCGTGTCCCCCACAGTGGTGACCCCGACGTGATTGGAAGCAGCCTTCGATGCAGCATCAGCACGCCACCACCATATTCACTCCCACAGCAAGTCTCACAGCCAGCCAGCAACCTCGGCCTCAACAGGGATACACCACACGCAGGAAGCGACCGCTCCAGCCTGGTTTACCCCTACGGCCTCATCAGCGTCTAGGCACAGCACACTGCAGCTACGGTTCATGTAAGCAGAGCATATCTCTCCCGTCTATGCAGCAGCCAGCCACTACGCAGCAACCACCCCGACTCACTGGGGACCTCACCGCAGCACCGCCACCGCCTACCATCCCGACTCACTGGGATCAGCGGACTTCAGCCCCGACTCACTGGGACTAGCGGCATTCAGTTCCGACTCACTGGAACTTGCGGCACTCAGTTCCGACTCACTGGAACTCACTCCTGGCACTGGCAAGCTCCACAACAGAGCACAGACAGCTGACTCAACAATGTATCGACCTCCGGTCTTGGAGGGGAGTGATGTGGCGGCCTCCACATACAGCGCAACAATAACATAACATACTACAGCGCCATCTACCGAAGATACGTCGAACTACTGGGTAACGAAGGAAAAATAAGAAACTACCAATCCTGAATCACGCAGTGAAAGTTCGCGCGCCAATTAAGATACATACAACATCCCAACATCAACCGTTGGGCAGTTGGCCCGCCAGGCATGATCACCTCGCCTGGTCGGAGGATCCTCCCTTTGTGTTGGTGGGACATGACACCCTGTCCCCCACACACGTATTGCATTATTACTTGCTGCTGAACAATAGGGTAGACAATCCATCGGTACTTGAGTGCGTCCACCTTTATGTACCTAATAAGTATTTGAGTGGCACAGGACGACGGCAGCACCAAATTGTTCACCTGCCCACCAACTTGGTGCACTCCTCAGGCACGTAATAGCCCTACGGCTAGAGGAATT
Source organism: Diaphora mendica (assembly GCA_949125395.1). Classification (NCBI taxonomy): domain Eukaryota; kingdom Metazoa; phylum Arthropoda; class Insecta; order Lepidoptera; family Erebidae; genus Diaphora; species Diaphora mendica. The sequence goes on from OX421335.1 coordinate 2,019,981, forward strand.
GAATATTTAAATACTTTTCTGCAAAATAGTCCAGATACAGACATATTTTTTGACAAACCTAGTGCTATTTTCTCTAATTATATACAGCTAAATAATAAATTTTAATTTGGGACATGAATAGTGACTGACCAATTCAGTGTATTAATTAATCATTATTATTTTAACTTTAGTTTTCTTTGGTTTTTTATTATTGCTATTATTATTTTTTACTTGAAATTTTATTTTTTTGTCGTAAGATTGACAGTTATTTGTGTATAAATTTTGACATTGCTAGGGACATAAAATTGTAAGAATTAATTTATAATTTACGATTGACATTGTTGCTTATTCTGTATTATAATACATAATTGTGTATTATGTAATAAAATATATTATGTAATTCACAGCATGCAAACGTTTCGGTAATGTACTGTAAGTTTGTACTGCTAATTTGAAATAAATAAATAAATACACCTCTCGCACCGTGGTATGGTAGGTGGATCTTGTTCCCCGGCATCCAAGGTCGAGTTAGACGTAAAAAGTTTGGCCAGAAGATCGGCTTTCTCCTTTGCCATAGGCCAACGAATTATTTCCTATGTGTAGAGGTGGAGAGGATGGCTTACCGAAATTCACTTCGATAGCCTTGACAAGAGACTAGAATGCCCGAGTTCCTAGAGGAAGTCGCTCAAGTCTCTCGCAAATCCTAGCAATGTGCTCCGACTTCGCCTTTGCGATGTCTCTCTGGAAGGACCTTGAGGCAAAGTTGTATTTCTTTTTCAAGCTCTGCTTCCTGTGAGAAGCCTTTTTGGAAGATGGACCAAACCAGGGCCGACATTTGCTACCAATGGGGACCACAGAGGATGAAATAAAAAGCTCCACACCCTGCACCACCACATCAGTAACAGAATCAGCAGCAGTGTTGGGATCACCCAGCGAGAAGCAGACCTGTCTCCAAGGGTAGGACTGTAGTGCAACACAATCTGCTGACTTGTAGTGCTTCACACGGCAGCTGCGTGCAACTCGTGATCGCGGCGAGCTTGTGAGAGGCACTGTACTCCGAACAAGACAATGGTGAGAGAAAATCACCAAATAAGACGATCTCTGCGGACGGGATCTGCTGCTGCAGGAAGTCTGTAGCCATCTGGATGTGCTTAAAGAGTCGGTCAGTCGGCATCACCGCTATGGGATCTATAGAGGCCACATAGACGCATAGACGCGGGGGTGGTCGTAACTGACAACCTACCTACGACACCTACACGGAGCCGTAACATTGAGAAGTCCCTACCGTCAAGACTGCTGAGGCGACGAAAACGAATATCGTCTCAAATGTACACGCACACTCCGGCCTTAGACCTCCGTGTGGTAGGAGTGTCCGCTGGAGACGATATCTGCGTCTCGGTCAAGAAGAGCAATGCTGGCTATGCTGTCTCGAGGTGGTGATGGACAGCATTAAGGTTACTATACCATCCCCTAATGTTGCAAAGGTCCACGATCGCGGCTTGCATTATTGAGCATAATTTTGAACCCCGCCCCCCCCGTCAGAAACAGGGGCAGCCTGGGCGTGTATACTTATTACGTAATACTTACATTATTACACTTACATAGGTACATTATTAAAATACCTACTTTTTATCTGTATCGATTTATTATCAAAATTAAATTATGACTTCTTGTGGCTTGACCACGATTTTATGACCCCCCCCCCCTGGCGCCAAAGCCGCCCTTGATGGGACGGCCATCAGACACAACCGGGGAGAAATCACACATCACACGACGGTTTTAAGTGCTCCCCGAGACACGAGAGTTAAGAACCCCACTTCCAAACTCAAAGCAATTCTATAATCAGAACAACTCAATAAAACTTAGCCTGATTCGGGAATCGAACCCGAGATAGGCGTTCGGCAGTCGCATAGCTAACGGCTAGAGCAATGAGGCAGTTAGTATTCTATGGCCGCCATAGCCAGCTATATTCTATAGTGCAGAGGGCATTGCCCTGCTTGCGGTACTAAATAAAGCACGCGTGGAACAAGTTTTGTCAGAATAGCTTTTGGTAGAGTAACGGGTACCCTCATCGTTACCCCCAGGGGCCTCTAGGTAACGCCCATAGACATCGGAGATCGTTCTGCGCTCTCCGGCACTCGGTGCCACTTCTGAGTTACCCTGACCCTTCCTTTTCTCTTCCCGTCGGTGTTTTTGGGGACATTATTTTCTCACAAAAAGAATCAGCGGAATTCCACGCCTTACTTTCGCCTATCATCAGAATCTTGGTTTTTAGGGAGAAGCTTCACACGCCAAATCTGTCCTTAGTCTAAGCTTGATGTCTTACTTTTGTAGAGTTAACCTTCGGAATAGCAAAAAAATAAATTTTCTGTAGCATTTCTTTATTAGTTTAGTCCAAGAAAGAAGTGTCAAGAACGGTCTATTTACCAAGTGAATCTGTTTCTCCTTCTGTTTTCCTCATAGTATCTGCACGAAACCAGCGCATGTCTTTGAAATATTTGTTTAGTATTATAAAAAACTGCGCTTCTAATAAAAGTAAGTTTCTTTACAAAGAAAAAAGATTATAATGGTAAATGCTCAAGCATACATACGGAGTTCATATTTACTTATTTGGTCACATAACAGATCCCATGCATGACTAGTCAAATTGTTTGAATCGTGTGATTTTTAACACGCTTTTTCGACTTGGTATATAGGTATGTATGTGTGTGTATGTATGTATATCTATGTAGATACGAAGGTATATATATATATCTTACATTCCTAACCATAAAGGTTCCGTTATATAGATATATAACGGAATTTTTAAACTTGATTTTCACTCATTCTAAAGTCGCTCGGACGGAAAATTTGCAAGTCAAGAACAGTACATTAATTATAATTAAAGAACTTTGTGTCTTTATTGATCAGGATCTTCAGACTTAACCACTTTTGCTGCTTCTAAACGGTACTGTTTTGTATCACCTACAGAAGCGTGTACTGAACCAAATATACTTTATATGATAATAGTTTTATTACTTTATGAGAATATAGGCTCTACCTTCACATTCATCATCTGCACGCCTACATCATCATCACACGCATTATCATTCATACTCTTTTCATTTGCAACGCACCTCATTGCTCATTTTCATAAATTAATATTCGGAACGTCTTGTGAATGACAGCAGACCGAAAAAATCAATATTTTGAACAAGATGTTTTGGTTTTACTTCTGCAATTTTTATTCTCGGCTCCGTCAGCACGTTATATTTACTTTATTGTTACTAGAACTTTTGTAAATATCTCAACTCTTAAACTATCTCCTAAACTTTTCTTTCATTCTCCTTCATATATTTGCGATGTGTAAATGATGTGAAAATCATTACATCAGCCTACATCAGCTATCTGCCAGTGAAAGTCCCGTCAAAATCAGTACAGCTGTTCCAGAGACTAGACGGAACAAAACACAGACCGAGACACAGACAAAAATTTAAAAAAAAATGTTATTTTGGCATATGTACCGTGTATACGTACATATGCATTTAGGAAAATGATTTTATTTTAATATTACAAACAGACACTTCAATTTTATTTATTTATATAGATGTACATGTATATACACGTTTTTCTCCGAGCCTTTTTCTCAAATAAGTTCCAGATGCTTTAAGTCTACTCCTGTAAGGCTTAACTTCGACTTTTTATGCAGAGTGAATGCCGTCAGACATCCATAAACCAAGTACAAAGTGATATCGCCAACTGACATACGCTGTGCGTAAAAGTTCAAAAAAACAAATAGATTAAATAAAGAAATGTGATATCGAAGTTATGTAAATGTAAATATCAAACTCCAAATACCATTAAGATCTGTGCCAGATGTTCATATGGTAAACGGGATTGATGGCTTAATTTGTTTGCTAAGTTACGAATGAGTCTCAATATGTCAAGAATGGTAACCTATCCATACACTGACCTGGCTAGGATTGTTTAACTTGGTGACCACTTAGTCACGAGCCGCGGGGTTATTACAAGGAATCATGTGGAGTATGGATGTCGCAGGTTCAAGTTATTTGGTGATAACTGGAGATAGTAGTAGGTAGCAATAGTGATATTATCTGGATTCCGGTTGAAGCGTCACACAATGTTGCTAAGGTTAAGCACCTCGGCGTGAGTACGTTGATAAGCTTTTTTTACTTTTTTTTTAAAGATACAGAAGTAGAAAGATTTTTTTACTAATTAAACTAGCTGTTACCCGCGGCTCCGCCCGCATGCATATGCCGCCGGTTTTCGCGGCAAATAGTAGCCTATGTGTTCTTAAAAAGTAGCCTATATGTTAATCCAGGGTGTCAGCTTCCTGCATTCCAAATTTTATCAAAATTGGTACAGTCGTTTACGCGTGAAGAAGTAACAAACCTTTATATATTAGTGTGATGTGATGTGAAGTATGACTAGTTGTTGCCCGCGGCTCCGCCCGCGTGTAGATCGGTTACCACGTTAAATAGTAGCCTATGTGTTAATCTGATGTAGAAGCTATATTACTGTAAAATTTCATCCAAATCCGTTTAGTAGTTTTTGCGTGAAGAAGTAACAAACATATACACACACTCACAAACTTTTACTTTTATAATATTAGTGTGATAAATAAACCATATATTTCCAACTCTACTAATTAATTTCTGATTAGCTTTTGCCCTCATGTATGTCGATTATCCCGGTAAAGAGTAGTCCTTCAAGAATCAAAGTATCTCCATGCCAAATTTCATTGAAATTGGTGCAGCGGCTTAGCCATGCGTAACACACAGACACTGCTGTTAATCCAAAGCCTTATAACAGCCAACAAGTCCGAAGAACCACCATTTCATGGGTCGTAAGCAACTGTTTTATTGATTTCACCGTTAGATTATTGAAGACCAAACCCAGAGAGTTTCTCTGAAGCTACAGAATCAGTTCTGAAATAGGGACTTACTATAGAACGGTAACACAGTTATGGCTCTTCAATATACAACAGTAGTTGCTAATCATCAAACCTCTCTTAGTTAGGGAGAAGGTTGGGGTTTGGGCCCCGAGAACCTCTCATTCGGTGAACCTCTTTTCATCGAATGAGAGGTTACTCACTGGTTTTTTGTAAGGGCGTGGTACTATTCAAGCTAAACCGACCCATTCAAGCATAACTTTCTTGCAGTTAATATTCCTATAAAGATATGGAAGTGACCTACAGAATACCCACCTGACAGAATACCGTCCGTACCGTCTATTTTCTTTAGCCAGTCATTTCGCTAAGGTTATGCAGACACTGTGGCCGCTGAGGTTATGCAAAAACCTGGGCTTTCCGCATAGAGTAAGTCAAAATCGTTATTTCGACTAATCAACAATATTTTGTAGGTCATTAATATCCGCGTCATTATCATATGTGTTGCATCATTTCACGTTGCCACTAATATTTATAGAATTTATGTTTCTCGTACAACAGGGGTTATAATAAATCGATCAGAGTGGAAAAAGTTTAACCTGACAATTTAATCACAAATTTGTACAAATTGACCAACTCGACAGATGTCATATTACGGCCTCACAATAAACCAGTAAGAGTAGTTAATTTTCTCCGAATGAACCTAGTTCTGACACTTGTGACTCTTGGTAGCGATGATGTAAATGGGCGCCTCCTTTGTGTATATCCCTCTCAGAATTAGGGGATGAGATTGCGTTAGGCTTCGGTTAGCTTACTCATTCACTCACTAAATAAGAAAAATAGTTATATGTTATATAAGAGTGCAAAGTTGCTTTTTAACCGGGTGCTCAATTTTGATGACCGAGCAACCGAAGATTTCTAAAATTGAATCACAAGCGCAGCGTCTGATAAAAAAATTAGAATTCTAAGCGTTAGCGAGGGAATTAAAAGAGCACGAGGTGTAAAATATTTGCACTCGAGTGCAACACGTAACTTTTCATTCCACCTCAGCGAGGAAATGACTAAATGTAAAAAAGAAATGGCGCGGGCAAACCAATTAAAAAAAAAGTACATCAAGAAAGTTCCGAGTCTGAGTTTTTAACAAATTAAAAAAGCTTGTACAATAAATTCGGCACCACGTAGGTAGAAGTAAATAGGTTTAATGATGTTTTGAATTCACAAACTTAGTGCACACGATGTTCTAAATTCAATTTACTTTCTCCTCTAGCGGATAAAAACGGCTTTTGCACTCAGATATAGGGGCACTCACGAAGGGCAAAAATACTCTTTCCGAGATGAAAAAAATCTTAACAATGGTATTGAGAGGCTATTTAGTCAGGCCGAAACATCGCTGCCATGGCGAAGTACAATTGTCAGTTGTCATTGAAATGGCGTGAAAACAGTTTTCTTTAAATCACACAAAGCAATTCCCATAGGTTATAAAAAGTAGAGCAGGCTACCGTGGGAGAGCCACGCTTCGGCATAATGGGCCGGCTCAACCGGAGTGATGCCACGGCCTCACAGAAAACTGATGTGAAATAGCGCTTGCGCTGTGTTTCACCGAGTGAGTGAGGATACCGGAGGCCCATACCCCAACACCTCCCCACATACCTCTCCCCATTTCCTAAAGGCCGGCAACGCCCTTGTGACGCCTCCGGTACTGCGGGTGTCCATGGGCGGTGGTAATCGCTTAACATCAGGTGATACGTCTGCTCGTTTGCCACCGTAGGTTGATTATTTATTTTTTAGGGCCCGCCAACAATTGTTTACATTTTTACCTTAAAAATATTACAAAGTCAATATTATGGATCGTAATGTAATAATTACTTATAGGTAGGCACAGCATGCATTATTACAAATTATGGTACAAAACTTACAAAGACTAGAAGAACAAATAAGTACAAAAAGACAACAGCTTTTGAAGTTTTTGAAGACAAATAACCATGTTTATACAAAACATGGTTATTTGCATTTGACATCAGTATTAGAATAGTCCATTCAGAGGTCAAACAAGGTTTGGCAAAGAACTCAAAATCGATTTAAAGTAGTATAAGTAGGTTACTACTACTACTGTTAAAAGTTACTGAAAAATCAACGAAAAACAACAGCAACAAGAGTAAGTCTGAAAAGTAACGAAGAATTGCTTAGAACCGGATTTTACTGATACTGATTGAGTCAGTCTATTTATGCCGAAGCATGGCATAGTCCACTGCTGGACATAGATGGTTTTTTATACATATTATACATAGTAAACCCATCACATACTCAGAACAAATATTTGAAGATCATACAAATATTTGGTCCAATACGAGAATCGAACCCAAGACCTCAAGCATAGCAGTCAATTACGCTACCATTGCGCGACCGAGGTAATAAATAAAATAACGTAATTCACTCGGCAAAGCTTGATAAAGCTAGCAAATAATTGGACACAAATGTGAAATCGATCAGATTTTTTCGTCATCGATAGCTTTTCCTTGGCTATCAAACTATTTAATTATCTTGTGGTAAGTTAATTGTGTTAAATTATCACGCCGTGTTTTCGTGGATACTGAATTTTTTCGACGAAAAGACTAAAAAGTTTTGTTGTTATGCCAAAGATGATAATGGTTTTGGGATAAAATTTAATCTTGTGTATTTTCCTGCTCATAACAAGTAGACAGCACACACACATATATAAACAAACACACACAAATACTCTCATCTTTTGTAACTGAAGAGCAAACCGGGGCATATTAAGCGTCCAGAATACATGATCCACGACCCCTAAACCAGTAGGCAGGATTTCTAGAATAACTTGCTCGCAGAAGGAAGCAGCGGAGTTCCACATGCTCTCGTTTCACACCATGATGGCCACAACCGCAACTATTGCTCTGCGCGAGATAATTACTACTCACTACGCCACGCCACGGCCACACCTCTGCCCCGCCCACCTTGGACATTCTGTCAGGGTGCGCTATCCCAATGGTGGCCACCATAAGATACAAGTGATCTCCGAAGCTAGATCTGGTCAGTTCCGGCGATCTGGTTGGTCATTCTCTGGATTCTCCATAACAGATCTTATTACCGCAATAAGGGCGTGCCCGGTTGTTGGTTGTCCAAGGCGTTCTTGTCATTCCTTTACAGAGCCTTCATTTCTCGAGGGTCAGAATTTTAGCCCAGACACATAACGTTGTCATCCCATAATTGACAAATTCTTTTTTCATTTTCCCCTTTCCTGTGTAGATTTTCAACAAAGTACTTTTGCCGTACCATTTAACTGTAAAAAGCTTGATAAAGCTACCAAAAAAGTTCAGTTCGTGAAAGCTAGCAAGAAGTAAAGTGTCAGTAAGCTAAGGTGTTTGTCTGGTCATAAATAAGTAGTAGTATCGTAGAAACACACGTGTTATAAAATGTGTCTTTGTAAATATTAATCTTGTTATTACTTTTCAATTAGTGACAGGCCTCGACCATTGCAAGAAGTCGACCTATCTCTATAGTTCAAACTATACGTCATGTTGAAATATATTGCGTAATACACATCAGTTTATCTTTATTTAGGTGCAGGGGCGTCTGTGTGTTTATATGTAAATATGAAAAAAAAAAGGTACTTAACTTTTTTTTCAAATTATGATGTATTTCAAGGACTCACTCATCTTCAATAACCCCTAATGTCCCACTGCTGGTCTTAAGATGGGTTTATTAAAGGGGTTATTAAAGATGAGTGGGTCCTGGGTCGGACGGCTGTTGGGTTTTTCTTACAAGAAATTCTTAATAGTTAGCCCGGAGTATAGAAGATGGCGGTGTTTTTCGTCCGTGACTCAGAGAGCACGTTAAGCCGTCGGTCCCGGTTTTCATGAACATCTATAGCAATCGTTATTGGGAAGTCAGTGGCCTCAAATATACTGACAACTAATTCAATCTTCAAATTCAATTCACCCTTAGGATTGCAGAGGTCCGATGCCAGTCGCTCCGTGGAAAAACTGATATTCAGGTAAACAGGTTGAACTAGTAGCCGACCCGAAATAATATTGGCAATAATAAAGGCTAGGAAGAAAGTCCCACTGCTGGTCTCGGGTCTCCTCTCTGGTTCAGCCCATACGTCCCCACGCTGGCCGATTGCGGGATGGGGACTGACAAGACAAGATTGTGACTATGTGTAATCTTGCCTTGCTACTCATAATCAATTGAAATCAACTGTTTTCTTTATAATTATCTAACTTACCACCCTTGGCAGTGAAATATTTTCTTTAACTTTATTGTTTGTTTTATTTAAATAACTTCAAAAAGGCTTCAAACAAAAAGAAGGAGTTTCTCAGTTCGACTGTATTTTTTTGTTTCTTACCTCAGAACTTTCGACTGGGTGAACCGATTTGATGATTCTTTTTTTATTTGAAAGCCAGTTCTTGAAGTCGATTTTTTTTCAAGAAATGTTAGGGTAGTTTCCCTAATATTACTTGACTTGATAAATAAGTAGACAACTTTCCTAAATGATGGTTTTATTGCTACTAAATATTTTATAAAATTATGTGTTTAAAGTAAGTGCATAATGTAACATGAGTGAAATATAAATACGTTGATGTAAGCTGATTTCGTTAACAATTACAAATGTACGGGTTTGCTCGTACAACGAAAACGAATGCAGTACCTCTTTTCTTGAATGTTTTGAATTGGATTTTAAGAAAACTTCGTGTAAATTTATATATAATAGAGAGTCAGAATAATATCGGCCGCACCATAATATTAGACTATCACGTTTTGGGAATAAACGCAATCGTGAAAGGTTTTAAATATACAGATATCTTAGAAACGTCTAACATTTCGGCTAATGTAATTAATTCCCATATCAATAATTATAAATCTACTCCCACATTGGGAATATTTCCTGTGTCACTAGGGACTTTACAAACATACATGAAACGGACGGACAGAACACCCAGACTCAAAAGAACAATTTGGGTCCCATGTGGGGTTTGAACTCACAACACTCTTCGGTGCAACGAACGTAACATAATGCTAAATAGCTTACAAATGACATCTGGGGCGGTATACTATGGGAATCTTGTGTCAACTGCGGTGAATTTCCGTGCGTTTAGGCGATTCTGCCATACATACTATAGTAATCAAATAAAGCTCACTTAGGACCCATAATATTTTATCCGTGGTGCTTCCCGTTTTAAAAAAGGTGCCTATTTTGACTTCATTTCGTCTCCCACTTTGCTAAGAAGGGAAGTGGACTTATAATATTTCTAACTCCTCCAGTTTTTCTTCTGATTAATTTCGTTGCGGGTTCCAAGATATTTTTTCCTGGGACTTCCCGAGTGTCATAACTCGGTGTGATCGTTGGTCACCGCTGTTGATCCTGGTGTATAGGAGTTACAGTGGTGGGCGTGTGGGCGGGATTTGGTCCCATACAAAAAACATTCAGCGCAGTAGAGAGCGGCGTGACAGCCGCTTAAACCACTAGGCGAACCGTGCAGTCGAATTTAGTTTAAATACTTTCATAGGACTTCCAATGTCGTATCCTTGACTATCATCACATTTGGTGGCCTAGAACTGTTTCTAGAAACCATTCAGAGTTGAGCACGTTTAATACATATGTACCTGGATGACCGAGCGTGCGGTGAAATTCAATCCAGTGGTTGATGCCTGCATCGAGTGCATGTTCTGCAATCGCCGATTTGCTCGTCTGTCGGTTCTTCACAGCAGCGATATGTTCTTTGACCCTTTCAGCAATAGTCCGTTTCATTTGGCCTATGTAGGAACTTCCGCAGCTGCAGTCTATTTTATAAACACCCGTAGTTTGTAGTGGCAATATATCCTTCGGTGTGCCGACGATGTTGTGAACCTTTATGCCTGGTGTGTATACTGTCGGAATGGAGTATTTCTTTAACACGGACCCGATCTTATCCGTAACTCCCTTGACATAAGGCATATAGGCTGGTTGCCTGTTCACTTCTGGATACTTGCGTCTTATTTTCGGTTGCTTCCGTCCTCCATTCACTTGATATCCGTTACCTTTGAGTACCTCCTGAACATGTTCTAGCTCCCGTTCTAAATGTTCAACGTGAAGCGATTGAGATTAAAAAGCATAAAACTTTCAATCGGGAAGATGGTTTTAAATTATCTACAGCGTGGAATCCAGTGTTAAAAAACATACCACCTCGCTTTTCTGCGCAGTCGGATAAACACCAGAATAGGAACACATCGGTTTGCTTACAGAATAGGGACCCTGTTAGTGTGGTATGTGACGGTACATGGCGAAACAAAAATATCAATAATATCGAAAATGTGCGGGTGGATGAAGAACCTTCGACTTCACGGATTCGACGACGGAGGGCGTGCGCCGCTGAGCCAGTCAGCCTGTGACCACGGCCAGTGCAACCTGGTCGAAACGTCAGGCAAAACAGAGGTATGTAGTACCTTGAAATAGTGATCGCGTTAATTCCCGTAAAAATAATAATAATTATATCATGGAACGCGAAAGTTTAAAAGTTAGTAAGTTATTTAGTGGCGCCCTCTCTTGGTACGCCCTGATACTGTTTATTCTGCACCTTATTCCAGTATGGTTTAATGTAGTTCGCTCGAGTTGCGATAGATGGCGCTAGATGTACATTGATGTTATATATTTGATAGTAAAAACACGAATAAAACGACATTTTCTAAAAATGAATCCTAGCTAGATCGATTTATCGCCCCCGAAAACCCCTGCATACAAAATTTCATGAAAATCGTTGGAGCTGTTTCCGAGATTCAGAATATATATAATACAAGAATTGCTCGTTTAAAGGTATTAGATAATGCAAAAGTCGTACGGTAAAAATCCGATTTGAATGGTGGTAGCGTTTGCGACTGCTGTGCTTGAGGCCTCGGGTTCGATGCCCGGGTCGGATCAAATTTTTGAATGATCTACAAATATATTATTTATTTCGGAGATTGGGTGTTTAACTACGTCGTTCGTACGGTCAACACATCGATATATATATTGAAATCGAATAAATGAACAAATAACTAGTTTACTAATGTACTCGATTTAAGAAGTTACAAACGTTGTGATATGTTTGGCCCAAATAGTGTTTAGAATTCGTCAAGGTATTTTTGAGGAAAAGCCATGATGTCATATTAAACCACAACGCATTATAAAGTAATCTCCACAATGCGTTGTGATCTAACATGATAGCCACGACATGAATTTCACTAAATGATGTAATTTTTTAATCATTGCCAAAACGCTTCGTGGCCGTTTTCATAAGCACCGTAACACGATTTTTGCGATTTATATACTTTACGACGGGGTGGAAAATCCCTTCGGATCGCCGGGTCCTCGGGGACGCAGAGCCAGGATTACGTGGTGTTTCCACTAAAACCACCCTGACAGCTGATCTCAGGCGTCTTGCTCTGTCATTTCAATCCCCCCCTCAGGGTTGACGTCGTGGCTAGCCATGCTCTATCCATGGGAAAGCCACAGAGGCTTCCTCCTACCTATCGGTCCAATCATTATATGTTGCGTAAACATCTCAATGTGCGACCAGGCCGCTCTCCTAAAGCCGACCGCGGCAATTAATCTGTCCCCATTCTCTGGCAGCTTACGACCCCGTCGATAGATGATATCGCCGCCGACGTCAAGCATCAGCCTGCTGAAGATAGGCCTCCCAGGGAATCGCCAAACATACCGCCTGCCACCCGCTGCCAGCCATTTTCCTGAAGGCATCGTTCCGCCGTTCCGCCCCATGTAAGCTCCAGCGACAATCAGTCATATATCGTCAAGTGACCCGTTCGAACCCTATGCCAAAAACGATACCAATTAAATTTAATTATCCTTCAAACCGTTTTTAAATTTGATAATAATTTATTTCCTCTTGTGTTTTTTTGGTCTTTAATGCAAAAAGTAATCATTAGGTTCTTTCATATCTGGCAGTATTTTTCCATCCAAAGATAAACCCCCTTTGGAAACTACAAAAAAAGTTATATACTCATTATAAATAATATTTTATTTATATTCACTCTGTAAAAACAAAGAGATACGCAAATTTTTTGCAAGTATCGTAGCACAGAAGCGGATTTCATGCTCATTTGACATTTAATTGAAAAAAAACTGTTATCTTTGGACACGGGACAGCCACGCTTCTCCTTCACTATTTTATATGTCAATTTTGGCGGGTTATCAGATCAGTTGATCCTAAGAGAATCCCGAGATACGGACAAGGCCGCGACGCGTGGACTCAAATAAAAACATTGTTCTTAAGTTGGAAAGAAAAGGTATTTACCTTGAAAAAAGTACAATTAAAAGTTTTAGTCAAGTAAATTGGTATTAGAGGATCAAATTCTGGTAATAAAAGTTCGATCAAAATGCAGATCCAGATACAAAACCGATGACTGCACGGTTGGCCTAGAGGTTTAAGCGGTCACCAAGCCGCTTTCTACTGCGCTAAGTGTTCAAATCCCACATGGGACAATACTTTGTGTGATCCACAAATTGTTGTTCTGAGTCTGGGTGTTCTTTGTGTCCATTTCATGTATGTTTGTGAAATCCCCCGTGACACAGTATTTATATTCCTAATGCGAGAGTTGACTTTTATAAAAAAATAAAAAATCACACAGGTTGGTGGTTTATGTCAAGTTTTCCTCTGTTCCCTAAGTCGGTTTTTACAACACCCATGGGATGAATAGGTGAAGTGACACTCCGTATAATAAATTAATCAGTCACCACGCAGATTCCGTGTTTACTCAGTTAAAAAAATGATTAATTAAAATTTATTAAAAAGTAGTCAAAGAATTCATTACACAAGCATGCCACGATATCTTGATGAGATATCGTGGCGTGTGTTCACATCTTGTATAAAAATGTTTTTCAACACAAAATATATATCTTAATCGGCGTCGCTTGTTAAGACTTCATTTTTCTGACTGCCTCTGTGGCGCAGTGGTAGCGTATGCGATTGCTGTGCTTGAGGTCTCGGGTTCGATTCCCGGGTCGGACCAAATGTTTGTATGATCTGCAAATATATATGTATTTATATCAGTTGTACATTACTATAACGCAAGCTCTGCTTAGTTTGGGTCTAGATGGCGTTGTGAGTAAGATGTCCAAAATATTTATTTATTTATTTTATACATTCATACCTTCGAATTACAATAAAAATGTGATATAAGTTTATACAAGTTGATATAATTACTGTCTCCTTGACACGTGGATCAAAACGCAATACTACCTAATTAGTCAGACTTGTCATAAAACAGAGTTTAAGTAAATAACTTAAATAAATACCTAATGAACATATTAACATAGTAATTCGAGGATTGTTGCACACTAACACACGGCCTAATAGAAAACCGGTGTGAAATAGCGCTCGCGCTGTGTTTCACGGAGTGAGTGAGGATACCGGAGGCCCATACCCTCAAATTTTAAATTAAGAATAAATATAATAAAAATACGATTAGAAAAGAGTTTTTGTCTACAATACCACGCTGGCCAGACTGGTGGTATCGACCTCTAATACGTTACATTGTAATTAGGAGCTTTCATCAACAACCCATAATGTACCTGTTCATTCCTCTCGCCAATGCAGCGATCACCTTGTGACGTTTGAAATACCTATAGGCCCATGTTATAAGCATACAATCACTAAACAAGTCCACTGGCAAGAGAAATGAACCACGGCTGTGTCACCGTGTCCTTAATCTAAACTAAAATCATCAAGCTCTTACTGGAGTTGTGTGGCTTCCTCGTTCTCGGCGTTCCAAGAGATCTCTTGGGTAGTTTCCTCTCTGCTTTGTCTTGGTACGTTCACACAAACATGCTCCAAAGTGCTGTATATCTTTCAAGGTATTCGAATTACAATAAACTCGTATTAGCTATCACGGATCACGCCCTTTTGAACGCGCCTACAAAAACTCGCGAGTCCTAACCAGACCAATCATACCGGTGACCCACGAAAACCGAGTCTTGGGAAATTAGCTTAATATCAATTCAATTAACTTAAAACCGGCAGTCAATTACGAAGCTCTTGCTCGACCGATCCAAGCGTCTTTTATATTAACCTCAAACGTCAAAACGTCAACACGAAAAAAAATGACAATCAAAAAATGTTGCCATTAGAATGACGTTCGAAATCCAACAGTACCACTGCTGGGTTCGGGTCTCCTCTCAGGAGAGGGTTAAGGCCATACGTCCCCACGCTGGCCGAGTGCGGGTTGGGGACTGGCAAGACAACGTTGTGGCTACGTAATCTTGCCGTTGGAATTGGGAATAGGAACGAAGGAAAAAAATGAATAAAAAAAATAAATGAATTTATCAGGAGCTTTAATAAGCAAAATTTAACAAAAAAAAGCGACTTCAAGAACTGGACCAAATTGAAATGGGACCTCATGGAAAGCACCAGCTTTTAAATAAAGAAAGAAACATCAAAATCGGTTCATCCAGTCGAAAGTTCTGATGTAACAAACATAAAAAATAAATACATACAGTAGAATTGAGAACTTCCTCCTTTTTTGAAGTCGGTAAAAAATAATTAATTATGGTGGAATTTCGACCACTGGACGACTACAAGTAATAATAAATACTAATAATATTTCGCACATCCGACACAACGCCATCTAGTCACAAACTAAGCAGAGCTTCTACTATCGATTTTAGACAAGTTATATAAATAAATACATACATATATTTTTACTTTTTTTGTACAAATATCACCTTATATTATTATACAAATATTTGGTCCTAACCGGGAACCGAACGCGAGACCACAAGCACAGCAGTCGTTTATGCTACTACTCTGTCAGAATAGGTTTTGGGTTTCGTTAATTTCAGTCACTCGATGAAAAGCAGTAAAAGAGTTTAATAAACTCGGGTTTTTTGTGGCGCCTTGCTATCTGGTATGCACCGCTGCCGCTGTTTTAAAGTTCGTCATGTTAAAAATCCGGCCAAGTGCGAGTCGGACTCACGCGAAGTGTTCCGTACCGTTATCTATAAACATGGCAAAAATTATGTTTGTTGTATGGGAGCTCCTTTAAATATTTTTTTATTCTATTTTTAGAGTTCCGTGCCAAAGGCAAAAAACGGAACCCTTATAGATTCGTCATGTCTGTCTGTCTGTCTGTCCGTCTGTCTGTCTGTCTGTCCGTCCGTAGGTCACAGCCACTTTTTTCCGAAACTATTAGAACTATAATGTTGAAACTTGGTAAGTAGATGTATTCTGTGAACCGCATTAAGATTTTTACACATAAATAGAAAAAAATCAATAAATTTTGGGGGTCCCCATACATGGAACTGAAACTCAAAATTTTTTTTTCCTCAAACCCCACGTATAGGTTTGGTGTATGGATAGGTCTTCAAAAATGATATTGAGGTATCAATTTTTATTTTTCTAAACTGAATAGTTTGCGCGAGAGACACTTCCAAAGTGGTAAAATGTGTGCCCCCCCCCCTGTAACTTCTAAACATTAACCTCTACATTAGCATGTCAACTTCCACCGGAAATTCGTTTGAACGAAATATAGTAAGTATTTTTTTTAATACGTCATAAATCGTAAACTGCAATTTACCTTTCATTCTATCAACACAAATATAAACATATAAAATAAAAATTATATTATGTTACTTGCTGCTGCGGAACCCTTCATGGGCGAGTACGACTTGCACTTGACCGCATTTTTTAGTACTTGTTTTTATAGCGGAACAGAAATACCTACATCATCTCTAAAAATTTAACTGCCTAACCAACACGATTCATGAGATACAGTCTGGTGACAGCCGGACAACGAAGTCTTAGTAATAGGGTCCCGTTTTACCTCTTGGGAACCCTAAAAAAATAAATAAAATATTATCGAGCAAGCAAAGCTGCTATTGGCAGCAGCTTTGCTTATTTAGTTACTAGCTATTACTAGTAAACTATAAATACAGTAATCATCTTAATTTAGAAGGCAGAAACCATTATGTTAATCATCAAAATACAATTGTAAATAAATAGGAAAATGGGTCTCATTAAAAAAGTTAATAACCTCTGTATCGGAGTGTCAGCGGTCAGAGGAACACGTGGGCTAAGAGTGATCGGTCATATCGCCTCTGGAGGTGTTACTCTATGACCACAATAATACCGATAAAAAGAAAGCATTTTAATGTGTATAATAAGTTACTTAGTTTTTAATAAGTTTATGCCATAAAACAATAGTTATTTGTTATACAAGAGTGAAAAGTTGCTTTTTAACCGCGTACTCAATTTTGATGACCGAGCATGCGAAGAATTCTAAAATTGAATCACGAGAGCACGAGGTGAAAAATCTTTGCACTCGAGTGCAACACGTAACTTTTCATCCCACCTCAGCGAGGAAATGACTAAATGCAAAAAAGGCATTTACAATCACAAGATTTTAACCTAAGGTTTTAGCAATATGACGTGAAAAGAAAATGGTGCGGGCAAAGCACTTTAAAATTTATAGTACACCAAGAAGGTCCGAATCTGAGTTTTTTACCAATTAAAAAAGGTTGTATGATAAATTCGGCACCATGGAGGTAGAAGTAAATAGGTTTATTGATGTTTTGAATTCACAAACTTAGTGCACACGATGTTCTAAATTCAATTTACTTTATCCTCTAGCAGTCTAGCGGATAAAAAAGGCTTTTGCACTCAGATATCGAAGGGCAAAAATACTCTTTCCGAGATGGAGGGATGAAAATATTTTATTAATTTATAGATTCTCAAAGCATTTGGTAGGTAGGTAGGCACTTAGCCAAAGTAATAGTGTAAAATTTAGTTTATAAACGATATATTGTTAAACAGTGATTGTAACCGATGCAACAGGTCGCTTTACGCCTTGATAAAGGATTCCTGTTGGGATAACAAGTCTAATCGTACCTACTAATAGTAACAGAAACTAGGATACTTAATGCTGGTAATTTTAAACTTATTGGTTTATGTTTTACTTATATTTGACAGTAGGCTAAAAACAGACAAATAAGTGTATGGGTCACCTGGATGTAAGTCAAGTGTCTGATCACCTTCAAATCAAGGATCTACCATAAGCATTCTTGGCATTTAAGATGAGAGAACACTCTTTCATCAAAGACTAAAAGGAATAAAAAAAAAACTTCGTTTAAAAAACCGACTTCAAAAACTAAAAAGTATAAAATAACTTAATTTGTATGTGCTACCTATTCATAGGTTTAAAGTCAGTGCCAAGCCAATGGAATAGTAGGTACCACACTCGCTATATTTCGAGACGAATGTCAACGGCGCTTCGGTTGTTTTGTTCAACGCGAAGAGCAGCTATCCTGCTCAAGGTCACGCGTGGCGAGTGCGGTACCTACTATTACATTTTGCCTGTGACCACGGCCAGTGCAACCTGGTCGAAACGTCAGGTAAAACAGAGGTATGTAGTACCTTCTCAACCTTGAAATAGTGATCGCGTTAATTCCCGTAAAAATAATAATAATTATAAAAAAAATACCGATGAAATTGAGAACCTCCTCCTTTTGGATGTCGGTTAAAAAGACGACTTACTAGAATTAAATCCTGTGTTGCGAGGGACTTTGCTAATAGTACTTTATAAAGTACTGGCGAGATGACAGCTTAAACGTTAACACCATCCGCGCTGACAAATTCGCACCCACTCACACAAATACTGTCGTGCAGTTTTTTATTTTCTTTTTTTTTGTGTATGTGCCTGCCAAAGTGATTTTACTCTGCCTTATGGAAAGCATGAACAGAATCTAAGAGTGGTGATCACCATACTCATTGCGAGACAGACAATGCAGCATGGTGATCCCCACTATGGCGGTCTAGTGAGATACTGCCGCATCATTGGGCCTCCTGTCTTGCACTCACCAACGAAATACGACAGCACAAATGCTGTCACATTAGGCTGGTTTTCTATGAGAGGGTAGTACGGCCCCGGTCGAGCCGGCCCGTTCGTGGGCATACCGTAATGTCCTCTAATAAATTATTGCGTAAGGTGTATAAAACTTACACTGAATTAATATGTTTACCGCTGTTTATTATTGTTAGTGTAATCTTTAATTAATTTTGCACACTAACTCCTCTATCTCCATAGTGTGAAAACATGATTTAAGTTACTATTTATTTGACACTATTATTTCGGTTAAAGGTCTCGACTTTTCTAGTAATAATCGATTCGAAGTACAGGTATGCTATACTGATCAAACGGATCTGTAGTTCGTATGAACAATCCTTTTCTAATCAGCCTCCTAGACAAGAGGTCAGTCTACAAAGTAAACGTTTTTAGAAAAGTGAAAGCATAAAAGCAAATGAAGGTCTCCACCAACGATAACTGCCAAAATATATGATTTAACAAGAGGAAGTTTAAAAACAATAACCCCACTATGTAAAACCTTTTGATAAAATTTAAATAGTTGTATCACCTGGGCTATTATTACGAAAGTATTGACGACGCTACGGTGGAACATACGTGCATGCACTGCTAAAACCACGCTAAAACTGTTACCTTTAGCGTAGTCGGGTATAAGTATAATTGCATGCCATTCTATAACTTCGTATTTGTGATCAAAAAGTGCAGCTTCTTATCTAAAACATACTTCGAAGAGGGCCAGTTGAGTACTTTACAGGTTTAATTACTCAATTGTTTTTATTTTATGTATGCCAAAGTGACTCTGCTGGACATAGGACTCCCCCAAGGCTCCCAGCAACAATCGGTCCTGTGCTGCTCGCATCCAGCGGTTTCCTGCGACACTCACCAGGTCGTCGGACCATCTTGTAGGGGGCCTACCCACGCTACGTTTTCCAGTACGTGGCTGCCACTCCAGAACTCTTTGGCCCCAACAGCCATCCTGTCTGCGAGCAATATGTCCAGCAGTGGACGTCTTTCGGCTGAAGTGATGATGATGATGAAAGTGACTCTACTCTGCGTGATGGACAGCAAATGCAGAATCACCATGTGATTGGGGGTCACCATACTCACTGTGAATGCAGACAATGAAACAATGCAGCATGGTGATCCACACCAAGACGGACTAGTGTTGCTTCTGCATCATTGGGCCTCCGGTCTCGAACTCACCAACGAAACACGACAGCACAAATGCTGTAATATAACGTTGATTATCTGCCGAGCCAGCCGGCTCCTGCGTGCTGAAATCAGCGTGGCTTTACTACTTTGAAAATTATTCTCCTTCTCAAAATTTACTGCCTCGTTGGTCTCGCGGTTGGCGTGTGCGACTGCTAATCATGAGGTCTTGGGTTCGATTCCTGGGTCGGACCAAATGTTTGTATGATCTACAAATATTTGTTTCGGAGTTTGGGTGTTTTCTATGTATAATATTTATGTATTTACAAAAAAAAGTATATAAGTAATTTGTATCAGTTGTCTAGTACCCATAACACAAGCTCTGATTAGCTTGGGACTAAATGGCGTTGTGTGTTAGATGTCTGAAATATTTATTTTATATTTATTATTAAAATAATAAATCCTTCTCCTTCTCTAATTGTAGCAAATATTCGAATCAAGAGTAATATACTAAAATTCTTTCATATCATAACCGATAACGTCCCAACCCTCGTTTGTATTTTTACGCTTTTATTTATAAAGCAAACAACCTCAATATAGGCTGATAAACTGTTGGTTAGGTGCAAAAAAATAAGCATTTGAACTAAAACTTCACCTCTTGTCCCCACTGTGATAATCGTTATTATTCTAATTATACACAAACATGTTGTTCCAAGGTACTACTACATTTGTACTATAGCTAGTAATTCTGTTATCTAGAAACTCATGCTCTATAACGACTGCTATAAATCATTTTAAGAATAGTGTTGTTTTAACAATAAGAGCTTGAGAATAAATGATGATATTAAAAGTTTAATAGCAAAATAATACTCGATAAATATGTAATTGAAATCTAAAGTTATTATTATTGATGATGAACCTATAGTGCAGGGTTTGTGGCACACGGGCGCAGCAATGTTAAGGTCGCCACCCAAAACTTTTAATGAATCTGCGCGCTTACTGAAGGACGCTAGAGTAATGATTGCACACGGGCGCTTCACGGGCTTGAGACGCATCTGATTGGCGTGACCTAGAATAGCATAGGCAGTTGTTCGTCTCGGAGGTTTCAGTGGAAACACAACATTTTCTTAGCTCCTGCACCACCACGATCGCATCTCTTGGTAGCCAGAATTTAAAAATGATTTGCCATTAGCCACCAAATAAAAGTACCAACATCTTGCGGATACTTACAGTCTTCCATCGTAAAAAACATGGTATATTTAATCAAGGAATATAGGTATAATATGATAAGCTAATTTTCCTGTTCTAATGAGGTCTTAATTAAGAGAGTCATACAGGCCTCTTTAAGCTTCTAATGTTTCAAAAATTTCCCTTACCCAGACTTGTGCGATATGTGTGACCTATGTCAAATCCAAGCTTCTTCGTCTTGATCTTCTCACATTGTCTCTTAGGAAAACGATTATATTCCTAAGGAGGATTGATATCCGGCAAGAAGACACCAAAAAGGCTTGAATTTTTTTTGTGTGGAAACCATCACGGGTTTTACCTTAGTGAGCTCAAGTTGTGAAGTAGAATGTCGGTCACGAACCGTCCATTTTTCGTGCGCAATTCACGGCAATAACCTGTTTCCATTTCGTAGATGGATAACATTTTAGTAAGCATAAAGTGGGCGTTTTATACGCCTGTATATGATCTCTTTTAACACTTTCGGGTATAAAGACATGTACTAACAGATTAATAGGTAAACCCCACATTAAAGTTTTTTGCCTTCATTAGCTTGACTTGTAACTAGATATACCTATAACAAAATCTATAACAAAATAAATCTTGCAAATCAATATTTATTTAACATGACATCATCCTTTAATATTTGCCTACCTGCTGGTTTCTTTCTTTCTAAAGTCTCTACTCGATAAGGAGGTTTTGGCTTCTTGTACCACGCTGGCCAGACTAGAGGGTTTGTTTCAAATTTTTGCTTCCTTAGTCGCCTTTTACAACACCCATGGAAAGAATATGATTCTGTTTTGTTAATCCGTCACCCCACGGATAGCAAAATAACATTGTATAACAAAGATAACAAAAGTTATTTGTTAACACAAGAGTGCAAAGTGGCTTTTTAACCGCGTGCTGAATTTTGAAAACCAAGCAAGCGCAGCGAGTGATTTAAAAAATTAGACTCTTGAGGGGCAGCGAGGGAATCAAAAGAGCATGAGGTGAAAAATCTTGGCACTCGAGTGCAACACGTAACTTTTCATTCCATCTCAGCGAGGAAATGTCTAAATGCAAAAAAGAAAATGTCGCGAACAAAGCAAATTAAACAAAAGTACACCAAGAATGTTTCGAGTCTGAGTTTTTAACAAATTAAAAAAAGATTGTATGATAAATTCGGCACCATGGAGGTAGAAGTAAATAGGTTTAATGATGTTTTGAATTCACAAACTTAGTGCACACGATGTTCTAAATTCAATTTTCTTTATCCTCTCTAGCGGATAAAAACGGCTTTTGCACTCAGGTATCGAAGGGCAAAATAGTTATCTGTTATCCAAGAGTGCAAAGTTGCTTTTTAACCGTGTGCTCCATTTTGAAGACCGAGCAAGCGAAGGATTCTAAAATTGAATCGCAAGCGCAGCGAGTGATTCAAAAATTAGAATCCTGAGCGGCAGCGAGGGAATCAAAAGATCACGAGATTAAAAATCTTTGCACTCGAGTGCAACACGTAACTTTTCATTCCACCTCAGCGAGGAAATGACTAAATGCAAAAAAAGCATTTACAATCACACGATACTTTTATTATTAACAATTTCAGTCAGTTCTGTTGGCGTCAAATAAACTTCCTCGTCACTAGAATTACTCATTTTAGGTTTTTCACTAGTCTTCAAGTTTCTTGTTTTTAACCGACTTCCAAAAGTCCAAAAGTTTTTTTTATGTATGTACATTGGTTACTCCGTCAATTGTGGACCGATTTTGAAAATTCTTTTTGTATTCGAAAGGGTATGCTCTCCATGTGGTCCCATGGTCACCATATCAGGATCTGATGATGGGATCCCAAGGAAATCGAAGGAAACCTTCAAATTTACGTGAGCGCCTGCAATGAATTTAAGGCAATTGTCTGCATGCCTTCATATTCTGTTATGTTACCTTTAGTCGTATTCTTTCAAGTTATTTAGGTGAAATGATGATGAGAGACTTGAGAAATATTAAAAAGCGAAAAAAAAACTTCGTTTAAAAAAACCGACTTCAAAAACTAAAAAGTATAAATAATTTAATTTGTATGTGCTACCTATTCATAGGTTTGAAGTCGGTGCCAAGCCAAAATGAAATAGTAGGTACCGCACTCGCCACGCGTGACCTTGAGCGGGATAACTGCTCTTCGCGTAGAACAAAACAACCGAAGCGTCGGAGACGTCGTTGACGTTCGTGTCGAAATATAGCGACTATGGTACCTACTATTACATTTGGCTTGGCACCGAATTCAAACCTATGAATAGGTAGCACATACAAATTAAGTTATTTTATACTTTTTAGTTTTTGAAGTCGGTTTTTTAACTTATGGTTTTAACAATATTACGTGAAAAGAAAATGGCAAGGGCAAAGCAAATTTTAAAAAAGTACACCAAGAAGGTTCCGAGTCCGAGTTTTAACAAATTAAAAAGGTTGTATGATAAATTCGGTACCATGAAATAGAAGTAAATAGGTTTAATGATGTTTTGAATTCACAAACTTAGTGCACCTGATGTTCTAAATTCAATTTACTTTATCCTCTAGCGGATAAAAACGGCTTTCGCACTCAGATATCGAAGGTTGAAAATACTCTTTCCGAGATGGGGGAAGGAAAATACTCTTTCCGAGATGGTGGGAAGAAAAATAAATTATGTAAGTGAAATTTAATCAACAACAGATAACTGATCAATTCTCCAAACTTTTTTCCCTAACTAGGTTGGGGTCGACTTTAATACGAAACGGTTATTGTACTTCAATTTTTCAAGTGTAGCAACTGCCATCAATCAATTCAGTCGAATTGACAACTATTGTTATTAAATCTATATGAATAGAAATAAAACTTTGCATGGATAAGTAGTTTGGATTAAAATACTGCATTAGGTAGTAGAGCTACGCTGGCTGAACAATGCAGCATGGTGACCCACATCACGGTGGCCTAGTAGCCTTCGGTGTCGCACTCACCAACGAAACGCGACAGCACGAAATACTGGTTGGTTTTCTGTGAGAGGTTAGTAGTACTAACCTCTCTCCGGTGGCTCCGGCTCCGGTGCAAACCTCTAGTTAGTACCACCCCGGTCGAGACTGTCCGTTCTGCTGAAAGACTGAAACTTCTCTACTACTTCAATGATCCTATTTATATTGATATATACATTTGTCAACTTTAGCAATATAATTAATTTATTTCATGTAGTCTTTTCATCATTTTTTTGCAATCCAATTTCCAACCAAATTTACACTAAATAATTTCGACAAACTTAAAAAAAATCGTTCGAAAATTTTATATCTTTCGAACTAAGTCAACAGACAAGAACATTTCGATTTTTTTTAACTAAAAATTGTTTGACGCTTCACATGACTATGGTTATAGTGATTCTTAGATTAATAAGCGTGTTCTCATGACTTACAGAAGTTAATCTTAGTTGCGGGTCACTAACAGAGCTATCGTATCAACTAAAATTGTGCCAACAACCGTAGTACACAAACAAGCAGTGTCATTACTGTGGGTAATTTTAATCACTATTTTATTTTATCGAGTATTCAACTTGAATGTTTATTTGTTCATATTTGCAATGTATTATTCTGACTACCATTTTTATTAGGTGTTTAGGTTCATCCCTTCTATTTTACTCTTGATTTTTCTGCTTTTTGGAACGAAGTTCCTTATGAGGCGTTGCGGAGGGGTACCCTAGTCGACGAAAAGCGTCCGTAACGTAAGATTGACGCCTCGGTGTCACAATGGTAGCGTATGCGAATACTGTGCTTGAGGTCTCGGGTTCGAATTCCGGGTCGGATCAAATATTTTTTTTGATCTGCAAATATTTTGCTTTTTCGGAGTTTGGATATTTTCTATGTATAATAATGTATGTATTTACAAAAAAAAAATGACCGAAATATTTATTTATTTATTTCGTGAATGAAAAATATAGTATAGCGTAGTTATCTGTAAAATGTATTTAACAAGTACGGAGTAACTCTAGACAGAACTTGTTTCAGTAGAGATTACTAGGTGGCAGCACAAGTGACCAGTTTAGTTATTTTTTTTATTTTTATCGATAAAAATCATAATAAAAAATGTATACCTGAATAGTTATTTTCTTTTTACCTCGCATAGAACTTTTATATATTTTTATAAATCATTTTAAATAAAATAAAGGTGCTACGACAATTTTGTGGTTTTTAAAGAGCGTGAACGAAAAATTTAGTATAGCGCCATCTGTATTTTTCAACTGACTTCAAAAAGGAGGAGGTTCTCAATTCGACTGTATTTTTTTTTTTTTTTTTTTTTTATGTTTGTTACCTCATAACTTTGGACTGGGTGAACCGATTTTGATGATTCTTTTTTTATTTGAAAGCTGGTGCTTCCCGAATGGTCCCATTTAAATTTGGTCCAGATTGAAGTCGTTTTTTTTTTGTTAAAATTTGTAATTATGATAAGGAACTTCGTTCCTTCTGGTGTCCCATGACACCACACGACTTTCTTATTTTTTGCAGTAATATAGTTAATGATGATTATAATTGTGTAACAGAAGAAAAATTACATTTGGATATTAAAACAGACCTTTCCAGACTTGACGATTTTTATTTTTTTTATTATTTTTATTTTTATTTTCGTTGCAATGAAATCAAACTTTGACGTGTGTCGCTAAGAATGTTGCAATGTCGTTTTTTAACCGACTTCCATTTTTTTAATGTACCTACATATTTCATTTATTTGTACTTGTCTGTTTGTTTCAGGGTACTTACCTTAACAAAAAGCTCCACATTCAGTCTACTGCTAATTCTAACAACTCAGTCGCATTAAAATTATTTGAAGGTTACGATAATAATTTTATCCATAAAACCCACGTTCATCGCACTTGACATTGGCAGAATTGCCGACAACGGCACAGTTTGTCATTTAGAAAGAAGAGACGGATAAAAGAGACAAGGCAGACGAGTTAGAATGCTGGTAAGTGGCTTCCGCAGTCAATGGACAACTCAAGAGCAGCTGATAACGGGCTTTAAGTAGCGATTCTGCTTTCCTTGAAAGTTTGAATATCGTTCTTGTAAAATAATGGCACCAACACTTGACAGAATGTCTTGACGCCGTGAAACAAGGAGAGCCAATCCCACCTAAAGTCGTAAAGGCTAAGAAAAACACAAAAACGAGTGTGCTTTAGACCACGCGACTGTAGTAAACCGTCTTTAGTCAAAAGTCAAAAAGATTTTATTCAAATAGGCACCTATTTTCATGCACTGCACTTATGAAAAGTCAATATTTAAAAATCGAGTGATTCTAGTCGCCAGTTCCAAGTGCAGCCTACCCTTCATGGAGAAGAATCTGGCAAGAAATTCCATTGTTGCTTTTTAAAAAAAAAAATACATTTTTTTTTACTAAGAGACTTGAATGAGAACGAAGTCGACCAAAGAAAACAAAACAAAAATTTTGGAGTCATTGCTGTACAGCCATGAGCTAACCAATCATGCGCCGTTATTACTCAAAGCTGCAAGATTTTTATATTGTTTATGTATACATAACTGGCTATGAGAGAAATGGGGAAAGAAAATGTGTGCTCGCACCTCTCTGTCTAGCCCCTACAGTAAAGTAACTCTTTTTCCTTCCATCTTCACTAACTTATATCTATCTCCCTCTCAACTTCCGTTCGCCTCGCCCGATCACACTTTTCGTAACGCTCTCGTCACGTATTCACCAGCTTACTCCCCAAGTCAAGCGTGCGTAAAGAAGTTTTACTTCAAAAAAACTCGGATAACAAATCTCGTGACCATGAAACTGTATTTCATGATTTTCATGACATAATTGTTACCTTATGAGTAACATGTCTAAAATTTAGCACATATTACGAACTACTTCTTTCGTCGAATATGGCGAACACGTAATAAAATGATGCGTCAATTATATATTCAGTGTTAAACGACATAGCAGTTGGTAAGACATATTAACGCAATAAGGAAGTCATCTATGAACGTGACTGTACAGTTTTTCTCTTGTGCAATTCTGTGACGAGTCCCTTTCTCATCAATACTCTGCATTTTTTACCCGACTGCTGGACAATCTACCTGTTTGTCCGGGTCTGTCGGGGTACCAGGGAATTCCTTTCAAGGGTACACCTGGTTCCTGATAAAGTATTAGTAGTATAATAAATAAATAAATATTTCGGACACCTAACACACAACGCCATCTAGTCCCAAGCTAAGCAGAGCTTGTGTTATGAGTACTAGACAACTGATACAAATACATAAATACTTTTTTTTTGTAAATATATACATAGAAAACACCCAAACTCCGAAACAAATATTTGTAGATCGTACAAACATTTGGTCCGACCCGGGAATCGAACCCGAGACCTCATGATCAGGAGTCGCACACGCCAACCGCGAGACCAACGAGGCAATCAATTTATTAATGTAATTAACACATAATCAATTTAAAATTAGGATAAAAATAAAATAACAATATTCATACAAAACCCACTTTATTTCAGTTCTATCTCCCTTTAATACCTCACTGTAATCATATATCTGTACATAAAACTAACATATTTACAATATACACACCAACGTATACAAACAAATACAAAATAATTTCTTTTTCAATTTCGATATGTAGCATTTGTAATACATTTATAAAAAAAACTGAAAAAAAAAACTTACAGCCATGATTGATAATCTCACAATAAAAATATAAAAAAACAACTATAAAATATAATTAGTTTTTTAAACTTGTATTTATAATTATTTTATAAAAATCGAGTGAATATGTTTCTTTTTTGACACAGGCTACAGAAGATCAACGTAAAATAATCACAAATTTTAACAAAAAAATAACCGAATTTAAGAACTGCACCAAATTGAAAAGGGACCACACAGGAGGTCCCAGCTTTTAAATAAAAAAGAGAATCATCAAAATCGGTTCACCCAGTCAAAAGTTATGAGGTAACATACATAAAAAAAATACAGTTGAATTTATAACCACCTCCTTTTTGAAGTCGGTTAATGACAGCGTTCGTGCTGTCGTGTTTCATTGGTGAGTGTAAGACCGGAGGCCCAATGATGCAGAAGCATCACTAGGCTGCCATGGTGTGGGTCACCATGCTGCACTGTTGCATTGTCTGCATTCGCAATGAGTATGGTGACCACCACTCTTGGATTCTGCTCAAGTTTTCCATCAGGCAGAGTAGAGTCAGTTTGACAAGCACATTTAATAGGTCTTTACCTATGAAATTGCCGTTTTGTATGCAATAAGTGAAAGTACTTATTTTTTCAAACTTTTTTATTTCTGTTATTCGAAGTAATCACCCATGCAATCGCGTTGGCAAAGACGCGTATCTTTGCCAACGCATAGGCAATTTATTGATGGCCTTCTTGTAAAAATCAGCTGGACAGGAGGCAACAAACTCTTCAAAGACATTTTGTACTGCCTCTCGGGAATTGAAATTTTTACCCACTAAAAAATTGTCTAAATTTTGGAAAAAGTAATAGTCGGTAGGTACAAGGTCGGGTGAGTATGGCGGATGAGGGAGAGCTTCCAACCTCAGCTCTTGCAGCTCCTTCACGACAACGCGCGACCCCATACTGCGCAACAGACAGTCTCCAAGCTGCAAGAGCTGGGGTTGGAAGCTCTCCCTCATCCGCCATACTCACCAGACCTTGCACCTACCGACTATTACTTTTTCCAAAACTTAGACAACTTTTTAGTAAAAATTTCAATTCCTGAGAGGCAGTACAAAATTCCTTTGAAGAGTTTGTTGCCTCCCGTCCAGCTGATTTTTACAAGAAGGGCATCAATAAACTGCCAATGCGTTGGCAAAGATGCGTTGATTGCATGGGTGATTACTTCGAATAACAGAAATAAAAAAGTTTGAAAAAATAAGTACTTTCACTTATTGCATACAAAACGGCAATTTCATAGGTAAAGACCTAATATAAAAAAAAAACTGTTAAATCAGTTTTAAAAAAAAAATATCTAATCGATTACGCTTAATCTACCTCTTATTTTTGTTTCCCACGCTATAAAAATGGAAGAAATTATATAGATGTATTTCGGACATCTAACACACAACGCCATCTAGTCCCAAGCTAAGCAGAGCTTGTGTTATGGGTAGTAGACAAGTTGATACAAATACATAAAAAAATATTGTAAATACATACATATTATACATAGAAAACACCCAAACTCCGAAACAAATATTTGTAGATCATACAAACATTTGGTCCGACCCGGGAAACGAACCCGAGACCTCATAATCAGCATAAAAAATATTAAAGGCGGTAAAAATATCAAGATGGCGTCAGGATATTTTCCCGCGTAACGTACTCTTACGGTCACTAATTTACATCACAATCCTACTTCTAAAAAAAAACAAAATATCACTTATTACATATTTTAAGGGCAGCAATATCATAATCACTTAGATACTAAAAAAAATTATGAAAACTTGCCAGTGTCAAAATATATCAGACGCACTCGACATTTATCCAAATAATTTCATTTTAAATACTGCTTTTTAAGCTATAACCACATAAACGCCCTGTCACATGCGTTTCAAATATGTTTTCTCTAAAATAATGGTTTTAAAGTTACTTTCATGTCATGATACATCAAATTATCTCATACAGGGTGTCCCAAAATACAATGATATGCGGGCGCCTAAAGGTAGACCTGCTAATGAGTACATAAGGAAAAAATAATAATATATACCTAGTTTTTTTTTTAGTTACAAGAAAAATTTAGAATTTCTTTGAAAATTTATACCCTTCATGATATTGCTACTATTCACCACAACTCTTAAAAACACCAAATTGCCCGCAGTTTTTACACAAAAAACGTTCAAAATAATTTTTTTCCCTACAATTTTGAAATATTTTTACTCTTAGTGTACTTTGACTCATGGTCTTGTAAAAAAAAAGTATGGACACCACTATGTAATAAATAAATAAAAAAAATGAAGAGTGTAAATTTTCAAAGAAATTCTAAATTTTTCTTGTAATTAAAAAAAAAACTAGGTATATTTTTATTATTATTTTTTCTTATGTACTCATGAGCAGGTCTACCTTTTGGCGCCCGCTTATCGTTGAATTTTGGGACACATGGTATATGTGACGAAATCATTAAAAAAGTTAACCTCGTACAGCCATATTAGTGATGTACCATCATTATTAGAATACATACCAGTTCCTATAGAAACTGTGAATAATTTACACCCCATAATATATTGGTAACTATAAGGAGCCATCTATAAATTAAGTCACACTTTGGCGTCCTTGTCACAGATGGTCACAATTGGCAGCGCCCCCCATCCTAAGGCTACGTTACAAATTGTGCAATGTTCCTATTATTTACTGTTGATTATTTAACAATTGTGTTTTAACACATAGATATATTAGATTTCAAGATATGTGACGGCACGAAACTTAAGACCTTTCCCACTCGTCACACAATATTATACTTCTTCAAACCCCATTATAGTGTGACGTAATTTATGGGTGTCCCTGAAGTATCACTACACTACCTCTAACACTTGGTCGATTGCCTTGAAGATATGGAAACTGTCGCTGTATACCAGACCTATTTTTGACGTGGTCTGGTAATACTTTTAAAACAAGTATTTAGCTTGAAGCTGAAAGGATTAAGAGGAATATTGTAGTAGTGTAACTAAAGTCACTAGTATTTATTAAAATGTATTGGCAGGCACAATTGACACAAATGTAAATATGTTTATATTCCTTTATGATTTAATAAGTTTAAGTTTGTTTTCATACCTTAAAATAGTATTTAAAGAACTATATAATCGAATCCTTTACTTTTAATATTTGTTTTTTACAAGTCAAAGTAAAACAAACTAGACAAAAAATAACGAATCAACATTTTTAGGTCTTAATATCTATACTAATCTGTACATCTAATGTAGGCACCTTAATAATTAAGATATCCTTTCAAACAAAATAATATTACTGTAAACTTTAGAACGATTTTTTATGTGTGACGCTGTCAAAGTGACTCTACTCTGCCTGATGAAAATAATCCAAGAGTGGTGGTCACCATACTCAACACGCAGTATACCAACAATGCAGCATGGTGACCCACACTAGGGCGGCCAATTGAGATGCTTCTGAATCCATGGACCTATATGAGGACAGTTTACCTATTTAAATATTTTTGAAATAATACAATATATAGTTCTGAGCTGCCAAAAAAATCACAGGTATCAGTAACTGTTACAGCGACAATTCCCATGCCTAGGGTACATTCATTTTATAAGATCATATTATTGCTAGCGAGTGCCGTGACATACTAATATCACTACTAGTGGTTTTTTGACCGAAACTTATATTAAATATCTTTTTAAACACTCTCATTTTTCTTCAAACTGTCGGTATGTTTGAGAATTTAATCCTCAGGCGTGTCCTTTAGCTTAAGAAATGTAAGTTAGGTATTTTTGAAAAAAATACTCAATTCGGAAATGGCGGCATGGTGAGTATAAGACCTAAGGCGTTAGATAGGTGAACGTAGATATTAATATAAATTTTCGGCCACACAAGACTATAATATGTAAGTAGTACCGGTATGTAGTGCACGGTCAGTGGTCAGTGGTCAGCTGCAGGCTCCGCGGGGGTGGGGGCGGGGAGTGCGAGGGGTGCGGCGAGGGGGGCGGGGGGTTCCTTCTCCAGCGGACGGAAGGCCCAGTTGCCCGCGCCGTCGAACTCTAGCACGTGTGAGTGGTATTTCCTGTGAACATTATAATAGTAACCACGATCAGGTACTGAAGTCTATGGCAAGATTTTAAATTATCATGAAACACGACAGTTTAAATAAAACATTGTTATTGAAGTGAAAACTTCTTTAGCGGCGTTGTGCACTTTTTTGGGATGGGTAAAAAATATTTAACTCGCGTCAGGACACGTGACCTGATCGAATATTCGTAAGACGGAGGCGTGGCGTATAAGAGGAAGTAATATCCCCCTCTCTTATCTATCTTATCTATCTCTCTCGAACATGTATGCCTGCTCCTGCTGTTTCGTTTAAGCGGCTCAGGGCGCTTGCGCGAGTGTGCGTGTGTGTAAGCCCGGCTTCGCTCAGGTAATATGTTTATACTGTATAGCATTAACCTATATTTATATACATATTTATAACATCACAATAAGCATTTCTGTAGTTATCTGTTCTCTAGGAATATTAAAGGCAAAGCAAGGCATAGATTCGTATAGCATCGTTCATTGTTGTGTTTAATAAATATAAGAAATTTAAAAAATGCACAACGTTAATGTTAAAATTTTCACTTCTGCGGCACTCCCGGAGTGCAACCCATTTTTTATACAGTCTACGAGTTTAAATGATAGTACAGGTATTTAAATAATTATGTATCTAGTTGAGATACGCGGTGTTGCCAAAGTATTTTTATATCGGTAGATTCTCTAGTACATAAATAGGAATAAAAAGCCAGAAGATAAGAGAATAATAAGTGTTGTACTAACCAGACGCTCGGCCTGTGAGTGATGGAGAGGAGCGTGATGCCCTCCTTGACGGCCTCCTCGTACATCACCACCTCCGTCTCCATGGACACCGCGCTCGTGCACTCGTCCAGCAGGGCGTACACCGGCCTGGAATACACACATCATCATCTTTCGATAGTCCACAACCAGACATAGGTATTTGCTTAGAAAAGAGGTTTTGGTTTACAATACCACGCTGGCTCTGGTTGGTATCGGCTTGTAACACCTTACATTGATGATAATCGTTTGACAAAAAACGAAAATTTAAATAAAATAATAATCACAAATTTAATTTTTTGAAGTCGGTTAAAAATTGGTTGTCTTTAAAGTCGGTTTACGGACGCTAATTTTACGTGATAACGTCATTGATGAAAACGTTAAAACATTGATTATACATATGCGTCACAAGCCGAACGCTCCGTGCCTGTCTATCGCTTGTACGCTCGGCTCAGGCGGAACGTGACTCAGTCATGCTTTCTCGTGCGTGCAGCTGGCGCTCATAATAAATAAATATTTTGGACATCTAAAGCCGAGTCTCCACAGAACAAAAGTTGTAAATTTTTGTGTTATCAACACGTGTTGGTGATAAAAGTTTCTATAAAGCCGAGTCTTCACCGAACAAAAGTTGGCAACTTTTGTGAGGCAACATTTTTTGTGTTGTCAAATTTCGGTGGAGACGCACCTTAACACACAACGCCATCTAGTCCCAAGCTGAGCAAAACTTGTGTTATGGGTACTAGATAACTGATATAAATAGATAATTATAAACTTTTTTTGTAAATACATACATATTATACATGGAAAACACCCAAACTCCTAAGCAAATATTTGCAGATCATACAAACATTTGGTCCGACCCGGGAATCGCACCCGAGATCTCAAGCCTCATAGCCCCATCACAGCAGTCGCATACGTTACCACTGCGCCACCAAGGCAGTCAAATAGTACAATAGCTTAAAATATATAATTCGACATTTTGATTGCGTCCATACCTGTGGTAGAACATTCTCGCCATGGCCATCCTCTGCTTCTCCCCTCCCGAGAGCGTGGCCCTCCAGTCCCTGTTGGCCCGCAGCCCTCCGTGCCGGGCCGCGCACTGGTCCAGGCGGACCGTCTTCAGTATGTGTAGGGCACGACGTTCCGATGCCAAGTCACCCTCTTTCACTCGTGATGGGTACGTCACTTGGTCTATTAGAGTACCCATGGACATATAAGGCCTGTACGAAGAAATTTGCCACAATTAGAACAAATTTTAAGTACAATCAGTAATAAATAGTGATGTAACGATCAATCTGGCACTTTAACCAATATGGTTCCAGGTTTTCGTATGTAACAATAATTTCTTCGACCCTGATTGGTCTTGGGGCGGGGCTTGATCGATGCGTCACTATTTTCTTAACGCGAATATACTATAACTAGTGGTTGCCCGCGGCTCCGCTCGCGTATATGTCGGTTATCGCGGCAATTAGTAGCCTATATGTTATTCTGATGTATAAGCTATATTACTGTAAAGTTTCATCCAAATCCGTTCAGTAGTTTTTGCGTGAAAGAATAACAAACATCCATCCATCCATCCACACTTACAAACTTTCGCGTTTATAATATTAGTATAGATCCATTGATGAAAAATTGTTTTAAAAACTATGTCAAACTTGCCCTAATTTCTGATTCCTTCTACTGAGCTGATCTACGTATTAAATATAATAACAGTGTAGTTACTCAAATATTTATATATTTTTATTTTATTTTAAACTAATATTGTCAAAGTAACAGTTTCACCAGCTTCTGAGAAAGTTACAAATAGGTATCTGCCATTTAACGCATAAATATTCTCAATAAACATAAGTTCAGGATAGTGAATTAGAGAGCTTATTGGATGGAAACTGGCAAGTATCATTAATATTTAGTAAAGTGAAGAGAGACCTCTGCGGTATGTAGAACATGATGGGTCGCGAGGAGCAGTACGAGGTGTCGGCGAGGTTGGTCTCGTCGGCGCAGTGCGGGCAGGCGCACGGCCGCGGGACGTGAAGCTCGCCCCCAAACACCGGCCACAGCCCAGAGATTATGCGGAAAAGACTGGAAACACATATCATTATTGTATAATTATCATCAACAGGCTTTAAGAGCCCGCAGTTAGACATAGGCTTCTCCTTATGGTAGCCATACACGTTAAGGTATACCTGACAGGTTAGCCTGTACAGTTGATATTTACAGGTAAACCAGAGCATGTTATACGACTGTGCTTGGATGTCCTCTAGTCAGCTTAAACTTACCTGACGAGCGTGACTGTGAAGGTAAACTTATCAAGTACCCTATCGTGTATAGCTATTTTAGGAGCTATATAAGATATTGGCCTACCACGCAGACCAGACGGAATGGTATAGAGTTTGTCTTAAGTTATTCTTCTCTTTGCAATACTGTTGTCTTGCGTAGTTTGCTGCCTTAGTTAGCTCTTAAAACAATATTCGTAGTAGAATGAAAACATGTGATGTTACGCTATATTCTTAATCCGTCACAACAAGAACTATCGTCAGAAAATGCTGCTAAATTAATGATGTAGGGAGATTTGAGAAAAACTTCAGATTGCGTTGATAATGATAAACTTCTATTAATGTTACTTTAAATATACTGTGAAACGTATTGTATTTGCCTACTCAAGGTTTATTTACATCGTTTTAACCTATTTTGTAAAGTAAATAAAATTTTAAGTAGTCACACTACTTCTGTTACAGCTACTTTTTAAGGGCGTACCGAAAGGTACTCTACTGGGACCAATTCTTGTTCAATTGCATCGATGGTGAAAAAACCAAAATGCGCTTTAAGAGACAAGAGAGGGTTCTGAGTATTTATACTATTTTAATGTTAATAATAACCTAGGTCTTCACCCTATGAACCCAAATATTTTACTGTTTTCTTTCATTTTCAGTAATACTGCGAAGAAATGCCTAAAAAACTTACTACTACTCGTACGACTTAACTGTGCACCTCAATCTGTGCTGTGCTGACGGTACAATGCATAAAAAGTTTATTTCGTAAAAATATATTTCAACTAGCAGCCGCGCGCGACGTCGTACGCTTGGAGATAACTATTTGCACATATTTTTTAATTATATTCGAAATAATATCGCTGTCGCATTCCAGCGGGGTGCACAGTTAAGTCGTACGAGTTATACTTAGATCTTTATCTTAGATAAAACAACTGCAATCATTTGTAATATTACAATTTATAAACTTACCTGGACTTGCCGCATCCGTTTGGCCCAATAATGAGTAGATGAGTACCAGGCGCTATGTCTAGCGTCACTCCTCCTGCGACTACGTCACATGCCGGAGTGACTATCGGCACTCCCCTCAGACTGATGGATAGATCATTTGTATAAAAGATTTTACCTGCAAAATGAAGATTTTTCTTAAACCAGCCAATAGTTTAAATTATTGTCGGAAAGCTTTTAAGGCAGTCTAGTGAACTAGCTTTTAATCCCGCTCCGCCTCCGTGTTTATCGGTTATCGCGAAAAGTAGCCTAAGTTCTTCTTCATTGTCCGATCTGTAATTCACTTTCACTTGATGAAAAGCATCGAAAGAATCTAGGTGCACCTAGCGGCACGGTTCGGCTGTCACGGAAGGTGTGTAGGTGTTACCTAGCGGCATGGGGCGGTTTTCGCGGAAGGTGTGTGTGTGTGTTACCTAGCGGCACGGGGCGGTTGTCGCGGAAGGTGTATGTGTGTGTTACCTAGCGGCACGGGGTGGTTGTCGCGGAAGGTGTGTGTGTGTTACCTAGCGGCACGGGGCGGTTGTCGCGGAAGGTGTGTGTGTGTTACCTAGCGGCACGGGGCGGTTGTCGCGGAAGGTGTGTGTGTGTTACCTAGCGGCACGGGGCGGTTGTTGCGGAAGGTGTGTGTGTGTTACCTAGCGGCACGGGGTGGTTGTCGCGGAAGGTGTGTGTGTGTTACCTAGCGGCACGGGGCGGTTGTCGCGGAAGGTGTGTGTGTGTTACCTAGCGGCACGGGGTGGTTGTCGCGGAAGGTATGTGTGTGTTACCTAGCGGCACGAGGCGGTTGTCGCGGAAGGTGTGTGTGTGTTACCTAGCGGCACGGGGCGGTTGTCGCGGAAGGTGTGTGTGTGTTACCTAGCGGCACGGGGCGGTTGTCGCGGAAGGTGTGTGTGTGTTACCTAGCGGCACGGGGCGGTTGTCGCGGAAGGTGTGTGTGTTACCTAGCGGCACGGGGCGGTTGTCGCGGAAGGTGTGTGTGTTAACTAGCGGCACGGGGCGGTTGTCGCGGAAGGTGTGTGTGTTACCTTGCGGCACGGGGCGGTTGTCGCGGAAGGTGTGTGTGTTACCTAGCGGCACGGGGCGGTTGTCGCGGAAGGTGTGTGTGTTACCTTGCGGCACGGGGCGGTTGTCGCTTGGCTGTCTCCGCAGGCCCCAACCGAGGAGGTCGGCGTGGACGTGGGAGCTGGCCGTTTTCGCGGTGCGGTTACGCGGGTTTGCGATGCGGCCGTGCCCCGCGTCCAGGGTCGTCGGCCTCCTCGGGGGGGGGTCTGCTGGTGGTCCCAGGAGTTGGCGGACCTCCGTGCGGCCTGTACTCGTGCCCGGAGGTCCTGCACCCGTAGCGGGCGACGCCACCGTGGGGACGGTGGCGGGGACCAGCTTCGTGGGGGGTGCCGCGGGGCGCGGAGGACTCTGGGGCTGGCCGTTTGCCGCGCCAGGGAGGAGAAGAGAAAGGAGATGCTGGAGGGTCTCGACCGTGACCCCTGGGGTCGCCCATACCGTGCGGTGCGTCAGAAGCTCCGCACGTCGGCCCCCCCCCCCCTTACCGAGACTCTCCAGCCCAGCTTCCTGCAGGAAGTGGTCGAGGGCCTTTTCCCTGAGCGGGCGGAGCACACACCCCCGTCGATGGCCTATGCGGTCGTAGACGACGGGGGTAGAGAGGACGACGTGCCGCCCGTTAGGGAATCGGAGGTTGGGGCGGCTGTTCTTCGGATCCGTTCTAAGAACACCGCCCCCGGGCCGGACGGGATTCCAGCCCGAGTGATGGCCCGAGCCCTCGACCATATGTCGGACCGCCTCAGGGAAGTGTTGGATGCTAGCCTGGCGTCCGGACGCTTCCCTGAGTGCTGGAAATGCGGGAAGCTGGTCCTGTTGAGGAAGCCGGGGCGGCCTGCCGATTCGGTCGCGGCCTATAGGCCCATCGTGTTGCTGGACGAGGCGGGTAAACTTTTTGAGAGGATACTCTCTGCCCGCATCGTCCGGCACCTCTGCGAGGTGGGGCCCGACCTGTCGGACGCCCAATTCGGATTCCGAGAGGGGCGTTCGACGGTCGATGCCGTGATGCGCCTTAGGGCCGTGACCGAAGAGGCAGTGAGCTGTGGCGGCGTGGTGTTGGCGGTGTCCTTGGACATCGCCAACGCCTTCAATAGTCTGTCATTTAGCTGCATCAGGGAAGCACTCCATTACCACGGGGTGCCAGAGTACCTGAGGCGGCTAGTGGCAGACTATTTAGAGGAGCGTACCGTCGTGTACGAGGACCGAGAGGGCGTCTGGAGACGGCGACCCTTGTCGTGCAGCGTTCCGCAGGGGTCTGTCCTTGGACCACTCCTGTGGAACGTGGGATACGACTGGGTCCTACGAGGTCGTCTCCCCCCCCCCCCCCCGGGCTGGGCGTAATTTGTTACGCTGATGACACGCTTGTCACAGCCCGGGGGGCGAACTTCCAAGAGGCGGCGCGCCTGGCCACCTGGGGTGTTTCTCTGGTGGTCGGGCGCATCGAGGCGCTGGGCCTGATGGACGGGTGGCCCTGGACAAGGCGGAGGCCCTACTATTTCATGGGCCCCGTCGTGGTCCGCCCCCCGGCGCTTCCATAGTGGTCAACTCGGTCCTCGTACCGGTTCGGGCCCAGATGAGGTATCTGGGCCGGATCCTCGACGGTAGGTGGTTCTTCGACGAGCACTTCCGACAGCTTGGTCCGAAGCTGGTCGACGCTGCCTCCGCCCTTGGGCGACTTTTGCCCAATTTGGGTGGAGCCAGCGTCGCAACGCGACTCCTGTACACGGGGGTTGTCCGGTCGATGGCGCTGTATGGTGCACCGGTGTGGGCGGCGGCTATGACTGCCCTAAATAAGGCCCGCCTCTGGCGGCCTCAGAGGGTATTGGCAGTCAGAGCCATACGCGGATACCGCACGGTGTCGACCGAGGCGGCGTGCGCCCTGGCCGGAACACCCCCGTGGGATTTGGAGGCGGAAGTGCTCGCCGAAGTTTATCGACGGGTGGCTGAATATCGGGCGGAGTATGGCTATCGCCCTCCGCCCGAAGAGGTACGCGAATGGCGTGAAGCCGCTCGTCGAGCCACTATGGACAGATGGTCGTTCCGGCTGGAGACTCCACGCGCTGGCTTTGCCGCCGTGGAGGCTCTCCAGCCGGTCATCCTCGAGTGGGCAGGGCGGCAGCACGGGACCCTTTCCTTCCGACTGACGCAGGTCCTTTCCGGGCACGGTTGCTTCGGGAAGTACCTGCACTCGGTCGCTAGGAGGGAATTGAGTCCCGCCTGCCACCACTGCGACTGCAGTGAGGACTCGGCCCAGCATACGCTGGCGATTTGCCCCGCTTGGGCGTCGCAGCGCCGGGCCCTTACTGCAGTCATCGGAGGAGATCTCTCGCTACCGGCCGTCATACGCTCCATGGCCGGTAGCGACAGCAGTTTTAACGCGGTCGCAACCTTCTGCGAAGACATAATCTCGCAGAAGGAGGTGGCGGAGAAGACACGGGATGATGATATCCACTCGGACCCAATCCGCCGCCGGCGAACCGGGCGGCGGAGGCGCGCCTATCAGCGCCTCATGCCGCCCTGAGTGTGGCCGCGGATGGTCGGGACGGGCTTTCCCTTCCATCCGCTATAGTGGCCTCCCGCGAGGAGGCGACGTTACGCGTGTGCCGTACGTCGCCTAAATTGAGATTTTTAACAGCTGACGGTGCCCGCTACTGTGCGGGCAAGCGCTGGGAGGGGTCCGGACGTGTTAATAACTGCAGTTCCCGGATTCCTCCCTTCACAGGCGCAGAGTGGCACACCGTGTGGTTTTAGTCGGTTCGAGTCCGACACACCGCCCCGCCGCAAGCCCCGGTGGGGTGACGGTCCGAGGGGATTTCCACACGTCATAAAAAAAAAAAAAAAAAAAATCGGGGCGGTTGTCGCGGAAGGTGTGTGTGTTACCTAGCGGCACGAGGCGGTTGTCGCGGAAGGTGTGTGTGTTACCTTGTGGCACGGGGCGGTTGTCGCGGAAGGTGTGTAGGTGTTACCTAGCGGCACGGGGCGGTTGTCACGGAAGGTGTGTAGGTGTTACCTAGCGGCACGGGGCGGTTGTCGCGGAAGGTGTGGGTGTTACCTAGCGGAACGGGGCGGTTGTCGCGGAAGGTGTGTAGGTGTTACCTAGCGGCACGGGGCGGTTGTCGCGGAAGGTGTGGGTGTTACCTAGCGGAACGGGGCGGTTGTCGCGGAAGGTGTGTAGGTGTTACCTAGCGGCACGGGGCGGTTGTCGCGGAAGGTGTGGGTGTTACCTAGCGGAACGGGGCGGTTGTCGCGGAAGGTGTGTAGGTGTTACCTAGCGGCACGGGGCGGTTGTCGCAGAAGGTGTGGGTGTTACCTAGCGGAACGGGGCGGTTGTCGCGGAAGGTGTGTAGGTGTTACCTAGCGGCACGGGGCGGTTGTCGCGGAAGGTGTGGGTGTTACCTAGCGGAACGGGGCGGTTGTCGCGGAAGGTGTGTAGGTGTTACCTAGCGGCACGGGGCGGTTGTCGCGGAAGGTGTGGGTGTTACCTAGCGGAACGGGGCGGTTGTCTCGGAAGGTGTGTAGGTGTTACCTAGCGGCACGGGGCGGTTGTCGCGGAAGGTGTGGGTGTTACCTAGCGGAACGGGGCGGTTGTCGCGGAAGGTGTGTAGGTGTTACCTAGCGGCACGGGGCGGTTGTCGCGGAAGGTGTGGGTGTTACCTAGCGGAACGGGGCGGTTGTCGCGGAAGGTGTGTAGGTGTTACCTAGCGGCACGGGGCGGTTGTCGCGGAAGGTGACCTGGAAGGGCGCGTGCGGCGGCGGCACGTGCACGGCGCGCACGCAGCTGCCGCGCGCCACCTCGCCGAACACGACCAGCATATCCGACACGCGCGTCGCGTAGCCCGCCAGCGTTACCACCTCCTGCACAACACACGAACATACACACGACGGTTAGGACCACTCTACTGTAGCTCTAGAGTTCTAAACTCTAGTAGAATAGGGGTAATTCTCTAATGACCAATCCAGATACGATCTGAAGTCAATGAAGCAGAAGAATTATTAAATAGAGCAGGCCCAACCAAAGAAAATAAGATCCAGAGTCCATGAATATGACTTCACAAATCATACATTTTGCATTTTGAAGAAATAAAAATTGTAGATATATCTATATTTTTAGATGTCACTAGGTAGTTTTTTAGGGTTCCGTGCCAAAGGCAAAAAACGGAACCCTTATAGATTCGTCATGTCTGTCTGTCCGTCTGTCTGTCTGTCCGTCCGTATGTCACAGCCATTTTTTTCCGAAACTATATGAACTATAATGTTGAAACTTGGTAAGTAGATGTATTCTGTGAACCGCATTAAGATTTTCACACAAAAATAGAAAAAAAACAATAAATACTTAGAACTGAATCTCAAAACTGAAATAACTTTTTTACGCAAAGTTCTAAAAATCTAAGACTTAAAAATGTTATTGTCGATGATATTAGCAACCAAATAAATCCAAAAACAATCCCTACCATTAGATACACAATGTGATACAAAATTCCCTCTCTAGGTAATAGTTTTTCGTGGCACAGACAGCGACCAGTTTCGATATTATTATATTAGGTCTTTACCTATGAAATTGCCTTTCTTCAGTACTGGTCATTTCAAATAAAAAAGTTTGTAATGGCTCTGTATTCTAAATTCAAATTAATTTTGTTTTAAAACCATGACATTCTATTTATAAACTTAGTCTTTTGTTTTTGATTAGCGTTGTATTTTCATTACATTTGAACATTTTTCGTCATAATGGATACTTTAAAAATTCGTGTAATTATGGAATATGAGTTCCGTCGTGGCACCAACGCGACACAAACGGCACGTAACATCAAAAAGTTCACGGAGAGAAGCGTACAAACGAACGCACAACCCGTTATTGGTTTTCCCGGTACCGTTCATGAAATTTTGACTTGAAAATTGAAGCTCGTGGTCGTCCGGAGACTTTGGTTAACAATAATGAATTAAAGGCGATTGTGGAAGCTGACGAAACTCAATCTACAGCTGAGCTAGCAGCAGCTTTTAATGTAAGCATCAAAACAATATTGATCCATTTGCGACAAATTGGCAAGGTAAAAAAGCTTGATAGATGGTTGCCCCACGACCTTAACGATTGCCAGCGCAACGTACGCGTCGAGACCTGCCTTGCACTGCTCAGCAGGCAAAGAAATGAAGGAATATTGAAACGAATTGTTACGTGCGACGAAAAATGGATTCTGTTCGACAATCGAAAGCGCTCAGCAAGTTAGTTAGACCCTGGTTCAGCACCAAAGCAATGCCCTAAACCAAAAATGACCCCTAAAAAGGTGATGTTCACTGTTTGGTGGTCTAGTGCGGGTGTGATTCACCACAGCTTTTTACAAAACGGCATGAGCATTAATGCAGATGTGTACTGTGAAGAACTGGAGAGAATGATGGAGAAGCATGCACATCTGCAACCAGCTTTGGTCAATCGGTCGCCCCACTGCTCCTTCACGACAACGCGCGACCCCATACTGCCCAACAGACAGTCACCAAGCTGCAAGAGTTGGGGTTGGAAGCTCTCCCTCATCCGCCATACTCACCAGACCTTGCACCTACCGACTATTACTTTTTCCAAAATTTAGACAACTTTTTAGTGGGTAAAAAATTCAAATCCCGAGAGGCAGTACAAAATGCCTTTGAAGAGTTTGTTGCCTCCCGTCCAGCTGATTTTTACAAGAAGGGCATCAATAAACTGCCAATGCGTTGGCAAAGATGCGTCGATTGCATGGGTGATTACTTCGAATAACAGAAATTAAAAAGTTTGAAAAAATAGTACTTTCACTTATTGCATACAAAACGGCAATTTCATAGGTAAAGACCTATTATGTATTGTACTTATAACTAAACCATGGCCAACATTACAGTAGTAATTAGTGAACATGTTTTACCTTATAACTGGACATAAGCCTTTCGATGGCGTCAGCGGCTGAGTTGAGCAAATTCCTTGATGTCGTCATGTATTCGGCTCTATCACTTATCCCCTGGCTTGAACCTACAATAAAACAACATTGAACACTATAGAAAACTAAAAAGTTAAGCTTAAAATACTCATCAACTGACTGGTGGTAGCGTAAACTGAGTTGACTGGATGGACACGGGCACAACGATTTCATTTTTATTTTTTAGCTTTTAGTACATTATTTTCAATAAAACCATTTAAATTAAATATTTTTTTACGTATTGTTTTTATTTTCAAGTTTTAGTTTTTAATTTCATTACATAGTACTTCTCATCTGTGTTCTAGCCCTTTTATTTGATACCCATAAAGTGGAAGTCGTGACAAAATTTGTAAACGGCCATTTTGTAGCGGCGGCCATCTTGGACTTACAATGAAACAGAATTTATATAATTGTATTGTCACCAGAACTAAAGGCGTGTATCAAATATCAAACCAATCCGTCAACAGACACCTGTCTGATGACAGATTGGTTTGATATTTGATATATTGATATATTGATATTGATATTTGGGTCAAATCTAGTAATTGAAATTTGACCCCCTGGTCAAATTTCAATTACTAGATTTGACCCAAATAAATACACAAACAGGGCAAGCTAAATAAAACCTTTTAATAATAAAAACATGATAATAGAGGCGTTAGTGATTATAGAAAGAGAATCGATGTGAAACACTTGTATCTTGGGTAAGGGGCAGATGAAGATTTGCTTCTCTTTGTGCAGTGCTATTGTCCAGCTTAGTTTGCTCCTACGACACCCATGGGATGAACAGGGATGATGACACTTCGTATTTTCTAATCTGGTACCATATGGATAGTGGTTTAGTGGAACTTAGTAATAATAATCTTCTACTCACCATCACTCTTGGTGGCAGTGAGTATAGGCAGTGCCAACATGACCATGCCGGTGCCAGACCACACGTACTTCATGAAGAATTGCTCCAGCATAACGTACCACAGCTTCTTATTGAACACTGACGTCATCTGCGTCACTAACTGCTTGTATGCTGATTGGAGCTGCCCTAGTTCCACCTTGAAGAAAAGAATTGAGAATTTAGAAATACCTTTTTTTAAATACTAGCTGCGTTCTGGCAACACCGTAAGATGAAGTTAGTCTAACAAAAGTATCCTGAGTTACTTTTCATATCATCAGCTATCTACCCGTGAAAGTCTCTTCAAAGTTAGTCCAGTCGTTCAAGTGATTAGTCGGAACAAACAGACAACAAAAAAATTTAATATTTTTTCTTGGTGTAAGTACCGTGTATACTTTTAAATAATAATAATAATCTGATTTATTTGTTCACCAAAACCGAAATACAATACAATAAAATGAAATTACATAGTAGCACTAATTTTGACAATTTCGGTTGTGGATCGCTGGTGCCCGAATTAGGTCTTAACGACCTGTGTTACAGGACACCAGGTCCCCACTCGGACCACAACTAGTTGTTTCAAAATATTACTAACATAGTTACAATATTGTTGCACAAGAAAATA
The DNA here is from genome assembly GCA_949125395.1 of Diaphora mendica. Classification (NCBI taxonomy): domain Eukaryota; kingdom Metazoa; phylum Arthropoda; class Insecta; order Lepidoptera; family Erebidae; genus Diaphora; species Diaphora mendica. Next base: position 2,064,328 of record OX421335.1, read on the forward strand.
CAATGATTTTTAGAAAATAATAATAATAAACAAGATTTAAGAAATTAAATAAAAATAGCGTGTGCTGTACGTGTGTGTGTGTGTGTGTGTGTGTGTGTGTGTGTGTGTGTGTGTGTGTGTGTGTGTGTGTGTGTGTGTGTGTGTGTGTGTGTGTGTGTGTGTGAGTGAGTGTGTGTATGTATACATGTGCCTCATTGTATCACTGTATGACAATAAGAAGTTCTTCCGTCTCCCTGTATGATTTTTTCAAGAGCCATTCTGATATGATAGTTTTACATTGATGCATATTCAGACTATAAAGATTTAAAATTTTGTGCAGTTTTTTATACATGTAGGGTCCCAGAAAAGTAAAGAATCTACGACTAAATGAAGTTTTAACTTGCAATGATACGGTCACAAGATGACCGCGACGAGTACCTTCAGGGGTGTAGTAGGTTTGAGAGTGCTGCTTGAGCACGGTAGCTTTCACAAAAAGTTGTCTTACAGTGAGGACTTGGCAATATTCATAGAGCGCCTTAGTAGGGTACAACCGAGGCTTGAAACAGCAAACCTTTAGCACAGCTCTTTGGGCACGCTCAATCTGTAAGGTGTGAGATTTAGCTGCACCACCCCATGTAGCAATACAATAATTCAGGATCGATTGACATAGACCCGTATATACCATTTTTAATACGTGAGGATCGGCAGAGTGTCGAAGTTCTTTAAATATGTAGATAAGTTTACGTATTCTATCTGATATATATTCTATGTGATTTTTGAAGGTTAGGTTATTGTCGATAATGATACCTAGATATTTAATAGAAGTTACCTTCTCTATGAAATAGGATTCACTACCAGACGAGCTAACCGTAATTCGTAAGGAATCGTCCAGCAGATTTCCGGAGCGGATAGAAAAGTCAACTGCTTTGGTCTTGGTAATATTTAGTGTGAGTAGATTATTTTTTAACCATCCATTGACAGCATCGAAACCCCTTTGAGCGAAGCGGTAAGTATCATGCCAATCGTCCGATGAGAAAACTAATGCTGTATCATCAGCATATGAGAATATTGCTCCATGATCAAGTTTAATGTTGCACAGATCATTTATGTAGACTAGGAACAAGCTTGGGCCTAAAATGCTTCCCTGAGGCACACCGTAAGTTATAGGCGTTTCAGAACTAGTATGAGAACCTATTTTTACTAGCTGTGATCTGCCCATCAGATAACTACGGAACAAAGACAGTTGAGTTCCTCTGATACCCAGAGATTCCAACTTACACACAAGTGTTTTTGTCGAGACCGTATCGAAAGCCTTAGCGAGATCTAAGAATACTGCAACGCACTTCTAACCACTGTCAAGTTTTCGGACTATTAAGTCCGCCAGATTGTGTACAGCATCTTCAGAAGATAGATTCTTTCTAAAACCAAATTGATTAATAGATAGTAGATTACGAATTTCTAGATAGTTAATAAGCCTTGAGTTGATAATTTTTTCTAAAATTTTTGACATTGCTGGCAGTATTGATATGGGTCTATAATTTTCGACACGGTCTCGGCCACCCGATTTGTAAATTGGATGAAGTAGGGCTTTCTTAAACAGTGTAGGGAATTTGCCTGTTACAATGCTCAGGTTACATATATATGTAAGGGGGGGGACAACAATAGATTCGTACTTCTTTAAAAACCCGGATGATATCCCGTCCCATGCAACAGCACTGTTACTCTTTAAGGACATGATCAGCCGTTCCACCTCGCTCTCATCAGTTTCAAGTAAGACAAAAGAATCATTAGATTTAGGTTGGGCATTACTGGGGAAGTGGGGAGAAGCCCCACTCACAATGCTCTCTGCAAGTTGCCTACCTATACCCGCGAAATACGTGCTAATGCTGTCCATGGACTGTTGATGATCTTTACCATGCTCAAATAGGTCTATCGCACTGGATTCAGGTTTACGTCTATTAGTGATTGATTGTATTACCTGCCACAGCTGCTTAGAGTTGTTGCCAGCTTTTTTAAATTCTAAACTTTCGTAATCTCTTTTTGCTTTTCTTAATGAATTTGTACAATAATTGCGGTATCGCTTATAACTGATTGACAATATTTCATCCGTGGGTCGCTTTTTTAGTTTTTTATATAAGTCGTCCCTATGTCGAATGCACTTGAGGAGCCCCTGGGTAATCCACGGATTAATAAGACTTCGCCTACGAGACAATTTGATAATTTGAGTATTACTTGTTATGATAGAGAGAATAGGCTCAATAAAAAGTTTCATTGCTATGTCGGGATCTTTAACTTCGTAGACCGGTGCAAAGTTGACATTACGAAGGCTATCAGAAATATTGTTTTCGTCGATTTTAGTAAAGGTAGAAACTATTGTATTTTTAGGCATTTTTAGGGACATGGTAAGAAGCACTGCGAAATGATCTGTAGCAGTCGTTTCCAATACAAATACCTTACATGGTAGTGTGGTCTTCAAGTTTATATGGTCGAGGCATGTATAACCGTGTGTTGGCAGGTCATGTCCCAGGAAGAGTCCATGTTGAGCAAGTGTATCAAGATAATCAATAGTGTAATAGGATACGTGACCTTGGGCAATGTCGATATTAATGTCTCCTAGAAGAATAATGTTTCTATAACATTTTACATTATTAAGAATGCAGTCCAGGGATTGTAAAAAAAGTGTAGGATCTTTAAAGGCGTATGGTCTATAAACTGCAATAATAGCCAAATCCGAACCCATAGTGACCAATAAACAACTCGCGTCAGACAGATCTGGTTCACTCACTCTAATATTAGACAACGTTGACTTAATGTAAATAATGACTCCGTCATTTTTGTTATGTGTTACCAAAGTTTTGTGCGCGACATATCCGACGAGCTGAGGAATGAATTTAATGAAAAGCTGATACATAATTTAAAACAGACACATCAATTTCATTTATTTGTATAGATCTTATACCTCCTTAAACCTACAAATAACCATGTTCTGACCTTGTGTCCACCATAGAAAGCCACCTCCTCAGCGTGGGCAATGAGTCGCGAGTGTACGTGTCGGAGATTCGCTTTCATACGAGCTTCCTCACCCGCCAAGGCACCGAACCTGGGACTCAGTATCCTCAGCAGTTGGCCGGTCATGCAGATCACCACTGTGGCTATTCCAGGTCCTGGGAAAAAATATTTACTTAGTATGAAAACGATAATTTCTATTACAGAGTGACTACGAAATACATTTTTGTTTTTGAATAAGTAGCTATAAAGGTTTGCCACAGTTTCCGGTCCTGTGCTACCTGCATCTAACGACTTCACAAAGTCTTTACCCAGACGTCCGGTTATTGTGGGGAACCTTATATGCAACAGGCGATGTCTTTCAGCGGAGAAGCTGACGATTTAACAATTTTTTAAATAGGCCAAATCCTTATGTATATTTGTAAAACATGACAGTCGTCTTTACCTCTTTTCATTCATCATTATCAACAGCATCTATAACGGTCCACTGTCGGTCTTAGGCATCTCGTTAGAAAGGCATGAGATCAATAAATTGTTTCAAATTTTCCTTCTCTTTGCCGAGATATCTTACTGAGTAGTTTGCTCTCTCACACCCCGTTCCCACTTGTCGTGTGTCGTGTCCGAATATTAATCGGAGGTTCCAGTGGCAGAAGATTTTATATGAAGCTATTCACACTTGTCGTTGACCGACTTTGTGACGTCCACGACAGTAAATGTCGGGTGTTTTGCCAGCCCTCTTCGCCCGGAAAAAAATCGTGTCGGATCTCGCTCGCCTATAAGTAAGAATGGCGCTGTTCACATTTGTCGTGTGTCGTGCCGACTGCTGGCGTCCCCCGCTACCCCTTGTTCCGTCCGTGCGTACGTCGCTGCGATCGCACACACACGCATCACGCACACGCACAGCAGAGTTATTGTATTTTTATTGTAGGTACGGTTTGTGGACGACAACCGATTATTAACCGTAGTGTGAACAGGGGCACGACACACGACAAGTGGGAACGAGCTCTCAGTCGCCTCTTACGACACCCACGGGACGAATAGATGTCGTGACACTCTATATTCTTAATCTGTCCCCACACAGAGAACTTTTTTAACCAGACACTACTTACCACTTTCCCTCTCTAGATGAATAGGGATCTTGAAAATCTGACATACTTACCAAGAAATATATTGCCCTTCATTTTGTTTGAGTAGCTGGCGAGGGTCAGTACGATGAGCAGCAGGTCGAACAAGGGCTTCGTTAATGAACTGTACAAATGTGCTACCGATTGGGTAAATACTGACACGTCTTCTGTTAACCTGGAAAATGCATTGGTCTATTAAACACTGTAATTTATAATTTACTGAAATAGATTAGACAGAAAATAACTCTTGCGGGTTCACAATAAAATATAATATGCAACAGTAATATGCTTTGAAATCTTTTACATAATATGGATCTTAAATACACATTCCATTGTATACCGTACCGCTTCTCATTAGTATTTCTTTTCATCTAAAAGGAAAACTGTGTTGACTATGGTTGTTAAACTAAATCTTTAGACATTAGAAGCATAATCATCGAAGTTATGGCTCGTTAGTGGAAAGAGTGGACGTCTGGACGAGGTCACTCATGTTTGTATGTAGACGACTTACTGGTTCCGGCCATTTACAAAAGATTTTAAATAAATTGCCTTAAATTAGTTCCCAAAATGACTCTTCTCGGTGTAAATAATAAAAAAATGTTCAAGAAAAAACTATCAAAAGTTTAAAATCAATAAAATCTGATGTTACCTGTGGTCAGCATTTTCAATTCTAGTATCTAAGTTGGCAACTCTGTAGTAAGTTTGATTCTTGAAGTACAGATTATAGGCATGGTTCACGATTCTTGTCCTAAAGGCCAGCGCCAACCGGGACTCGAGGTATCTGATCATGGAGTTGATGAACGTGGCCGGAATAGCGATACCGAACCACTGCATGAGAAGGTATGCGAAACGACGCATGTCTTTTTGGACTATGTGTTTTACTGAAATTAATCATACAAAGCGCTTTGAGTATATTAATTTTGTCGGAAGAATGAAACTCAATAAAATACCTTTAACTAGCACATTATTGACAAGTATAATAGACATATCATCACCTTCTAAATCGGTCAAAGTGCTATTTTATATCTTCTAGATTAGGACAATTTTATTGCGACACAATATTTTTAATAGTGGATATTCATAGCAAAGTAAACTTCCAGGATTTTAGGTGTAAGAAGGCAGTATCATCAATTAGTAATTACTAATCTCTAACAGAATAACCTAAAACTAATGTCTTTTAGAGATAATCTCAGGATGAATTTGGAATTCTCAATTATAGTTTTATTCCACAAACTGAACAATTGTAACTTAAAAAAAAAACTCACCAATGGATCCTTCCAATGATGCCACATAGATGGACAGGAATGTCCTAGTGAAGAGACAAGCAGTATGTGCAGTGAGTAAGGCCACTTCATGACACCTGACTCCCGGGACCATGATCCTCGCCAGCGAGATCAATTGCCGTATAAATTCAAGGTTCAGACCTGGTATGTGCTCCTCGACTGATTGTGTTTCGTCTGCGTCTTCCTGGAGTGTGGAAATTTCAGTTAGGAAACATATATGTTATGTAAAACTGATATCCTTTTTATAATAATTATTATAAATATTAAACTTTAAATTTTCATTACTTGTGTTTTCTCTTTCCAATTGTGTTTCTTTATGAAATTATCTTTCATTACTTACAATATTTTGCTTATTGTCGGTGTCTGCGTCTCCTCGACAAAGCGCACATTGCTCTGCGCCACATCGGCCTCCACAGGTGTCTCCGTTTGCCGTGCCCTCTTGGACTGTGTGTAGCTTGCCATTTTTGGTTACCTGTAAAAAAATCACGCCACTAAACAATTTAACCTTCTTCTGCTTACTTACCTAGTGATTTTATTGAAGATGGTCTTTTAGAAGTTTATACACATGCAGTAATACACTTACTCTAAAGCTGCATTCGATAGTGGAAGAAGCGAGAGTGTTAAGTACCATGAGCTGTTCCAAAGTATCTATCACTTATGCTGATTTTACGAGTGAGCGAAACGAGCTGAACAAGCGAAACAAGTTTATAATGCTTCTTGCAATTTCCTTATCCAGAGAACTTGTTACGAGTTATTGCAAAGCTAATAACAAGAGCATGTCATTTAATTGCGCGTATATTTGTCATCTTCTTAATGTATGTCATCGCAGCTTTATGTATGATATATGTCCAACTGTTTTAAAATGATAATCAGTAGGAAAACCCGTCCATTTCCTTTTGTTTCGCTAATGATAACAAAGGTCAAGGATATATCGTAACGAATTGCAACAGACGAGGAAGGCAAAAAAGGCAAAACCATCGACAACAAAGACTTCGATTATGAAACCCGTAATAAATCAATTTACCTACTTCTAGAAGTAAAAAGTTGGCACATTGCACAGTTAAGTAATCCTAGTCAGGTTAGTGGATGGATAGGTGACCGTTCTTAAAACATCGAGTTCCGGTTGTCATATGAACATACCTGACATTTAATGATACCTCCCAACCCAAAATCTAAAAAATCCTTTCTATTTCTTTCGAAATAATTATACAAAGACTCGGCTTCTTGTTTCTCGAGTTTATGTATGTGTCCTTTTGGCTCAGTCGGATAAAAAGGTAGTCATGTTGTTTTTTTTATAAATATTAGCCTGCCAAAATGACACTGCCTGATAAAAGAGTGGTGCCCAGTGTAACCATCCTCATTGCGAATGTGGACAAATGACAATGCAGCGTGATGACCCACACTATGGCGGCCTAGTTAAATGTTTTTTCACGCCAAGTCTAAGGGACCTGGGATCATATTTGGAGATAAATTGGTAGTGAATGCCGGATTTTAATTGCTTCGCACAGGAAGCAAGAGTCGAACTGTTTAGTTCGAGAGCGTATGTCTACAAAATATGTATCTAACCACAACTAACAGTCATAAATTTACCAATACCAACCTTATAATTATTGTTATTATTGCATGTTTGGGTCTGTTTTTTCTCCCTTGTTCCGTATACAGCACACGCCGCAAGCGCCACACCGACTCCAACTCCTAAAGCAATCGAGGGTTGTACCCTTGATGCTTGCTCACGAATTTTAGTCAATATCGCCGGCATTTTGCAAATATCCTATCTTTTCTAGACTATGTTCATTTGTTCTTAACTAAAGAGATCAATTACTTAAATTTTAAAGTGCTTCTGAATAATTCATTGGTGGCTGTCAGTGTGGTGTTTTATCTTCGTCCATTTTTCTGTAACAATTAGAAAATAAAATTACGTTATACATCTGACATGACATTGTATGTAATCTCTTGTAACGCTGTAACAGATTTCTATCAATCTATAAAATTTGAATAAAGATGCAAATTGAAAAAGGCAAATCTTTACTATGTTTCTAAAGCTCTTATTTATTATCAAGACTCGGCTAAAAAATAGGGATCATTTTCTACCTTATAAATAAAGAAAATAAATTAAACCTTAACATTTTAGCAACATATAAATAAATATGATTACCTTTTGTGTTTTCTTTACTCTAACTTTAACATTTTTTTATTTATAATTACAGAGTTGATAATTTGCATTAACAAGTATAAACACCGGTCATAATTATTCACATAAAACTAAAAAACAACAAATTATAAAAAAAAATATTAAACTTGTTACGGCTGCTTTGATGTAAGGCGGTATATTATTTTTCCTCACTATAGGCATCATTTAAACGAAAAAATCAGAGCTGAGAAAAAAAGGTCTTCAACTTTTTTTCTCAGTATATCAGATCCGGCACGACATATCTCTGTCCGGTACATCGTAAAACATGTACTGATATCACCAATTTAGTATTACTTCAACTCGTGAGATTATTAATCGTCCGTCCGTATGTCCATGTGGTGGATTAAGAATACGAAGTGTAACCACCCCTATTTATCCCGTGGGTGTCGCGATGTCGTAAGAGCCGACCACGAAAGCAAACTACGTAAGACAAAAGCACTGCAAAGAGAAAAATAAATTAAATTCAAAAAGTATTTTAAAAACAAGCTTTTACTGAATTGCCTCGAGACGAATCAAACGAGTATAAACTCGATGATGTTGCGACGTTTCTTTACACAGTTCCTATGGACACCTTCCAGCTCCAGCGTCAGATCAGCTCCATGTCATTATAATATTGTATTGTGACGCTGTATACATATGCTTGCAAAATTTCAGCAAAATCGGTTGAAGATATCTGCTTCAAAATTGAGTAGCAAGATTCCACCCGAACATACAAGCATACATACATACATACATTAAATATAAATATTTCGGACATCTAACACACAACGCCATCTAGTCCCAAGCTAAGCAGAGCTTGTGTTATGGGTACTAGGCAACTGATACAAATACATATATACTTTTTTTTTTTGTAAATACATACATATTATACATAGAAAACATCCAAACTCCGAAACAAATATTTGTTGATCATACAAACATTTGGTCCGACCCAGGAATCGAACCTGAGACCTCATGATCAGCAGTCGCACACGCCAACCGCGAGACCAACGAGGCAGCATTGAAAATTAATAGAAAGCTTGTAAAATATTGAACCCGACTGCCCAGCGTGGTACTTATAGTAGGTAGGTAGTAGAGCCACGCTGATTACAGCACGAACGGGCCGGCTCGACCGGGGCGGTACTACCCTCGCACAGAAGATCAACGTAAAATGACAACGTTCGTGCTGTCGTGGTTTGTTGGTGAGTGCGAGATCGGAGGCCCAATGATGCAGATGCATCACTAGGTCGCCATGGCGTGGATCACCATGCTGCATTGTTGCATTGTCTACATTCGCAATGAGTATGGTGACCACCACTCTTGGATTCTGCTTCTGCTTTCCATCAGGCAGAGTAGAGTCATTATGGCAGGCCCATAAATAACATAAAAAAAGGAATGGTATGCCTAAAACCTCCTTTCTAAGAAGATACCTATATCCAACAGATGACTATTAAAAGATGATGTAAAGATTAGTTACTAAACTAAAGCTAAAACTAAAAAAGAAAAAAAATAAAATTTTGAAACAGCAGAGGTTGCAGCCAACCTTAGACTTTACATAACTGGAGTGGTTGTTTTGCAACCAACGATTCGCACTTGTTTAAAATATGAGAATTTGCCCGCCAAGGTTTCAAATAATCGCACGAAACGATCTAGAGGCTAATCGAAATAAAAGCGCAAAACTGTGCTAAATAGCGATGCAATTACCCAATCTCGTAATGGAACAAGGTCGGAAGGTAAGAAATAGACATTTTCTTATCGTGTGGAAGGACAATAATAAATAAATAAATAAAAATTTCGGACATCTAACACACAACGCCATCTAGTCCCAAACTAAGCAGAGCTTGTGTTATGGGTACTAGGCAACTGATACAAATACATATATACTTTTTTTTTGTAAATACATACATATTATATATAGAAAACACCCAAACTCCGAAACAAATATTTGTAGATCATACAAACATTTGGTCCGACCCGGGAATCGAACCCGAGACCTCATGATCAGCAGTCGCACACGTCAACCGCGAGACCAACGAGGCAGTCGACAATGTGTAAGGCGTCTACTACCCTACTTATGGCATCTTTGAGTTATCTAACAGACATGGATAACTTGGATAACTCAAAGACTCCATAAACTGGGGCGCTTATGGAGTCTTTGAGTGCTCCAACAGAATTTTCCTGCAAACTCACTCGCTTGGTGAAATTCAACGAAAGAATTTACTGAACCCTTGGTTTCTTTAATGCCATGATACCATTTCGCTCGGGTCGGTCTGTATGACCTAAAGCTTGACGCTGCTTCATTTACATTAAAAATATTTTTGTATAAAAAGATTTTTAACCGACTTAAAAAAAGGAGTAGGTTCTCAATTCGACTGTATTTTCTTTTTAATGTTTGTCTTTTTAATCTCAGAACTTTCGACTGGGTGAACCTATTTTGATGATTCTTTTTTTATTTGAATGTTGGTGCTTCCCGTGTGGTCCCATTTCAATTTGGTCTAGTTCTTGAAGTCGGTTTTTTGTTAAACTTGTTTAACGTATCTATTGTTATTTTTTCTCTTATTTTCCTCTACTTTATTTAATCATAAACATTATGCATTCCTTTTAGAATGTACAACAGCTCGGTATCAATACCGTTGATCTCCTTTGGTTTGCCTGAAATTTGCTTTAATTGAAAAGACAACAATTTTCTTAGGCATTTTATTTTTAAATTTAATTTTTTTGACGCTTGTATATAAATATTGTTAATGTCTTTTTTTATTATTTATTAGTCTCTTAATTTAATTTTTAAGGTATTTTCGCAATTTATATTTAATACTAACTATTTATGAACGTAACGCAAATTGGGAATAACCTAAGTCATTAAAACAGATTTCCATTTTTAATAATTAGTACTAATTAGATTTTTTTGAAAAAAACACTAGCGGTAACAGCGGCGGTTAACACAAAAAATAACGCAAAGAATAGGTCATTACATTTAATTGTAATTTATTTGTTATTTTAAAAGTTCCCACACTGCAAAGTTTAACGACGGATTTTTATTTATTTTGTTTCTACAGGGGATATTTCTAGAAAAAGCCCATACCTACCAATGGTCAGGTCTTCACCAAATAAGCTAGCATAAGACGTAATTTTTATATGAACAGCTCCTTGAATTTTTTTTTGTTATTTTTTGCAATCTTGCCACAATTGCCACAGATGATAATGATCTGTTTTAGGATAACAATATGTATGTCCTTTTAGGGTTCTCTTACGAGTAAGTACGGAACTCTAATAATGGAATATGTTAGACTAGCAACACGCCCCGACTTCGCACGAGTTCTTTACGGAAAATATAATATAGCCTTTTAATTACACTGAAAAGATGTGCGGCTTAATTTTTTCAGACGTGATCAACAAATATCGTTATATTTTAGCCAATATAATGAAAAAATTAACAAATTAGATACGAAAACCTTCCTCAAGAATCACTCTATCCATTAGAAAAAACCGCATAAAAATCCGTGCAGTAGCTTCAGAGTTTATCGCGAACAGACGCGGCGGAGGACTTTGTTTTATAATATGTAATGATGATAGTGATAACGAGTGGTTTTAAGAAAGGAGCATCACGGTGATAGCTACTATTATAGAAACTTCCACTGTGATAAAACTAGCATTCAGAGAATGAAAACATATTCAAAATAAAATAGTTAGTGATTAATTAGCTAAGTGATTTCGCAGCCATCTCTCACAGAGAGAAATCAAGCTATATTTTACAATCTTTTTATTAACTTGCAATGTATGTATGTATGCTTGTATGTTCGGGTTTAATTAACTTAATTTTGAAGTAGATATCTTCAACCGATTTTGCTGAAATTTTGCTAGCATATGTATACAGCGTGACAATACAATATTATAATGACATGGAGCTGATCTGATGCTGGAGCTGGAAGGTGGCCATAGGAACTCTGTAAAGAAACGTCGCAACATCATCGAGTTTGGACTCGTTTGATGCGTCTCGAGGTATTCCAGTAAAAGCTTGTTTTTAAAAAGATATTTAAATAAATTATTAAAGACTGTAGTTAGTTCCGCTTATCTTAGATGACATTGAAATACAAATGTCTTTATGATGTACATATATGGAAATCGCGACAACATATAATTAAATATATCATACATAATTATACCTGCAATGTATTCTTAAGATGGTGACTCTTTGACCATTGACCTATCAAGACAATAAGATCTTGTGCAGATATGAAATTATTATATCGCTTTAATTATTATTTAATTATATGTAAACGTTATAAATTAATATGTGTAGTTACATCTATTTCATGATAGAGCCAAGAAGTCGACAGAAGGAAATGAGGTTTAAAAAATTAAATTTAGTATATGCTCGGAGTATATGTAGCGAAGCAGTAAGGTTGTGATAGTTGGTCCTTCTTAGGGGGCAAAGGTCTCCTTGTTCAACAGTGGACGGGGATAGGTTGATTTAATATGCCGCAAAATGATAAACATGATTTGATCATCTCCCATTTTCTCTCTTTAATAATAGGGGATGATGTCGCCTACTAATTCACATACACACATCAAAAGTGTCTAGGGATCAACATATGTGTCTAGGGATCAACATATACACACATCAAAGTGTCTAGGGATCAAGCATTTTTATGCGGATTTCTTGAGATTGAGATGTGGCTTTGGCACATCTCAATCTCAAGAAATCCGCATAAAAATGCTTGATCCCTAGACACTTTTGATGTGTGTATATTTATGCAAACATTATAAGGCTTAAGAATTTGTTTAGTTGGTTAAATTTGCGGAACTATTTTACCACTAAAAACTCTTTTATTGTTGAATTTTTTTATATATTTATTGTACAAACTTATTGGTTATTTTACTTTGTTTCAAAGATTCACATTGAGCATCTTAAAATTGTTGATACATGCTAATATTATAAATTCGCAAGTAACTCTGTCTGTTTGTTACGCTTTCCATACTGCTATACCGATTTCAATAAATTTTGGCATGTAGATACTTTGATTCCTGAGGAAAAACAGATGCTGCTCTTTACCACGATAAACGACATACACGCATGCGGAGCCGCGAGTAATAACTTGTCATGTGATAAAATAAAAATAGCTTCATAATTCTATGATGAAAAGTTTATTTTAATTGCATGAGTAACGCCAATATAGAGTTGTTTTTGTTTGAAAAATATGAAACGTCAAACTTTACCCATAAGATTCGATTGACTATGGTACAGATTCAGTTTTTTTTTTCTTTTCTTTTTAAAAGACAACTCCCGCATTAGGAATAAACATCCTGTGTCGCGGGGGACTTAACAGACATACATGAAACGGACACAATTAACCCCAAACTCAGAACAACAATTTGTAGATCACACAAAGTGTTGTCCCGTGTAGGATTTGAACCCACAACACTTGGCGAATTGGCAAGCGGCGTGGCGACCGCATAAACCACTAGGCCAACCGTGCAGTCAAAAGCAGTCAGTAAAACATAAGTACAATTCGAATAAAAATTTTCTAATATAAATGAACAAAGATCACTCGTAGGATGTTTAAGTCATCATCAAAAAAAAAAAAATTTAGACGCCGAGGCGCTCAAAGCCCAGTTGTACTCGGTCATTAGAAACAATCATATAAGCAATGACGGCGCGGTCAGTACCTGGATGGGTGACCGCTAGTGGCATGTTACCATGAGCGTCTCCGTGATTCAGAGGTCACCTTAAGCAGTGGTCCCGGTTGTTATCATATGATAACAGTCGTGAAGCTTAGTTGGAGGCCTTTGGGCGGCTTAAAAACATCCAACAGCAAGATCGCGTAGCCACAACGTTGTCTTGTCAGTCCGCACTCGGCAGCGTGGGGACGTATGGCCTTAACGCTCTCCTGAGAAGAGACCCGAGCCCAGCAGTGGAACGTTATGGGTAGTTGATGATGAGACGTCGTTTCTTTTTATATTTTGTGCCTTTTATCTCTGATAAGATGATGTACAACTGTTTAGAACAATAAAAATGTTTTTAAATTTTTCATTTTTTTCATCATCAAGTGTCTTGGCCATTGCCCTCTCGTATCATAGCTGACAGAAGGTGACTTTTTTTATATAAACAAGTTTTTTATGACTGTTTAAAATACCATTTTACCTATGTTTAAACAAAAAAAAATGTGTCATATTTCATTTGGAATGTCTATATATATAAATCAATAAAATAAATATTTTGGACAACTAACACACAACGCCATATATTATATTATAGTTCCAAGCTAAGCAGAGTAATGGGTACTAGACAACTGATATGAATACATATTTTACTTCTTTTTTTGTAAATACATACATATGTCGGTATGTCAATGTATGGAATGTTTCCTTTGAATGGCCTGTTAGCATAAATAATGAACTTGACTACTAAGCGAGGTGGTGGATTCGAATCTCATAAAGAGATTACCCGGAACAAACAGACAGACAGACAATAAGTTTAAAAATTGCTTTTTTATGTATGTACCGTATATATACTTTCATATGTATGTCTGCATTTAGTAAAAAGCTGTTAAACTGAAATTGCAAACAGAGCCTTCAAATTTTTTTGGAGTCATCCTCCATCTATAGTCAGCCAGCCTCCATGGACATTAGGAGTCATCTTCTCACCTCGCAAGCGCCGCATCTATCTCATCATCATCATCAAAATTAATGTGTAAAAATAGAAATTTCATAATGTTTAAATTGATATTATCAACATCCAACATTAGCATGTCGCAAACCTATAAGATTTTCCCCTACCAAAAAGTGGTCAACGCGGCCAAAGAAGTTTTGTGACGTCAGCATGTCGGTGACGCGCTGACGCGAACTCATAAGATTTTCTCCTACCAAAAAGTGCTCAACGCGGCTAAAGAATTTTTAACTTCAAAAATCTGTTCACGCTGTAATAACACGCAAACAAGGTTGCGGGGTCAGCTTGTAGATTCATAAATAGATCATTCTTCTTCCAAGTTTGTACTAATTAGGGTATTAAATGTACATTATTAATGTTTATATGGTTACCATAGTACTAGTAGAGCCTTCTACTAGTTTGGCATCAGACAATCGTGTTTGAGTTCGTGAGTTTATTATTATTTCACTGTACAATTTCATAATATTATACTAACGTATTTAATAATCAAACTGATATAAATTATGGGTATTAGACAATTATAACATTCGACGGACAATGTTATTAAAACATACGGAAACAATGCCCGAATAACATAATTGTTTCTTAAAACATTAGCCCCAGATTTACACCTTGTGGTACACCTCATTTGTTTACACTTGGCACACGATCCTTGACCCTGACGTGACTCAGATAAGTTGTGGACAATACTATGTATCGACCTCAGTCACTTAAACGGACTAAAAAGGAAAAACAACAGAATGCACTGAGGAAAATCTTGATACACTCAATCAAATGCCTTTGTTGAATCTAAATATGTTTTCTTATTTAAATTTAAATTTTCATTGTTACAATAATTTTCCACTGATTAATTTATTTCTGCTAATTTTATATTGAACTAGTCGACCCACGCAACCTCGTTTTCGCCTCCATATCCCCGTAGCGTGATAATTTCCCCCGTTTTTGAAACATTTTTCAATGGTGCTCCGCTCCTATAGCCTTCCTCGATAAATGGGCTATCTAACACTGAAAGAATTTTTCAAATCGGACCAGTATTTCCTGAGATTAGCGCGTTCAAAAAAACAAACTCTTCAGCTTTATATAATAGTATATAGATAACATTATTAGACACGATCGTAATAAGATTATGTTAGGTCATATTTATGTCATTATTTATAGTGTTATTGCTAGATAATAAACATGTAAACACATAAAGTCGTTTTAATTTATTTTTTATACACGCGTTATTAAGTTGCTAATTAAATACTGTATATTTATTAGCTGTGCTTCTAACAGCAAATTCTCAGTAGACAATGAGTAATTAATGTATAGACTTTAGAGACCGTAATGAATCGTTAGTGTCAAAACACATAGCTAATAAACTATAATGGCATGTAAAATGTAATTAATTATCTTCTAGATCCTTAATGTAAGTTTTTTGTGAAAACAAACTTTAACAAGTAAAATTATTAAAAAAAAAACCCGACTGCGGCAATATCTGCCATCTTTATTAAATTTAGGTTTATTTATTATTTATTTAGATGTATCCAGTGTCTCTCTCACGAGCAAGACGAATCTATTGACACCACTCACTTAAAAATACGACAAGCTGATTAGGCCAAAGAAATATACGTCTTAGTTGTGAGAGTGACACTGGGTACATCAAAATATAAAAAAATATATAAAATAATATTATTATTAAATTTACATAATTTTACTTGTTTATTTATTTTAATCAATTTACTTGTTACTAGGTATAGGTAAATTGTGTTTGCTTATGAATATAAAAATTAGTATAACTTGGGCAAATTCGTAAGTCAAATATAACGCAATCATTTTAATGATAAATTTTTCGCCTTTTAGTTAGTTTATTTGCCTGTTCACTGTTTATATAGATGATGGAACAGTGTTTTAGTATTACGCACTAACACTAAAATATCTTAAACTGTAGTATTTATATACCATCCATTAATATCTTGCAGACAGTTACTTCTAGACATACTAAATAACATAAACACGCTAATTGACCGCTTAAGAAGAAGTACCGCAGTATTTTTACTTCAAGAATACAAACAAGGTCATGTCTACTGTTAACGTCCTGTAATAAAATGTCATTGTAACGTCACGCGTGGGCGATCTAGGCGAAGATTGGAAATATACTAGCTAAAAGGAGATTTACAGCATCACGCATAACTGTTTGAATAACCGTATTCTGTAATGATGCTGTATGTTAGACAGCTCTACTATTGGTAAGAAGTCTTATCTACGGTCAAATCATTTTGAACGGTGTTTCCTTGGTGGTCGCTTTTTGACTTTTTTCTCTGAAATTATTTATCACAAATATTGACTTTGGTATATTAACATAAACAATGACCCATGAAAATACAAAACATGGCACTGGTTAAGTCTTAGGGAAGTTAAAAGAATCTATCCAGAAGGTTCTGCAGAAGTCAGAAAAAGCTTTTCAAAATTACTTCTAGTAACATGGATCACGTACCATCTATTGAAATAGAAGCAGAGTTTTTAGACAAAGGTGGTAATACCTTCCCGGTGCTAAGGATCGGCCTCGCCATCTAAATAAAGACTGTTCCCGGATATCTGTCAACTAAGATATGCCATACCATGTAATTTTAGATGGTTCGATTCTGACACATTATTGACCCATCGCAAACTATAGTGACGGTCCCAAGAGCTTTTTGCACGTACATAAAGCGAGTAAGTTCAACTCGTTTGTACTAGAATTATAACTAGATGGATTTCGCCCGAAATCGCTTTATTTACAAGTACATATTTGTAAGGTAGTAGAGCCACGCTGATTTCAGCACTAACGGGCCGGCTCGACCGGGGCGGTACTACCCTCGCACAGAAAATCAACGTAAAATGACAGCATGCTGTCGTGTTTCGTTGGTGAGTGCGAGACCGGAGGCCCAATTAGTCTAGTCAACAAGTTCCATACTTGTTGACTAGACTAAAAGATGCAGTAGCATCACTAGGCCGCCATGGTGTGGGTCGCCATGCTGCATTGTCTGCATTCGCAGTGAGCATGGTGACCAACGCTCTTGGATTCTGCTTATGCTTTCCATCAGGCAGAGTAGAGTCATTTTGGCGGGCCAAACATAAAAAAAAAAAAAAAAAAACATAATTTTTCTTAGCGATTAGGCTGCTTTTCTTATTATTAATTATTTTCCTTATTATAGAATTGAAAGAGAAAGAAAGAAAAATATTTATTCTGACATACACGGGACAGTACATAGTTTTAACAGACGTACGATAAATGAAAACAAACAATTGCCCTATGCGATGCCATAAAAGGCGCCTATCTCAGCATACTGCTGTAGCCAGAGTGACTACAGCGCTAGTATTACGATAGGGCCCGCGCCCGGTGTCGTCGGTATTGCAGGTAACATTTTTAGTAAATTAATACATTATTTTTGCAAATGCAGGGTACAACGTTTAACGCACGAAGCAAATATTTGCTTCATGGTTTAACGATACGAACTTAAGGTTCATTGTCTCAAGGGTAAGAACGTTCTGAAGGACGTAGCCAAAAGGTAATGTCATAACCCTTATCTTGATAACCTAAGTTAAAACCTTTTCACATTTCATAAATGAAGTTAGCGAATCTTTAATCCTGAGTTTTCATCTCATTATGTACCTCGATTAGTGCCCAAGTACTCTTCTACTTGAAGGGTAAGCATGAATGGGTTCTACAGATGAACAGTCGTAAAAGAAACTGCCTCAGGATCTGTTGGTCTGTCGTTAGTGATCCTACTCCTGACTAGAACTATTTAAGACGAACAATCCCACAGTACATTATTATCATGTAACAGTAACACCAACTGTTTAGACAACGCACATCAAGATAGTGCCCAAACGGCAGATTTTTTTCCCACTTATTTAATACTAGTTGTTGCCCGCGGCTCTGCCCTCGTGTATGTCGGTTATAGCGGCAAATAGTAGCCTATGTGTTATTCTGATGTATAAGCTATATTACTGTAAAGTTTCATCCAAATCCATCCAGTAGTTTTTGCGTGAAGAAGTAACATATATGTTACACACAAACTTTCGCCTATTCACCACATATTAGTGTGATTTACCGTTATAGCATGACCAAATGATACAAAACTTTATTAAATTGTAGTCTATGTGTGATTCTGATGTATAAACTACATTACTGTAAAGTTTCATTGAAATCCGTTCAGTAATTTTTGTGTGAAAGAGTAACAAACATCCCAATCTCCGAACATGGTCCCAAACTTTCGAATCTATACTAATATTATAAAGCTGCAGAGTTTGTTTGTTTGTTTGAACGCGCTAATCTCAGGAACTACTGGTCCGATTTAAAAAAAATTTTCAGTGTTGGATAGGTCATTTATCGAGGAGGGCTATAGGCTATTTTTTTTTCAAAAAAATTAGGGATCCGTTAGAAAATTGCTATTTCGTAACCCAAGGTGTGAAATCGAAAACCTATTTTTGCGTGCGCTGCAATAACTATTGACAATAGAACAAAATAATGGATTAAGGGTTTGTAGGTTCCATTAAGATCTACAAAAAAGTCCGCGAGAGCATATATCTAACTATCATGGTTTAGTCACAATAACCGCTTTTGTGTTCAAAAAAAATATTAAATCGTCTGAAGGAAGAAACTACGTTAAATGTGTATCGTAATATTTATCCTTATCGAAATTAAGCATTATGTTATCAAGGGTATTTATGTAGAAGTAAAATACTTTTTGTTTCATCCCAATCTGACATTTCGTTTAGAAGTTATCACGAGTATAAGACGCTAAGATTTAGTACCTAATAATAAGTTATTTACCAAAGAGTTGTTATCAACATAATACCTAATATTAATCTTTATCCAAATAAATGTGTTGTTGATTATGAGTATTACATCTCAGAAGAGTATAATAAATACATCTATACTAATTATAAAGCTGAAGAGTTTGTTTGTTTGTTTGAACGCGCTAATCTCAGGAACTACTGGTCCAATTTGAAAAATTCTTTCAGTATTAGATAGCCCATCTATCTAGGAAGGCTAAAGGCTATATATCATCACGCTAAGATCAATAGGAGCGGAGCACCAATGAAGAATGTTTCAAAAACGGGGGAAAATTAACACGCTAAGGGCAATAGGAGACGCAAATGACGATACGTGGGTCAGCTATACCTAATATTAATCTTTATCCAAATAAATGTGTTGTTGATTATGAGTATTAGATCTTAGTAGAATATAATAAATACATTTATACTAATATATAAAGCTGAAGAGTTTGTTTGTTTTTTTGAACGCGTTAATCTCAGGAACTACTGGTCCAATTTGAAAAATTCTTTCAGTGTTAGATAGCCCATTTATCGAGGAAGGCTAAAGGCTATATATCATCACCCTAAGACCAATAGGAGCGGAGCACCAATGAAGAAAGTTTCAAAAACGGGGGAAAATTATCACGCTACGGGCAATAGGAGACGCAAACGACGTTGCGTGGGTCAGCTAGTTAATAATATTAGTGGGATATAAATAGCTGCGTCTAGTTTAGGGTCAGAAATCGTGTATATATTGGTTAAGCCATTACTGCATGATGTTTTCACTATATTTAACTACTAACTTCACTTTTATTCAATATCATTGTCACTTCACTTTTATTAATTACCAGCTGACCCACGCAACGTCGTTTACGTCTCCTATTGCCTGTAGCGTAAAAAAAATTCCCCGTTTTTGTATCATTCTTCATTGGTGCTCCGCTCCTATTGGTCTTAGCGTGGTGATATACATATATAGCCTATAGCCTTCCTCGATAAATGTACTATTCAACATTGAAATAATTTTTCAAATCGGACTAGCGGTTCCTGAGATTAGCGTGTTCAAACAAACAAACAAACTCTTCAGCTTTAAAATATTAGTGTAGACTACTAATTAACTTTCTTCTGTGACACTTGTTGTCCCGTATTTTGCATAACACTTCCTAACACTTTCTGCTATGTGAAAATTACTCTGCTTTTATTTCAATTTCATCATTATCGTCTCAGACGAAATATATTGTCATCAGTTGGACATTTTAATTTTGCTTTTAAATTATTTCTTTACTTCTTTTTTTATTTTGGTACTTTTAGCTTTAGAATTATCTTTGTTTATTAACCGACTTCCAAAAAGGAGGAGGTTGTCTATTCGACCCATAGAACTTATATTACTACGTATAGAACAGACGTCGTTGTAAAGTGTTTTTGCTCAATACTTTGATATCTCGAGACATCAACGCATTGTTATAGCGGCAACACAACTGTCTAACTATCACGGTTCATTGAGATACAGCTCGGTGACAGACGGGCGGACAGACAGGCAGACAGTGAAGTCTTAGTAATAGGGTCCCGCTTTACCCTTTGGGTACGGAACCCTAAAAATGTATTTACGTAGTATTGTATAGAAGACACATATCACATTAACAGCCTTTTACAGTCCAGTGCTGGACATAAACCTCTCTTTAGAAAGGTTTTGGTCGACTATACCACGCTGGACAAACAAGGCCAATAAGGTTTGTTTAGAAGATATACAAATTTTAAACTTTACGATTTTTTTTATGTATGTCAAAATGACTCTACTCTGCCTGATAGAAAGCATAAGGCAAAATCCAAGAGTGGTGGTCACCATACTCATTGCGAATGCAGACGATGCAGCATCGCGACCTACGCCATGGCGGCCTAGTGATGCTTTTGCATCTTTTAGTCTAATCAACAAGTATGGAACTTGTTGGCTAGACTATTTGGGGCAAGGGAAAGGTAAAATATATTTTAAAAATGAAGCAGATGAGAGCACGGTTTTTATGAAAATCTTTCTACGTAAGTCTGTTATAAAGGTTATAAATATTATTCTAGAATGTTCTCTGAATTAATTCTTCAAGGTAAATTCAAATAGCCAGCTATATTTGTACAGACGCCACGCCACGCACTGCTCACCTTGACCGACCCGATACTGATCGTTGTAACTACCATATCACATTTCTATATATAATTTTAGCCTGCCTCGTTGGTCTAGCAGTTGGCGCATGCGACTGCTTATCTTGAGGTCTCGGGTTTGAATTCCGTGCCGGGAAAAACTCAATAGCATGGGAGTTTTTCTGATTATAAAAATACTTAATAACAGCTCGGAGTTTTCAAGTTGGGGTCGTAGCCCCGTGCCTCAGAGAGCATGTAAAGCCCTCAGTGCTGCGCCTGATCTGTCCTGAGTCTGGGCTTTATATGTATCAGTTTATGTTTGTTTGTAAAATCCCCTGTGACCTGTGATGCATTCCTAATTCGGGAGTTATCTTTAAAAAAAATAACTCTGACAGCCAAACAGTAAATCTTATTGGCACATTATATAGGGGAATTATGTAAAGTTTTCTATGTGAGAAGCTGAGAATCTCCAATTGCACGCCACTTGGTACGATACCAATTGGCGTGCAATTGGAGAGGCCTGATGATGATAATAATGTAATGTAGTGTTTAAAGGTAGTAGAGCCACTCTGATTTCAGCATGAACGGGCCGGCTCGACCGGAGCGGTACTACCCTCGCACAGAAAATCAACGTAAAATGACAGCGTTCGTGCTGTCGTGTTTCGGTGGTGAGTGCGAGACCGGAGGCCCAATGATGCAGAGGCATCACTAGGCCACCATGGTGTGGGTCACCATGCTGCATTGTTGCATTGTCTATATTCGCAACGAGTATGATGATCATCACTCTTAGATTCTGCTTATGTTTTCTATCAGGCAAAGTATTTAGGCAGGGTCATACATAAAGAATAAATTTAAATATTTGACTTTTTGACCTGTGATCCTAACTGCTGACCAAGAGATCGTGAGAATAAAACTATCAGACCATCCTTGTACACGGGTAATGATATAGATAGTCTATGAGGAAAATTGCTTACGAAAGAACTAGAAAACAATTATCTTGTGGTTACCGGGAAATAAAATGTCATGAGGAAGTTTAATCTTCAAAGTGCTGGTACCTATAGTCATGAACGTTGATCTTATGAGAGATATATTGCAACATATTGTTTTTTCTCGGTGACTCATTAACACTCGGCCTTAATGCAATAATCATATTCTAAATATAGATAGCTGTTTATAAACATAAATAAAATTGACGAATTGATTCTCGAAATGACTACGGTTTTTTTTTTAAATTGACGTAATTAAAGTACACAGTGGGTGAAATGATACATATAAAGGATTTTTTTTAAATACCACGCTCTCACTCGGAATATTTCTGTTACAAACATACATGAAACGACCACAAAGAACACCCAGACTGAGAACAACAATTTGTGGATCACACAAAGTGCGTCTCGTGTTGGGTTTGAACCCACAATACTCAGTGATTTTCATAGCATTCTTTATATTCTCAAAAGACTATAGGTATTTTCTAAAAAAAAACATAAAAATTCAAACAAAAATGTGAATAAGTCTAAAAGCACAATAATATCTTATTACTAGAATAGATCTTTTGAACTGGTTGGGACCGAAAGGTGCGCCCTCTAACCTGAAGTTAAAGGTTTACTGCCTCGTTGGTCTCGCGGTTGGCATGTGCGACTGCTGATCATGAGGTCTCGGGTTCGATTCTCGGGTCGGACCAAATGTTTGTATGATCTACAAATATTTGTTCCGGAGTTTGGGTGTTTTCTATGTATAATATGTATGTATCTACAAAAAAAAAGTATATATGTATTTGTATCCGTTGTCTAGTACCCATAACACAAGCTCTGCTTAGCTTGGGACTAGATGGCGTTGTGTGTTAAATGTTCGAAAATATTTATTAATTATATTTATTATTTATAAATTGTATGTACATAGATACTAGAGCTTAGATATGATTAGCTTAGGTATTCTTTAGGCGATCAGATTGGCGTGCAATAAGAAAGGCAGGCAGGAAATGTCCAGCAGTGGAAAAGGCTGATGATGGTGCTGGTGGTTAATTATTACATTTTAAAATATTTGGACTGAGAATTTATACATTAATACGTGAAGCAAAAACTTTGTACCACTTTATACAAAAACTAGCTGACCTACGCAACCTCGTTTGCGTCCAAACTACCATTATTAATACACCGCCATGCCATCTATAACATAGGACTTTCATACGAACTTCCAACCCCCGTTATACCCCCTTAAGGGTGGAGTTTCGTAAAATCTGTTCTTAGCGGATGTCTACACCCTCTAAGGAACCTACCTGCTAAATTTCAAGTTTGTAGGTGTTATAGTTTCTGAGATTTCGTGATTAATAAGTGAGTGGTATTTCGCTTTTATATAATATATAGATTTAGCGAAGTTTATATGGCGGAGGAGTGCTGAAAGTTAAAAAACGGCGAACACTATTATAAATCACTAGCTGACCCGGCGAACTTCGTGCCTCCATATTTACGTAGCTGTCTCAGCTTCTAGTACAGTCGCGCACAAAAAAAAATTGACTGTTCCCGTATACAAACCTTTTCCCAACAATAAAGGCGTGTCTCCTGCGGCTAAAACTAACAAAACAAACAAACAAAACTTGTTAACCAAACATGTTAGCGAAAAGTCGCAGGAGACGGACTTTTAAACGAACATCAGACATGATTACACGAAAAGCAAAAATCTTTTATCTACTCGACAAAATGACTTATAGTACACTTACTTACTTACTTTTATAGTATAAATATGAATAAATAAGTATTAATGTTAGTTCAGTTCAGTTTCATTATATGAGAAGTACACGCTGGGATGTTTTCAGTTCGCTTTGGATAACATGTTTGCTTGTTAAAATTAACAAAACAGTTAGGCCACGCCCATATTTTGATAAATATGTGATGTTTTGTGTTTAAAAACATAAAACAGTGTCGCAGGAGACCCGGCTTAATGAACACATAAAACATTAATTATTTAATTTGGTGCAGCCGATAGGCAGTTATGCGCGTACATACATTTCCGTGATTCATTTTTATGTATATGGAAGATTAGTCATTACTCATTACATACGGACACTTTAGTTGTTTTTTTCGACATTCGAATCTGGAGGGATGACTCAGACGGCACCAACGCACTTATGAATTTTTAATTTCCCCTTGAGCGGTGGTAGGCACTTGCCATCAGACGACCTTCGACTGGTTTGTTCGTCTATCCCTTGCGACAAAAAATACTGAATATTATAACGTACAAGCAACCCGCCCCGGCTTCGCACGGGCTCTGTACGGAAAATATAATATAGGTTATGTTACCCCGAGAAGGTGTGAGGTTTAATTTTTGCCGACTCTTCAAAAAATGTCGTTATATTTTAGCTAATATTTAAAAAAAAAACTAATTAAATATGAAAACCTTCCTCAGAATCACTCTATCTATTGGTAAATACTAAAAACGGTATCAAAATCCGTGCAGCAGCTTTCGAGTTTATCGCGAACAGACATACAGACAGACGCGGCGGAGGACTTTGTTTTATAATATGTATTGATTAGCAAATATCTATCCACACATTATGACTTCTATTATGAAATTATGATATATATATATTATGATGTCTAAGTTAATAAATAAATACAATAAAAAGGTTATTTTATGGACCATGTAGAATGTGCCTACATTGTTTTATAGACCAGCTGAGCCCCGCGGTGTTACCCGCTGTTGTTATTGTACCTTTACATCAACAAACGCAAGTAACACCGCGGCGCGCAGCTAGTCTAATATAAAAGTAGCTTAAGTTAATTCTTATCTCATCATCTGTCAGCGAAAGTCGCGTCTAAATCAGTCTAGCCGTTCCGATTAGCCTCAACTAGCAGAAACACAGACAAAAAATAAAAAATTGAAATTACAGACACTTTACTTTTATTTATTTGCATAAATACTGATTATATGATTAAGAATTAAATTCAGAAGTTTCTAGTACATGTAATTTATTCGTATATAATCGTCTGTGGAAACTGAGACCCAAATACAATACGATTAAACGAATCGAGTTTAACCTTACAACTAAAAGCATTTTTAACATTCAATTTATCAAGTGTTAATTAATAAACGTCATGTATTTTTTATTTGCTCTACCCAAAAGCCCATATTCACTTTGATTAGTGCGAGAAAATACGAGTGGACAGCGAATTCGCGGTCCTAACGTATTTTCTACCAATCATTGATACCCTGCACTACGCACCTTCACTCATACTAATCAAAGTGAATACGGGCCTTAATGGAAAGCATTTATATACGTAGATTACGTAGCGTAAAAAAAGGCTTTAGAATATATGAACAATAATTCCCTTTAATTTAGAAATTGATATAAAAAATATTTTAAAAACTTACCTATATTCTCTTCTGAGTTCGCTGTCACAAATACTTCGTGTTTCTAACAGAAGATTGCCTGAAAAGAAAAGAAAATATGATAAGTTTTTTTGACTAACTATATTATAAGAAAGGTACCTCTTTATCCCTATTTATCATCATTTGTCCAACAGTACATTCTCAGTACTTTGATATTTATCCAGTATAATAACGCTTATTTCATTCGCAACAAGAGTGTCACGCAGAACATGATAAAAATGAGATTGTCTAGCTCGCCCACGGCTCCGCCTGTAACGCCATATATCTAATAAAAAAAAGTAAAAACTAAAACCCAACTACGACAAAAAACGACGCTGAAAAAGTCTGAAACACGTCACACGTTGTTAAAATGTTATGGTGCGTTTCTATGTAACGTGTGACTACGGCTTTCCAAACTTGTTTCAGACTTTTTCAGCGTCGTTTTTTATCGTAGTTGGGTTTTAGTTTTTACTTTTTTTTTATTTAAAATGTTTTGGTGCCGTTTTTAATATATAATGTATATATATATATATATATATTTAAAATGTACAAGTAACGCCCTTTCCAATTCCAACGCCTAACCAAACACGGCATTTTATCTCAAATTTATTTTTTAATTCATTACTTTATGTCGG
This sequence comes from Diaphora mendica, assembly GCA_949125395.1. Lineage (NCBI taxonomy): Eukaryota > Metazoa > Arthropoda > Insecta > Lepidoptera > Erebidae > Diaphora > Diaphora mendica. The sequence goes on from OX421335.1 coordinate 2,090,466, forward strand.
CTAGAGGGCGCCACATTTGATTCAGCAACACTTCATATACCCTATAACCAGCAGACGATCAAGACGCTTCTAACGATACCTCATTTGTCCAGTTCTAATAAGTAGTTAAGGAGCTATGCGGGAACAAATGAACACACATACATACATACATAGCCTGTCGAAATCGTAACCCTCCTTTGGCTTTGCCGTAGTCAGGTAAAAAGTAGCCTACATCCTTCCTCAACAATCAAAGTACCTCCACGAAAAAAATTATTGAAATCGGTGCAGCGGTCTAGCTATGCGTGATAGCCTAACAGATAGAGTTACTTTCGTACCAGAGCCCATACCCCAACCCCTCACTCCATCCTCTTCCCCGTCCCCCAAGGGCCGGCAACGCACTTGTGACGCCTCTAGTGTTTCGGTGTCCATGGGCGGCGATAATCGCTTACCATCAGGCGATACGTCCGCTCGATTGCCGCCAATTCCAAAAAAGAAAGAAAAAAACTAATTACCCGACTACGGCAAAGCCAAAAGGAAGAGTAATAGTTTTATAGTTTTAACTATAAATGTTTGTAAGTTCACCGTAGCTCCTAAACTGCTGAACCGATTTTAATGAATGAAGTGTCAATAGATTCGTAATAATGGCCCGGGTGACATAAGCTTTAAAATTGTTATCAAAAGCTTTTAGATTTTCGGGTTATATGTAGTTTTTTTAATTTTTTCTTGTTTATTTATTTATTCTAAACATTTCTATTTAACATACTCGTAGACTGATTGGTCTTGACGTTGATGGTCTATCAAACAAGCCAAGATTCTATTTATTTATAGATAGAATCAAGCTTCAACTTTTTACAAGTTGTTTATCCACTTTCACTAAATATATCTACCCATATACGACTATATTTATGTTGATATACGTTTCCTTATACAAACACACTAATTTTATGATGTTTCTTCTTATGTAGAATGTGCCTACATTATTTACGATAAAAAGTTATCATTTATTTTATTAACTGTTTTGAATTGAATTTTACACTTGCCACCATATCAAGATGAAGGTGTTTCGCGTCGAATCTCAGGAACCGCTGGCCCGATTTGAAAAATTCTTTCAGTGTTGGATAGTACATTTGTCGAGGAAGGCGACGACCAATAGGAGCGGAGCACCAATGAAAAATGTTGCAAAAACGGGGGAAAATTATCACGCTACGGGCAATAGGAGATGCAAACGAGGTTGAGTGGGTCAGCTAGTAACGTATACGGTTTGTAGATTTTCAACTTGGCTAGATCGGGATGGGACGGGTAGATGTGGGGGGCTGATCTTTGGAAATGGTAAGCAGTAATTTCACTTTAAATGCATAGGACTTCCATAATCGTACGCTAGACTTTCAATCGGTGACAACCATCACATTTGATGGCTTAGAACTGTTCCTAGAAACCATTTCGAATTGGCCATATTTTTATGTAATACGATGCGAAAGTCATACATAAAAATTCAATTTGAATGACTCGATTCCCGGGTTGGATCAAATTTTTGTATGATCTGCAAATATTTGCTTCGTAGTTTGGATGTTTTCTGTGTATAATATGTATGTATTTACAAATAAAAGTATTTAATTACTATTTTAGAGGTCAATCAAACTGTCATAGTACGAGGTCGGCTTAGCTTGAAGCTGTATGGCGTTGTGTATTTATTATTGTTTTTTTTTTGTGCAAAAACATGTGAACTATCTGCATGAAGTGTCACAATAGATGAACAAGTTATATGTAAAAAGTATGTGAACACAAATTTAAAACTAGCCTATTTAAAAGTTCGATTTAGAATTTAGAGGCCTTTTCCAGTCTTAAATAAAACTAGATAGATTTTTTATTAAAATATTCTCAATCCTCATCTTATTCTCACGTCTAAAAGATACAGTCACCTCAGTATAACATTTGACGATGAAATTGTATAAAAAATGCGTGACAGCTAACATGGCACCATTTTTTCACACTTTTTCAAACTTTCCCTCGACTGTGACCGTCGAATGTTCTAGCAATAGATAGATGTTGAATTATGTCTATTTGACGCGTGGAAGGTTTATTTAGAGACAGGCATTTCAATCTTACTAATAATAGGTATTTACCTATGAAATTGCCGTTTTGTATGCAATAAGTGAAAGTACTTATTTTTTCAAACTTTTTTATTTCTGTTATTCGAAGTAATCACCCATGCAATCGACGCATCTTTGCCAACGCATTGGCAGTTTATTGATAAAATTCTTGTAAAAATCAGCTGGACGGGAGGCAACAAACTCTTCAAAGGCATTTTGTACTGCCTCTCGGGAATTGAATTTTTTACTCACTAAAAAGTTGTCTAAATTTTGGAAAAAGTAATAGTCGGTAGGTGCAAGGTCTGGTGAGTATGGCGGATGAGGGAGAGCTTCCAACCCCAGCTCTTGCAGCTTGGAGACTGTCTGTTGCGCAGTATGGGGTCGCGCGTTGTCGTGAAGCATCCCCCAAAGACCGGCAACGCACTTGTGACGCCTCTGGTGTTGCGGGTGTCCATGGGCGGCGGAAATCAATTACCATCAGGCGATACTTCAGCTCGTTTGCCCTCTATTTCATAAAAAAAAACATAACAGCAATTTATGGATCACACAAAGTGGTGTCCCAACAGTTTGCGAAGTAGGTAGCGGTGTGGCGACTGCTAAACTATTAGGCCATACGTGCAGTCGAGCACTTACCCAGTATATAATAAAAAGTAGAAATAGAGATGAAACATGCAAAATTATTCGATTAAAGATGTTTTAAATTGAACCTTGAACCGTCTCTGGCCGTGATTTCCTAAGCTCACGCAAATACAACAGACTACTTGTATGTTAAGTGTACTTGTATGTTAAGTGGGTACTCCGGACACAAGCGATTATCTCAACCGATGTTATTGTTCATGTCAGAATATAATGTACAGTTCTAGATACATTCATTTTGTATTTTTTTTATGGAATAGGCGGGCAAACGAGCAGAAGTATCGCCTGATGGTAAGCGATTACCGACGCCCATGGACACCTGCAACACCAGAGGCGTCACAAGTGCGTTGTCGGCCTTTGGGGGATGGGGGGGAGATAGGGGATGGGGTTGAGGTATGGGCCTCCGGTATCCTCACTCACTCGGTGAAACACAGCGCAAGCTCTATTTCATACCGCTTTTCTATGAGGCCGTGGTATCACTCCGGTCGAGCCGACCCATTCATGCCGAAGAATTTTCGTAATAAATAGAGAATTTTCCAAATCGGTACATAAGGGACGAAGTTCTATCATATGAGAACCTCCTCCTTACTTTGAAGTGAGTTAGGTCTAGATTCTTTGTCATGTGTCATGATCTGATTTTGTTAAAAGGAGGAGGTTCTCAATTCCACCGTATATATATATATTTTTATGTGTGTTCGCGGATCGAATTTGATGATTCTTTTTAATGGAAAGGAGATATCCCAACGCAACGGTGGTACCATGATAAGGACACTAAGATCTGAGAAATCGAGTCGAACCTTGAAGTAGGTTTTGGTTTTTGTTAAAATTTTACTTGTCTTTTTAATTATACTACAAATTTTTGATGACCTGTTGAGTAGTGTAGACATAAAGTCATGATAAATAAACAAAGAAAATATATTCAAGATTCTAATTAATGTTGTAAAAATTAATTCAATTTTAAAAACTTTAAAATTAAATTAATTTTTACAACATTAATTAGAATCTTTAATATATTTTTTGCAACAAACTAGAGATATACAGTTACCTATTCTAACTAGTCGTGTTGTTATGATCTGAAGTGTTCGGTAAATATTTATGAAACTCGCAAACCGTTACAGTCTGAAGGCTGTGTTACCGTTACGTAACTGTGGTAGTCTATTTCTCATAATTCGGTTACAAGTACGTGACTTTTTATATCACTAATGGTTGAAATAAACCAAACAATTACTCAAGTGCGTTTCAACTGTGTAACGCACTTGAGTCAATCGTTTCTGGTTTATTCTTAGGTAAGGTCGGTAAATTAGTTGGATCATTCAATTTATAAATATGTAGTAGAGCCACGGTGATATCAGTATGAACGGGCCGGCTCGACCCGAGCGGTACTACCCTCGCACAGAAGATTTATCTAAATTGACAGCATACGTGCAATAACAATCGCTTTTGAGTTTATCGCGAACAGACAGACAGACGCGGCGGAGGACTTTGTTTTATAATATGTAGAGACAGTGATATAGTATGTGTATAGATGTGTCAAGTTATATCTAAATATACTAAACTTACATTTATCAAAACACCTCACGTTTCAAATACACTGTAGGTAGGTGGTAAAGAATAAAATTTGGCACAAAAATAAGCTCCATCGGTGTCCACCTTAAATCAAGCGCCATTAATATTAATAAGGAGTGTCTGTGCCAAGTTTTTTTTTTCAATATAATCCTTTGTTACAAAGGAGTACAACTGTAAAGTTTATTAGCATCCAAGATAGCTGTCAGATAACATTATTGTTGTATCATTAAGGAATACATGGCATAAATTGGCTGATAACCTCGAGAGAGTCATCTCCTCCTTTGTTAAACACTTTACTTGAGTACTATAATACTGGATGGAATTTTGTAATGCCATCTGAAGGGAAATTACTGTAGATATATTTTTTGGATATAATTTAACAGACACATTGTCCTAAAAATTGCGTGGTACGTTATCCCGGTCCTACGCTCGAAAGTTCTTTTTCCCTGCTAGCCCTGTTTGCTACCACAATCGAAATTTTTTGTAAGGTGAAAAGTGGGCCCCACATCAAAATGAAGCCACTCACGAAAAATTAGCTTGATAGTAATAACTTGGAAAATTTGTTCCGGGGATACCGGCTAGGCATAACCAAATCAAAATATTTTTGTGTAGTTTATACTTTCTTTTAACGTTCTGAAAACCCCTTGGGGCGTCACCCCACCAGGGTTTGCGGTGGCGTGGTGTGTCGGAATCGGACCGACTACACTGTGTGCCACTCTACGCCTCAGATAGAGATCTGGGAGCAGCTGTTATTACGACATCCAGGTGTAGCTTATACTTGGGTCAGCCAATTAATGATCGTCTGCTCAATGGCGAATGATTCACGAAATGTATGTCCAAACGATTCACCAAAGGTAAAAAAAACAATAAGAGTTTATTGACACTGTTTTTGTAAATCCTCTACCAGATACTATTGATTCATTATCGATTGGATACGAAAAAATAAACATCAAAATACTGGCATTAAGTGAAAAGGTTCTATTTTTTCTTAAAAAATATAGGTTTTTTATTTAGATATATTTTAAGTGTGTATACTCAATGCAATAACACGTTGTAATTGATTTCAATACCTATTTGAAAAGGTTCAGTCTTAAATCAACTATTGTAAGGTTCAAATTTATTTTATTATTTGCTTCATGCACAAGTAAGGAAATATAACATTTTCCATACATAGAGCGATTCATTTTTTATACCCAAGTGTAAAGTACGTTACTAACATGCCGATTTAGTTTTCGGTCTCAATGCGATCAAAAACAATATAATTATTAATTGTATAGTTCCAGGAAAGGAATAACTGGAAAGACACAGGAATATTCTTATGGCGCGAGTTGTCTTTTCAAAAGATAAAAAATATAAAGAAATCACATTACAATAACGTTGTATGTTTAATCTATACTTATAATAAAAAAAAGCGGCCAAGTGCGAGTCGGACTCGCCCATGAAGGGTTCCGCGGCAGCAAGTAACATAATATAATTTTTATTTGATTTTTATATTTGTGTTGATTGAATGAAAGGTAAATTGCAGTTTACGATTTATGACGTATTAAAAAAAAACTACTCACTATATTTCGTTCAAACCAATTTTCGTTGGAAGTTTGCATGGTAATGTACATCTATATTTTTATTAGATTTATCATTCTCTTATTTTAGAAGTTAAAGGGGGGGGGGACACTCATTTTACCACTTTGGAAGTGTCTCTCGCGCAACCTATTCAGTTTAGAAAAAAATGATATTAGAAACCTCAATATCATTTTCGAAGACCTATCCATAGATACACGTAATGGTTTGATGAAAAAAATTTTTTTGAGTTTCAGTTCTAAGTATGGGGCCCCCAAAATTTGTTATTTTTTTTTTTTTGGGTAAAAAATAAAAATCTTAAAGCGGTTCACAGAATACATCTACTTACCAAGTTTCAACATTATAGGTCTAATAGTTTCGGAAAAAAGTGGCTGTGACATACGGACGGACAGACGGACAGACAGACATGACGAATCTATAAGGGTTCCGTTTTTTGGCTTTGGCACGGAACCCTAAAAACCGACTTCCAGAAAACATCGAAACGAAAACTCTCTGCCAAAAAAACACTCAAAAGCGTAAAATAAACTGGTTCTTCATAAATTGCCTATACCTAATTCTTTATTCATTTAAATAGTAGTATTATAATGTGTGCTAGGTACCTAGAATCTGTTTGAAATCGGTGCCAAGTGACTATCGCTTAGACTTTTGTAATTGTTCGTTTGTATTCTTTTTGGCTTAGCACCGACTTCAAACAGATTTAGGTACCTAGCACACATTCTAATACTACTATTTAAATGAATAAAGAATTAGGTATAGGCAATTTATGAAGAACCAGTTTATTTTACGCTTTTACGTGTTTTTTTGGCAGAGAGTTTTCGTTGGATGTTTTTTGGAAGTAGTTTTTTTTTTTTAAAAATTTTTATTTTTCAGTTTTTAGTGCAAACAATCGTAGGTAAGTAGTAAGTTGAACTATTTCATCAAATTTCATCATCAAGAATACAAATTAAGGTCTACACATACGTGTAATATTAAAATCAACCTTTAATCCCTAACTGTTGAAGAGTATAACCTTCTATCATCAGCTCACCTAAATAACTTGAAAGTATACGACTAAAGGTCTTCAGATACGTATGAATTTGAAAGAATTATCCTCCGACTCCTAACCGTTGAGGAATTGTACCTTCCACCTTCCATCATCAGCTTACCTAAATAATTTGAAAGAATACGACGAAAGGTAACATATATACATTGTATATGATATTTAAAGATTTATCCTCCAACTCCTAACCGTTAAGAAGTTGTGCCTTACATCATCAGCTCATCATCATAAAATGATGACTACCAGACGCAAATACCGGTGTAACTTCAGAAAATATACGAAAAACATAGTATGTGCCTATAAAAATTGAGGGTTTCTCTCGATTTCCCTGGGATCCTATCATCAAGTCGGTTAAAAATGTAACTGGTTCAATTCTCTACATTAAAGATATTTTGACAATTTATTTTGGAGGGCTCTCTATAATCGATACTGAAGCCAAAACTGTAATTATGTTCATTTTTGTCTGTCTGTATCTTGGCCGCGCATCACGCCGTAGCCCGTAACTACTGAATGGATTCAAATAAAACATGGCATAATAAATAAATGAAACATAGGATACTTTTTATCCCGAAATTCAGCACGGTTTCCTGGAGAGAGGGGATGAAAGTCAAAATATGTACTTGGTTGTAATTCAATAACACATAGTCCGATTTCATTCATTCTTTTTTTGCTAGAAAGAAAAAAATAAAAGATAACGGGAAAAGTGTTTTTTTTGTCCGCGACTGTACACTGCCTGTGGGAAGCTGAGACAGATATGTAAATATGGCGGTACGAAGTTCGCCGGGTCAGCTAGTACTATAACTATAAGTAACTATAAGAATATATTTTATGAAATTTGTGAGATGAGAGTAGATCGGAACTATATTTTGGAAGAATTTTGAGAGATTTGATCTTCAGATGTAATTACGTGTCTAGAGGTTCATATTCTAATATGTTGAAATATGCATTTAAAATGCCCTTCATTGTCTTTATTTTTTTATGACACAAAGAACACCTAGACTCAGAAAAAAAAAAATGTGGATCATATAAAATATTATACCATGTGGGGTTTGAAGCCATAACACTCAACGCAGTATAAAGCGCTGAAACTGATTTTATATTACCCGTGCGGAAGTTGTTTTAAACAACTTTCCTATTCCTGTGTCGCGGAGCACATTACAAACATACACGAAACGGACACAAAGAACACTCAGACTCAGAACAACAATTTGTGGATCACATAAAATGTGGGGTTAGACTACCAACGCAGTCAATATGAAATTACATTGGATAATATAAATATGGTATCCTTAATTCAGGTCAGGCAATTTCGAGCTGATGACGTACAGGAAATGTTAATGATATTATTTCGATTTCATTGATTCTACGTGACTGGATAGATAAATATGGTGAAGTTGTTGGGGAGCGTAATATCTCTCATCAGTCAGATCACATAGGATTACGTATGATATTTTTTTTTTATGGAATAGGCGGGCAAACGAACAGACGTATCGCCTGATGGTAAGCGATTACCGCCGCCCATGGACAACTGCAACACCAGAAGCGTCACAAGTACGTTGCAGGCCTTTGGGGGATGGGAGGGGGAGATAGGGGTAGATGGTGGGGAGGAGGGGGGATATAGGGGAGGGGTGGGGTATGGGCCTCCAGTATCCTCCCCCCATCCCCCAAAGGCCGGCAACGCACTTGCGACACCTATGGTGTTGCGAGTGTCCATTGACGGCGGTAATCGCTCACCATCAGACGTATCGCGTCTGCTCGTTTGCCCCCTATTCCATTAACTAAAACTAAAATTACAGTGTTAAGATTTAAATAACAACCGTAATTGCATCGAATTTGCATTTATAATTGTCCCTGAATTTCTGAAGATTACTCATGTACTTGAATAGAAAAGTATAATATGCGATAATTATTTATAATGTGTATTAACAGGCCGCTCAAACCCAGAACCCTTCCCAGCATTAAAACTAGTCGATCAGATCATTCTTCAGATACACACACACTTTGGTACCTTACCAGTAATGCTCCGGGGTGTTAGCCGCTGGTACACAATTTTTTTCGGGATAAAGAGCCTCCTACATACAAAATTCTATCAAAATTGGTCCAGTTTCAGCGTGAATAAGTTACAAACACACACCCTCACAAAATTTTGCCTATACTGTGATTAACACGATTACCTTTAAGAAGAGTATTTGTTCTAAGAATCCGCCAGTTTTATAACTTCTGAAGCTATTTCTAGAAGGGTCAAATTTCTATCAAATCTCCGTTATTTAACCGGTAGTAACAAGATACAAGTGACATTGCTAACTCAACATAATGATCGTTACGAAATATATTCAAGGCACGCACAAGGTCGACTAGGTAGCTCTGACGATCAAAATAATCAAATCTGCATAATATTTTTAATGTTACAAAGTAGATATATTTGCGAGATCACTAATATTTTGATTTACTTTTCTAAATGTTTTTTTTTAATGTAGGAAGCGGTGTGATGTTTTTTAACCGACTTCAAAAAAGGAGGAGGTTCTCAATTTGACTGTATTATTTTATGTTTGTTACCTCATACTCAACTTTCGACTGTGTGAACCGATTTTGATGTTTTTTTTTAAAAAGGTTGGTGCTTCCCGTTTGGTCCCATTTCAATTTGGTCCAGCTCTTGAAGTCGGTTTTTTTTGGCAAAATTTGTGATTATTTTACTGTTAAAACAACGTTTGAACTACTCTACTCAAAAATTGTCTTTTTGCAGATCCGTCGTTATTAATTTATTTAATTACCATCGATATATATTTTCATAGATGTGCTTTTGCTTCCTTAAGATATCATTAATAATTCGAATACCTTTCCCCTTAAACTGTTCAGCTATTGACTATCATCTTGTTAAAACAAATAGATTATGTGCGATACGACCTCGATCGGTCAAGTCGTTTCGAAGGTAGATGCTGACAGATTTGTTGCACCAATCATCAATATTTATAAAGACGAAATAGTGTCTAGTGTATTACAAATATGTACATAACACAAAATAAACTATTTGTAGGTCTCAGACCTACGGTTATTGAGGGTCATTGTAGGGTACTAATAATCCGATGTTACGAAACGAACGAACAAAAGTACTTGATAGAGCCACGCTGATTTTAACACGAAAGGGTCGGCTCGACCGGGGCGGTACCACCTTCTCACAGAAGATCAACGTAAAATGACAGCATTCGTGTTGTCGCGTTTCAATGGTGACTACGAGACCGGAAGACAAATGATGAAGAATATTCTTAATAGGCCGCCATAGTGTGGGTCACCATGCTGCATTGTTGCATTGTCTGCATTCACAATGAGTAACGTGAGTCACTTTGACAGGCTTATATAAAGATATCTTCTAGAAGTCATCATCATCAAGTCTTTAGCCGTCCACTGAACAGAGGCATTTCCTTAAAAAGGTTCTTATGATTTGTAATAATGAGAAGATTTTCTAGAAATCATTAGAATAATCAGAATTAAGTAAGTCTAGATACACTTTTTCAGTCATGTACTGGTCGTGAGAACTCAATTTTATTTTAAACATAATTTATATAATCAAGATAAAAGCGACGAAGAATGGAAGTGTGTACGCCGCCGCCGCCGCCGCCGTGGTGAAAAGTACGGCTCTTGGTCTTTCTACCAAATTCTTTGCTATATAAAGTATGGTGGCTGTAATGTATTTTAATATCAGTGTGATGCACAAATTAGTTTTTCTTTGCTTCTAGCCTTAATAATCTAAGCTTCTAGCTTTACAGATTTCTCAAAAATTTGTTAGCAGAGAGCAACCTAAACAATATTCTGGTGTCACATTGATGCTCAGTTGCTTATTACAATTAACTCCGCAACTATCTAACAGATTTTCACGTTTTTAGGGTTCCGTGCCAAAGGCAAAAACGGAACCCTTATAGATTCGTCATGTCTGTCTGTCTGTCTGTCTGTCTGTCTGTCCGCACGTATGTCACAGCCACTTTATTCCGAAGCTATAAGAACTATACTGTTGAAACTTGGTAAGTAGATGTATTCTGTGAACCGCATTAAGATTTTCACACTAAAATAAAAAAAAACAATAAATTTTGGGGGTCCCCATACTTAGAACTGAAACTCAAAAAATGTTTTTTCATCAAACCCATACGTGTGGGGTAACTATGGATAGGTCTTCAAAAATGATATTGAGGTTTCTAATATCATTTTTTTCTAAACTGAATAGTTTGCGCGAGAGACACTTCCAAAGTGGTAAAATGTGTGTCCCCCCCCTGTAACTTCTAAAATAAGAGAATGATAAAATTAAAAAAAATATATGATGTACGTTACCATGCAAACTTCCACCGAAAATTGGTTTGAACAAGATTTGGTAAGTAGTTTTTTTTTAATACGTCATAAATCGTAAACCGCAATTTATCGATTAAAGTTACAACGAACTACAAGAACTTTTACATTATGTTACTTGCTGCTTCGGAACCCTTCATGGGCGAGTCCGACTCGCACTTGGCCGCTTTTTTTTAATGTGTTTTTTTACTTGCTTGCCTCAGGAAGTGATAGTTATCATCAAGCTCAGACCAACAGGAACCGAGCATGGTTAGGTATAATTAAGTAGTAAGCCATACCATATATGTTAAACAGGGGTGTCAGTTTATTCTCAGGCACGATAGGGTTGCTTAGTCAAGGGTTAAACGATCTGGCTTGTGGTGTTTTGTGCATGGAATGTGATCTTAAAACTCTTAATAAATAATTTCTGACTATTAACAATTTCTGCAATATTAACTACTCTAGCAAACGCATGGCAATTAAATTAAACAGTCATATAACCTATTGTATATCTTTAAGCTGTTTATATTTATTGCTAACATTCATATGGACCTATTGACTCTAAACAGACCTTATGACCTGGTGTTTTCGTAATTTTACCTACGACATACCTTAGATTCCCTAAACCTTGCATGTTACCTTTAGTGGTATTATACCCACCTTGCTTATTTTATTTCTACAGCTGTTTCTTCAGCTTGACATGGACTTCCACCAAGTTTAGCCACAACGAACGGTTCTGTGCTGTCCGCATCTAACGGTTTCCGCAAAATTCGACTAGTAGAAGATGCATTATGTTTTCATCAGGTTTTATACCAAATAGTGGAAGTGGGAGTAAACATAATTATATATCAGGAAAGGCGATGGTTGAGCAGTTACTGAGGGCCTTGTTTGGGAAGATTTATATTAGACCGGGCCGTATCTGTGCCGGGCCGATGCCGGCGTGGTTAGTAGACGAGCCCGGACAGGACTCACATGCACTGTGTAATAGAAAATGCTTCATTTTATGTAACAACTGTCAACAATTTATGTAACGTTTCAAATCCGTGTCTCGGCCGGGCCACGTTACGACACGCCCCGGGCAATACCCGGTCTAATATAATTCTTACCTTAATCGTAACTAGCAAACGGGAATGAACGATGAAGAGGCAATCTTGGCAAATATAATCCTATCGTCCTATTTACCTAACCTGGAGAGCGAGAGTGTATTCGGGGCGTAGATTACCTCTCGTTTATCTTAATTTGTAATCACAACCGATGACCTACAGACTCAAGGTTCATGTGCTAACATAACTGGATTATCTATCTATTTAATAATATCTCTTATATAACGTTATTACCGAGGTCAATCTTGTTGACAACAGGTGAACAAACAATTTGGCCATGGAAAGTCCATTACTCCAAACTACACACATCAAAAGTGTCTAGGGATCAAGCATTTTTATGCGGATTTCTTGAGATTGAGATGTGGCTTTGGCCCTGGCCTGCTCAGTCGCCAGACTTGAACCCGATTGAGCATGCATGGGATATGCTACAGAGAAGAGCTCTGCCGAATATGGAGGGTATCCAGTCGCAAGAAGACCTTTTTTTGTTGTTGCAACCAACATGGGCGGCCATTCCACAGCGTGATTTGGATGAACTCATTTTGAGTATGCCAAACCGATGTTCTTGTGTTAGTGTTCGCGGTAGAAACACGGATTATTAATTGTTTAAGTTACCTAATAAAATTTTAAAGAAAACTGTTATTTCAGTCTTTTTTTCGAACTTTAATGTTAGTGGTTCAAATGTCAAAAATCCCTTTATTAGGAAAATGGCAAATTTCTTTATTAATGCAAAGGTGACTTGGTTTATCGTTACTGTGACAAACGAAAACACTTTATTTGATGAATCCTTAAAGAAAATTTTAATTAATATCAACCAGGAGAAAAGTTATTGCAAAAATATATGTTGATCCCTAGACACATATGTTGATCCCTAGACACTTTTGATGTGTGTATGTGGTTCGCAGTTATACAAAATGGCGATAATATTAGTAAACAGTAAAACTCAAAAAGCTTTTATTTTAAGCAGGCAGGTTTCCGGGCACTTTCCAAAAGATACGTTGGTTGGTCGGTTCCAAACTCTTCTAGTTAGTTTCCTCTGTATAGTTCATTCGTTAAGATAGTGTCGGTGCACCCGCACGCATTTGTGGTTATTGTCGGGAAATACGAATATATTAATTCATACAACGGCGTAAACTAACAAACAGAACATTAACTAAAACAAGTCACTAATTTTACATTCTAGAATTAAACTCACTTGTACATATTCCACTATTTTACTTAACTTTAATCCTGACCGGTTTCGTCCCAACCAACCTTTGATAATGCCATAAGGCGAAATCGGTCAAGATTATAGTTAATTAAAATAGTCGAATAAGTACAAGTGAGTTTAATTCTAGAATGTATTTCAACAAGTTCTATCAAGTGCCGACAATCAAGAGTATAAATCACTATTTTCACTTAAGCTAATCAACTTTCATGCTTGAAGTAATTTATTAGAATCTTAAGTATATAAAATCAGATTCAGTAATTTTAAACTAAAAGAATTTGCTGATCAGAATTTCCACGTATTAATATCATAAAGTGTACATCTGTTATAAACATGCTGAATGCTTGACGAGGTCGGTGGTTGGGTAAAAAGTGTAAAAACATTATGAGAAGATTCGAGAACATTCAATGTGAACTATAAAATCTCATACTATGAATACTGAGTAAAAACAAAAAATGAAATCATTTATTTATTGGTGTTTTTATCAAAGGTTATCCTTTGCCCGCGGCTCCGTGCGCATGTCGATTATTGCGGTAATCAGTATCCTTAGCTTTATTCTGATGTTTAAACCATATTACTGTTAAGTTCTATCTAAATTCGTTCAGTAGGTTTTGCGAGAAAGAGTTACAAGCATTCATACATCTATGCACACAAACTTTTCCATTTGTTTTGTTCCCGCAACCTCATCTGCCTATACTAATAATATTATATTGTGTGTATACTAATATATATACTAATATAATATATGTGTATACTAATAGTATTATATGTAAACATAGAAAAAAAAACAAACTCCGAAACAAATATGTGCAGACCATACAAACATTGGTCCGACCCGGAATCGAACCTGAGACCTCGAGAACAGCCGTCGCCTACGCTACCACTGCACCACCGAGGCATTCTAAAGAAAGGATTAGATTGTCTTTCGAAAGACACCTTGAAACCTTTCTTTAGAATGCCTCGGTGGTGCAGTGGTAGCGTAGGCGACGGCTCTGGGTCTGAGAATCGACCAACATCAATTTTTTATACCCCAATTTTTTTTATGGCAAAACAACGTTTGCCGGATCAGCTAGTGTATATGTAAATATATTATATATTATTCATACCTAATAATGTGTCCAATCATGATAACATTTTAACAGTTTACCTTCAAACAGGTCATATAAATTACGAAGGTTTTATAGTAAGGCAAAATACGCCATTAAAACACATTATGTAACTTGTTTATTTAATAACACGTAAACAAAATTATAGTACCAAGCTAATTTGGCACAACTATCTAAAGCCGAGTCTCCACCGAACAAAAGTTTGCAACTTTTGTGTTGCCAACACGTGTTGGTGACAAAAGTCGTTCTAATTTCCTAGTGTTTGCAACAAAAAATTGTCAACAAGTGTTGGGAATCGTGTTTCTGTTTTTGGCAGTAAACATCAAAAGACTACGCTTGTTGCAGTTATTTATTGGCTCTGTCGAGACGCTTTCTTGGACTGCACGTTTGGCCTAGTGGTTTAAGGGTCACCACGCCGTTTCCTACTTCGCCAAGTGTCGTGGGTTCTAATCCCACGTAGGACAACACTTCGTGTGATCCACAAATTGTTGTTCTGAGTCTGGGTGTTCTTTCGTTTCATGTATGTTTGTAAAGTCCCCCGCGACACAGGATTTTGTAAAGTCCCCCGCGACACAGGATTTATTCCTAGTGCAGAGTTGTCTTATAAAAAAAAATGTTTTTCAAATTGTTGGCGAGTCGGTGTAGATATAATGAAAACAAAAGTTGGCGATTTTTTTAGAGAGTTGCCAACAGTTGGAAACACTGAAATTGCCAACAATTTCGGTGGAGACGCGCCTTAATACAGACTAAAATATTAGCTAGGCCGGATGGGGCTAATAACATCTAGATTATTTCGATGGTCGAAAAACTATGATAACTACGTGTTCGCATATTTGGTACATCGTGCAACTGTTACATTTCTATCAACTTTCACCAGTTATCAAGTTCAGCATTCCACACAACTATGACTTAGAAAGTTTTATCTTTCTTTTATCTATCCAATACTTTAACCGACTTCAAAAAAGGAGGTGGTTATCAATGCGACTGTTTTTTTTTTTGGTTGTTACCTCATAACTTTCAACTGGGTGAACCGATTTTGATGATTCTTTTTTTATTTGAAAGCCGGTGCTTCCCGTGTGGACCAATTTCAATTTGGTTCAGATTGAAGTCGTTTTTTTGTTAAAATTTGTGATTATAAACGAACAATTATTGTATTTTAAATACAAACTGAATCTCGGAAACGGCTCCAACGGTTTTCATGAAATTTAGTATGCTGGAAGTGTCGGGGGCAATAAATCGATCTAGCTAGGATTTATTTTTAAAAAGCAAAACCAGTTACTAGCAAAAAAAATGCGAAGCAAAACTCTGTCACCTGTCATCCAGGTACTACGTATTATATCTATATATATAAAAATGAATCGCCGAAATGTATGTACGCGCATAACTTCCGGTCGGCTGCACCAAATTAAACAATAATTTTTTTATGTGTTCGTTATTGTTAGGACAAGGTTTGTGTACAAGAAAAATTAACGGGAAAAGTATTTTTTTTTGTCCGCGACTGTACACTGCCTGTGGGAAGCTGAGACAGATATGAAAATATGGCGGTACGAATTTCGCCGGGTCAGCTAGTGTACGTATATATATGTATTTTCACTAGTATATAAATAAACCCACATCTTCTTACTTACACTCGGAAAGCAAACAAGCACGTTATTTTTTTTTTAAAATAAGACTGCCAAAGTGACTCTTCTCTGCCTGATGGAAAGGATAAATCGAATATAAGAGTGGTGGTCACGAACTCTTATTTGACAAAGATTTGGTATAAAATATTAGTCAATTGAACACAAACTGACTGCATGGATGGCGTCAGTGGTTTACGCCGCTTCTGCGCCAAGTGTTGTGGGTTCAAATCCCATATGGAACAACACTTTGTGTGATCCACAAATTGTTGTTCTGAGTCTGGATGTTCTTTGTATCCGTTTCATGTGTGTTTGTAAAGTCTAAAGTCCCCACGACACTAAATAATAATTAAATAAATAAATATTTCGGACATCTAACACACAACGCCATATAGTCTGATACAGTCCCAAGCTAAGCAGAGCTTGTGTTATGGGTACTAGACAACTGATACAAATACATATATACTTTTTTTGTAAATACATACAAATTATACCTACATAGAAAACACCCAAACTCCGAAACAAATATTTGTAGATCATACAAACATTTAGTCCGACCCGGGAAACGAACCCAAGACCTCATGATCGGCAGTCGCACACGTCAACCGCGAGGCAATCAAAGAATGTATATTTTTAATGCGGAACTCCCGCACTTCACACTTTTTTATATAAAAAAAGAAATAAAACGTCTTACCAAAGACATCAAAATGAATAAATCATCCGAATTCCCCCATAACTATCCAATACACATAACAAAGAAGGAAAATCCTAAAGTTCACTTGTATTTACTTATACAGATATAATAATCGTCTCGAAAAGAAATTACAAGTGCCTTAAATATGAAGGATACAATTTCTTCTTTGTTCGTCGTCGCCTTCACCTTTAGAGGCATTTCATCAGCTCGTAATTACTGCCGGGTTCAAATTCTTCCACAGTAGGAAGATACCACCACAATTTGTATTCACTAGCATTTGCTTGCGGCTTCACTTGACTGAATATTTAATTTCCGGGTAAAAAATAGTGGGTACTTCGTTTTTTTTTTTTTTTTTTTTTTTTTATGTTTGGCCTGCCAAAATGACTCTACTCTGCCTGATGGAAAGCATAAGCAGAATCCACGAGTGGTGGCCACCATACTCATTGCGAATACAACAATGCAGTATGGCGACCCACACTATGGCGGCTTAGTGATGCTTGTGCATTGTGTTGACTAGACTAATTGGGCCTCCGGTCTCGCACTCACCAACGAAACACGACAGCACAAACGCTGTCATTTTACGTTGATTTTCTGTGCGAGGGTAGTACCGCCCCGGTCGAGCCGGCCCGTTCGTGCTGAAATCAGCGTGGCTCTACTACCTGCCTTTCTTTCCTTTTCTGGTCTTTTTTTAATTTTTTATGGAATAGGCGGGCAAACGAGCATACGTATCGCCTGATGGTAAGCGATTGCCGCCGCCCATGGACACCTGCAACACTAGAAGCGTCACAAGTGCGTTGCCGGCCTTTTGGGGATGGGGGGGGGAGGTAGGGGTAAGGGATTGGGGTATGGGCCTCCGGTATCCTCACTCACTCGGTGAAACACAGCGCAAGCACTGTTTCACACCGGTTTTCTGTGAGGCCGTGGTATCACTCCGGTCGAGCCGGCCCATTCATGCCGAAGCGTGGCTCTCCCACGGTCATTTCTCTCATGTCATTAAGTATTTCTCTATCATTCCTTAAAGATTACTACTACTTCGTGATTAGGTATCACTACAACCTTTTCCTATAAATGGCTCTCGAACACGAAATCCGAAAATTCGATCACGAAATTCTAAATCAAAACTAGTTCCAGGCATATGCTAATACAAAACTCGGAAATTTATATATATTTTTGTGGAGGAACGGGTGTGATGTCCCTCCAACACAAAGGCAGGATCCTCCGACCAGGCGAGGTGATCGTGCCTGGCGGGCCAACTGCCCAACGGTTGATGTTGGGATGTTGTATGTATCTTAATTGGCGCGAGAACTTCCACTGCACGATTCAGGATTGGTAGTTTCTTAGTTTCCTTCGTTACTCCGTAGTTCCACGTATCTTTGGTAGATGGCGCTGTAGTATGTTGTATTGTTGTTGCGCTGTATGTGGAAGTCGCGTACACCAGGATCAACAGCAGTGACCCACGAACACACCGAGTTATGAATGACACTCGGTAAGTCCCAGGAAAAAATAATATAAAATTATACATATAGGTACTCGTATATAAAACCTATCACACCATTCAGCCTTTACTGGTCCACCGCTGAACATAGGCCTGTCCTTAGAAGAGCAGGTGTTGGCCTATATCACGCTACTAGCCAGCCGATCCTCAATAACTTGCCATTAAAAAAAAACCTTTACACGAATAAAGTCGCTGCCAAATGCTATGGATACTGTTTACGAAAGTTTCAATAGTAATAGACCTTGTTAACTAGAAACTTCTTTATAAGATAGTACAGTTTTAATGAGTGTAACACTTGATCTCGACCACGGAAGTGACGCTTGATAAACTGATTTGTAATCATTTCGACCTACATCATCATTTATTCTGTTACAATACATAATGAATTGATAAGCAAACATAAAATAATTAAATATTTATAGGTATTGTATATTTACTATAAGACTTTTAAATAGGGGAGATCTTAGAGGAGTAGAGAGCAAAGACACAGACAGAACACCTTATGGTATTGTAGGCCATGTATGGCTGCTGAAGCCAGCAGCTGAATCTTGCAGCTATCAGTAAGAACGGCGCATGATTGGTTAGCTCATGGCTGTGCAGCAATGACTACAAACCTTTTATTTTGTATTCTTTGGTCGACTTCGTTCTCATTCAAGTCTCTTAGTGAAAAAAATATTGTAAACCGTATTATTATTTTTTAAAAGGAGCAACAATGGAGTTTCTTGCCAGATTCTTCTCCATGAAGGGTAGGCTGCACTTGGAACTGACGACTAGAATCACTCGATTTTTTAATATTAAATATTGACTATTCATAAGTGCCTGTAAAATAAGTGCCTATAAGAATAAAATATTTTTGAGTTTGAGTTTGAAGAAACAAAAGTGCGTTTGCGTCCCATAGGTATCACAGTTCAAAATAGGCAAGTACTAAAGTACGGTAAAATATGTGATAAAACAATTGAATTCTCCAGTAATAATTACATTACACTTCATTAAATTACACTACATTACATTACACTTCATTACATTACACTAAATTAATTTATATTACTAATAATTAATCCAACTAGTAATATCATAAATCATATTTCTCATTCAATGAAAAGTACTGTAATTAATAAATTATCACACAATTGGAATAATGAATAAACAGAAACGATTTACAATAAACTATACATTACTCGGACACTATCAGTAATTACACTTTTCTAACTTTACGAAACATAAAGGTACGACAAATCAATAGTGTAGCAATAATACAATTCAGATATCGGCTTCAAGGTAAAATATTATAATAGGTACGTATATTAGGTATTACTTTTGTAATTATGTCCATCCATTATAGCGAGTGGTATAGAGAGGCGATCGTTGAAATAGAAAATGGAGTATTTGTGATGAAACTACGTACACAATATTGATTTCATACTGTACTGGTGAAGACGGTCAAGTGTTATTTGTATAGCTACGAGCCTACGATTTCGATGTAGTATTAAGAAATTGAAGGTTTTGGGCAACACGGAAACTTATTTGCCATCTTTAATTTTAAAATGTATGATTTATAACTACATACATCATTTACAGTTCATATTGCCCAATGATAATTGATATTGCCGGACTTCCATGTTGCTAAAAATTCTTAAACAACACAATGATAATTTGTTTGACCTGGGAATGGAAGGCAGGTATTTGTATTCATTTGTTTCAGAACCCCAATTTTCGATACTAAACGTTACTTTTTACAAAATTACCTTCCCGCCAGTGCATATCCCATTGACATAGGTCCACCCGTTTAGAAACTTAGCCAGCATAAACATACATGACTGTATGCTGGCTGTAGTAAAAAAATCGATTGCTTTTTTGGTATATATAGGTAGCGTGCACATGGCAATAAAACATGACTTGAATTATTTTTACACAACACGTTCTAGTTGCAAGAAATGTTACGTAATAAATTATATTACGTTAATTCGCTGATAAAGAAAACAATGTCGTAATAGAAAAAAAAACTTAACTCCAAGGAAATATGACAACATTCGTGCTGTCATATCTTGTTGGTGAGTGCTTGACCGGAGGTCCAATGATACAGAAGCATCTGAATAGGCCATAATAGTGTGGGTCTCCAAGCTGCATTGTTGCATTGTCTGCATTCGCAAAAAAAAAGTAAAAACTAAAACCTGAAAATACTTTTTCGGCGTCGTTTTTTGTCGTAGTTGGGTTTTAGTTTTTACTTGTCATTTATTTAAAATGTTTTGATGCCTCTATACCTAATATTAATTTCTTTGAAAAGTACCTATATTTTAAATATACCATAGAAATATCCCAATTATCAAATAAATACGGACAAAGTCACAAGAAAATGCTAATAATATATATATATTTGAAATGTACAAGTACGCCCTTTCGAATGATACCAAACACGGTATATTTATCTCAAATTTATTTTTTATTACAGTACTTTATGTCGGCTAGAGGGCGCCACATTATTCAGTGACACATCATATAGCCAATAACCAGGGGACGATCAAGACGCTTCTAACGATACCTCATTTGTCCAGTTCTAGTAAGTAGTTAAGGAGCTATGAGGGAACAAATAAACATACATACATACATAGCCTGTTAAAATCATAACCCTCCTCTGACTTTGCCGTAGTCGGGTAAAAATACGGTGACCAGTTACTCTTGGATTCTGCACGTGCTTTTCATTAGGCAGAGTCATTATGCAGGTATTTATAATGAGAATTTGAGATTTTATCTGCATTTTGATACAAACGATTAAAAATTAAACACCATTTAACTTTTTTAAATATGGCCGTGAGAATTACCTCGAGTGTTCAGTAATTTTATAATTGCTCACATTTTCGAGTGACTCGTGGCTAAGTGGTAACCGAGTAACACATTGCGAAGTTAAGCAATCCTAGCCAGGTCAGTTTACGTATTGGTGACCATTCTCAATACCTTGAGACCCCTTCATACTTCAGCATGATAAACCATCAGTGCCGTTTGTCATAAGAATATGTGTGGTAGTCTTTGCTGGTAGTTGAAGTGTGATAAGTGATAACAGTCTTTCTACAAAATTTCGATATCTTCTATTACTTGGATTGTGGAGATCAATTGCAGTCCCAATCGGAATTCAGCCATATTGTATTAGTCTTAAAGACGAAAAATTTACATTTTTAACCGACTTCAAAAAAGGAGGTGGTTATTAATTCGAGTGTATTTTTTTTAATGTTTATATATAACTTTCGACTGGGTGAACCGATATTGATGATTCTTTTTTATTTGAAAGCTGGTGCTTCCCGTGTGGTCCCATTTCAATTTGGTCCAGATTGAAGTAGGTTTTTTTTTCTTAAAATTTATTTTTACTTAAGTATTTTTAATGTATGGGCCAAACTGGGTATACTCTACCTGGTGGTAAGCATAAGCAGAATCCAAGAGTGGTGGTCACCATACTCATTGCGAATGCAGCATGGTGACCCACACCATGGCGGCCTCGTGATGCCTCTGCATCATTGGGCCAAAGAAGGAAAGGAGGTTTTTGCTACTATACCACCCTGGTGATACCAGTTGGAGAGTTTCTGGATCGCGTTTTAATATAAACACTTGCAATATTGGCACCCCACTACAGTCCGCTTTCAAAGTTGACTGCACGGTTGGCCTAATGGTTTGGGCGGTCGCCACGCCGCTTGCCAATTCGCCAAGTGTTGTGGGTTCAAATCCTACACGGGACAACACTTTGTGTGATTCACAAATTGTTGTTCTGAGTTTGGGTGTTAATTGTATCCATTTCATGTATGTCTGTAAAGTCCCCCGCAATACAGGATGTTTATTCCTAATGCGAGAGTTGGGTTTTTAAAAAAAAAAAGGTATTTTTTGCCTCGAACAACAAATTTGCGGAACAAATTGGAACGACCTTCTGACCTTCACTAAGAAGAGCGTACCTCGACCTCAAAAGCCGGCAACGAACTTGTAAATACTAAAATTCTGATGTCTATAGTCAGTGGTCACTTACCATAACATTGTTCGTTTATCATGGGTTCAATTCCCACCTGATACAAAATATTACAGTATAATTTGTTCTGTGTTTGGGTGTTTTTGTTATATACAGTGAATGTATCAAAAAGGTGTAAGTAAAAGCAAATCGCTACGTTAGTACAGTACCATAGGTAAAGAATTGACTGCACGTTTGGCCTAGTGGTTTAACGGTCACCACGCCATTTCCTACTTCGCCAAGTGCCGTGGGTTCAAATCCCACGTAGGTCAACACTTTGTGTGATCTACAAATTGTTATTCTGAGTCTGGGTGTTCTTTGTGTCTGTTTCATGTATGTTTGTAAAGTCCCCCGCAACACATCATTTATTCCTAGTGCGGGAGTTGTCTTTTTAAGATAAAAAAAAACTGCGGGCTCGAATCCCATGTTATGTACTAGTTGTTGCCCGCGGCTCCGCCCGCGTGTATGTCGGTTATAGCTGCAAATAGTAGCCTATGTGTTATTATGATGTATAAGCTATATTACTGTAAAGTTTCATCCAAATACGTTCAGTAGTTTTTGCGTGAAAGAGTAACAAACATTCATCCATACAAACTTTCGCGTTTATAATATTAGTATAGATAGTATATATATATATAGATGGTACGTACAGTACTAACGTCAATCCACTGCCCTTAAAAGGCAGAAACAAACAATAATGTGGGATCTATGTTAGTAATATTTAGTATTATTCAAAACAATTACATAGAATAACAACATAGTTTATTTTCATTGATAACAGTAGTTACAAGTCTACTTTATCATAATATAAAATATATTTAATTTTATTATTGATAGCACATACGTCATTAACGAGTGATATGTGATAAGAAATTAAATAAGTACATGAGTCCGCATAGTCTTACGTTCTTATTTGTTAATCTTAACAAATAGATAAAGTTGAAGTGTCTATTTGTAATTTCAAAGTAACGGGTTTCACTAAATACATGTGAAATGTGAAAGTATCTATACTTAATATTATAAGACTGAAGAGTTTGTTAGTTTGTTTGAACACGCTAATCTCAGGAACTTGTGGTCCGATTTGAAAAAATATTTTAGTGTTAGATAGCCCATTTATCGAAGAAGGCTATATATCATCACGCTAAGACCAATAGGAGCGGAGCACTAATGAAGAATGTTACAAAAACGGGGGAAAATTATTACGCTACGGGCAATAGTAGTCATAAGCGAGGTTGCGTGGGTCAGCTAGTATTCGTATAAAAGAGCTTACTGCCCTTTTTGTAAAGGATGATTTCTGCACTGAGATGATGTGTCGCATATGAAATGGGTTATGCTCTTTTGTTTCATAAGCAGGGATCGGAATGGGGTGTGTGAAAATGCCTAAAGTTTGCAGCGGGACATAATATGGAGCTGTTACAACCACTTAAGTTAAACCGGTTTTGGATTTTAACGGTTTAGTTTCAGTTTTTTTTTACATGTTCCTTACCTTTGAAACACCGAACTATAAACATTTACAAGCTGCTAATACAGTTCTACATGCGCGAAAATGTTCGTTTTACTTGCATCAATCTGTAGCAAAACTTTTTAAGTTAAGATACAGATAAAAAAAGAAATTAAAACCACATTAGCATTTTGCAGATATGTAAAATTCTGTGTTTGGCCGACAAAGAACAATTGGGACTAAAAAACCGAATTTTAACCGGAAAAGTACAAAACAAAAATTAATTTAGACCTGTATTAGCAGCTTGTAAATGTTTATAGTTCGGTGTTTCAAAGGTAAGGAACATGTAAAACAAAAAAAAAAACGAAACTAAACCGGTAAAATTCAAAACCGGTTTAACTTAAGTGGTTTTAACAGCTCCATATTATGTCCCGCTGCAAACTTTAGGCATTTTCACACACCCAATTCCGATCCCTGTTCATAAGACAACTCCTAAATTAGAAAAAAGTCCTGTGTCACAGGGGACTTTATAAACATACATTCGAATGACACCAGGAACACCCAGACTCAAAACAACAATTTGTGGATTACACAAAGCGTTGTTCTATGTAAGATTTGAAATTACTACATTCCGAGCAGGAGAAACTGGCGGAGAACAATCTGTAATCAATGCAATCAAGCAACCGTGCAATCAAATTATAATGTCGCAGAAAAATCTGACCATGGCAACGGTATGTTGACTGCCTCGTTGGTCTCACGGTTGGCGTGTGCGACTGCTGATCATGAGGTCTCGGGTTCGATTCCCGAGTCGGACCAAACGTTTGTATGATCTACAAATATTTGATTCGGAGTTTGGGTGTTTTCTATGTATAATATGTATGTATTTCCAAAAAAAAATTATTATAATTATGTATTTGTATCAGTTGTCTAGTGTCCATAACACAAGCTCTGCTTAGCTTAGGACTAGATGGCGCTGTGTGTTAGAAGTCCGAAATATTTATTATTATTATAATATGTTAAACTTATTTTACATATTTTTGTTGCAAAGTAAGATATCGATTTATATAGCTAAATGAGAGAATAATATCATATCATAAACCTACTTCCGTATCACATCCAGGAAGTTCTTATGAATATTTACTAATCTAAAATTAGAAGATTAAGAAGCGGATGCCTAGAATTGAATAAATTCCAGTCTACTGGGTCTGCGAATGTGTTGAGTGGATTTATAGACAAGAAAGTCGATGTTTGACTGCATGGTTGACCTGGTGGTTTAAGCTGTCACGACGCCGCTTTCTACTGCGCCAAGTGTTGTGGGTTCAAACCCCACACGGGTTAACACTTTGTGTGATCCATAAATTGTTGTTCCTAGTCTGGGTCTTCTTTGTTTTCATGTATGTTTGTAAGTCCCCCGTGACACAGGATTTATTCCTTACGCGGGAGTTGTTTTTATAAAATTTTAACAAAATAAACCGACTTCAAAAAAGAAGAAGGTTCTCAATTCGACTGTATTTTTTTAAATGTTTGTTACCTCAGAACTTAAAAAATACCTAATCATCAAAAATTCGTTCACCCAGTCGAGTGAACGAATTTTGATGATTATTTTTTTATTAGAAAGCCGGTGCTCCGTGTAGTCCGATTTCAATTTGGTCCAGTTCTTGAAGTCGGTTTTTTTGTTCATATTCTACTTAGTCTGTGCTACACAGAAGTTGACAAGTTCCAATATGGCCTCAGTAAGTATTCAAAGAAGGGATATACGGCGTATTGCGTTCCATAATGACAGTCCACGTCGTTGGTAATAAGACAGTAGGTTTTTTTTTATGGAATAGGCGGGCAAACGAGCCCACGTATCGCCTGATGGTAAGCGATTACCGCCGCCCATGGACACCTGCAACACCAAAAGCGTCACAAGTGCGTTCCCTGCCTTTTGGGGATGGTGGGGGAGGTAGGGGTAGGGGATTGGGGTATGGGCCTCCGGTATCATCACTCACTCGGTGAAACACAGCGCAAGCACTATTTCACACCGGTTTTCTGCGAGGTCGTGGTATCGCTCCGGTCTACTCCGGAGGTACTAACAGCAACACATAACTTGTTAGCTGCTGAATATATCAATGTCAAATAACTTTTATTTCTCAACAAAAAAAAATATAATTGTTTTTTTTACACAGAAAATTCTAGAAACATACAAATTGCTTTGGTAAATAAAAATCATTATAACAATAAAATTTATTGCATACTAGTGGTTGTCCGCGGCTCCGCCCGCGTATATGTTGGTTATCGCGGTAAATAGTCGCCTATGTTTTTATTCTGATGTATAAGCTATATTACTGTAAATTTCATCTAAATCCGTTCAGTAGTTTCTGCGTGAAGGAGTAACAAACATCCATCCATCCATCCATACTGACAAACTTTCGCGTTTATAATTATTAGTATAGATATACAATACATATTTAAATTAAAACTATTCCGGGTTGTAAATAGGAAGATCGGGTAAAATATTAATTTCTAATCATAAACAATTTTCTTTGTTAGGTGTATAAAAAATGCATTTAAACATATAAAATACATTTAGTATAAATTATTTAATGTGTTTGTGCTACTAAATAGTGAAATATAAGAAAAAATAAAAGACCTTCGGTATTATTCCTTTACCTGCTGCAAGACCTTGCCTCTGATCAAAAATATTTTATTCTAGGTCAATAGTAAGTACCCCAGAATAGACATAAGCATACATATATTCGAGTCAAGGACCGTGACTCAAGGTATTAGAGCCACGATGATTTCAGCACGAACGGGCCGGCTCGACCGGGGCGGTACCCCTCGCACAGATGATCAACGTAAAATGACAGCGTTCGTGCCGTCATTTCGTTGGTGAGTGTGAGACCGGAGGCCCAATGATGCAGAAGCATCACTAGGCCGCCAGAGGTCACTATGTTGCATTGTCTGCATTCGCAATCAGTATGGTGACCACCACTCTTGGATTCTGATTATGCTTCCCATCAGGCAGAATAGTCATATTGACAGGCACATACATAAAAAAATCGTCCAATTAGCGACCACTAGTTACGAGTTACGACAGATACGCTTATATGTTTTGCTTATTATACCGGATTATACGATAGATAAAGACATACATTTGTTAATCTAAAGTATTTGCTGGAGTAATTAATTGATTACTAAACAGAATACAGTAACAATAAAAAAATGTATTTCTTTGCTATTAAATTCACTCCCAAGGCTAGATTGCTACGCGTCGATTTAAAAAATTTGCGTGTTTACGTTTAGGAAATGTGTTACGCGCAAACATATATATTATATTTACTTTGTACTAATAACTACTGGGAATTCTTACTGTTAGCAGAGAGACGAGGAAAACATGGCGAGGTAAAGGAATTGGTAAGGGAGTTGAAGGTTACAAGAGAACAGGATGACCAAAGAAAGGGTGGATGAACTATGTGAGAGAGGATATGGCTAGAGATTAGGGAAAACTGATATCGGAGTCCCTCGACTTTGGACTCTTGATGACTTAAAGCGATCTTCAACGCTGGTAAAGAAAGCTTGCTGATGAAACGAGGTGGATTATAGAACTCGCACCTCTTTTTCACTGGGTTTGTCTATGATTTTCCTTTTGGATTAATTCAAAGATGTAAAACACAATAATAAATATATTAACTCATTAATCTAACTAAATGGATATAGGAAAATTTTAAACAAAGAAATACTAAAGAGTTTTTTTTTACTAACTCTAAATTGTTTTTCTAACCTATTGCTTACATCTAAATTTTTATCTAATTGTCTCTTAATGTTTTTCAACACAACAAAAGCCTCCACACCATTGCTAGTAGTTGTCTCTTTAGCCAAAGACTTCAATCCACGACCCCACCGAAGGTCGATGTTGAATGTTACATCCGCGAATTCTGTTATACATAAACATTCCATTTAATTGAAATGTCCTTAGACAGCGTAAAATTTTAGATACTGCAGAATAAAGAAAAAATATTCAGTTCATAATAAAAAAAAAGGTTTTAATGAGGTTCTATTTCGTAATCAAGACATAGACAATCGCGTTTGCAAATCATTTTCGATCACACTATGATTAAAGTCTGTTTTCTATTATTCAAAAACCAATACAATTGGAATAAAAAACTCACCTTATATAATCCACCTCTATTAAAAAAAAATATATCACAGAACTGCACAACCAACACACAACTCCGTAATTTACACAAACGTTTAGACAAGCTGTGATACGCGCGTGCGCCTCTGTCAAAAGCGACAGGCTAACTGATTCTTGCGGTCGCACGCATTAGCATGAAAATCTTCCAAGTTCATCAAGTACATTGGCTAAGTTAGATTCTTCGTATGTTTAATTCCAGTTTAAGTGTTAAATTATACTGTATTTTTATAAAAAAATAGGTCAAACTAGTTCGGGCGGTAACTAAGCAGATTTATTTGCGTAAAGTTATAGATTGTACATAAAAAACTAAACAATTATATTGCATATGGATATATTAGAAATGTATACTTCCTTGTAGTTTTAGCACAAGCATATGAAGCCCTGTTTTAACATATACTGTACTAGCTGACCCACGCAACGTCGTTTAGGTCTCTTATTGCCCGTAGCGTAAAATTTTTCCCCCGTTTTTAACCGACTTCAAAAAAAGGAGGAGGTTTCTCAATTAGACCGTATATATGTTTTTTTTATGTGTGTTCGCGGATAACTTCATCGTTTATGAACCGATTTTGATGATTCTTTTTTTAATGGAAAGAAGATATCCCAACGGTGGTACCATGATAAGGGCACTAAGATCTGATGATGGCACCCAAGAGAAATCGAGTCGAACCTTGAAGTCGGTTTTTGTTAAAATTTTTCATACTCTTTTTTTTTTTTTTCGTTTTCAGATAATTTAAACAATCCCAAAGTAAACCAATACATTTAAATAGCCCACGGTTTTGTTTAATATCGTATCGTCATATCCACCTTGTATAGCCTATAGCCTTCCTCGATAAATTTACTATCCAACACTGAAAGAATTTTTCAAATCAGACAATGGGTTCCCGAGATTAGCGCGTTCAAACACACAAACAAACTCTTCAGCTTTATAATATTAAGTATAGATAACGTTTAAGCAGTCGCCACGCCGCTTCCTACTGCGCCAAGTGTTGTGGGTTCAAATCCCACATGGGACAGCACTTTGTGTGATCCACAAATTGTTGTTCTGAGTCTGGGTGTTCTTTGTGTCCGTTTCATGTATGTTTGTAAAAGTCCCCCGCGATACAAGATGTTATTCCTAATGCGGGAGTTGTTTTATAAAAGAAAAAAAAAACATTAAAGTGTGTATTCCTCTTGTAAGAGGTGACACTCTGAAGATCTGACGAGGGGGTTGGGGCATCGCTCACTCCTCTGCGCTGCCCTGTGGAATTCGTCACCAGACTTGCAATTCCCCCACAGGTAAATATCGCTTCACGCAGATCAAAGGGAGAGATTAAGGTCCAATCGTCCGGTACTCGCACACACGATATAAAACACACGGATACAACAAATCACATCAAATAATAGAAAACTACTAAGACTCATGAGTGACCCATTTCACAATCAAGAGATATGGTCGTCGCGAGATCTGAAGAGAAACTGTGTCCTGTTGCCGACCGCGCCGCCTTACATAGACTTCATCCCCACCTCGCCCGACTCACGGAACCGTTCGATAGTGGCAAATGTTTGTAACACTTTTATTATTCGGATACCCTCATTCCGACAAGCTATATTTTCGAAACAGAACATCAATTAGCTATTAAAACACGGGCATCTCTTCAATAGGGGCAAAAATAAAAAGGTGAAGATTTATTAAAATTCAATAGCATTGAAGTGGCCGATACTGTTTAAAACTTTAATTTTTAGGCGCAAATTATAAAACGGAGCACGTTAAAAGTTCATTTATAAAAGTATTAACAGTAATTTATCTTTATTAGTTAGGTAATTATAAAATTGGATAATAGAAACACCTTATCAGTGGTTTATCAAATAAACTACGCAATAATAAACATGCAAGAAATTAATAGTAACACAAAGAAACGATATTTTCATATCTAAAGGAACATGTTTTCCATAATTTTCTTGTAACATTATACTGATAGAGTCACCGCGATGTCCAACATTCTATTTTAAGTTTTTTTTTCAATTTTTTTTAAAGGACAACTCCCGCATTAGGAATAAACGTCCTGTGTCGCGGGGGACTTTACAAACATACATGAAACGGATACAATGAACACCCAAACTCAGAACAACAATTTGTGGATCACACAAAGTGTTGTCCCGTGTAGGATTTGAACCCACAACACTTGGCGAATTGGCAAGCGGCGTGGTGACTGCCTAAACCACTAGGCCAACCGTGCAGTCAAGGTCATATTGCATCAGGTGATTTTAATGTTTTTATTTATTTTTGTTTAACCGGACCTTGGCAAATGACCTTATGTATGGCCACACACAGTTTTCAGCTCCCTTCACAAAAAGGCTTCCACGCAGAAGCGTAGCAACATCCGACTTATTGCCTTGGCAATCGAATGAGCAGTAGGTCAGGAAAGGCGGTTTCGAGAAAAGAATGCCCAAGTTTTCTTGCTGCTTCTCTTCTCACACCCTAACCCCTCCCCCCATCCCCCAAAGGGAGGCAACGCACTTCTGACGCCTCTGGTGTTGCGGGTTTCCATGGGCGGCAGTAATCGCTTACCATCAAGCGATACGTCTGCTCGTTTGCCCCTAATCCATAAAAAAAATATGTATGTTTGTATACTTTGTATGTTCACTGCAGCACCTAAACTAATGAACCGATTTGAATGAGGTGTCAATGGATTTGTAATATAATAATGGTCCCGATGACATAGGCTATATCAATTTTATCAAACGTTTTCCGTAGTTCGTGTTATAGTTTTTTCAACTTTTTCTAGTACATGTTTTGGTCAATAAATAGCCATCTCATTCAGCGGTTTGCCATACATTAGCTGGACTATGATGTACTCTACCGGCACGCTATGATGGCCGGTTTGACATATTACAATAGTGATGTACAATGTCAATTAAAAAGATTTAATAAAAGGTTTAATTTTATGACTAACTGCACGTCACTATTGACAATAAAGAACAGCAATTTGCTCCTTCAAATGTAATCACGAATAATACGAAACTTCATGATTTGACAAACGTCAAACCGGCCATCATAGCGTGCCGAAGGAAACAATGTCTCGCATTCCGAGAGCGGCTCGATGTGACGTCACTATCCAGTTACCACGTGATAGCAACATAACACGAAATGAACCAACCAAAACCAGCGAATAGCAACATAACACGAAATGAACCAACCAGAATAAGCGATAGCGATGATGACGTCATGTCAATCGTCGGAATGCCATATCTGGCGTTGTATATTGTTATACCATGAGCTGGACAAACTTGTTTTCAATGAAATTACAATGACTTTCATACAATTAACTTATTCTCAACAAATTATTTATATAATAACATTAATCATTTAAAAAGGTTAACCTTTGTTTTAAATTAAAAAATAACCTGACCTTGATGGATGAATAAAATACTACATTTAACCAAGCTTTTTGCCATTGAATAAATTATGTGTTTTTATGTTTTAATACGTGTTCGATGACATAACATTTACGATAGTGATTTTGCAGAAACTCTGAAAATTAATTAAAAATAAGCTAAACGCTCCGGCTTCGAACGGGTGTACTGCTTGGTGCATTAAATCAAATAATTCTAAGGGTGTCCTGTTAATACATTCATCATCTTCCTAACCTTTATTATTCCCAAGATTATTTGGAGTCGGCTACTAGTTCTACCAGTTTGACCTGAATATCACTTTTTCCACGGAGCGACTGGCATCGGACCTCCGCAACCCTAAGGATGAACTGAATTCGAAGGTTGAACTAGTTGTCAGTATATTTGAGGGCACTGAATTCCCAATAACAATTGCCATAAATGTTCATGACAACCGGGACCGACGGCATAACGTGCCCTCAGGCACGGGCGGGAAACACCGCCATCTTCCATACTCCGGGCTGCTATTAAGAATTTCTTGTAAGAAAAACCCAACAGCAGTCCGACCCGAGAATCAAACCCGAGACCACTTAATCTCCAGTCGCTTACGCTAACCAGTAGACAAACGAGGCAGTTGTCCTGTTAATACTTTATTTACATAAAATCTCACTCAGATCTTTGAAAATATTAAATCTTTCTCAAGACAGGTACAATCAACAGCCTTTGATAGCGCACTTCTAGACATGGGTCTCTCATTAGAAAGGTTTTGGGCTAAAGGTTGTTCCAAGTTTTCCTTCAGTGTTGTTTAATCCCTAATGGGCCTACCGCAAAGTATCACCACAGTTTTGCCTGCTCAGGCCGGCTTGTACACGGAACACCGTGGGGGAGGTTGGTAAAGCTGTATAACGCGCCAAACAAATGTATAACGACAGTTTTATCTGCGCAGTTATAACTCTGTTGATACTTGCGAGTGTGGTAGGCACTTTAGTCGGCTCTTACGTCACCCCTGTGATGAATAAGAGTAGTGTCACTACGTATTCTTAATACTTCACCACACTGATAAGAGGAGACAGGAGAACAGAGTATATTCTCTTATTCACTATACTCTTTTAATACGGAGATTTGTGAATCCAATTCCCAAAACTTTTCCGTATTATTTTGAAACTTTTTCTTTCATACATTTACCCAGACAATTATAAATTGTGGAAAAAAAACCGACTTCCAAAAAACATCCAACGAAAACTCTCTGCCAAAAAAACACTTAAAAGCGTAAAATAAACTGGTTCTTCATAAATTGCCTATACCTAATTCTTTATTCATTTAAATAGTAGTATTATAATGTGTGCTAGGTACCTAGAATCTGATTGAAGTCGGTGCCTCTAATTCCTAACTGTTGAAGAGTTTAACCTTCTATCATCAGTTCACCTTAATATCTTGAAAGTATACGACTGAAGGTCTTTAGATACGTATGAAATTGAAAGAATTATCCTCCAACTCCTAACCGTTGAGGAGTTGTACCTTCCACCTTCCATCATCAGCTTACCTAAATAATTTGAAAGAATACGACTAAAGGTAACATATATACATCTGATATTTAAAGAATTATCCTCCAACTCCTAACCGTTAAGGAGTTGTACCTTACATCATCAGCTCATCATCATAAAATGATGACTACCAGACGCAAATACGGGTGTAACTTCAGAAAATATACGAAAAAAATAGTATGTGCCTATAAAAAATGAGAGTTTCCCTCGATTTCCCTGGGATCCCATCATCAGATCCTGATATGCTGGCAATGGGACCACCTCGGAAGCATACCCTTTCGAATACAAAAAAAATATTTAAATCGGTCCACAACTGACGGAGTAATCGGGTAACATACATAAAAAAAAATACATACAGTGGAACATAGAACCTCCTCCATTTTGGAAGTCGGTTAAAAATAAAGATTTAAACAAATATGTACAGACGTTCTCAAGAGATGACCGCTTATATATATTCGGCAAATTAATTTTATTTAGATATATACCAGTACATGTATAAAAAACCCACATAATTAGTTTGACGCAAGTAAATTGTTTGTCTATAGTTTTTTATACGATATCTATCATAATAATCTATAGCTATGTTATTAGATTTTTCCTTGTTATTTATAACTAACTATTGGCCAGCGTTTGATCGGTTACTGTCCCCCTATAGATCTTAATGTAATGTTTTTTTTTTGGTGTTGGAAGCCTATTTACCGAAGAAAATTATATGACATCACGCAACCATCAATTCGAGTATAACACCAACGATACATATTACAAAAACTAGCAAATTTTATTACCTTCGAGAGACGCAAACAAGTTGCGTGGGTCAGTTAGATTATAATAAGATTGGAAACGTATTCTATTACATAACGTAAGGCTTCTACCTCTTCATACCAGGAAACGGATGCCTACAAACCGCTAAACATGCATCTACGAACCTTTGTATTGCAAAACTTTTTCCTTCAAAATACAATTTTCAGTTAATTCATACTAAAACAAACCTTAGTACGAATGTCTGTAGTATGTTTCTTGCTTGAACCAGACCCTGGTTAGCTTGCCTCGACGACTAAGAACACTGTTCTTATACAACAGAACTAAATGACTTGCATAAATCGTACATAAAAATGAAAGTAAAGTATTTATAAGATTTTCAAGATACTTAAACATAAACTCACGTCGTAAACGATCAAGATACGTTTCTGGAGTATTTCCACACAATCTGATATGAGAAATTAGCCAACTTTTAGATTTAACATGCCTAGTACGCTAAATAATATGTACACTTGCTGGTGAAATCAACGGAAGACCTTCGGTCGAGCCGTCCAAAGGAGACAAAGTAACCGTTTCAAGTTAGTAGCAAGCAGCTTTTAAAGGCACGTATCCACCGAAATTGTTGACAATAACAGTGTTTCCAACTGTTTGCAACTCTTACTAAAAAAATCGCCAACTTTTGTTTCCATTGTGTCTACACCGAGTCGCCAACAATTTGAAAAACATTCCAACTAAGCGCCTCCACAGAGCCAATAAATATCTACAATAAGCGTATTCTTTTGGTGTTTACCAAAAACAGAAACACGGTTCCCAACATTTGTTGACATTTTTTATTGCCAACACAGGGAAATTACAGAAACTTTTGTCACCATCACAAACACGTGTTGAAAACACAAAAGTTGGCAACTTTTGTTCGGTGGAGACTCGGCTTAAAGGAATCTTCGGAACATTTAGAAAGTCTATGCAACAAAGTCAAACTAAAACAACATTTTGTTAAGTTTTGTTTACAATTATGCAATATTGGTATTTACGTTTAAGCACTTATATGTATTTATGTTTTGTTAAAGTAGTGACTGTGAGACTGTTTTTTTCTTGCTTTGTGGGTATATCGTAATTGTTCTATCTATTTTTATCTTACTTGTTATTAACCGACTTCAAAAAAGGAGAAGGTTCTCAATTCGACTGTTTTTTTTATGTTTGTTACCTCATACCCTTCGACTTGGTGAACCGATTTTGATGATTCTTTTTTTTATTTGAAAGCTGGTGCTTCCCTTGTGATCCCATTTAAATTTGGTCCAGATTGAAGTCGGTTTTTTGTTGTTAAAATTTGTGGTTATTTTTATAGTCTTTCTACTTCTTTACAGAATATGGACAAATTCAAGAAAGACGGCACAAGTATAAAACTTGGTGGTTTTAGAGTTCCGTGCCAAAGGCAAAAAACGGAAACCTTATAGATTTGTCATGTCTGTCTGTCTGTCTGTCTGTCTGTCTGTCCGTCTGTCCGTCCGTATGTCACAGCCACTTTATTCCGAAACTATAAGACCTATAATGTTGAAACTTGGTAGGTAGATGTATTCTATGAACCGCATTAAGATTTTCACACAAAAATAGAAAAAAAAACAATAAATTTTGGGGGTCCCCATACTTAGAACTGAAACTCAAAAAAATGTTTTTCATCCAACCCATACGTGAGGGGTTTCTAACAGATTTTTTTTCTAAACTGAATATTTTACGCGAGAGACACTTCCAAAGTGGTAAAATGTGTCCCCCCCCCCCCCCTGTAACTTCTAAAATAAAATAAAAATATATGATGTACATTAAATGCAAACTTCCACCGAAAATTGGTTTGAACGAAATCTAGTAAGTAGTTTATTTTTAATACGTCATAAATCGTAAACTGCATTTTACCTTTTATTCAATCAACACACATATAAAAATAAAATAAAAATTATATTATGTTACTTGCTGCTGCGGAACCCTTCATGGGCGAGTCCGACTCGCACTTGGCCGCTTTTTTTAGTTGCTATTATTATTGTGTCAGTCTTTGTAATTATTTTTGACAGTAATATTAAAAAAAAAAGCTATAACGTTCCCACGATTATGACGAATGGTCTATGAACTAAGATCTATATTGGCCCATCAGCAGCTATGGTTGTATAGAACTTTTATGATTGATCTAATTATATATCATCTATTTTTCGTTTGTTCAAAGGATACTTAAAGTCAAGGAGTTCATCACAGGTGAACCAGGGCAAAAAAATAATTGCCTATGGTCCACCCAGGTGAACACATGTGGACCGAGAGCAATCAAAGACTAATTCATACTGTTATGTTTCTGGTAAGAATAAAATTCTGGATTTCCATTAGGATTTATCAAGGCCAGTAGATCATGTCATCTAACTAATGAGTTATTAATTAACATATTTGATCAGCACGTGTAAGACGAATGACAGGTGATTAATTGGACACGTGCCTTAATATTTACATTACTCGTTGTGTAATTTCTGGTAGAAGAGGTAAAAATATTGACTACGCATCTCTTTCCCCAGGGGTCCGTCTTACGACTCCTTTGTACTTCAGAGGGTATTGGTAGTCAGAGCCATACGCGGATACCGCACGGTGTCAACCGAGGCGGCGTGCGCCTTGGCTGGAACACCCCCGTGGGATTTGGAGGCGGAAGTGCTCGCCGAAGTTTATCGACGGGTGGCTGGATATCGGGCGAAAAGTGGCTTACGCCCTCGGCCCGAAGAGGTACGCGAATGGCGTGAAGCCACTCGTCGAACCACTATGAACAGATGGTCGTTCCGGCTGGAGACTCCACGCACTGGCTTTGCCGCTGTGGAGGCTCACCAGCCAGTCATCCTCGAGTGGGCAGGGCGGCAGCACGGGACCCTTTCCTTCCGACTGACGCAGGTGCTTTCCGGGCACGGTTACTTCGGGAAGTACCTGCACTCGGTCGCCAGGAGGGAATTGAGTCCCGCCTGGCACCACTGCGACTGCAGTGAGGACTCGGCCCAGCACACGCTGGCGGTTTTAGGGTCCCTACTGGGGAACCTCGCGTGTGAAGCAGCTCTGAGCACCAGTTTACCCCTTGGAGTGAGTGTCGTCTGCAACGCGGACACTCTAGTACTGGTAACGTGGCGTGGTGTCAAGGAAGTCTTGGAGCGGGCCGAATTAAGGGTGGCCTGTCTCGTCCAAAAGACTAGCGGTTTGGGTAGGGTTTCACCAGCCCTGTGGTTCCACAGGAAACGCGAATATGTCGTTACCACCCGCTCGCTTATTAGAGAGGGAAAAACGGAGGTCAATTCGGCCAACACATCAAGTGCCTCAGCCATACCCTGGACAGTCGCAGGAGCTTTGTAGGAGCATTTCGAGCGGATGATCCCTCGGGGCCCCCCTACCGAAGCTAGAATATTTAAAAACACCAGTTTCCTGTCCTATATATAAGCTCTCTCTGAGCTGGTCATTTTATAAAGACTGATCCATGTTTTGTGGTCCCTATTCAGCTTCTTATGGCCTTAGTATGATGCTAAAGGTATAACCATACTAGTGGTTGCCCGCGGCTCCGCCCGCGTATATGTCGGTTATCGCGGCAAATAGTAGCCTATGTGTTATTCTGATGTATAAGCTATATTACTGTAAAGTTTCATCCAAATCCGTTCAGTAGTTTTTGCGAGAAAGAGTAACAAACATCCATCCAACTTACAAACTTTCGCGTTCATAATATGATTAGTATAGATATGGATAAAACACAATAAAAAACCCTATTCAACTTATAGTTCTTTAAAGAAATACTTTAATCTTCACATAGGCTTATTAAACAACTTTAAATAATATTTTAAGTACATCATCTTTAAAACATAGAGAGAATCAAACAATCTAGATTAGTTCCCAGAGGAATGTCTACCACGTTCACAATTACATCGCCTTTTATAAGTCTAAGTAGACAAAGGTCACCATCATAACATCGGAATATTCTAGAACCATCTAATTACGATTCTCGAATATGCAAACAGCATAAACCAGTTACACACAACATGCAAGAACTTAAAGCTAATTATAAAATACTAGCTGTGCCCGCGACTTCGTCCGCGTGGAATAGTGACTTTGGGTAGCATTTATAAAAAAATTCATCCCCCCTTTCAAAACCTTACAACCCCTTTTTCGCATTAAAAAGCGGCCTCTGTCCTTTCTCATGCTCTACACTATCTGTGCACCATATTTTATTTAAATCGGTTAAAACTTACGAAAAACATTTTAGGTGGGAAATTTTATGTTTATAACTAGCTGACACGGTGAACTTCGTATCGCCATTTTATTTTTGTTGGTAAATATTTTCAAAATTTCCTATAACCTTATTTAATATTTATGACCTGAGGCGGTCGACGACGGGTAGCGTACAGCCTCGGACTACGAAAATATAACACTTCCAATTTTTTAAAATTTTCTTTATACAAACCTTGTTCTGACAATATAGCAAACACATAAAAAAAGAATTATCCAATTTATTGCAGTCGATCGGAAGTTATGTCATTTCAGTGATTTATTTTTATTTATATTATATAGATAAATTAATGTATTGCACTTTGAAATACTAAACTAAACAGGCACGTAAACAATGAAAATATAGGTGTACCGAAATAAAATCGCAATTCAGTTTCCGATAGAGTATGATTTGGATGTATGGACTATCGTTAGATTATTTTTGTATATCGTTCCGAGTGGCACTGGTTACACAATTAAAATAAATCGAGGCTGTCAGCGTATTCTTTGTTAGCTTTTAATTCGATTTCAAAAATAATATTTTATTAGCTGGTTCATTCATCGTTAATAAGTTCTTCCTTAATTGGGTAGATGACACCTTAGTCAAATTGGGTTACTTTTTATCATCTGTTAAAACGATAACTTTGTATGAAAAAGGTACTTATACAAACTTGTGACGTCACTGTTTTAGACTACTCAATTGAGCAATATATTTCAATGTTTATTTAAATTAAAATTTGTAATAGAAATGAAAAACTGTAACAATTATATTTTCCGAGAAGTATTGTAATGTAATATTCGTTTTAATTAAAGAGACGTCGGTAGTTATTTACGATACAGTCATATCATGTCCACCCCGAGGCCCAATGACGCAGAAGCACCACTAGGCCGCCATGGTGTGGGTCACCATGCTGGATTGTTGCATTGTCTGCATTCGCAATGACTATGGTGACCAACACTCTTGGATACTGCTTATACTTTCCATCAGGCAGAATAGAGTCATTTTGGCAGTGCCATAAACAAAAAAAATTTGGTGTATTTATATAATATATATACCCTATTATATTATTCTTAAATTGATATAAATAGTAAACCTTATTGTTTACATAGAATTTTTTTTTTAAACACGTTAAAAACGTAAAAAACACGTTATGCGCTTTCATTTGAGACCCCACTCGATGATATTTTTGCAGACATTCGGTTACTCTTCCCCACTTTCACCCCCATAACTTTTAAACGGCTCAACCGATTTTCATGAAACATGTCTAAGAACACTCGCACGTAACTCACCTATCATTCAAAAAAAAACTAAATTGAAATCGCTTCATCCGTTCGCGAGCTACGGTGCCACACACAGACAGAAAGACAGACACGTGAAACTTATAACACCCCTCTTTTTGGTCGGGGTTAAAAAACGCTCAATTTCGATATTTTATAACATATAAAAATCAAAGTGAAATAAAAACTCGCGCTTCAGGTTATTACGTCAAACAAACCGGTCGTGGAAACTTGAACGAGATCACGTGGAGAGTGTAAACAGGTCTTATTACTCACTCTCTGCGTATTTCGGGATGTAAAGATTAATACTTATGTAATATTGTATTACATAATTTATATAACAGTATCTCTGCCTTTCCAAAATACTGGCAATGGAAATTCGCGTAAATATACCGTTCAATGGGTTTTTACTTTACAATGATAGTATCTATATTTTTTGATGAATCAATCTGCGCGCTTACTGAAGGGCGCTAGACTACTCGTAGAGTGATGATTGCACACGGGCGCTTTACGGGCTAGAGACGCCTCTGAATAAAATGAAACTTATTTAACAATCTCCTTTTCTTCAACTCTGTTCAAAAGAAAATGGTTTACTTTGGATGCACAGTGTTCTTAATCATTTTATACTAAAATTTTGATTATACTCGTAAAGAAAAATATATTCAAATTAGATTTTAAGGAAATAATGTTATCGATAATATCTATACTAATCTATAGTAATATAATATTATAAACGCGAAAGTTTGTAAGTATGGATGGATGGATGTTTGTTACTCTTTCACGCAAAAACTACTGAACGGATTTGGATGAAACATTACAGTAATATGGCTTATACATCAGAATAACACTTATGCTACTACTAGCTGACCCTCGCATCGTCGTTTGCGTCTCCTATTGCCCGTAGCGTGATAATTTTCACCCGTTTTTGAAACATTCTTCATTGGTGCTCCGCTCCTATTGGTCTTAGCGTGATGATATATAGCCTATAACCTTCCTCGATAAATGGGCTTTCTAACACTGAAAGAATTTTTCAAATTGGATTAGTAGTTCCTGACATTAGCACGTTCAAACAAACAAACAAACTCTTCAGCTTTATATATTATATTATACTCTTCTAAGATCTAATACTCATAATCAACAACACATTTATTTGGATAAAGATTAATATTAGGTATTATGTTGATAACAACTCTTTGGCAAATAGCTCATTATAAGGTACCAACTCTTAGCGTCTTATACTCGTGATAACTTCTAAACGAAATGTCCGATTGGGATAAAACAAAAAGTATTTTACTTCTACATAATACCCTTGATAACGTATTGCTTAATTTGGATAAGGATTAATATTACGATACACATTTAACGAAATTTCTTTCTTCAGACGATTTAATATTTTTTTTGAACACAAAAGCGGTTATTGTAACTAAACCATGATAGTTAGATATATGCTCTCGCGGACTTTTTTGTAGATCTTAATGAGACCTACAAACCCGTTATATATTATTTTGTTCTATTGTCAATATGCCTCTTCTAGCTGTAAAGTCCGACGTGTAAAAATATCTGAAAAGATTTACTTACAATTAACTTGTTACCAGAAGCTTTCAACACAATTAATGCTGACTTACGCCGCATTGGAGAATGGAGTCATAATTATGGCCTCAAGGTTAATCCAGCAAAGACCCAGGTGTGTGTTGTTGGCAGTCCTGGGATGGTCTCAAGAATTAACACACACACCACCTCAATACCTCACATACAATTCGATGGCACCAACCTCGATATAAGTACTAGTGTCAAAAATTTAGGTACATACATGGATAGTACTCTATCTTGGGGCCCACAGATACAAGAAGTCAGTCGTAAGATATTTGCTTCTGCCGGATCTCTCCGAAGACTGCGTAACTTTCTGCCGACTGCAACTAGGGCTGCACTTGCACAAGCACTTCTCCTCCCAATTCTCGACTATGCCGACGTCATCTATCTAGATCTCACTGAAGCACAACTTGATAAACTTGAGCGACTACAAAATCTCTGTATACGATTTGTATTTGGCCTGCGAAAATAAAATCACGTCTCCGAATTTCGTCAACTGCTCAAGTGGCTTCCGATTCGCTCTCGCCGGAATACTCATATTCTCACTTTTCTATATAACATCTTGTTCAATCCTAGAGCTCCCTTTTACCTCAAAGAACGATTCAAGTTCCTTAATGACACACATGTAAAATGTCTAAGGTCATCCGAAAATTTGGTACTGGAGATGCCTCAGCATTCCACGAAGTTTTATGTTCAGTCTTTCACTGTTCAAGCTGTACGCTTATGGAATGCGTTGCCCATAAACATTAGGCAAGCGCAAACAATAAGTGGATTCAAGAAGATGGTTCACGAATATTACGCATCATAATTGAGTCAGTCACGCGTTAGGGTATGATTTGAGTCTTTTCTTTCTCTTAAATTATAGTTATGCTTATAGTATAATATCTCTGAATAGTTCACAGAAGAGCCAGCTCGGGACTATCAAACCAAAAACGTGTGGGTAGTCGACACGTCCAAATGTAGATACATTAAATCTATACTTCCTACTAATATTATAAACGCGAAAGTTTGTAAGTATGAATGGATGGATGTTTGTTACTCTTTCACGCAAAAAGTACTGAACGGATTTGAATGAAACTTTACAGTCATATAGCTTATACATTAGAATAACACAGGCTACTTTTTGCTGCGATAACCGAGATACACGCAGGCGGAGCCGCGAGCAACAGCTAGTATATTATAAACGCGAAAGTTTGTAAGTATGGATAAATGGATGTTTGTTACTCTTTCACGCAAAAACTACTGAACGGATTCGGATGAAACTTTATAGTAATATAGCTTATACATCAGAATAACACATAGGCTACTATTTGCCACGATAACCGACATATTCGCGGGCGGAGCCGCGGGCAACAACTAGTAAGACATATTTCTGAGGAATTAACACTACGCTATACAATAACATCAGCTTCCCTTATCTGCATGCACAACTCAGCAAAAAAAACACCAACCACAAAGCCAACGACCTCGAAACACAACTCCATACCCTAATGGAAATTGACAAAGAATACCAGGTGAGGTCGCGACAGGTTAATGGCTTATAGGTGCGGTTTTGTCTATTCATTGCCCTGCTTTGATTGATTATAGCTGAAAGTTTCTTTTAACTCTATTATGCGATCGTTTTCTGTGCATTTGCAAAAAAACGTTCATAATGTTGGACATCGGAATAGAAATCCATCGTCTTTTATTATAGCATGTATTTTAACAAGCTGTTAATAAATCAAACTGTTCAACACAAAGGGTAAGTAGGAAGTGACGTGTGGGCGTGGCACAAGCCCTGAAATTAGGAGCAAACGCTCACAAGTTACAGATACTCATGTAAACATACATGTGTTTGTGTATGTTTGCTGGGTAAAAAGCACATTAACATGTTGCGATGCATAATAATTTAGTATCAAAAGTCATAACTGAAAGGTTTTTTGATTTCTACAGAAAAGGGACTAGAGAAGAATATCGACTCATAGAAAAGTAAGGAATATATTTTTTTTTTTAAGAAAACACCCGCATTACGAATTATAAACATCCTGTGTCGCGGGGGACTTTACAGACATACATGAAACGGACACAATTAACACCCAGACTCAGAACAACAATTTGTGGATCACACAATTTTTAACGATAACCTTCACCACCACACCACACACACAATCACCACAACCAAATAACAAAAAAGATATTACTCTTATGAACAAAGTGATAAATTGATAAACATGAAGATTTATTATCCAATATATAATTTATTATATTTTTTTAACAAGTTAGTTTACAATTTAATTATAAGGAAATACCTATTGTATACATATAATAACGTGTGAATTTTATATAAGATTAACAAAAGAAACAAACCGATAATAATGTCTAAAGGAAATCAAAACAATGGACAAAATTATATCTATAAACATGACATGACGGAGGTCTTTAGAAAACAATAATAATTGTGTAAATATGTGTACAAAGTTTCATGATGATCGGTTTAGTAGTTGCGCGTGAAAGTGTAACGAACAAACTTACATTCACATCTATACTAATAGTATAAACGCGAAAGTTTATAAGTATGGATGGATGGATGTTTGTTACTCTTTCACGCATAAACTACTGAACGGATTTTGATGAAACTTTACAGTAATATAGCTTATACATCAGAATCACACATAGGCTACTATTTGCCGCGATAACTGACCGCGGGCGGAGCCGCGGGCAACCACTAGTTAATTATATAAGTAGGAGGAAAGAA
This sequence comes from Diaphora mendica, assembly GCA_949125395.1. Lineage (NCBI taxonomy): Eukaryota > Metazoa > Arthropoda > Insecta > Lepidoptera > Erebidae > Diaphora > Diaphora mendica. Next base: position 2,134,029 of record OX421335.1, read on the forward strand.
TTGTACAATGATATTTTAAAAGAAAGTCGAAAAAAGTCGGTCTCTATATATCAGAGATTTGACGGTGCTGACTCTTAAAATTTTGTTACGGATATACAGTTAAGGTTATGAGTAAATAACACATCAGGTGCTAATAGAACTTTAATAATTTATATTACCGTAATGTACGGATTATAGTGTTAAATAATATTTTATACTAATATTTTAAAGCTGAATAGCTTGTTTGTTTGCCCATGCTAAACTATGGAACTTTTTACAAACAGGTCTTAGATCACGGTGTGAACACTCCTTCTGCTACGATGATGGGTAACTCCGCCTGTTCTGCTATGGAATACCCTCGTTGTCTGGAATCAGGTGGCAACAGCTTGCATACTTTTTACCTTTAATGTAATACTAACACTATTGTACCTGAATATCTTGACTTTCAAAAAGAGTAGCCATGAGTTTCTTTGCCAGTATTCTTCTCATAAGGCTCTACGCATTTTGGAAACTGGAAGTTATGGATCGACACAAGCAGGCAGTAGATTTTGGTGTTATCACCTAATTTACTTTGACAATACAGCACATGCTGTGGCGTCTGTTTGTGTCGATCTATGATTTTTAACCGTAGCTTCAATTTAATGTTCATAAATGTCACTTAGTGTCTTAATTGAATAAATGATTTTTAATTAGAAAAGAACACTCCAGTTAAGCATTAGCTCTCAAAAAATTTCTTCAAGCCACCCCTCCCTCCTGTCTACTTATCTTTTCTTATTTTATCTTTAAAAAGACAACTCCCTCATTTTTTTTTTTTTTTATGTAATGGGCGGGCAAACGAGCAGACGTATCGCCTGATGGTAAGCGATTACCGCCGCCCATGGACACTCGCAACACCAAAAGCGTCACAAGTGCGTTGCCGGCCTTTGGGGGATGGGGGAGGGGAAGATAGGGGGAGGGATTGGGGTATGGGCATCCGGTATCCTCACTCACTTGGTGAAACACAGCGCAAGCACTATTTCACACCGGTTTTCTGTGAGGCCGTGGTATTACTCCGGTCGAGCTGGCCCATTCATGCCGAAGCGTAGCTCTCCCACGGATTAGAAATATACATCCTGTGTCGCGGGGAACTTTACAAACTTACATGAAAGGACACAAAGAATACCCAGACTAATAACAACAATTTGTGGATCACAAAAGTGTTTCAGTTCAGTTCCGCAGTAAAAAGCGGCGTGGCAACCGCTTAAACCACTAGATAATTAACTATAACACTGCAACTCATGCCCTAAATATGAAAGTTCACGACATTGTAACCTTCAACCGAACAATAGGCAACATTTTCTGCCGTAATTCAAGTGAATAAAGACCCGTTCTTCCCCCATCGTTAACAGCAAAGGCTCACTATTGTTATTTACATCTACAAAAACTTTGTCAGTTTTTTTCAATAGCGCGATGCAGCAATAAAATCGATTCAATCTTCATCACCAAATTTATGCTGTATTTATAGTGCGTACACGTAATTGTGGTAACGCGGACTATACATAAATCATTCTTTGACGTCAGACGGCTGTTAGGTGTGGAATATAAATTGCCAGATGAATTAGTACTGGTGTAGATATTTGGGAGAGGAATTTATCTTGAGTGGTTGTACGAATATTATAGGTACTTGGCTAAAGTTTCTATAAAACTTATTCAAAAGTTTACCCGCAATTAATAGTACCTGGATAACCCAGCTTTGTTCGGTATTCTTTTCGGTAAGTAATAATAATAAATATTTCGGACATCTAACACACATTGCCATCTAGTCCCAAGCTTATCAAAGCTTGTGTTATGGGTACCTACTAGACTAACTGATATAAATACTTTTATACTTTTTTGTAAATAAATACATATTATACATAGAAAACACCCAAACTCCGAAACAAATATTTGTGAATACAAACATTTGGTCCGACCCGGGAATCGAACCCGAGACCACCCAAGCACAGCAGTCGCATACGCCACCACCCCGCCACCGAGGCATTCATTTATATTTAGTAACTAGCTGACCCACGCAACCTCGTTTACGTCTACTATTGCCCGTAGCGTTATAATTTTCCCCCGTTTTAGTAACATTCTTCATTGGTGCTCCGCTCCTACTGGTCTGAGCGTGATGATATATAGTCTTCCTCGATAAATGGGCTATCTAACACAAAAAGATTTTTTCAAATCGAACCCGTAGTTCCTGAGATTAGCGCGGTCAAACAAACAAAGAAACAAACTCTTCAGCTTTATATATTAGTAATATAGAGTATAGATTATATTTAGTAATACATATGTTATTAGCAATACATACATACAAAGTTGTGTTTTCTAATCGCATATTATTCTATTTACCTAAAATCAGACCACTAATAGCACTTGTATTGTTACTATGAGTTTATTTGAAGACTATGGCATTTAGTTAAAGTGCCTAGTTTTTCAATTATAATCAGCGTCTTTAAAGTTCGAAGTCCTTTAGTTCTTTTTATATTGGGTACTTTTTGTTGCAGATTTGTGATATGATGTGAGACTGGATTATGGTCTTATTTAATGCGTACACAAAAATAAGTAATTTGTTAGTTTTTACTGAATTTATCATCATCAAATTGCGAGTGATGTAGACACGGAGAGTTGTTTTTGGGGACTTCCTTCCAACGGTATACCCGAGTCTCTTGCACGACGGAACACGTTATGGTTTTAGTCGGGTTGATTCCGACACATAACAGAGCCCGGTTAGGTGATGACCCGTTGGGGTTCTACACGAGAAATAAAAAAAAATAACAAAAAAACGTCTTAAAAACTGGACCAAATTAAAATGGGATCACACGGGAAGCACCAGCTTTCAAATAAAAAAAGAATCATCAAAATCGGTTCTCCCAGTCGAAAGTTCTGAGGTAACATAAAAAAAAACAGTCGAATTTGAAACCTCCTTCTTTTTTGAAGTCCGTTTAAAATAGCTCATTAAAGCCTTAAATACATGTACTTTAACCAAACTTGAAAAAAATATTGTTTTCAATTTCATAGCTTGTGTTGTTGTTTAGTAGTGTAAAATAACACATACGAACATATTAGACGCAATAATGACCCATATACATAACTAGCTGTTGCCCGCGGCTCCGCCCGAGTAGACGTCGGTTTTATCTCCAAATATTAGCCTATGTGTTATTCTGATGTATAAGCTATATTACTGTAAAGTTTCATCCAAATCCGTTCAGTAGTTTTTGCGTGAAAGAGTAACAAACATCCATACTTACAAACTTTCGCGTTTATAATATTAGTAGGATGTAGCACCAGTAATATAAAAGTCATGAAATGGAGCCAGGCTGGTGAAGGACAAAAACTGGACATTGTACTCAGATAACACTATTTACATGATAAATGTGTGGTTATTATTTTATATTAGTCACACAGATTCCTATGTTCTTATTACGTAGAAGAGTCTTGTTTAGGTATAAATAGGAAGACCCGGAGTCCAGCCTCAGAAAAAACATGCCTGCCTCGGTGGCGTAGTAGTAGTGTATGTGACTGCTGTGCTTGAGGTCTCGGGTTCGATTCCCGGGTCGGATCAAATGTTTGTATGATCTGCAAATATTTGTTTCGGAGTTTGGGTGCATCATGTATATATATATATATTTAAATGTATGTATAGCTGGTTTCCTTTGAAATGGGTGGTCAAAGTTTGGGTGCATCATGTACCTATATTGTATGTATTTACTGTGTGTAGCTATAATACGATATGGTGTAGAAATGGTTATTCACTTGTAAACAATAACAACTGTAAGAACGTCATAGGAAAGTAATAGCGGTGTTGCGAATATACGACATGTCATAACTATAGGACGTTAGGGATGTGACAACGCAATTATTATAATTGAAGTGAAAAACCAATCGATAAAAAGAAAATATTCGTATGTATTGAATGTTAAACATGTTTATAACAAGCTAAGTAGGTATATAAACTTGGTAAAGAAGCTAGTTGATAGTTGTACTATCTACCTAGAATGGAGAAAAAAATATAATTATGGAGAAAGGAAGAAATAATTAAGTAGTAATATTTCCTCAAATATAATTTCAAAGATTCGCATATACTCAAACAACGTAAGAACGAACAGGTTTTATCAGTAACCTTAATTTAACCTTTTTTAATCACCAGATAAAAATATATCAACAAAAAGTCAAACCCAAAAAAAATCTTGTTCTTAGTCAAAAAAGCCTTCACCAGAAAGCAACTGCAGCTTTTTTGCACTTCAAAGGGCAGCAGGTCACGCTGTATTTTTATTTTAAATGAAAGTCATATTATGTTCTTCATTTTAGGAGTCAATGTCACAAATTATTTAATTCCAATTTAATTATAATATAATTTACATTGTTCTGAACATAACCATTCTGTCATTTTAGCTTTTACTTATTTTATATTTTAAATCCATTAGAGTCTAATTAACCGAAAGACATGTATTTTCAGAAATGGTCACCCACACTAGACAAACATTTTTCGAAGCAAAAAATTTTTGTCAACTATAACAATTACATATTTGTCAACAACACATATTATTCTAAAATTTGCCCACACCTTTTTACAACATCCTGTATAATATGTAATAGATAAATATATGACTAAGTCATTCAAACAACCGTAGCCCTAAGATATAGAATGCAGAGCAAGGATGTAGAGGTACTCACAGAATATGTGTAGTTAAAAAACAGGAAACAGATAACTTGAGAGTCGAGAGTGGACTACACGGATGATGTAGTGTAGTGGTTTACGCGATCAAATCGCCTCTTTCCCCGAGTATTGTGGATTCAAACCACAAATGGGACCTTACTTTGTGTTATCCACAAATTGATGTTCTGAGTCTAGGTGTTCGTTGTATCCCTTTCACGTATGTTTGTAAAGTCCCCAGAGGTACATGAACATTCCTAGTATCAGAGGTGTTTTTAAGCCATATAAATAAACTCAGCCCTAAGATGTAGCTGCAGAACACGGATGTTGAGGTACTCGCACAATATAGTTAAAACAGGAAACATATTTAACCTTAACAATACGTCAAAGGAATTATCGATTCAATGTCATTAATATCTAAATCTTTGCTAACTACAGTAAGATAAGATATCTGTGTTATTATTTATATTATGCGACTCGACGCTGTGTGACATCATAATGTAATTACCTGTCTATATCCTCTTGTGTAAATCACGATAGCTACTAAGTACCTATGCTTAGAAACAACATTAAGGTAGATATATTTGGAAAAAACCGGTAAAGGTCGAGTTAAACTCGCATGGAATGAGTTCCGTACGATGTTTCTAAATCTAAATTTCTAAATTCTAAACGATTTTATAAACAGTTCAGTGAAATGGAATAAATTGAAGCACATATCCAATGCATACCGTTACTACAAATGTAAGTTTATTGTATGCATAACGTTCGGAGATTTATCATGTTTATGTGACTAAAATAAACTATACGAGTAGTAATGCAAAGCAAATATAGTAATGCATAAGTAAGAAAGTATATTCGCTATAAAGAAAACTATAATCAATTATACATTATCGATTTTTCATCGACATCACGTGTACTAATGTGCCATCCCTAGAGTGTATCGAAAGCCCGGCTATTGTGCTCGGGCGCAGGTCGTCTTATGCACAATGACACACTGTGACATTGCGCAACGCTATGTAGGCCATTAGATATAACTTAGATAATAATATGTGGATTTGTGTTGCATTTTATATAAAACTAGAATAGAATAGAAAACTACCGTAAAATTAGAAGATAATTAGCTTATAATAAGTAGGTACCATTGAGTTCAACGTGTCTACATACTGAAGTAAGACTGAAGTATTAAACTGTTTATTATTCTTCGTTTCTTAAATTTTACCGTTAGGGGTGGTTTATAATATCGTATACATTTATCGTATTTTTTAAATTTGAATAGTAAAATTCAAAATTTAAAAAACCCCTACTCAAGCACTTAATCGAGTAATCATACGCCAATGATATTTTGCAGACATTCGGTTATTCTTTCCCACTTTCACCCCCATAACTTTTAAACGACTCAACCGATTAAACATGTCTAAGAACACTCGCACGTAACTCACCTTTCAAAAAAACTAAATTGAAATCGCTTCATCCGTTCGCGAGCTACGGTGCCACAGACAGACAGACACGTCAAACTTATAACACCCCACTTTTTGCGTCGGGGGTTAATAAATCGCAAACAGTACCTACGAAATAAAAAGTAAAATTTCTAACCAGACGTAGTAACAAATATAAAACAAAGGTAAGAAATATACTCCAAATTAAGAAGTCGATTAAAAAACTTTTCTATGTGTTATGGTGTGAGATTAATATGACGGTATATCATGTATCTAGTCCTTAGAGACTAGAAAGATGCCGATCAATAGAAGTTTCCACTCCACTTCCACGCCAATGAAAATAATATTTCTGATTTTATAAAATAAGAGGAGGTAAATAAAGCCTTTTTATCAAAACCTTGACCAGCAAAACACACACATATTCTCCTGTCTTTTTTAGGGTTCCGTGCCAAAGGCAAAAAACGGAACCCTTATAGATTCGTCATGTCTGTCTGTCTGTCCGTCCGTCTGTCTGTCTGTCCGTCCGTATGTCACAGTCACTTTATTCCGAAACTATAAGAACTATACTGTTGAAACTTGGTAAGTAGATGTGTTCTGTGAACCGCATTAAGATTTTCACACAAAAATAAAAAAATAACAATAAACTTTGGAGGTCCCCATTCATGGGCGAGTCCGACTCGCACTTGGTCGCTTTTTAGGTATCTAAACCTGTTACTAAACCCTGACCTGATATGTGAGTCAGCTTTTTATCTAAAGCCATCATCCTCATTGGTTTGAAACTCAACATACTTATAAACAGGCGAAGTCATGGAATACGAGTACAAATATAGTGGTAAAACAAAGTCATAAAGAAAATTTATCAAAACAAACTATTGACAATAATGACAACATGATTCAAGTTACAGCTTCCAGTGAGAACGCGTTTTGTTCGAATTAATACCTAATCACAAATTTTAACAAAAAAAAAACCGACTTCAATCTGGACCAAATTTAAATGGGACCATACGGGAATATTGAGTTATTCGTTAATTTGTCGCGTACATACATCATGCAAATTGAAGACTTATATGGTTTTCTCATGTATGACATGTCGGAACTGGACCAAATTTAAATGGGACCATTCGGGAAGCACCAGCTTTCAAATAAAAAAATAATCATCAAAATCGGTTCACCCAGTCCAAAGTTATGAGGCAACAAACATAAAAAAAAATAAAAAAAAATACAGTCGAATTGAGAACCTCCTCCTTTTTGAAGTCGGTTGAAAAAAACATGTGCGTCTCGGGAAGTCGATACGCCCGACAGAAATGATAACTTAAACTAATAATAATAAATAAATAAATATTTCGGACATCTAACACACAACGCCATCTAGTCCCAAGCTAAGCAGAGCTTGCGTTATGGGTACTACACAACTGATACAAATAAATATATCCTTTTTTTTTGTAAATACATACATATTATACATAGAAAACACCCAAACTCCGAAATAAATATTTGTAGGTCATACAAACATTTGGTACGACCCGGGACCTCATGATCAGCAGTCGCACGGCCCAACCGCGAGACCAACGAGGTAGTCAAATAATAATAATAATCAAGGTGAACTATTTACGGCTAGCGCTGCCGTATGCGTAAGAGAAAGGAAAGCCAGACAGACTGGCGCCGTAACGCGTTACGTAACGAAGCGGTTTACCCTCATAAAAGAAGTTATCACTTCAAAATGTTATAGTGCTGGGTAGTTCATTTATCCAGAGAGGCTAAAAGCTATATAACATCATGCCACTACCGATAGGAGCTGAGCAGTAATGAATTATATTGCAAAAACGGGAAAATATATTTCTTTTAAGAGACGTATATGTAGCTGTGCGGGTTAGCTATTTATTTAACTGCATTTTGTCTTTAAAATATCAGGCTACTACCTTTATGAGCTGATTAATAATGAATTATGTGGCAGAAACGACGATTTTTTTTTCTTTTGAGAGAATAACAGAAAGCCCGGGTCAGCTATACTCTTTGCGCTGTAGCATGGTGCGTGGTGGTTTAATTTAATTTACTACAGTTTATGATTTAATTTACTACAGTTTATGATTTAATTTACTACAGTTATTAATGATTTATATATATTATAATATAGTACAGCTGAAATACTAAGTCATAATTAGTAAATCGCGGCAACTTTCAAGAGTGAAACGAAATGTTACTGAAACTGTCACCCGCACCATGCTACAGCGCAAAGAGTATAGTCATGTTTTTTTTGGGATAGTGCCTGATAGTGGGCCAAACGAGCAGACGGATCGCCTGATGGTTAGCGATTACCGCCGCCCATAGACACCCGCAACACCAGAGGCGTCACAAGTGCGTTGCCGGCCTTTTAACAAGGAGTAGGCTTTTTTCTTGATGTTCGTATTGTTTCGGGAATACCGCAAGCGACAGTTTGTTCACACACACAGTTTTTTTATTGCGAGGCAGAAAGTTTCTAGAAAAGCGCGCAGTTATAGACAATATATTGTACATTTCAGAACCCATATTTTTGAAATTTAAAAATTACTTTAAAGTTAGTCCTTCTTTCAAGTCATTGCAATACGGATTACCCAGTAGTAAAATATGTCGTGTGGAAGCCATTTAAGATGTACAATGGAGTACTTACTTTAGTTTACATGTGATGTGTATTATATCTGCAACAAAGACATTACATAATTACTTTGAAGTTTTTAATTTTAATTACGGGAATAAGTCTTGTCTGCCTCGTTGGTCTAATGTTTAGCGTATACGACTGCCGAATAAGAGGTCTCAGGTTCGATTACCGGGTTGGGTGAAAGTGTTGTTACGTTTTAGAGTCGGCTAATGAAGCAAACTACGGACCACAACATTACTGCAAAGAGAAAGGAAAACATTGAAACAAAGTATAACAACCCGACGGAGTAGCGTGGTATAGTAGAACTACATATGACATTTGAAGATTTATCCTCAAACTCCTAACCGTTAAGGAGTTGTATCTTACATCGTCAGCTCATCATCATGGAATGATGACTACCAGACGCAAATACTGGAGAAACTTCAGAAAATATACGAAAAACATAGTACGTGCCTGAAAAAAATTAGGGTTTCCCTCGATTTCCCTGGGATCCCATCATCAGATCCAGTAATGGTGGCAATGAAATCACATTGGGAGCATACCCTTTCGAATACAAAAAAAAATTCAAAATCGGACCACAATTGACGGAGTAATCGGTGAACATACATAAAATAAAATAAATAAATAAAAAAAAGTACACACAGTGAAACATAGACCCTCCTCGTTTTTGGAAGTCGGTTAAAAATTTAGTTTTTATACTATAACGAAAGTATAACTATAACTTATTAAAGTTTAGGGGTGTCTGGCAGGGGATAGCAACTGTCATAAGTGTCCGGCAATGGATGACAAGATTTCTAAAGTTATCCCGAAAAAAATATGAAAAAATTGAGCTTTATACTTTAACGAAAATTAGGTACTATTTTATATACCTTTACTACCTGTTATCTGCCAAAGTAGCCACAACCCAAACTCTATATTCGCTGGTCGTTCTTACCTATATAGGGGTCATGCACAGAAAATCTTTCAGCTTTTATAAAATAACGAAGGTCTGGCCGTCGTGGGCTCTTGCTCTATTACAGGCAGCCGTATGTCTTCCCAATTCTATCTATACGAGTAATACCTCTATGAATAGTAGACTGTTAAAAGTTGTTGATCATACTATGTCCAGTCGTGGACTGTCAAAGGTTGTGGACGATTATGATGAAATAGTTTTCATTTGTAATAATAGAATGCCATTAGGGATTTTATTTTGAAATCACTTTTCTTGTACCTTTTAATTTTTGTTTGTTTGTTTGTTTATCTATCTAATACCTTTAAACGAGCAATTCTTGTATATATATATAAATACATAATCTGAATCTCGGAAACGGCTACAACGATTTTCATAAAATTTTGTATGCAGGGGGTTTCGGGGGCGATAAATCGTTCTAGCTAGGATTCATTTTTAGAAAATGTCGTTTTATTCGTGTTTTTTTAACAATCAAAAATATAAAATCAATGTACATCTTGCGCCATCTATCGCAACTCGAGCGAACTACATTAAACTATACTGGAATAAGGTGCAGAATAAACAGTATCAGGGCGTACCAAGAGATGGCGCCACTTAACTTTTTTTTATTGGAAGAAAAATAACAAAAAGGTGGCGTATGGATAGTCCCAATGTTGCCCATCCCTCATCCAGGTACTGTATATTAAAGTAGTAAGTAGTAAATTTGTGAACATTAATTGTATCGGATGTAGGTTTATCTCTTATTTCCATAATTATTATGAACTTTATCTAATGCCCTATTTTTTCTTTGCACCTACAGCATCATATTTCTACAACACCTGAAAGTTGACTGGGAGAATACCTCATGGCATTAAGTCCGTCTTTGTACAACATGTGCAATAAGTTTAAAAAAAAAACAATTAAAAACCAAGAGTATCTGTATCATAACATTGTCATAATTTCAATTATGTAAAGTTGAATAGTCATAAGACAATGTTATAATACACACATCAAAAGTGTCTAGGGATCAACATATGTGTCTAGGGATCAACATATATTTTTGCAATAACTTTTCTCCTGATTGATATTAATTAAAATTTTCTTTAAGGATTCATCAAATAAAGTGTTTTCGTTTGTCACAGTAACGATAAACCAAGTCACCTTTGCATTAATAAAGAAATTTGCCATTTTCCTAATAAAAGGATTTTTGACATTTGAACCACTAACATTAAAGTTCGAAAAAGTGTGGCTTTGGCCAGGGCCAAAGCCACATCTCAATCTCAAGAAATCCGCATAAAAATGCTTGATCCCTAGACACTTTTGATGTGTGTAATTAAACTTTTTGCAGATTGTATTGATGATATGATAATATGAACAACAATGCAGAAGCATCACTAGGCCGCCATAGTGTGGGTCACCACGCTGCATTTTTGCATTGTCTGCATTCACAATGAGTATAGTGACCATCACTCTTGGATTCTGCTTATACTTTCCATCAGGCAGAGTAGAGTCATTTTGGCATGGCAATACAAAAAAAATATAAATTAAATCATCAAGCGATAAAGTACATAGGTACCTACATTATGCTCGTAATCTCCACGTTGGAAACTTTTATATAATTGACGCGAAAAACTTTGAACTGAATTCAAAGTTCTTCTTTTACATTATTAACTTGATATTCCCCGCGGCGTTACCCGCGTAAAGATACAACATCAACCTCTGGTAACACCGCGACGCGAAGATAGTGTAAAATAAAAGTAGCCGTTACTCCTTATATCATCATCTATCAGCCAGTGAAAGTACCGTCAAAATCGTTCCGGCGTTCAAGATATTAGCGGGAACAAATAAAAATAGGAGCATTGCTCTTCAAAGTCTCACGATAAGATGTGGTTTAGTAACTTTTCCTAAACACACACAAAGAAAATCCGATAAGAAATAATAACAAGAAGTACAGATGCACTTAATTATAATATTATCAGTACATTTCCAGCTAAGGTTATCGATATCGCAACTTCGAGCACCAACGCCGCATTTCTTGCTATATCGCGGTCATTAGTTTTACAAACGCAAGCAGTATGTGTTAACAAAATGTCCTTATACAATAAATAGTTTGCAGATGGATGGCAGGTCGTAACTTTAAAGCGGGATGTTCTAAAATTTGAGAATTAAAAATGTTATTGTCGGTCGTAATAGCAGCCAAATAAATACAAAAGCAATCCCTATCATGAAATACGCCAGGCAGTACCAAAGTTCCATACAAACCTGCCATTCTCCTTTATGTTTTCTCAAACAATTCCCATGTAAAGCAAATTGTTCACTATCCGTCGTAAAACAGCCTATCTCTGCTAAACTGTTTTCCTTTCTCGGGCCTTGATAAAAATAAACAAAAGATTCTAGAACTTGTGCATCCGCGCCTAAAATTGAAATTTAGCAACCAAACAGTTCAAATGCAATTAATTTATTATTTTTTTGTCAGGAGTACTTTAACTTTCAATATAGAAATGTGTAAACAAGAAAGAATTAAAAAATCTTTACCGATTTTAATGAATCAATGAATGAGGTGTCAATAGATTCGTAATAATCCTGGTGACTTATGCTATATGCATTTAATCTAAAGTTTTCGCAAAGTCGGGTTACTCCACATTCATTAAAAACGGTTCAGTATTTTTCCGGTGCACATACAAACATACATTAATTTTACCTTTCCTTTTGAAAAAAAAGAATTTTAAAGAATACCTACGTCTAACGAAACGTCTCAAGGAACGACATTAAACTTATTTTTTAAATAGTTTATTGATTGACACATCCACAGGACACATCAATAAACTATTAGCGAGATCCTGTGATCAAGGTAAATATTTCTTGTAAGATTCTATAACTAGCCGTACACCTTCATCGCTAACATCGAAAAAATTATCATACCTGAATCAATTCATAAAAGATTTCAATTAAAATGTAGGCATTAAAGTAAACGCATATGAATATTACGTAGATATATCATTTTAGAAACAAGTCCAGCGTGTGCACGTGCATTTAACCTATTAGTGACCTGAATGATTGCAACATCGCAAGTGGCAACACTGTTTTGGACCTGCAGTTGCTTAGAACTTGTTTTCTCTTAGTCTGAGGTCAACCTCTCTGAATCTGATAAAAATGTAAGTGACAAATAACTCTTAAATTTTGCAAAGAATCTTCCTTGTACGGTAGAAGGTTTGGAAAGTCGGCATTCAGGTCAATATATGCAAATATTTAGACGTTAATATCAATTTCACTTAACTCACCATTATATTTTGAAGTAATCGCAGCGTGTACGTGTCTAATGTGGTGTCTAAGATACCAAATCTAATTGGGAATGTTATTATTACAAAGGAACAAGGCAATATAGGGTGTGGAAAACGGATAGGGCGATGGAGCGAGGGCGTAGGAGCTAAGGAAAGAAATATAGTAGGGGGAAAGTAGCGACTACAGTTGCTGAATAGCAAGTGTTCAGTCACAGCCATGTTTTCATAAGACTGACAGCAAAAAGAAAGTTATACTTACCTAAAGCTATCAAATATAGCTCACTCAGGACACCTAATATTTTATGTTCGTGAAGCTTCCCGGTTTAAAAAAGGTTTCTGCCTATTTTTACTACATTTTCTCTCCCGTTTTGCTAAGAACGGAAGTGGACTTATTATATTTCCAACTGCTCCAGTTTTCGTCTAAATAATTTCGTTGCGGGTTTTAAGACATTTTGTTTTTTCCTGGGAATTCCTGAGTGTCATAACTCGGTGTGTACGTGGGTAACTGCTGTTGAATCTGATGTACCTACAGGAGTTACAATCGTGGGCGTGTGGGCTGGATTGTTTCCCTTACTAAAAGCTATATTTGTACTCTCGATTGTCGGCACTTGATGGAAATAATATGTATGACATTATCAAAGGTTACAGGTTAAGTAACCGTTGATAATGCCATAGGGCATAATAACCGTTCAGGATTAAAGTTAATTTCAATCTATACTAATATTATAAACGCGAAAGTTTGTAAGTATGGATGGATGTTTGTTACTCTTTCACGCAAAAACTACTGAACGGATATGGATGAAACGTTACAGTAATATAGCTTATACATCAGAATAACACATGGGCTACTATTTGCCGCGATAACCGACATATAAGCGGGCGGAGCCGCGGGCAACAACTAGTAGTGTAATATATAATTTATACTCTCGATTGTCGGCACTTGATGGAACTTGTTATCCCACCAAAAACATTTTCATGTAAAATGTTGCCAAGACGATTGCATATGGCTTACCATGTGAAAAAGATATCAGATCTCATGTAGAGCCAAGGTTCAGAATCTACACGCCCTAAATCTACCAACCCTAACTTCACAAACTCTACATCTCAGTAAAAATGTATGGCTTGGCTGTTTCGTTACTTGATCCTCCGGTGACCGAGTGAGTGAGGATACCTCCGGTATCCTCACTCACTCGGTGAAACACAGAGCAAGCGCTGTTTCACACCGGTTTTCAGTGAGGCCGTGGTATCAGTCCGGTCGAGTCGGCCCATGCATGCCGAAGCGTGACTATCCCACGGTGTAAGATAAAAGGGGTTATATGGGGTCCGGTAACTCACTCAATTTGTAAAAAATTACAACTGCTTAACACCGACTGTGAGGTTGTGGCACCTATCACTCCGGTCCAGTCAGCTCATTTTGGCCAAAACCAAATAACCACTTGATCAAATTTATTCAAGCAATTAGCAAGGACATGGGTAACAATATCCACTCAAAAATATGTTTAAAATTTAATAGAAATACTTTGGAAAGTAAGATTAATTGTTTTATCTATCCGTTGAGGTTTTGCGACATATGCCAGCGCTAGCCGACCTCGATATGCACCACTGGCTTCTGTCAACTTTTGTTTTCAAAGAATTCTTCGAGTAGATCTTCTGGTTTTAATTAAAACTACTAAGTAATATGTAGTTTTAATTACATTTAGTAATTACTTAGTGCTCTTTAACTTAAAATTCCTTAGCTATCTTGACAAATTTTTACAAAGAAATGGATTGGGATGTTTAAGAATGGCTGAAAAAATCATTATATTTTTAGAATATGGGGCAAACGAGCAGGCGTATTGCCTGATTGATAGTAAGCGATTACTACCGCCCATGGACACCCGCAACACCAGAGGCGTCACAAGTGGGAGTACACACAAGTACCACAAGTAACCGTGGGAGAGCCACGCTTCGGCATGAATGGGCCGGCTCGACCGGAGTGATACCACGGCCTCACAGAAAACCGGTGTGAAATAGTGCTTGCGCTGTGTTTCACCGAGTGAGTGAGGATACCGGAGGCCCATACCCCTAACCCCTACCTCCCCCCCTCCATTGTGACGCTTATGGTGTTGCAGGTGTCCATTGGCGGCGGTAATCGCTTACCATCAGGCGATACGTCTGCTCGTTTGCCAGCCTAGTGCGTTGCCGGTTGGTTGCCGGCCTTTATGTATATAATTGTATATTAGATTCCAAAATATTTCCTTATTTTTATATTTATTAATTTTTTAACGAGTCTGTTTGCAAACATACACTTTTCTATTTTATCAGCATCATCGCTCATCTCTCATATAGATTTTGATAGTTACTTCCATCACTTCTTGACCTTCTTGTATCTTTAAGTAAGGTAGGTACCCTACGACCTATTCTGTATCCTTCACATTGTGACATAGATTGACATAGATCAATTGATCGATTGGGAACTTAAGGTGTGATGCCATTATAAACAAAGAAATTACGTGTTTCAGGTGTCCATGGTGTCAGTAAGGCGGGAGTCACTTTCCATAGGAATCTCGTCCATACAAAAAACCATTCGACCAATAAACCAAAAGAAACGACAATATGTTCTGGAAGATTTGAAACGTGGAAATTATTTTCTAGAATTAGATCAGTCACTTGCGCATGGCGACGTGTCTACATCACACTAGATACATTTTTTTAACTGTGAAACATCTATAGGCGAGGGGTAAATCTGAGTTTTGGCGTGGCGAGTAGCGAGACGCTTGGCCGTGATTTCTTGACACTACTCTGCCTGATGGAAAGCATGAGCAGAATCCAAGAGTGGTGGGCTACCATACTCATTGCGAATGCAGACAATGCAACAATGCAGCATGGTGACCCACATCATGGCGGCCTGGTGATCCTTCTGCATCATTGGGCCTCCGGTCTCGCACTCACCAACGTAACACACCAGCACGAACGCTGTCATTTTAAGTTGATCTTCTGTGCTAGGGTAGTACCGCCCCGTTCGTGCTGAAATCAGCGTGGATCTACAACTTTGAACATTTACTATGATATATAGCGTTTCCCATCGAAAATCATTTACATTTATAACATTAGTTAGAATGATAATATTTTTTTATCTATATGTCTACTAGCTGTTGCCCGCGGCTACGCGGGCGGAGTCGCGGGCAACAGCTAGTACACATATAAATCTATCGTATATATAGCGTATATACAGGGTGGATGTGACAAAACGATATTTAACGAAACCGCGGGCCATTCTAATACATATGTCTGTTGACTTTGGGATTGTTAAATTTATTTGAAAATTGAAACTTTCAAACAAACTAAATTAAAAATATTTAAACCGATAAGAACACCATTTGCAATTTAAGTTCACTAACCTACGTGCATACGAGTACAGCTGAGGGGCATGGCGGCAACGTCAAACGGCGCCCGCGCGGTGCTGCCGCCTACTTATTGTAATAATAATTTACATGTATTTAAGTACAAAATTACAATATTTCACAATAATATCACAAAACATGAAATTCAATTAATTATAATTTAAATTTTTCAATTCTCAATGAATACACAGATCGTATCTTTTAATTTACAATTTATGTATCTGTTTATGTATCAAATTAATGTAATTTTTTTGCAATTTTGCAAATTAACAAGTAGGTAGGTACTAACAAATAGCTTTGCAAATAAGTAATAACAAAAACACATGTCAGTGCAGGTACGTAAAGCCAGAACGGCATTTCCTCGGCATTCTCCATAAATTAATATCATATCCGAGTATTCACTAGCCGTATAACCAAATCGAGGCATTGTTTCATTTACACTCACACAAAGTAATTGTTAAATAACAACTAAGTACTAACAAACCTAACTAATGTGTCCTGTCCCTGTCCTGTCACTAATAAAGCAGTTTTTCGCACTAATCACTTTAAAATACCTATTATTTATTAATAATCAAAACAAACAGTACATAGAGCTTCCGCGCCGACTACTTCAAACGTGCCACGACGCGAACACGTCACGGGTTCGCGTATTGCGACACACTGACTGCCGACTAATCAAATGCAGTTTTTTACGCTTGAAATTAGAAAAGGATAGAAAAGATATTTTCGGTTGACCCTTTTACTCTCCCGGGTGATTCCTTCCAGCAATACCTACCTATTGTTTTTAACTATTGTGTGATTACGTGTGTGAGGATCTTATTGCTCAGACATAAGGTATATTTTAGAGTGAAAATTATTTGAGTAGTTAGACCTAAGGTCGTTAACCCGTTGATGATAGCGATGCATTCAACACATCGTGTAGTAAATTTCAAAAACGAAAAGTAGTGTCCTGTGGCTAAACTACTGAACCGATTTCATTGAAACTTTGTAGGTGGACTTGTAACGTGTATCCACCTTGTATATATAATATAGCGTATCTCGGATATCGCTCCAAATATTAGCCTATGTGTTATTCTGATGTATAAGCTATATTACTGTAAAGTTTCATCCAAATCCGTTCAGTACTTTTTGCGTTAAGAAGTAACGAACATACACACAAACTTTCGCATTTATATATTAGTGTGATGTGATGTGAAAAACAACTATTTATATAAACTTACTGTAGTAGTTTAGGCAAACCGCAATCCAAGTTGCGCCAGAGCCGCCAATTACTACATTTGCGAGTGGCTATTAGCTCATTGTGTGCCACTAGGACATGTGGTACAGTACTTCTATTCATTGTATATATATGTGTATCTATACTAATATTCTATGGGAAAATATATAGGAAATTTCCTGTAGATGTTACTAAATTAAGCGTTGATTCCGACTTCTTTGTCAGACCATGATACCAGGCGCGTACAAGTTTATTTGTTTTGGACCTCCGACAAGGAATACACGCATGGTAGTTTGATAACAAAATAATCACAAATTTTAACAAAAAAAACCGACTTCAAGAACTGAAAGAATTTTTTTCCTTAAATGTACCCGTAAAATTAAATTTAATCCATACTATCTCGAAGACTAGATCGAAGGAGGAATAATTATTTTAACTTCAATAACATTGGACTTTCATACAAACTACCATCCCCCGTTTTAACCCCAGAATGGGGTGGATTTCTAAAGATACATTATTAGTACACCTCCACACCATCTATAGAGCATACATTTTAAATTTCAAGTCTCTTACTTCAAAAACATAGGACTTTCATACAAACTTCCAACCCCCTTAGGGGTGGAGTTTCGTAAAATCCGTTCTTAGCGGATGTCTACACGCTATAAGGTACCTATCTGCCAAATTTAAAGTTTGTAGGTGTTATAGTTTCTGAGTTTTCGTGATTAATAAGTGAGTGGTATTTCGCTTTTATATATATAGATAGATAGATATAGCTGAGGACTGACTGTCTCGTTGATCTAGCCGAGTCTAGCGGTTAGCATAAGCGACTGCCGATCAAGAGGTCTCGGGTTAGATTCTCGGCTTTTCTCATTCAGTTCGTGGCAGATAGCCGTCCCATCGGATTATGAATGTGATAGAACAGAGAGTGTGTCTGTGTTTGAGCACACACTTATGTTGGCATAGTTAGCTGATCTCCGTTGAGTGTGGTCACAGGCCACTCAACGGAGTATATAAGTTTTTATTTTTTATTTATTTATAACAAATATGATACATTTAGGTACATATTAAATGATTTCGCCAAACTGCATGACAGTTTGTTGGCTAACACTGTTTGATTGAACCCGATTATCTCTATAACTACTGGTTCGAATTTAAAAAAAATCATATTGGATAGTACATTTATCGATGTATACATGGATATGTACATACATAGGTATTATTTAGATATTTTACAAGATAAGCAAGACTGATCTTCCTTCATAAGAACTGCTTAATATAACTCTATATTCGGAAAGTGGAAGTTTTATTTCAAAGATCACGATGATGACTTTTACCTCTTCCCATATAGTAGGAGAGCTGGTATCATTTTTTGGGTAGGTATTTGAGGCAAGCTGAAAACTTGTCACACACCTCTCCTAATATACCCCAACACGAAACTGCAGACCTGGCTGGTGAGTAGCTGTGCAAATTTTTGACAACCAGCGGTAGTGATGATGACGTAGGCTTGTGTCTCCCACGTGAGCACTGTTTCTCAGAATGCTATAACTGGCGAATATATCGTTATACCATGGCTATTGTAAGTCACGTGACCTCGCCAGAGGGGGGGTTTAGCCCCGCTTCTCACCAGCCAGGTCTGCAGGTCCGTGTTGGGGTATGATAGGAGAGGTCTGTGACAAGTTTTCAGCTTGCCTCAAATATCAACTCAAAAAATGGTACCAGCTCTCGGACCAATAACTGATACTCCTGGGCGTCTGGTGTGAGATTATTTTACATGAACTCAATCATCGACGGCCACCGCGTTTGAAATTATGATTGGTGTAGAGTGAACTATGCCTAGCGAATGTCAACCGAATGCCGAATCGATTGTGTATATATATGTATATGTCCTCAGTGAGAACCAACTCATAACTTCTAGATAACAGCTAGGATCCCTAACCAAGAGACCAATGGGCTACCGGCTAGTCAATAACATATCTGTGTAACATATAAAACAAGTATTGCAAAATAAATGAAAGGAAGTGATACTTCGGAAACTCGGTATTAAAGCGGCTCGTGAATTATGTATCAAGTTAGGAAATACTGGATATTGCACGATGCAGAAGCTTATATTCATAAACCACAGCATAGATATCTTAGGTTATTAATGCGTTAACGACTATATTCATTTAATTAGAATCAATAGAGCTCTGAAAAGGCTGGGAATTTTGTATGCTACATTTTTGTTCTCTCGTGATGATAGAGAAGAATATTGCTTTGATAATGTTTTTCTATTTTGATCTGGTACTGTTATTTTTGGTCTCCGTATGGTTAAGGATTAAGAAATACAGAGTTTCTTCACCTCAATTCATTCCATGGGTATCGTAAGAGGCGACGAGCAAACTACGCTAGATTATACTACTGCAAAGAAAAAAACACTGGAAATAAACCATATACCTTGGACCTTGGTATAGTAGACCACAACTTACTATCTAAGGAGTGGCCTATGTCCAGCAGTGGACAGTTAAAGGGTGTTGATGATGATTGTTAATTTCACAAGAACCTGACGGCAAAAACAAATGTCACTGCAGACCAAGACGAGCCGAGCGAGGGAAGCGTCAAAGTCAAAAACGAACTGTTCCGAGATTTTATACTTGCTCTTTTCAAATTATTTTGATACCGTTGACTCATATGGAAATTCAAACCATACACATTTAACTAAAATAAATGAAATTTGGTGTGAAAACAGTATCAAGTAATATTAGTTAAGAAATAACGTACCAACTGCTACATGAAATAAATAAAGCTTTTTAAAAACAAGCTTTTACTGGAATGCCTCGAGATTAATCAAACGAGTCCAAACTCGATGATGTTGCGACGTTTCTTTACAGAGTTCCTATGGCCACCTTCCAGCTCCAGCATCAGATCGGCTCCATGTCATTATAATATTGTATTGTCACGCTGCATACATATGCTTCCAAAATTTCAGCAAAATCGGTTGAAGATATCTGCTTCAAAATTGAGTTGTAAGATTCCACCCGAACATACAAGCATACATACATACATTGCAAGTTAATTAAAAGCTTGTAAAAATTGCGGGCAGTTGTTTTGACAAATGTGTTTTTCCAAACGAAAATTTGTTTAAAATAGCGATGTAATGTGGCAAATGTTTTTTGCAAATTTCTTAATAATCAGCTAAAAATATGCCCGATTTTATTTTGATTTGGCGTGATATTGTTCCTAGTGAGTGACAGTGTAACCACTCACCTTAATTCTGATCGGTGGGCTCTTTTTGTCTTGGGGTTGGTTGCCAGGGTTGCCAGATAGAAACTTATCAAATCCGGGACAATTCTAAAAAAAAAGGACAATGGTGTCGGGTCGATCAGTCGTGACCATAGTAAAAATATCTTGTTTATAGTGATAAATGCAGTGGAATTTTGGTATTTTTCTTAGTTTTTCTTAGTCAGCTTATAGGAGTCTGCAGTTCGGATTTGATTAAATTTATTGACATTCGGTTTCGCTCTTTAGTCCATAAACTATTCAGTTGGCTAAATGCTGTGTCATTCGTTTTTAGCTGATTTTGTTACAAAGCTTGTAGGTTTTCGGAATCCGGGACAATAAGGTCTAATTACTGGACACGGGACAAGACGCAAAATTCCGTGACAATCCCGGATTTCCCGGCCATCTGGCAACCCTACTTGGGGTACAGGTGTCCATAAGCGGTATTAGTCAATAACCACCAGGTTAAAACTAACTAATTATCTATTCAAAAGACTACCAGTAGGCGAAGATGTGAAGTTTTTTGACGCTTGTATGTAAATATTATTATTGTTTTTTTTTATTATGGTTATGTATATAGGTTTCTATATTTATGGGACTAATCCCGCCCACCACTGTAACTCCTGTACACCAGGATCAACAGCGGTGACCCACGAAAAACACCGAGTTATGACACTCGGGAAGTCCCAGGAAAAATTTAACTGTCTTGGAACCCGCAACGAAATTAATCAGAAGAAAACTGGAGGAGTTGGAAATATAATAAGTCCACTTCCCTCCTTAGCAAAGCGGGAGACAAAATGGAGTCAAAATAGGCAGACGCCTTTTTCAAACCGGGAAGCACCACGGATAAAAATATTATGGGTCCTAAGTGAGCTATATTTGATTTCTATAGTATGTATGGCAGAATCGCTTAAACGCACGGAAATTCACCGCAGTTGACACAAGATCCCCATAATATACTACCCCAGACGTCATTTGTAAGCTATTTAGCATCATGTTACGTTCATTGTACCAAAGACTACATTCCCAGAGGATATGATGAGCCGACTGTTCACAGCTAGAATCAGGTGTTGAGCATTGACACAATGGTGAATCGACTAATTTAAATGAGTATAGTTTGCTCTTAAAGTTACCGTGGCCTGTAAGAAATTGAGCGACACGTGATCTACCTCGAGCCATGTCCTTGACAACCTTTCGCGAACAGATGGAAAGAACTGGTAGAGGTGGCGCCCCTTAGATGATTCGTTCCATCGTTGCTGCCATTCATCCAAGAGGTCGTTATAGACATTGGATTTTTGTTGAAACAATCTTATGATTTTACCGCGGTCTCGTATGCCCAAAAAATCGTATTCCATGTTTTGTAGTGTGGAATAGTACATGGCTGCACGTCTTTGCACCTCAAGATCGACCGGAAGAACACCTGCCAACACCGGTAAAGCCTCAGTGCTAACCGTCATATATGCCTTGCACAAGAAAATCAATGCAGGTCGTTGGCCTTGTAACAGTTTGCGACGGACAGCACCTATAGTCGCCCTATCTGCCCGTACAGGAGCACCATAGCAAATAGAACCCAAATAAGTAGCTCCATATATGATCTTTAGTGTATTATATGACAGACCCCATGTCGCAGTTGATAATCCTCGTCAGTGCAAAGAAACTATTTTTATATTATAGGTTTCTATATTATGTAATAAACGTTTTGTTAATAATAACTTATTATATTATCTATTCTAATTGACGGACCCGTTGAAATTAAATAAAATGGGTGGGAATTCATTCATCATCCACAGAATACATACAATGCAAAATACAGAATTCATACTACTCGTAATATCGTAAATTCGGAAGTAACACTGTCTGTCTATCATGTTTCCACGACTAAACTGCTGCACTACTTTTATTCCTGAGGAAGGATATAGCCTAGCTGCCGGTCTACCGCGATAACCGACATACACGCGGGCAGAGCCGCAGGCAAAATCTAGTAACCAATAAATACAATACGTATTATAGAAGGATATTTATTAAGAATGTGGGCCAGAATTAGGGACACGAAAAAAGTATCGATACTTTGTGGCATCGAGTACTTTCGATACCGAAACTTTTGTACTTGATACTTTGCATTCGATACTTTTACTTCAAAAGTACTTTTGAACAGGTATTGAATCGATTCTTTACCCGTCAACTAAAAAATAAAGCTCGCCATTAGGCCTCGGTAAGAAAAGTACTCGATACTTTCGTTTCGATACTTTTATGAGTACGATACTTTTTTTCGATACTACTCATGAGTAAAGTATCGATACTTTCTGTTCGATACCGTGTCCCTAGCCAGAATATGTCAACGTCTCAGCTAAATGCTACAGAGTGATTGTGCAGCGCTTGTTTGACACAAACCCTCTGTTGGTGGCACAGATGACACCCTGACACACGCCTGTTGGTGTTGCCTGAAATTTTAGAGGCGGTCATTAATAATTAGACACGCCGTTATTGTGGCGGTAAGACCCGTTATAGAGGATTGGCTCGAGAGGCATCATGGGCCCCTCTCATACAGGCTAACGCAAGTGATCACCGGAAAAGAATGTTTGGAGATCACCTCTGTGTGATGTGCAAGGAGTAATAATTGAATTTGATTTCTACTCAGGAAAAATATCTAATCGTGTGATTAGCACGACCATATCTCCTGTATCTAGCTGTAACTTGTCTTCAGCCTAACTTGACATCAAAAGGCTGTATGTAAGATGCGTGAGGTTTCTGTTAACGCATTAATCATTATCTTCAGCACAGGAACTAACAACGTATAATGTGAAAAGAGAAAGGCGCTAATAATTTTACCATTTCTACTGCATAGAAAGTAGTTATTTAACCGGTTAAGCCGGTATCCGACACATGACCTTGAAATTAGTATAATAACAGTCTACAAAGATTAAAACTCTTTTACGTAGATTTAAAATAACTTATGAAAGGAGCAGATACATAGTTTAATTTCTTTACTTTCTTACATAGCTTTCACACATATACAGACTTTGATTGCTTCGGCCGCGCAGTGGTAGCGTACGCAACTGCTGAGCATGAGGGCCCGGGTTAGATTTCTCGATTGGACCAAATGTTTGTATGATCTACAAATATTTGTGTTGGAGTTTGGGTGTTTTCACAAAAAAAAGTATATATGTATTTATTCATATCAATTGTCTAGTACCCATAGTACAAGTTCTGCTTAGTTCGGGACTAGATGGCGTTGTGTTTCAGATGTGAGAAAAAAAGTTTTAAATATTTACACATGTTATGATATTAAGCGGTGCAGCGGTGTCCAGTACTTAAATTTTTAAACGCTCGTTAAGTTTCTAGAGTCTTCTTCTACACATAGGTCATCATCAGCAGGTCGCAATCTAATGTTGGACATTCGACATAGGCCTCTCCTGTTGCACGCCACTCTGAACCTGAACGTAGCATCAGATTCGCACTTTGTGCTCTGCCTCATTAAGAAGCCATGGCGACGTCGCCAGCGACGCAGGCCTGGCTACTTCTGGCATCCGAAAGTCGCCAAGTCGAGCGGCCATGGCGTCTTGACAGTCAGTTCGTTTACGTCGTCAGGAATGGATGTAGAAGAAATCGCACTTCTTTGTTATACACGTCGTAAAAAAATAGAAAAAAAAAAAAGAAACTATGGGTTCATCCTTTTATATCAGATCGAAGTCGAAGTGGTATTTTTTTTAAACTGTATGGAGATTTACGAAAATATCCTGAAAAATTTTTCAATAACACGAGAATGTCAATAGCATCTTTTGACGAATTATTGAACTTATGTAGAAATGATTTAACTAAACAGGATACGATATTTAGAAAATAGATAAGTCCGGAAGAAAAACTATTTGTGTCATTCAGGTAAGTAGAATTTTAATCATGAAAATGAAACATCTAAAGTTAATCATATATATCTAAAATAGATGAATCTTCTGAAGCATTTGTCATATTTGACGGTGGTATGCTAAATGGTGCACTAGATAATGACTCAGTGTTGTAGTCCATCACGGGTAGGGTTTCTCCGCTAACAGTAGAATATCCAGGGTGATAACTTCGTGACGGCGGCGGTTCTGTTTGTGACCAGAAGCTTTGACGGTATAATGCACTATCATCAATGTTGGGCACAGAGCGGGTTGCTTCTTCAAGAATAGTCATTATTTTAATTTTGGTTGCCATTTTTTTTGAGGAGGCACTTTTTTTAAAGTGCTAACTAAAGACATCATGAATAACCTGTCTTCATCTTGATTTCCAACTTCATATTGTTCTCTACTTTTGATGGATTTGTTAAGGACTTCTAAAAATTTGTCATCTTCAGGTGCAGTCTTCTGTTTCTTTTTCATTCTTTTCGGACAACGATCTTGTTGCAAGTCTGTATCTGTCGCTTCAATATCAGGATCTGTAGCTTCAGACTCTTTTGATGCCACAACTTCAGGCTCTCTTAATGCGACAACCTTCTGTAGAAACAGAAGTTGTTTAAAAAAAAAATATTCGCTTTTACGTGGTCGCAACGTCGCCAAGCTGCCAGAGTATCCAGAAGCCACGCAAAGAACTGTAGCTCGTGGCCACGCTTCCAATTTGGCGACGTTGCCAAACCGTTGCCAAGTGAGTTAGGTACCATACATTTCAATATTAACTGTTTGGATACGTAGCCAGCGACGTCGCCATGGCGTCTTAATGAGGCAGAGCACTTTATCACAAACCTTATAACTACTCGTATTCAAACAGAACAATAAAAGACAAATTGAATAATCACAAATTTTACAAAAAAAAAACGACTTCAAGAACTGGACCAAATTGAAACGGGACCACACGGGAAGCACCAGCTTTCAAATAAAAAAAGAAACACCAATATCGGTTCACCCAGTCGAAAGTTATGAGGAAACAAACATAAAATACAGTCGAATTGATAACCTCTGCCTTTTTTGAAGTCGGTTAAAAAAGGATATAGGTATGTATTAGTTTTCCTGAAAATAGGAAAAAAAAAACTTTTCAAAATGTTCTCATGAAACGACCGGATATTAATCACCGAAGCGTAAAATGAGGCAAGTGAGTAATACTAATAAACAGTCAAGTGCGAGACGGTTACTCGACCGAATGTTGCCATAAATAAAAACATGTACTTTAACGGTTACTTGAATAGGAAATGTAAAATAATTTAAACGATTATTTAAAAAAAAAAACTTTGAGTGTGCTGCATGTGTGGCACGGTGTACGGTGATTCTTGAATTCTAAACCAGAGGTGATGGGTTCTATTCCTACATAGAAATCATAAATATGGGACAGTAATTTTATTGTAAGCAGTCTGATTGCAGAGGCTCTGTCTATCTTGAGATTCGTGTGTGAGGTATTTCAAATTACAAATATTATATTGCAAACAAATGTTTCAGGCCCAATATTTCTCAAGTGGAAACCATGGACGGGAACGCGTCGTAGTAAGATCAACAAGCTGGACTGATGATCTTGTAAAGATCGAAGGTTCAAAATGGATAGGATTCCCAAGTAATCGTTTCGAACTAATAAAGGAAGACATACCTATGTCCATTGGCAGAGCAGAGTCTTAAGGGCGCTATTGATTATGACAAGTTGGGACTAATCCCGCCCACACGCCCACCACTGTAACTCCTGTACAGGATGTCAGGATCAACAGCGGTGACCCACGAACACACCGAGTTATGACACTCGGGAAGTCCCAGGAAAAATTAAACTGTGTTGGAACCCGCAACGAAATTAATCAGAAGAAATCTGGAGGAGTTGGAAATATAATAAGTCCACTTCCCTGCTAGGCAAAGCGGGAGACAAAATGAAGTCAAAATAGGCAGACGCCTTTTTCAAATCGTGAAGCATAACGGATAAAATATTATGGGTCCTAAGTGAGCTATATTTGATTTCTATAGTGTATATGGCAGAATCGCTTAAATGCTTGGTTATGACAAATCTACTTTATAAATTTTGACTCAGTTTTTTTAAACATTTTATTCAATGACTTTACAAAATGATGTGATTGAATATTTAAATATTCCCAAGACAGACTAACCAGTAATTTAAAATTGAGATTTTATTGCTCACCATCACGAATACTCAAGTACTGTATACATTTAATATAGACCGCCTCGGAGAGTAGCATGCACAACGAATTTTGATGTTGATATTAAATTTGGTGATTCCCGAAAACCAAAGGAATACTCAAGTTACTAGAAGTAATGGTGTTGCAAGTGTAAAAGAGATTCTAGGGGGCGAACTAAAAAGTTGACTACCATGGAATAGTTGTGCTGCGACAGTTATGGACCGACTTGACCGGAGTGATACAGCTTTACAGAAAACCTATGTCAAAGAATTATTTCGGTGCATTTCAAAGATTTTGTGAGTTAGCGGAGGAATTCTTGGGATACACATGGGCCAGCTTTTAACTCGTGGGTTGTAGGTGTTCATAAGCAGCCGCGGGCACTGCTATAAATGTCTATTTACAACACAAGTTTCAGAAGATCTATTTGCTCTTTATTGCCCTATATTGTGTAACGATTGATTAGCCAAGACGGCGGCATAGTTAACACTTTATAATAACACAACCTTATAATATTCTCCAATGCACATCTAGTAGAACGGTCGGTATATAAATGCATGAAATTACTCGAACGAAGGTATTTTTATAGTATTTGACAGGCTTGACCCAATTCAATACCAAATTCACATATTTAGTAGATAATATCAAATATTGCTTACCATAAATATTCCAATTCGCTCTCGCCGGAATACTCATATCCTCATCTTCCTTTATAACATCTTGTTTAATCCTAGAGCCCCCTTCTACCTCAAAGAACGATTCAAGTTCCTTAATGACACACATGACAAATGTCTAAGGTCATCTGAAAATTTGAGACTGGAGATGCCTCTGCATTCTACAAGATTTTATGACCAGTCCTTTACGGTTGAAGCTGTACGCTTGTGGAATGCATTGCCGACAAACATTAGGAAAGCGCAAACAGTAAATAGTTTTAAGAAAATGGTTCAGGAATTTTATACGACATAAATAAGTCTGTCACGAATATGTATCTATAATGTAACATGTGGTATAACTGAGTAGTTATAGTTTTTAATATGTACATAATAACATGTATACTTGTATGTATATTATAATATTATATGTATGCTCCCCTGATGATATGTATTAGTATGTATTTATTTATTTAATGTATATATTTGTGTAAATAGGCATGTACGAAGATATATATGTATTTCTAGTTATATTCATTAGAAAATTATAATTTTTCAAAGCTCATTGCACCGTCAACTGCTACTATCTCTCCAATACATCTTGATCCATCCTAAGGTTGCCTGGAAGAGATTGCTTTCGGCAATAAGGCCGCCCTTTGTACATATATTTTTCATTTTCTGTACTTTCTTGTAAAACTGTAATACGGTGTACAAATAAAGAGTTTTCTATCTATCTATCTATCTATCTAATGATTATTTATTGATTATTATTTATTTTGATAATACAGAATTGTGTGACATTAAAGATTTGATATGCAATATAAGTCGCGCCGGAAGCTGACAAGCGGAAGGCGCCAAGATATTAATATGAATCAACTATTTACTTGTTTATAAAATCACCAATTGAATTATAAGGTTATAATGTATTTTATTGTATGCCTAGTAATTATTAAGATTTAAACGAATGAGGCGTTTATACTAGGTTGGAATCGCTAATTATAACAGCTGTTAAAAAATAAACCCTGAACTGAGGCTTGAATTTAATAGGAAACTGCCTACAGCGCGAAATCCGCAATTTGTGGTATAAAGAAATTTTATCCTTATTACTCACTCGTGTGAGTGCTGCTTCTAAAACTAGTTGGGTGCGTGTGCACCCAACTAGTTTTAGAAGCAAAGATATTCGGGCAGGTATAGTAAACCTAAACTTCATTTAAGAAACGGCCAATGTCTAGCAATGGGCTAATTCAATCTTATGATGATAAAGCCTCTAACACACACGATTTGTACTAAAGGTTACCTAAGTTACGTTTTTGTAATAATTTAGTTACTGAAAGTGTTTACCTAGTTAAATGTCTACGTCTACGAACAAACACCAAGGAACCCTAAAAAAACTGCCGTTGTTCAATTGAGGTCATTACGCGCTAGACCGTAGGCGAGGTAAGTAGTGATGATGCACTTTCTATCCGTTAATAAATTAAACAGCCTCAAACGACTTTACTGACCGTAATACCCGGTTAAGTGATATTAGAAATTTAAGAGTTCGGTACTTATTATTGTTTTAACTTCTAGTATTTTTTTTTATGTGGGTACAGCCCTGCTAAAATGACTCTACTCTGCCTGATGGAAAGCATAAGCAGAATCCAAGAGTGGTGGTCACCACACTCATTGCGAATACAACAATACAGCATGACGACCCACACAATGGCGGTCTAGAGATACTTCCGCATCATTGGGCCTCCGGTCTCGCATTCACCAACGAAACACGACAGCATGATATATATATAGCTGTCAATCTACGCTGATTTTCTGCGCGAGGAGGGTAGTACCGCACCGGGCGAGCCGGCCCGTTCCTGCTGAAATCAGCATGACTCTACTACCTAGATGACCATAACACAACCTCTGCTTTGCTTGAGACTAGATGGCGTTGTGTGTTTGATGTCCGAATATACATATAAAAAAAAAACAAGAGAATAAAACCTGAGTTGAAGAGGTACTTAAATATTAAACAAGTCTGTTTTTTTTTTTAAATAAACTTATATTCGGATATTAATATGTATTACTATTACGTAAAGTGCGTTGAATAGGTAATGTACACATGTTCTGCAATTATCATTAAATTAAGGTCAT
This sequence comes from Diaphora mendica, assembly GCA_949125395.1. NCBI lineage: Eukaryota > Metazoa > Arthropoda > Insecta > Lepidoptera > Erebidae > Diaphora > Diaphora mendica. Next base: position 2,163,676 of record OX421335.1, read on the forward strand.
TACCCGTTAACATTAACATAACGTAATGTTTAGAATTTTATTTAAATATTTTATAATAATTTGACCTTTTTAGGGTTCTGTTATAGTTTTGTCATGTCCGTCCGTCTGTCCGTCCGTCCGTCCGAAGACTAGAAAGATAAAACTATGCATGAATATGTGTATTATTAACCACGTCGACATGGTGCCAAAACAAAATTGCAAAAATTTGGGGTATCTCCTCTACATGTAAAGTGGGCATGTTTTTTTTTTTATCACCACAAATGGGTTACTACGGAACTCTATTCTATGCGTGGCCTGACAGGCACTTGGCCGGTGTGATTCAATTTTTTTTATTCTGAGTCTGGTTGTTCTTTGTCCGTTTCATGTATGTGTGTAAAGTCCCCCGCAACACAGGATGTATATTCCTAATGCGGGAGTTGTCTTTTAAAAAAAAAAAAAAAATCCATTACAAGTATGAACGCACTGGATACACTATTAATGGGGGAATGTTTTTTTTTTCAAACACAGATGTTATGATACTGATAGTGAAATTTAAAAATAAAAACGCAAAACAATTAACGAAATTCAAAGTTTACATGTTGCACACTTAAAAATATGTAAAACAATTTTTTTTATGTATAAATAGTTTTTTAACTCATTTCATAAATGAATTTAATAAACCTTCGTAGTAAAATTTACAAGATAATTAACACAAATATTACTAAATGATTACATAACCTGTTTAAAAACTTTAAAAAATATTTTAATTTTATACCTGAATATTTGAAGTACATAATTGGTTACTTAGCATAAATTAAGATGATGTATTTACCTTAAAAAAATAACACTAGATTTCAGTAATACAATGAATTTATGGAATTTTTTTTATGGAATAGGGGGGCAAACGAGCTGACGTATCGCCTGATGGTGAGCGATGAGAAAACAAAGGATGACTTACAAAATATGCAAATGTTACAATAGGCAATCTTATTGCTCACGGCTCACGACAACCACGACACGGATTTTCGGTATCCAAAAATTTATAATAAACTTTATATTTTCAATAGTAATAACAAAGAAAAATAGATTGGTATCCGTAAACATATCTTAGCTAAAACATATAACATTTTAATTATCTCTATACCTATTTATTTTAAACATCATCAATATCACCAGTCCATCGCTGTCCACTACCTGACATGGGCTCTCGCATACACGCCACACTAATCGATTTTGGACTTCTCGCATCCAGTTTCTGCCAGACATATTGTGCAAATCACCATTCCAACTGGCCTTTTACTTAATCTATAAACGAGTGGCTGAAATATTTACTTGAGTTGTTCTAAATGTGTCTGGGTGTTCTTTTGCGTGTAAAGTCCCACGTGACGCAGAATATATTCCTAAATGTCTTATTTACAAGAAAAACACTGGCTCAAATCTAAGGAAAGTCCCGTTTTTACTAAAGATTCATATGAAGGAACGACGGGTAGGTAAACATGAAACGAATGTCGGTAGCGACATCTACGGAATAAGGAGACCCTCAGCGAGCATCAACACAAACGACTTTTGTATCGTTTGACTGTTGAAATATACCTTTTGAGCTATGATGGAAGGAAGCCAACTATCTTGGGCAGTCCCAAGAACGGCATAGTTGGCGCTCCTTGAGGGAAGCCTTCGTTCAGCAGTGGTTCATGATAGACTGATAAATGATTTGTTTCCCAACATTATGGCTCGATCTTTACGAGCTATGGCTACTTTGTGGAACATTATGATGTTCCACAAAGCAGCAGCCATTCCACGCGAAAGCCGGACGATATGTCTCCCTTTCGTAAACGATAATAGGATTTTTTTTAATTATTTTAAAACACTAAAACAATTACTTTAGTGCGTCACTGCTTTAATAACAAACGCTTTTGTAATCATACTCAGCAGCTGTCAGTGACTGATATTAATAGATTTATCAGAGATTAGCATTACTTGTTAATGATAGCTGAAATTATTGTTACTAACGAAGAAATACAAGGATCTGCAATCAAACGGTAGATTATGCAGTTTGCTGCTAGCTAGTAAGCCCTCAGGTAACTCAAATAAAAACCCCCAATTGGAAAACATCTTATTTTTTGAAGTCAGTTAATTAAAAATACATACGTCATGTACTAGTAAAATAGTCGAGGTTCTTTTATGCATAAGTCACGTTGTTATATCTGGCATCGACACTACCATGTTTTTTTTTTGTGGCAACATTATGTAGTACTTAGTTCCTATTTAAGACAGCAACATTAAATAATCATCTCTTTTTTCGTTTGTTCGAGACACCACGTCGGACGTTTTATTTAACTACTTCACCACGTCACAATTAATTTATTTAAATATATTTCACGCCGAAACACACGTAATATCGCAAAAGGACAATCCTCAAATTACCAGAAATGTTGGTTACCGTACTTTAAAATCACAAAAAAAACCGATTTCCAAAAAACATCCAACGAAAACTCTCTGCCAAAAAAACACTTAAAAGCGTAAAATAAACTGGTTCTTCATAAATTGCGTATACCTAATTCTTTATTCATTTAAATAGTAGTATTATAATGTGTGCTAGGTACCTAGAATCTGTTTGAAGTCGGTGCCAAGTGACTATCGCTTAGACTTTTGTAATTGTTCGTTTGTATTCTTTTTGGCTTAGCACCGACTTCAAACAGATTTTAGGTACCTAGCACACATTGTAATACTACTATTTAAATGAATAAAGAATTAGGTATAGACAATGACAATGAAGAACAGTTTATTTTACGCTTTTAAGTGTTTTTTTGGCAGGGAGTTTTCGTTGGATGTTTTTTGGAAGTCGGTTTTTTTTTTATAAAAAGTTTTTATTTTTCAGTTTTTAGTGCAAACAATCGTAGGTAAGTAGTAAGTTGAACTATTTCATCAAATTTCATCATCAAGAATACAAATTAAGGTCTATAGGTACGTGTAATAATAGGTCTTTACCTATGAAATTGCCGTTTTGTATGCAATAAGTGAAAGAACTTATTTTTTAAAACTTTTTTATTTTTGTTATTTGAAGTAATCACCCATGCAATCGACGCATCTTTGCCAACGCATTGGCATTTTTTTTGATGCCCTTCTTGTAAAAATCAGCTGGACGGAAGGCAACAAACTCTTCAAAGGCATTTTGTACTGCCTCTCGGGAATTGAATTTTTTACCCACTAAAAAGTTGTCTAAATTTTGGAACAAGTAATAGTCGGTAGGTGCAAGGTCTGGTGAGTATGGAAGATGAGGGCGAGCTTCCAACCCCAGCTCTTGCAGCTTGGAGATTGTCTGTTGAGCAGTATGGAGTTCGCGCGATGTCGTGAAAGTGCAGTGGGGACGACCGATTGACCAAAGCTGGTTGCAGATGTGCAAGCTTCTCCATCATTCTCTCCAGTTCTTCACAGTACACATCTGCATTAATGCTCATGCCGTTTTGTAAAAAGCTGTTGTGAATCACACCCGCACTAGACCACCAAACAGTGACCATCACCTTTTTAGGGGTCATTTTTGGTTTAGGGCATTGCTTTGGTGCTGAACCAGGGTCTAACCAACTTGCTGAGCGCTTTCGATTGTCGAACAGAATCCATATTTCGTCGCACGTAAGAATTCGTTTCAAAATTCCTTCATTTCTTTGCCTGTTGAGCAGCGCAAGGCAAGTCTCGACGCGTACGTTGCGCTGGCGATCGTTAAGGTCGTGGCGCACCCATCTATCAAGCTTTTTTACCTTTCCAATTTGTCGCAAATGGATCAATATTGTTTTGATGCTTACATTAAAAGCTGCTGCTAGCTCAGCTGTAGATTGAGTTTCGTCAGCTTCCACAATCGCCTTAAATTCATTATTGTTAACCAAAGTATCCGGACGACCACGAGCTTCATTTTTCAAGTCAAAATTTCCAGAACGGAACCGGGAAAACCAATAACGGGTTGTGCGTTCGTTTGTACAGTTCTCTCCGTAAACGTTTTTGATGTTACGTGCCGTTTGTGTCGCGTTGGTGCCACAACAGAACTCATATTCCATAATTACACGAATTTTTAAAGTATCCATTATGACGAAAAATGTTCAAATGTAATGAAAATACAACGCTAATCAGAAAACTAAAGACTGAGTTTGTAAATAGAATGTCATGGTTTTAAAACAAAATTAAGTAATTTGAATTTAGAATACAGAGCCATTACAAACTATTTTCTATTTGAAATGACCAGTACTGAAGAAGTGCAATTTCATAGGTAAAGACCTAATATTAAAATTATCCTTTAATCCTTACTGTTGAAGAGTTTAACCTTTTATCATCAGCTCACCTAAATAATTTGAAAGTATACGACTGAAGGTCTTTAGATACGTATGAAATTGAAAGAATTATCCTCCAACTCCTAACCGTTGAGGAGTTGTACCTTCCACCTTCCATCATCAGCTTACCTAAATAATTTGAAAGAATCCGACTAAAGGTAACATATTATATACATATGATATTTAAAGATTTCTCCTCCAACTCCTAACCGTTGAGGAGTTGTACCTTCCATCATCAGCTTACCTAAATATCTTGAAAGAATACGACTAAAGGTAATATACATCCATATAACATTTAAAGATTTATCCTCCAACTCCTAACCGTTAAGGAGTTGTACCTTTCATCATCAGTTCATCATCATTAAATGATGATTACCAGACGCAAATACAGGTGTAACTTCAGAAAATATACGAAAAACATAGTATGTGCCTATAAAAAATGAGGGTTTCTCTCGATTTCCCTGGGATCCCATCATCAGATCCTGATATGGTGGCAATGGGACCACCTCGGGAGCATACCCTTTTGAATACAAAAAATAAATTTCAAAATCGGTCGACAATTGACGGAGTAATCGGTGAACATACATAAAAAAAAAACATATACAGTGATTATGCAGAGAGAACATAGAACCTCCTCCTTTTTGGAAGTCGGTTAAAAACATAGGACTACAATACAAATTGTATTAAATAAGAGTTTGAAAATGGACATAAAATTATTTATACATTCCGCTGTGCACGCGAACTCTATGTACATTATGGCAATTTAATGTAACGTTACTTAACAGTGTTATTGTACACGGATAAAATGAAAATAATAAGAAATCAGTTGCTTTGTCTTTGACTAGCATGTTAGGTTTCGTAGTTAGTGTTCTGTTTCACAGGTTACAGATAACTCACATACTTGTATAATGTAAATGAATACATGATGGTACTTTGGTACTTTTCTAACAATATGTTTCCCCATTTATTAAATACGCACTTGTTATTTGTATGAGCACCTTGTCGACTATGATTAGTATTAATTTCTTTGATATTGACCTGATGATTTGCTGTGCGGCCTGAGTACGCAGCTCAACTATGGTTGAAAGGTCGATGGCTGATCCATGCGTCTTACTTTATTTTACACTAGCTGACCCACGCAACGTCGTTTGCGTCTCCTATTGCCCGAAGCGTAATAGTTGCCCCCCGTTTTTTAAACATTCTTCATTGGTACTCCGCTCCTATTGGTCATATAATATATAGATAAACTCGATAAACTTCCTCGATAAACGGGCTATCTAACACTGAAAGAACTTTTTCAAATTGGACCAGTAGTTCCTGAGATTAGCGCGTTCAAACAAACAAACTCTTCAGCTTTATATATTAGTGTAGATGACCCACGCAACGTCGTTTGCGTCTCCTATTGCCCGTAGCGTAATAATTGCCCCCCGTTTTTGAAACATTCTTCATTGGTACTCCGCTCCTATTGGGCGTAGCGTGATGATATAGATAAACTCGATAAACTTCCTCGATAAACGGTTTATCTAACACTGAAAGAACTTTCTCAAATTGAACCAGTAGGTCCTGAGATTAGCGCGTTCAAACAAACAAACTCTTCCGCTTTATATATATTAGTATAGATGACCCACGCAACGTCGTTTGCATCTCCTATTGCCCGTAGCGTAATAGTTGCCCCCCGTTTTTGAAACATTCTTCATTGGTACTCCGCTCCTATTGGTCATAGCGTGATGATATAGATAAACTCGATAAACTTCCTCGATAAACGGGCTATCTAACACTGAAATAACTTTTTCAAATTGGACCAGTAGTTCCTGAGATTAGCGCGTTCAAACAAACAAACTCTTCAGCTTTATATATTAGTATAGATGTATTTATTATACTCTTCTAAGATCTAATACTCATAATCAACAACACATTTATTTGGATAAAGACTAATATTAGGTATTATGTTGATACAAAATCTTTGGCAAATAACTCAATAATAGGTACCAACTCTTAGCGTCTTATACTCGTGATAACTTCTAAACGAAATGTCCGAATGGGATGAAACAAAAAGTATTTTACTTCTACATAAATACCCTTGATAACATAATGCTTTATTTAGATAAGGATTAATATTACGATACACATTTAAAGTAGTTTCTTTCTTCAGACGATTTATTAATTTTTTTGAACACAAAAGCGGTTATTGTGACTAAACCATGATAGTTAGATATAAGCTCTCGCGGACTTTTTTGTAGATCTTCATGGGACCCACAAACCCGTAATACATTATTTTGTTCTATTGTCAATACTTTTTGCAGCGCACGCAAAAATAGGTTTTCGATTTCACACCTTGGGTTACAAAATCGCAATTTTCTTACGGATCTCTATTTTTTATGAAAATAAAATATAGCCTATAGCCTTCCTCGATAGATGGACTATCCAACACTGAAAGAATTTTTCAAATCGGACCAGTAGATCCTGAGATTAGCGCGTTCAAACAAACAAACAAACAAACAAACTCTGCAGCTTTATAATATTAGTATAGATTTGTGACATTATTGATTATTTTATATTTGGACATATTACATCTTTTTAAATTTGATTGTGAGTGAAAGTGCTATCTGGATTTTATTTTCCATAAGTGGACCTCACAATATAACAATACAATGTCACAATATAACAATGTAAAAATCTTGCAGCTATCAGTAAGAACGGCGCATGATTGGTTAGCTCATGGCTGTGCAGCAATGATTTGTTTTGTTTTCTTTGGTTGACTTCGTTCTTATTCAAAGTCATTTCTTAGTGAAAAATAAATAAATTGTAAACCGTATTATTGTTTTTTAAAAGGAGCAACAATGGAGATTGTTGTCAGATTATTCTCCATGAAGGGTAGGCTGCACTTGGAACTGGCGACTAGAATCACTCGATTTTTTAATTTTAAATATTGACTATTCATAAGTGCCTGTAAAATAAGTGCCTATATGAATAAAATCTTTTTGAGTTTGAGCCCCGGTAAGCTTATCTGGCAGATGGTTTGACACAATTTATATGGAAGATAGGATAGTCGTATTGGCTGTCAGATAAGTTATTCTAAACAGGGCCTAAATATTCATCCCGTGGGTTTCGTAATAGCTGAATAAGTGAGGAACCTGTGAAAATTTTCGCATCTATCTATACTTATAATAAAAATGTAACAGGTCCAATTCTGTACATTAAAGATATTTTGAAAAATTTTTTGGAGGGCTCTCTATGATCGATACTGAAGCCAAAACTGTAATTTTTTACATTTTTGTTTGTCTGTATCTTGGCCGCGCATCACGCCGAAACTACTGAATAGATTCAAATGAAACTTGGCATGATTTGAGTTCATACTACGAGGTAGGACATGGGATACTTTTTACCCCGAAATTCAGCACGGTTTCCTGGAGAGAGGATGAAAGTCAAATTATGTACTTAGTTGTAATTCAATAACACATCATTCATTCTTTTTTTGCTAGAAAGAAAAAAATAAAAAATAACGGGAAAAGTCTTTTTTTGTCCGCGACTGTACACTGCCTGTGGGAAGCTGAGACAGATATGTAAATATGGCGGTACGAAATTCGCCGGGTCAGCTAGTTTCTAATATTACATAGTAGGATAGGACAAAACGGAGTTTATTATTTGCATTGCAGCTACACATGAACACATCAAACTGAACCCAAACGATGACTAACACTTAACAAGAGCAATTTAAAATAAATCATACGCACCAAACAATAAAGTTCAATTACTCCTAAAATGGAACATGACTGAACAGAGACAAAGAGTCTCCGTAAATATCTTGTGATTAAAACACAATTGAAACAATTTTTTTTTAATGCTTTGTGTTCGTGTAATATGTGAATCAATACTCAATACCTATTAGACTATGGGCCCGTGTCGAAAATTGATGGGTCATATGAACCACCAGGAGACCTTTTTAGAAAGATACAGGGGCATAAAACAATAACATTCAGCACTATGCCGTCACCTGTAAGCTGTCCAACTGAGTATACGTGAAGGGGAGGTGGTAGCAACCCTCGATTTTTCTCCCTTGTCACATTATTTTTGTACAGAGTTGCGGAATAATGTATTTAAAGGGGTATTGAAATTGTATGGAACCGATGCCGTTCAGTTTTCGACATGGGTCCGTAGTCTATATAGATCTATTCGACTTAGGACATAGACTCACAGAGTAACACGGGCCACCGAACGGAGGCCATAGCGTATTTTTTCGATACAAAGTAGTCTGTAATTTTTGCCTAATTTAGAAGTTTGATTTTTTCACAGCAACATGGGGCAGTAGACCTGAGTATTTGATATGAATTTCAGCTTGATAATAACGCGTTCTTGAGAAAAAAGGTTTTGGCAGACGGACGGGCAACAAATTGTTCCTATAAGGGTTCCGTTTTTTTCCTTTTGAGGTACGGAACCCTAACAATAAAGAAACAAACAAGTTTGAATTAACCAATGAACACAAGCGGCTCTAGAAATCAGCTGTTTCATATCGACTGATGCAAAGCTTACCATTTTTTCTTTGTTCGACGCTTTCGTAATAATATTACTGCATCGTCTGGTATCGTTATATTAACTTAGTTGAGTCTATATAAATAAAAATGAATCGCCAAATGTGGTGCGAAACATTAGAAAAAAATATATGGTTATTTAAGTAGTTATTCTTAAATAAGACACCAAACATAAACATCAATGAAAAATATTGCAAAACCGGGGATAATTTATTCCTGAGACACCGACGAAGTTGGGCGCGTCAGCTAGTTCAAAATTAAAACTGTGGTTAATTATAGTTTAACAATAATAAAAAAAACACAAAAAAACGACTTCAAGAACCGGACTAAATTGAAATGGGACTGTTGAAGATATATCACCTTCATGGTCTTATGAATTAAGAACATCTTTTCAGTTTGAATATATTTTAGAATATGTCACTTATATTCCTATGTCTGCTTGAAGTGTTTGTGTTTTTATAAAGGTATTATTTTATTAATATATTCTGTATTTCCAAGTTACCACTGTGTATAATTATCTGTAATAATCCCCCCCAACAGGGACCACACGGGAAACATCAGCTTTCAAATAAAAAAAAAATAACATCAAAATCGGTTCACCCAGTCGAAAGTTCTGAGGTAACAAACTTAAAAAAAACAGTCGAATTGAGAACCTCCTCCTTTTTTTGAAGTCGCTTTTTTTAGTTATTGTTACAAATCCTATAATATGGAGAACGAAACAGAAATAATCTAGTTGAAATTAAACCGAGTAATTTAATACCACAAACGGATTAATATTACACTAGCTGCCCCACGTACATTTTTTCCCTCGTTATTGCAACATTCTTCATTGGTGGTCCGCTCATTTTTTTAATCGGACCAGCGGTTCCTGAGATTAGCGCGTTCAAACAAACAAACAAAGTCTTCAGCTTTATAATATTATACTAGCGGACCCACGCAACCTCGTTTGCGTCTCCTATTGCCCGTAGCGTGATAATTTTCCCCGGTTTCTGAAACATTTTTCATTGATGCGCCGCTCCTATTGGTCTTAGCGGTATGATATTATATAGCCTATAGCCTTCCTCGATAAATAGGCTATCTAACACTGAAAGATTTTTTCAAATTGGACCAGTAGTTCCTGAGATTAGCGCGTTCAAACAAACAAACAAACTCTTCAGCTTTATATCTATATACTAATATTATAAAGCTGCAGAGTTTGTTTGTTTGAACGCACTAATCTCAATAACTACTGGTCCGATTTGAAAAATTCTTTCAGTGTTGAATAGTCCATTTATCGAGGAAGGCTATAGGCTATATTTTATTTTCAAAAAAATTTGGGATCCGTAAGAAAATTGCTATTTCGTAACCCAAGGTGTGAAATCGAAAACCTATTTTTGCGTGCGCTGCAATAACTATTGACAATAGAACAAAATAATGTATTACGGGTTTGTAGGTCCTATTAAGATCTACAAAAAAGTCCGCGAGAGCATATTTCTAACTATCATGGTTTAGTTATAATAACCGTTTTTGTGTTCAAAAAAATATTAAATCGTCTGAAGAAAGAAAGTACGTTAAATGTGTATCGTAATATTAATCCTTATCCAAATTAAGCATTATGTTATCAAGGGCATTTATGTAGAAGTAAAATAAGACGCTAAGAGTTGGTACCTATAATGAGTTATTTGCCAAAGAGTTTTTATCAACATAATACCTAATATTAATCTTTATCCAAATAAATGTGTTATTGGTTATGAGTATTAGATCTTAGAAGAGTATAATAAATTCATCTGTACTATACATTTCCTAAATAGTATCGGAATTGTACACATTTCCTAGGATTTGTATACAATTCCTTGATTTCATACATTTCCTGTAGATACATAGATATAAAATTCTCGTGTCACAATGTTAGTTACCACACTCCTCTGAAACGGCTGGACCGATTTTTATGAAATTTGGTGTGCATATCGGGTGGTCTGAGAATCGACCAACATCTATTTTTTAGAGATGTGCCGACTAGTCGACGACTAGTCGGTAAAGCCGACTATTCGGCAACAATCGTAGTCGACGATTAGTCGGCGAATAGTCGGCAAAAAGCGCCGACTATTCGGCTTATTACTTTGTATGTATTTTTTATATTGTATTTCTCAATAATATATTTGTCAATTTTTATTTTATAATCAGTTTTAGACATTTTGAAATGTAAAACAAAGCAATCTTTCTTTTGGTAACCAGTTTCTAAAATTACTTGCTGATAACAAACATATCTGACATATATTAAACAAAATGTTTGCTTGTAGTGTTTGCACTTTTTTTCCTTTCCACCACGAGAAATAATCATTGACATTGACTACACATAACAGCATTAGGGTCCAATGCGACGGCGTGGCCTCTGATTTTCTAGAGGTAAACGCTGGCGTACCTCAGGGCTCCGTCCTGTCGCCCACACTGTTTCTTCTTTAGTCCACAATGTTAGCCCATGGCAACATGATAATTGTTAGGCAGACAACAGCACAGTCCATGGGCGATATTTTTGACAACTTGCAGTCAAGCTGGCAGACGTTGAGGAAAAACGTTGGAAAGACGTTGAGAGATGTGGCCGCTACAAACGGCCCGAGACCGGTGACACCCCGGTGCGGCCGGGGGTTGTCTTCTAAGGAGGGTTGGTGTTCCGACTCTTACTGTGTAGAACGGTAGGAGGCGCAACAGCGACCCGCCCCGGGGGTGACTATGGTTACCCCGGGATGTACCTCAGTCATGAGATATGGCAGGAGGGTTTCCAGAAACCGCTGATGCGTTCTTGGAGTTCCTCCCGACTGCCGAGGTAAGCCGCCGCGGGGTTTAGTGGGTAGACCATCGAGTCCCACACACGTTATTCGTACCCGTACGTACGTACCCCCCTTGGAGGGTATGGTGCACAATGCATTCCCGCGTAAAAAAAAGGAAAAAAAAGAAGGTTCGCTCGTGTGTGGAGTACTGTTCTCATCTTTGCGATGGTATCGCACAGTATCTGTTTGACGCTCTCGACCGGTTACAGCGGCGAGCAATCCGCATTGGCGTCAGTCCCTAAGCCACCGAGTCCCTTGAGCTGAGCCTCTGCAGTTGCGAAGAGAAATAGCCCCCATGGCAGTCCTCTATTGCCTTTATCATGGTGAGTGCTCTGAAGAGCTCTTCCAACTGGTCCTCTCCTCTCCCTTCCTCTATAGGACAACACGTGCCGGCCTCGGAAGTCACCGCTTCAGAGTGGTAGACATACGTTCTCGCACTCATCCCTTCGGTTCTTCCTTCCTGTGCTGAGCGGTCAAAACTTGGAACTCACTACCAGCGCACGTGTTTCCTTCCCACTACGATCCCGGGTCCATTCAGCGGGTCGTGAAAAAGCATCTCACCAGGTCACGCTGTCGTGTGTGTCTACACACTTGTCCTTATTACCTACTACCTACATTGAGGATTGTGACCAGCACTTTTAGATTCTGCTCATGATTTCCATCAGGCAGGGCAGAGCCATTTTGGCAGCAAACACATAAAAAAAATCGAGAGCATTACTAAGGTGGCCTCGCGGAAACTTCACGTACTGAATTGCGCCCGAGCATCTGTCTTCTTTATAAGACCCAGGTTCGCTCGTTCGTGGAGGACTGTTCTCATCTTTTTGATGGATCCACACAGAATTTGCTTGACGCTCTTGATCGGTTGAGCGGCCAGCAGTCCGCATTATCAACAGTCCCGATGCCACCGAGTCCCTTGAACCTTTGCACTTGCGGAAAGATATCGCCTCTGTGACAGTCCTCTAGCGTGTTTACCATGGACAGTATTCTAAAGAGCTCTTCCAACTAATCCCATATTCTCCCATCTTCTACAGGACAACACGTACTGGCATTAGAAGCCACCGCTTCAGAGTCGTAGAAATACGCTTTGGAACTAAACGGTTCCGTTCTGCCTTCCTGTGCCGAGCAGTTTTTAACTGTTTGGTACTACCAGCGCACGTGTTTCCCTTCCACTATGATCCCGGGTCCTGTAGGCGGCGTGAGAAAATGCATCTCACTAGGCCGCCATAGTATAGGACGCTATACTGCATTGTCTGCGTTCGCAGTGAGTATGGTGTTGGAGTGTTGGATTCTACTCAAGCTTTCATCAAGCTCAGCAGAATCACTTTGGCAGGCTTTCAAATAAAAAAAAAACAAAAAACATCGTCCAGTTGTTTAAAAAACATCGGCACAAGTGATTTTCTTTTTCATTTAACTCTTCACTTCAATCAACAATAATAATAATATCTTTACAAAAAAATATTTTTTACACTAAAACACATCTCCGACTACGACCCTTACGGAAGCAAAAATGAAGAAAGGTTCGCAGGCGGCGTTTGCGACTGGGGCGCGAATCAGCTGTAAACGAAGAGTTACGGAAATGTCCGTAACTACGATCGGTTTGGCCGATTAGTCGGCCGACTAGTCGGCCTTTTTAGGGCCGACTAATCGGCTAGTCGGCTAGTCGGCAAAAGTAATGATCGGCCCATCTCTACTATTTTTTATACCCAATATTTTTTTTGTTGCAAAACTAAGTTTGCCGGATCAGCTAGTATTAGTATAGATTACTAATATTATAAATTGAATGTAGGTAACACTGTCTGTTACGCTTTCATGGCTAAACCGCGGCACCGATTTCAATGAAATTTGCCATGGAAGATACTTTGATTTTTGAGGAAGGGCATACGCTACTCTTTACCTCGATAACCGACATACAGGCGAGCGGAGCCGCGGACAAATGCTTTTTATATAAATAATTTATGTCGGTCGCCCGCGTTTATGTCGGTTATCGCGGCAAATACTTGTAGTAGCCTATGTGTTATTCTGATGTTTAAGCTATATTACTCTAAAAGAACAAACACACACACATCCTTACAAACTATCGCATTTATAATATTAGTAGGATTACTGAACCAAAGTTTGTCGAGGTTACATTGACCAATAAATAATTCTTACATTAATGTCCTAATAACGGTTATGTAGTAATTAATTTAACTAAACTAAAATTAACTTATTTTGTTTGGTTACCTAAGTGAGAGGTATAAAACTTCAATATGAATAAATTATCATGTAATTAAATGCTGATAGACAACAATGGAAACTAGTCTAGGTAGGTACTTCCTGTTGTTTGAAACAAGGGCTTTTAGTCTTTATCTCTTTTTGTGCTTAAAAATTTTACGTACCTCTCAAAAACAATTAAATTGTGGTCTTTTGTTAGTCTAAATAATATCATAAACCTAAATATATTATTTATTTTAAAAGTTCAAGAATTATCTATTATAATAATTCTTGTGTCACATTGTTGTTCACGATGAACTCCGAAACTATCAGAAGTATCAAACCAACGGTCACAAGTGTTGTGTTGGGGTGCCTAAGATAGCCTGAGTGCCACCAATGCGATGGCCAGACCGTAGACACGGCGCTCCATAAGCTGGCAGAATGTCCGGCGTGGATGATCTCGTGGCGGCCATCGGATGGGAGTTCTCTAGCTCGGTGACATGATTGCGGCCATGTTGCGGAGCGAGAGCGCGTGGAACTCCGCCGTTTCTTTCTGCTTAAAAGTTATGCTTGCCAAGGAGACCGCGGACCGGGACCGGGTGAGGTTTAGAACTTTACCGGTCCGCCAGGCCTGGGAACGGGCAAGGTGTCGCAGACGACGATGATCTCCGTAGGCGGGTGACAGATGAGACCATCTATATCGGCTAGTACTTACATATTCTAGAAAATTACATATACACAATATAACTTTGGATGGAATTACTGTCACACAGGTTATCTATATTTTTTGGTGTCAGTAGTTTAATGCGTGTTTTCGTTGTCTAAAGTAATCAGCTCTCTTTATAGTAACTGTAGAGGTAGCATGAAATAATATGCTAATTATTTTTTGAACTAATAATTTATATAATTATCATAGGCAAAGAGCATAGTAGGTACTCTGTGTTTAATGTGTATAAGATTAATTAAGGCCTTCAATAATCTAAAAAAAAATTTTTTTAGCTCAGTTTCAATTTGCCTTCATTTTTTTTATAATGGCTGATATGCATTGATGAATTATGCAAGTTTAATTATATCAGTAGACCTCTCCTTAGTCTGGTAAAATAATATGGTCCAGGTCCTCCTCAGAGCAAGGCGCCTGAGACCGGCCGTCAGGGTGGTTTTAGTGCAATCACCACATGAGTCCTGGGAGAGCCGGAGATCCGAAGGGATTTTCCACATTGTTAGATTTCGAACGTCATTATAATGGCAACATTTTTGATTGTCATGTTTTTTGTTTGATGTTTGAGGTTAAAAGATAGAACTTGGAGAGGCTTTGTGTCAGCGGTCGACTATTGTCGTTTTTGGGTGCCGTTTAATGGAAATTTAGCTGATTGTCCATACAGACTCGTAGTTTTCGTTGTTTACCGTTATGGTTGGTCTGGTGTGGACACGCGAGATTAGTAGTCACGTAAATTAGGCGCGATCCGCGACAGTTAAAACGGGTGTATTATAATTAGAATACTTGGGAGCCTGTACAGCCACTAGGAGTGATGAATGTGTGACGACGCAGAGAGAGCACCAGAGGGGCCCCTTGGAACGCCGATATCAAGGAATTCACACATCTCCAGTAAGTGCTTGATATTATATTAGCTTAGAATAAGAACAGGGTGAAGCGCCCTGAGGTTGAATTCTTTTGCCAGTGAACTAGCTTAGCGATTGAATGACCCTATAGACATTACAAACTTCACACGGTGAACGCTACATTGGCGAAAGGATTGAACACACATGGTCAACAAATAAAGGCCTCCCTTAGAAATAAGGTTAACTAAGGTGAAGCCTACATACAGCAGAAGACTGCTAAAAGTTGTTGAAGTGATGTGAAATATAAAAAAATATTAATCAAGAAAAGAAAGGAGGTTCCTATTAAAATAAAAATTATGGTTACTGTATTTTTTTAACTTAAAACACAGAAACTGCACCTTATGTGAGCTTATTACTGTAATATTAATTATTTTATTATTTAACAAAGAGAATTTAAGTATTTAAAATCTTATAATTTAACAATAATAACAAAAGCAAACAATGGTGCTGTATGTATAGTTAAGCAATACCTAAATTACTTAAGTGCCGATATAATGTCTTCTTTAAGTTAATATAGAAAAAATACACTAGGTAGGTTGGGTACATGGGTACTTAAAACTTTTTCTTGTGTATGAGCCTGCCAAGGAAACTTTACCTTATTTAAACTAAGTACTATAAGTTTTAACTTCAATCAAGTTTAAAATTAGAACAGATTGACTTGTTAGCTTTAAATGTTAATTATATAAAAATAGAAACTTCCTAAAAAGTGGAAATATCTCTGTTATTACTTTTTATGGCTGATTTACCAATACCTTCAATATTTATTAGAACATAAAAATGCTTCAAATTATTAAAATCAACTAATAAGGACTTATAATGAACTTCATTTGTCTAATATTAACTTCTTTTTAATATTCCTCTCATTCTTTGCGTGGGATTTTTATTATTATCTGTCTAATATTTTATTAATATAATACAATATTAAAAACGCTTAAAAATTATAACCATAGTACTACTCAGCGCTACTCAGTTTTTTACGCAATATTCTTTTTTTACAAAAAACTTGTAGCCCGTTTTTAAATCTTTATGTCTTAAAATTTTGCAGATTTCGAAATTTAAAAAATAAACTCAAAGATGTTACTTAATTAATACCGTTTTAATAAAAAAATTATTATAATGAACACATTTTACGACCAAAACTTATTGAAAAGGGAAAGGCGAAAGCACTTCCGATTTATTACCTAATAAGATTCTTGTAGGTATTTCATCGCATTATGTAGTTAACCAGCTGTTATTACTTTGTTGTTTTAATAGCAGTCTATGAACTCATACCAATTTAAATATTATTGAATTACTTACCGATACAATGGATGCGAAAATATCAAACAATAACTATATAACAAAAAGTACACTTCAACAAAATCCTATATCAAGGATTAAGCGAATATTATCTTTCTAAATTTGTTCACAAACACGACACACGAGCACTATTAAAATGCGTACATTTATTATTAAACAATAATAAACAACGCAACTGACCACACAATGGGATTCACTGACAAAATATGACACTAGAATACAAAGTCAACCCAGCGATTGGCAAACTACGCAAGCGCTGCTTTCGACGAATCAAGAAATGGTATAGAATTAAATGCGCCAAGTTGCGCCAATGAAAATATTGTTTTTTTTTGTTCCAAAATATGTTGTCAGACTAAAAAATCATGGTAGGTAGGTACTCTATCAGATGAGCTTAATATTATGTCTATTTCTTACTCTTACTTCGCGAGAAACACAAAATATTTGATTCTTCGTGATTCATAATCTTAAAAAAATAGATTTATCGAAAAGGTATATTATACTTTTATGTTTCTGAACATAAAAGTAGTATTATATATAGTATTTATTTTTCTAGCAAGGGGATTTCTTTCCAATTATTAAAAAGAGAGTAAAAATAGTTGGTCCCAACGCGACGACGTTTTATTTGAATTTAAATATTGAAAATTATTTGAATCTATGACGAACGGAGACACTTGCTTACTAAGGAACGTATTCATTTTAGATAACCGATCGAAGCGATTTCGGTGGCTCCCTCGGTATAAATTTATATTATCCAGATAATTGATTTGTTTCTTATTAATTTTTAGTATAGTAGTTCTTAACTCTCATCTCATACTTAATTAAAATGCGAGAAATCATTTATTTTTTGTAGATTTATTAAAAAATATTAAAATTTAGAAACGTTCAAATAGCCCGCATTTCATTCTCACGCCCAGTTTGACGTCACAGGGTTCTCGTGTGAACCGCACCCAATTTCGTGTAACCCCCAAAGGTCGTAAGTGTCGCATAGCCCTTCGTGCGTAGAAAATAGAGTTTCTTATTTATTGTGTACTTGATGTTTTAATATTAGGACTAGCAGATGGCGCTAGAAGACTAAACTACACTAGCGCAGAGTACACCAATCACGTTCTAGGAACTTTGACGCAATTTGCAAATGGCCGTGAATTGTGAAAAGATTCGAGCTTGAAGGTATAAGAAAAGCTGATGGTGGATTGTTCCGTGATAAAAACTTGTGATTAATTCTAAATTCAGTGTGGTGCTGTTGATACGATACAAAATGTGCCAAAAAGTGAGAATCCAGTCTTAATGGTGATCTAGGAAGCGCCCAAAAACCGCTGGAGCGACGATCGAAGGGACATTGCTGACAGAAGGGTAAATTCCTACAATCATTTTTACCGAATCACTCTTTTTTACTGTCGCTTTTGTCTTCTGTTCGCTCTGCACAGTCATCAATTTGATTTCTACGTCATTTTAGCCATAAACGATTACATGAAACCGTGATTTCTTATGGGTGTATTCACTGGCTTAGCCGGTGCAAATCATTGCGTGTAACGCTCATTAGTTTTTATATGTAAGTAATAATGGGTTAATACTTCAGTTATACCACTTGTGAAGCGTTAGGAAGCAATATTAAACCATCAGATGAAAGGATATTGAACATTTATCGGTTAAAGTATGGGTGTGCACCTAGATATAGGTATGTATATGAGCCAATGTAGCCACAGCCCTGTTGCTAGACGAAACGACATCGATTCATGGCTTCCAGCTTTTCTTTACGTTTAATTAGTAGCAATGTGCAATTCTGTCGATATTTGAGGTGTAATACATGTGTATTTTTGTGGCAAAATCGTTATTTCTTTTGCCACTAATATTTTGAGATAAGATGGACAGGTTCACACGGCTCTAAACTTCGATTTGAATGATAATTTGGTGTTCTCATATGATTTGAGAGGATTGTTATAGTGTCGCCTTTCTATGTATATATTATTAAATTAAATAAATATATTATTGCATGAGATGACAATGCAGATTATTTAAAAAACCTTTCATCTATACTTGCAACAAAAGGAAACACCTTAAAGACTACAGAAGGATAATATAGGTAAAAAATTGTTGTAACTAAGTTTGTACTTTTAGTTGACCAATGAATTAAAGGTGTGGTACTATGAAATGAAATTCTAAGTGACCTTAATTATGTATAGGTAGGTAATACCTAAACTATTGAAATTATTAATAAACATAAATGAACCTAACTCATTATAATGAAACTAATTATCAATCTACATAGTTTTATTTAATCTGGCAGCTATTGGTGCAGTACCTATGGTCATATGCTGATAAATAAAACACACTCGGTTTATTAAAGTTGACAGTATTTTTATTTTAAATTTGTTTTTTTTTACTGAGCCAAGTGTTTATTGGTACCTTTCATCACTTATAACCAAACCACCTTTCTTAAGAGAAGCTTATATCAAGCCAGGGAGCTACTAGAGGTTGTAAAAGTTTTAAAAAAATCTTACAAAAATAATCTGTTTATATATAATAGTTAGAGTGCTGGTCTGACACTAGACAAGACCTCACATTTATATCGAAACCTGCAGTAATACATAAATATAGATATACTATGTACTAACATGAATACAAATATATATTATGTACAGGAAAAATACAATGGATTTGAGACCTTCCTCCTTTTTTGGAGTTGGTCCGTAATCCTTTACAGGCAACTAGGAAATGACTGATTTTGCTAAATTTGCATGATTTTTTCAATGTTTTCTTTCATTCTGTCATATCATTTATTATTTCTTTGCATATTACCCTAGATTTCTTCTTCTCAATTTGTTTCCAATAATCCAGCGGTGCAACCTACAGGTTCTTCATATAACACGGAGTAACTGAATCAGTTACTCCGTGATTATGGTGCTTGCAACAGCGCCGAAATATCGGATACTCACTAACAAAAAAGTACATGGTAGCAATCCCGCAGATTTCTAGATAATGTAAGTAATGAATATATGAAGAACCTGGTATGTGAAGAACATGGTAGCAATCCCACAGATTTCTATTTTAATGTTATTGACCATGAAAGTTTAAAACAACATATTACATTATCTATGCTTCAACATACCTCATGACAAAGAATTATACTGGATTCCTGTCAACATGGGCTCATGTAATAGCTACAAACCTCCCATTACCTTTATATTCAAATTACACTAAGGATTTCCACTACATACAGATATTTCTCATCTATACAAAGTGTGTTTTAGTAATTAATTTTCAAATTAAGCTTCTCACTAAATAGGTACATATGAAAGTATAAACTGTGCCTACATAAAAAAAAAACTACTTTTAACATTCGTTTGTCTGTCTGTTTGTTCTGAATAATCACTGGAATGGCTGGCAGATAGCTGATGATATAAGAAGTAACTTAGGCTACTTATAATCTTAGACTGGTTGTTTTACCTTTGCAATAAGAATGGTGAGGCGCAGTTATTCTGTTATAATTATTCATTGTCAGCCAACATTCAAGTCTCTATGGCAAATCTCGTTGTCAATTTATTACAATTATTGTTTTTTAACTTTCCATATTTCCTTTAAAAGTAACTAGTACAAAGTCATAGAACATTATTCCAAAACTCTTATCAATTTCAGACACATCTATTCAATATAGATAAGTATTGTTATTTAAAGAGTATTCCTTTATCTATAAACAAGTGAATAAGTCGGCAAACTTTTATTATGCTACATTTTCAACAGCATTAACAGCCCATTTCTCTAAAGCTTGAAACCATCACTACACCCCCACACTGGGCTTTAAAAAAAAGTGTTATAGTAATGTGTTTGTGAGCACCAAAAAATCATTACCGTTAGCTTGACAGCAGCCTTACAGACGTTTTCTATAACCTGTCTGGTTAAAACTAGAGATAGTTTATATATTTGTCCAATGTAATTGAATTCATACTTTCATTGATAAACATATTTGATACAAAATTTTAATAAAAAAAACAGACTTCAAGTACTTAACAAATAAAACAAAAAAAAACCTATGAAATTGATAACCGCCTCCTTTTGGAAGTCGGTTAAAAATGGGACCACATGGGAAGCACCAAGCTTTCAAATAAAAAAAAGAATCATCAAAATGGGTTCACCCAGTCGAAAGTTTTGAGGGAACAAACATAAAAAAAAATGCAATCAAATTAAGAACCTCCTTTTTTGAAGTTGGTTAAAAGAATTCACACAAAAATACAAATATACTTTTTAAGAAGCCTTCTAGACCTCCAGTTTTAACAAGAGATAGGTTATTGAAAACAGCATTTAATCTACACAGATGTGAGGTAAAGAGTAAAAGCTGTAGAAATGCACAAATCTATACTTTGATTGTATGTTTTTATCTACTACACTCCTGTGTATTCTTGTACTGTGTTGTATTCATCGACTGTGTCCATTACACACAAAATATGAGTGGTCATAAAAATGTTACCATTTTATGCTCGGAAGTTATATATTGGCCAATATTGGGTAAGTATTCTTGGATATTATGTATTGTATGATTTGTATATTTTAAAAGGTTGTGAAGTCTATTCCAAAAATATGTATTAGTCAATACACTTTTTAGGTGAATAACACTGCTTTTGATGATGTGACTTGTTTTCAATACTAATTTTTGGTCACTACTCAACCCACGTGTTTGTTGATTACTTAATGCATGTTGATTCTTCTTACATGCAATATAGCCATATAAACGTAATAGACAGACAAGCAAAATTACAGGGATATAATGAAGGGTGTTAAATGTCAGTTTTAGATAATTTAAGTAGTTTATTTTATAGCAATAACTATATTGGTGACCTAGCTTTAATAACCTTTTAGGTTTGGCCTTCCTTGACACACATGAACCACAGAAACAAAATAAAATAACGACATAATAAACTGATAAATCGAAAACAATATATTCTTTTCATTCTATTTGAATTCTCTGTTTATAAAGCTGTTGTCTTATACTCAAACATTAATAGTATTTTGGTGGATTTAAAATATGTATACTTAAATAGTACTTCTTATGTTAATATGGAATCCTATGTACATAACCATAATTAAAAAAACAATAACAATATTTACATACAAACCGCAAAAAACTCCACATCTTCGCCTACTGGCAGCATTACCATGTTGAATGGCAATGCTGATTCTCTGTGGTAGAAAAAGGCCGGCCTTCTGGTCGCGAGAAGCGTCTCATGTTAATGACTATACTCTTTGCGCTATAGCTATACTATTTACTACTGTTTATGGTTTAATTAAATTTACTACAGTTATTAACATTTTAATATATTGCGAATGTGGTAGAGCTGAAATACTAAGTCATAATTTGTAAATCGCGGCTACTTTCAAGAGTTAAACAAAATATTACTGAACCATGCCTTGCACCATGCTACAGTGCAAAGAGTATAGTTTGTTCAGAAAATATAGCCAAACATAGACTTTTTTCTTAATTCAATCCAATATCATGATTACACAAATGCAACAGAATAAAAGTCATGTGAACAAGGAATAAAAGTTTATACATTAAGTACATCTCATTTATTTATGTTAGAGGATTCGAGAGCGTACTCCTTCTTAAAAGGCCTGCAACGCACTTGTGACGCCTCTGGTGTTGCGGGCGTCCATAGGCGGCAGTAATCGCTTACCATCAGGCGATACGTCTGGTCATTTGCCCACTATTCCATAAAAAAAAAATCCAAATCATCCCCCTCTGATTTAAGATTAGAGTCCCCCCCGCCTTCTAATTCTTGATTAGAGGTAATGAATGCCTGAACAATGATTTTCTCTTATAGAGACTTCTGGTTAAAATTAGGAATTGATGTGATTACATTGATTTGGGACTTACACATATCTAATTAAGGAAAACCTGGAAAACCCATTTACATAATGAGGGTCACTAGCTCGGTGCATGTCCACTAGTGTGATGCTATCAGCTAATAGCCGCCGTACCTACCGTAGCAAGCTACCGTAATATCCACCACGGTGTTCCGTGTTCCATGTCCCATTATAACAGAGATAAGTTGAAATTATTAATATCCAATTACTTAACTTTTGAAGCCACGCTGATTTCAGCACAACGGGTCGGTACTACCCTCGCACAGAAAATCAACGTAAAATGACAGCGTTCGTGCTGTCGTGTTTCGTTGGTGAGTGCGAGACCGGAGGCCCAATTAGTCCAGTCAACAAGTTCCATACTTGTTGACTAGACTAAAAGATGCAGCAGCATCACTAGGCCGCCATGGTGTGGGTCGCCATGCTGCATTGTCTGCATTCGCAGTGAGCATGGTGACCACCACTCTTGGATTCTGCTTATGCTTTCCATCAGGCAGAGTAGAGTCATGTTGGCGGGCCAAACATAAAAAAAAAACTAGCTGACCAACGCAACGTCGTTTACGTCTCCTATTGCCCGTAGCGTAATAATTTGCCCCCGTTTTTGTAACATTCTTCATTGATGCGCCGCTCCTATTGGTCTTAGCGTGATGATATATAGCCTATAGCCTTCCTCGATAAATGGGCTATCTAACACTGTAATATTTTTTTAAATCGGACCAGTAGTTCCTGAGCTTAGTGCGTTCAAACAAACAAACAAACTCTTCAGCTTTATAATATTATATATAGATGTATAGATGATAAGCTTTTGCCTGCGGCTCCGCCCCGTGAATCTCGATTGTCGCTATAATCAGTATCCTAGGTACTATGTCCTTCTTCAAGGTCCTCTCTTAGCCAAATGCATCCAAATTGGTTTAGCAGTTTAGCCGTAATAGCTAACAGGCAGCCTAGAGTTACTGTCGAATTTATAATAAACTGCTGCTTACAGAACCTGGTCTGTTGCAACCATAGAGCTATTATAGATAGAATGGGAAAGACATACGGCTGCCTGTAAGCGGAAACGTCCAGCAGTTAAAAAGAGAGAGAAGATCGCGGTACCCCATCTGTCATTTTTCAAAGGATTAATAATGGTAATCCAATCACAACAATTACCGTCGAATCGTTCTGCTATGCTGCTTTTCCGCGCTAACTGCGCATATGCTCTCGCTGCGCAGTCTCGTCACTTTCTAACCGAGGGACGGCTGGAGGCCTAGCTCCCCTGCTCTATCTTTAAATACCTCTTTAGTTGCAACAGACCGAATTTATAATATTAGATAGTAAATATTGTATGTGTGTAATCATTTGAAAACTGTTAATCAAAATTCGTGATTGTCATTTGGTTGCTAATTTGACTGCACAGATGATGTAGTGCTTTAAGCGGCAACCACGACGCTTACTATAGCGCTGAGTGTAGCAGGTTCGATCCCCACATGGGACAACACTTGTGTGATTCATAAATTGTTGTTCTGAGTCTTTGGGTTAATTATAACCGTTTCATGTATGTTTGTAAAGTCCACATTGACTCAAAATACTATACTGTTCCTAATGTGGGAGTTATATTCTTAATTAAAAAATAAATAATCCTAGAAATCCACCCTAGCGACAAAACATAGACAGCCGATCGTAAATTGGTGTCAAATAGGCGTGAAATGAAAATGTTTTTTCATAAAAACCTTGTATGCTGTTTATATTCTACTGCTGCATGTCCTTGAATAACAAATTATTTCGGTTTGTTTTTACAACCACCTTAAAATTGCATTGCACTGCCTAGTGTAGTGTATTTCCTTTTCTTGCTAATTTTATTTCACGTTTAGCACATTATACGTGTTCTAGCTACAAAAATAACACTGAAATCTATACTAATACTAGCTGACCTACGCAACCTCGTTTGCGTCCAAACTACCATCCCCCGTTTTAACCCCAAAAGGGGGTTGATTTCTAAAGATACATTATTAGTACACCTCCACACCATCTATAGAGCATACATTTTAAATTTCAAGTATCTAACTTCAAAAACATAGACTTTCATACAAACTTCCAACCCCCGTTTTACCCCCTTAGGGGTGGAGTTTTGTAAAATCCGTTGTTAGCGGATGTCTACACCCTATAAGGAACCTACCTGCTAAATTTTAAGTTAGTAGGTGTTATAGTTTCTGAGATTTCGTGATTAATAAGTGTGTGGTATTTCGCTTTTATATATATAGATTATTATAAACGGGAAATTGTGTAATTATGGATGGACGGATGGGTGTTTATTACTCTTTCATGCAAAAACTACTGAACGTATTTGGATGAAACTTTACAGTAATATAGCTTATACATCAGAATAACACATAGGCTACTATTTGCCGCGATAACCGACATATACGCGGGCGGAGCCGCGGGCAACTTCTGGTTCATAATATAAGCTAAGATTAGGGTGTTGTCTTTGAATGGAGTTATTTTTATTTCTCTCACTTATGGTTTTCTGAAAATGTCATCAAATGAGACACTAAAATATAATTAATTTCATCAGTCCTTTACTACTGCCCTGAGTATTGTGGGTTCAAATCCCAATTTGTGTGATCCACAACTTACTGTTCTGAGTCTAGGTGTTTTTTGTGTCAGTTTCTTCTATGTTTGTGAAGTCTCTGCGTCACAGGATGTAAATTCCTAATGTCAATCCTGTCTGTATAAAAAAAAAAATTGGAAAAAGTTGTTTCATAATTTTCAAACTGTATTTAATAGCGGAGTAAATTGCTATAAATGTAAGTAAGTAATTGCCTTTTCTACTATTCAAAGTCTATTTTGAATTTTTAACTACATTGGCCATATGGCAGATTAGTTATATACGAACATTTAACTTTAATACCCTACAATTAACGTATTATTCATCCCTACATATAAAAAAAAAATACATTAAACTGTAAGCAGCAAATTATAAGTTACTAGCTGTATCCTGCCATGCTTTGCTATGGTACTTTATGAGTGCCTCAAACATGGTGAATAAAGTCACATAAGAAATGAATAAAAACAAATTTTAAGTAATTTGTATGATCATCACAAATGAGGAAATGAGAAATAAGGAACAATGCTGATGTAAAAAACATAAAATTTGAGCTTAAACAGTGCAGTTCTTTTTGTATTTTTGAGCATACACAAATCAATGTAACATTCATATTAACCACTATAGATACAGACTAGTTGTTCGCCCGCGTATATGTCGGTTATCGCTGCATAGTAGCCTATGTGTTATTCTGATGTATAAGCTATATTACTGTGAAGTTTCATCCAAATCCGTTCAGTACTTTTTGCGTGAAAGAGTAACAAACATCCATCCATCTATCCATACTTACAAACTTTCGTGTTTATAATATTAGTAGGATAAACCCCCTGACTCATGAACATCATTTAATATTTAACAACTGTTCTGTGGTATTTCAACCTTAAATTTACAGTTTTTAAGTTGAAAATAACATAGTACCATTGCGTTTACGTTTATGACTAATATGGGTACATATCTATACTAATATTATAAAGCTGAAGAGTTTGTTTGAATGCGCTAATCTCAGGAACCGCTGGTCCGATTTGAAAAATTCTTTCAGTGTTAGATAGTACATTTATCGAGGAAGGCTATATAATCATATGCTAATAGGAGAGGAGCACCAATGAAGAATGTTTCAAAAACAGGGGAAAATTATCACGCTACGGGCAATAGGAGACGCAAACGACGTTGCGTGGGTCAACTAGTACATAATAATTAGGAAGTACAAGACCACTTAGTTGTGAATCAAGGTTTTCTCTTTGGTGGTTGAATATGAAATCATAATACAACATTTTCCTCACACGGGTTCATTGTATGTGGTTCCAAGTAATTTGTGTCATTAGTGGTCAAATTGTGAAATTTTAGTAGTGACTTGTGTTTTATGTTTAAGACTGTATGTAGTAAATGTTTAGTTTTAGGTAGACTCAAATAGTGCTATTTCATATTGTTATATGAAGATGTAGTGTATAATTACAACTGTTTATGGGAGGAAATATCTTAGGTTGGTATCCTATGTTTGTATGCATAAAATAGTTGAACTGCTTGATACATTCAGTCCAAACCAACTGCTAAATAATTTGAAAGAAAAAAGATGTGTGTTTACAAAACGTGCGTGCGTGTCTGTATGTATGTATGTGCTGGCGTGCGTACTATGGGCTTAAATGTCTATAATGCATTCTTTTCAGGGTAAGTCTTCGATGTTATGCTGATAAGACGTTAGATCACTTTGGTACAATAATCGACTATCCCACCGGGAATTTTGTTCGATTCTGACTGTTTTATTTTAAAGTGTATGTGTCTACCAAAGTGACTACTCTACCTGATGGAAAGCATGAGAATGAAAGCCAAGCAAAGCAGTAGTCACCATACGCGAACGCAGAAAACGCTACAATGCAGCATGGTGACCCATACTATGGCGGCCTATTTTGATGCTTGTGCATTATTGGGCCTCAAGTGTCGCACTCACCAACGAAACACGATAGCACGAATACTGTCATTTTAAGTTGGTCTTTTGTGATAGGGTAGTAGGTACCGACCCGGTCGAGCCCGATCGTACTGAAATTAGCGTGTCCCCACCCATTTGCATTAGTCTATGGTCATATGCGTATACTTTTTGTGTGTTACACATACATTTTAAGATACTCTTAGTTTATATCTGTCGGTGGCAACTGTCAATATTTTTTTCTAGAATATCATTTTCCAGTAAACATTGGGAATCTCCACGAAATTGCACCGAGCAGTGACGTCACTCCTTGTCGTACATAAATTGTATTTAATTGCGTTGTCGTATTTTATTGCGTCTTTATCGTATTATGTGTGTTTTATACTCATAGGCTGTCCATAAAACTGACACTTGATTTAATCGACACTAATACGTATAAAACTCGGCCATATTGTTTTAGAGTTAGGTAGTTAAGTATGTCTGGCCTATTGGTCTACTAGTTAGTTTAGGCACCTGTGGTATCTAGACTGTGACCTGACTGCTAAGCCACAGGTAGAGGGTTCGATTCTTATTCAGTACGCAAATCATGTAATGTGCACAATCATTTTGTTATGTGCAACGAATGCAAAAGCTAGCAGTTTTGATAAACCTATTGTCTAATGGTTAGTAACCCTGATTGTTTAGCAGGAGGATCGATTTTCATCCACGACATTCAATTCGCCATTATAATAGCCTTATTCATTAATTTATTTAAGACAATATTTACGGAGTACACATTAACTTAAAAAATTGCAAATTTTAACAAAAAAAAACCGACTTCAATCTGGGCCAAATTTAAATGGGACAATTCGGGAAGCACCAACTTTCAAATAAAAAAAGAATCATCAAAATCGGTTCACCCAGTCGAAAGTTATGAGGTAACAAACATTAAAAAAAAACAATTGAATGAGAACCCCCTTTTTTGAAGTCTGTTAAAAATGCACAACATTTATATATAACTACATATTTTTAAAGGAAGTGGATAAACAGCAACACGCCCAATGATGCAGAAGCATCACTTGGCCGCCATGGTGTGGGTCGCCATGCTGCATTGTTGCATTGTCTGTATTCGCAATGAGTATGGTGACCACCACTCTTGGATTCTGCTTATGCTTTCCATCAGGCAGAGTAGAGTCATTTGAGCAGTGCCCATACATAAATAAGAAAAAAAATATCAAAGACATACACTAACGAGATAAAGACAATATATTGTTTTAAACTTTCATGGTCAGTAACATTAAAATAGAAATCTACGGGATTGCTACCATGTACCTTTTTGTTTGTGAGTATCCGATATTTCGGCGCTGTTGCAAGCGCCATGATCATCGGATGATGATCGGATACTCACAAACAAAAAGGTACATGGTAGCAATCCCGTAGATTTCTATTTTAAGAGATAAAGACATATTCATAAACGTTATTTAACTTTAAACAACGGTCCTGTGTTATTTTTTATTTTATGTATGATCCTGCCAAAGTAACAGGCAGAGAAACCTGATGGAAGGCATGAGCAGAATCCAAAAGTGGAGGTCACCATACTCATTGCAAATGCCGACAATGCAGCATGGTGACCCACACTAGGCCTATTGAGATGCTTCTGCATCATTTGGCCACCGGTATCGCACTCACCCACGAAACACGACAGCACGAATGCTGTCATTTTCAATTTTAAGGCTCTTAAGTTTAAAGTGTTCAACTTAACGAAAACTATTGCTATGTCAACTCAAACAAGTTGGTCGTGAGGTTTTCTTTACATTATTCAAATAGTCTATATTTTAGAGCCACGGTTCAAACGTATTTCCAATACATACGGATGTGTTATTTGTTTCGACCTTGTTTGCGCAATGCCGATGTGTGAAAAGGTATGGATAACCGACATGATTGACGTGCTTCGGGCCTGTGTTGAAATTCTAATGCCAATATGGCGAAAACGAATGTAAATATAGTCACATAATTATGTGTTTTTTACTTATTTGTATCTACTATGGTAGTATTGAACCAGTTTTCAGAACTTTGGGGTCTGTTTGTTTGTTAAGACAGGTTCATAAAAACAATACATATATGCATGTAAAAGTGATTGTTTTGAATCTCATATTTACTAAATTCTCAATTGTTTTGAGGTCTTTATTTCTCCAAACAAACGTCCTTTTTCTAAATCTAGTAAGTGTCCTTACAAAGTATAAAATAAAGTCGCTTTCGTTGTCTGTTCGCCAATCGCTTAAACCTTTTAAACTACTTAACGGATTGAATTTAAATGCAGTTTTACACAAAAGAGTAATTCAAGAAGAAGGTTTATATGTGTAATACCTGCATATTATAGTAGAGGAAACCCGGGAATCCGGGCCGGGTCGCTAGTTATGTACAATAAAGTTTTCAAAGAAGATGGTTATAAACATAACAAAACAGCAGTATCTAGACTATCTAGTATAATCCTATGTCTTTTTTATACTATGTGATTCGATTCCTACATACTATTTTGTCGTTTAACCCCAGTTAAGTTGTGAACCTAAGAGCTTCAACGGGAAAAAGTACTTAGATACATTAGCACGCTAAGCCACACAAAGGTCATAATTTATGAGCAGAAATCTGCAATGCCTAATTCCTTTTCAGCGTTTCCATGATTGCTTTGATTGACCTTCTGAATTTTCGAATTGCACAGTTCATGGCTGTATATATTCTGCCCTTCTGTGAGAGTTATATTTTCTAGAAATTTCATAATATGACAATATTAACCTCGTAGTTTCATCCTTATTTGTGGGCATTTGTTCTTTCCTTATCCAATTTATTACCTAGAACTAAACAGTAACGGAAAAAATATTAAACAAATTGTTTTTTACCAATCTTAGATCTTCTTCTATCTAAACGCTTCCTAGCCTCCGAAGATTGAACTAGTTGTCAGTAGATTTGAGGGCACTGACTTTCCAATAACGATTGTCATAGATGTTCATGACAACCAGGACCAAAGGCTTAACGTTCTCCCCGAGGCACCGGTTTTACCAATCTTTTATCAGTGCGTTTAAATAAGACATCATTATCATCATCTCCACAGTCCACTGCTGGACGTAGACCTCCATCAACAAAATATTCAAATAAGTGACATACTATAGACGTGTACTGTTGTCTCAGCAATTAGTATTCTCAATTTACAAGGCGCTAAATTTACATAATTTTCTGTAGCCATATTTAGTGTTAAAATACTATCTACAATGGTTCTGAAATGAGGGCGAGGTTACGTTAAGTGTGGGTTTGCAGACAATACACTATTTTAAACCCCAAATAAATTTCAATTTTTCTCACCTAACCTACATGCTATTTTTAGGCTGTGCTGGAAAATAGGATAGTTTTCATATCAGCTTTTTAATTTGAACCTAAGTGTACTAATATTATAAATGTGATATATAATATTAAAAAAAAAAAAAAACTTCCTCCTAGCCTTTATTATTCCCAAGATTTGGGGTCGGCTACTAGTTCAACCGGTTTTACTCCGCAAACCTGAGGGTGAACTGAATTCGAAGGTTGAACTAGTTGTCAGTATACTTAGGGCACTGACTTCCTAATAATGATTGCCATAGATGTTCATGACAACCGGGACCGACGGCTTAACGTGCTTAACTCCGAGGCACGGGCGGGAAACACTGCCATCTTCCATACTCCGGGCTGCTAATAAGAATTTTTTGTAAGAAAAACCCAACAGCAATCCGACCCGGGAATCGAACCTGAGACCTCTTGATCCGCAGTCGCTTACGCTAACCACTAGACCAACGAGGCAGTCAATTGTCATAAATAGACGCTTAAAGATTTTTTTCTGAACATCTAACACACTTAATTTCTAAAATTGACAAGAAGTAAGGATGAATCAACTACTAACTTTATTTTATACCCGACTGCGCTAAAGGAGGGCTACGTTTTTCGTGTTGTTATTGTAAAGGTACAACAATTACTACTAATAACTCAGCTAGTAAACATTAAGTAGCCAACTTTTATGTAGGAGATACCTATAAGTTAACGCGCACGCAGATTTTATGACCAGCTTGTTTTACGATTAGGTTGTTAATAACTCTGTTAGTGTTGCTAACAGTAAAAAAAACATCTAATACAGAAACCAAGTCTTCGAAAAGCTGACTTAGGTACAGTCTGCGACCATAGCTCTAATATTTCATAACAATAATTCGAGGCAGGTGCATTCCTATTGTGCTGTTTCCTTTCGCATACATGAATGGGACCATTGTTCCCACTATGGGGCAGGTGGTATTGAAGTTTTTATAACTTGCTGCTCGAAGACATAAGGACTGGTTTCTTCTAGTCCTGGTATGCTCAACTTTCATTTATTTAATAAGTGGATAAGAATACAAAATGAAACGTGTTTCTGTTTGACACAAGCACTTGTTAATTATATCACATTTTTAAAGTATCTTTATACCTTTTATTTATTTACTTACCACATTTACAGTGTCTTTACAGAAAAATTACAACTTGAAAGGTAGTAGAGCCACGCTGATTTCAGCACGAACGGGCCGGCTCGACCGGGGCGGTACTACCCTCGCACAGAAAATCAACGTAAAATGACAGCGTTCGTGCTGTCGTGTTTCGTTGGTGATTGGGAGACCGGAGGCCCAAATAGTCTAGTAAACAAGTTCCATACTTATTGACTAGACTATAAGATGCAGAAGCATCACTAGGCCGCCATGTTGAGGGTCGCCATGCTGCATTGTCTGCATTCGCCGTAAGTATAGTGGCCACCACTCTTGTGGTCTGCTTATGCTTTCCATCAGGCAGAGAAGTCGTTTTGGCGGGCCATACATAAAAAAAAACATCCCAAAGCGATACTAAGTAAAAATGGTTACAATTATTTTACAACAAAATATCATTTGCTGAATATACCTTTCGGCTACTTCATTGAAGCTCTGTAGGTTACAGCTGTAAATATTCACATGTTTTAATATACAATTAATAAGCTATATGAACAGTATAATTGTGATAAACTAGTGTAGGTGCCTTTAATTCTTTAGAGTTTTTCTTTTTTATGCATGACCTGCCAAAATGACTGTACTCTGCCTGATGGAAAGCATAAGCACAATCCAAGAGTGGTGGTCACCATACTCATTGCGAATGCAGGCAGTGCAGCATGGCGAACACACAATTCGTGAAATTTGGCATAGTCCAAACCATGTTCCCTGCGATACACCAAGATACAGTTGTGACGAAACTGATTTTATTCTTCACCCACTTCTCCCTCG
This sequence comes from Diaphora mendica, assembly GCA_949125395.1. Classification (NCBI taxonomy): domain Eukaryota; kingdom Metazoa; phylum Arthropoda; class Insecta; order Lepidoptera; family Erebidae; genus Diaphora; species Diaphora mendica. Next base: position 2,196,053 of record OX421335.1, read on the forward strand.
TCTCCGATAAAGTGATAACCTGTTGAGATTTCATCATGACATCATAAATTGTCACAATGATGTTCTGGCGGCTGTAATCACCACCAATAGTAATATTTCATATTATAATTTACTCTAGACAAATTTTTGTCCCAGTGGATTTTTCCCTATATGCATGTTTCATACATTATCAATTCGGATTAGATGTTGAAATAAAAAATCGATAAAACTGCTGTTGGGCAATATTGTTAATAATTTTATCAAAATAGATACTTGATATCAACAATAATTAACTTATAAAGATTAGATTTTCTAATGAATTACTTAATGTGTTTTTATGTAATAGGCGGGCAAACGAGCAGACGTATCGCCTGATGGTAAGCGACCACTGCCGCCCATGGACACCTGCAACACCAGAGGCGTCTCCGGCCTTTGGGGGATGGGGGGGTTTGGGTATAGGCCTCCGGTATCCTCACCTCACTCACTCGGTGAAACACAGCGCAAGCACTATTTCACACCGTTTTTCTGTGAGGCCGTGGTATCACTCCGGTCGAGCCGGCCCATTCATGCCGAAGCGTGGCTCTCCCACAGAAAATATCTAATATAACTTGAAAAAATCGTCTGTTAAGGTTTGATATTAAATTTGAAGTCCTGGAGCTAAAGAGTAACAATGCTTCTTCTCGACCGCTTCACAGAAAACCGGTGTTAATTAATTCTTTCGATGCTTTTCGAAGTCGAAGTAAGTAAGGTTAACGGAGCACAAACCCTCTCTCCTCGCTCTCGCCTTCTTCTGTTTGAGGTGCAAGTGTCCATAGTCACTTACCATGTGCTGTTTTGCCCTCCTTGCTGCACTATAAATATTAATATAGTTAAGAAAAACTAAAAAACACTCAGAAAAGTCGAATACAAACAAATATAATATAGGCCATACATATCATTTCAGTACCTCTTCCGATCTATTATCCCGCAATTCGTTACAAAAATCATGTGACAAAGGAGAAAAATCGAGGGTTGCTACCCCTTTCCCTTTACCTGTACTCGGTTGACAGCTTAGTGCATGACGGCATAGTGCTGAATGTTATTGTTCTAAAAAGGCCTCCCGGTGGTTCACATGACCCATCAATTTTCGACATGGGCCCGTAGTCTATAATTGGAGTGGGTGAGTTGAATCACCAGGACTCGAATATTCCCCAGCTAAAATACTAAAGCCATACTATCTTATTATAATGTAAGGTGGTTATAAATATGCAATAATCTATGGTTTTGTATACGCAAACCATACGACCTGACCCGTTATCTGGGTCACGTAACGATTGCCTAACACACGTTTTCCTTAGTATATTGTGTATTTTACTGAAACATGAGTTTCTGCAGCTGTTAAAGTAACTTGTAATAGGTCTCAATACTAAGTGTATATAGACTATAGAGTAATTAACCGTTTTTCAAAAGTTTTTATACGCGCTAAAGATGAGACTACTCCAATCCTAAGAGTCGCCATGTGATTTCACGAAGCCTATAACATTCCTCAATAGCATGAGAAGCACTTAAATTTTAACTGAAAGTTCCCAACATTATAATGTTTTTTAATCCAGTAAAATAAAGCTCTTTAGCTTCATTATAGATTTACCATGATTTGAACTTGGCTATTTTTAACCCCCGATTCAAAAAGAGGGGGTTATAAGTTCGACATGTCTGTCTGTGGCACCGTAGCTCGCGAACGTATGAAGGTATTTCAATTTAGTTTTTTTTTTGTATGAAAGGTGAGTTACGTGCGAGTGTTCTTAGACATGTTTCATGAAAATCGGTTGAGTCGTTTAAAAGTAATGGGGGTGAAAGTGGGGAAGAGTAACCGAATGTCTGCAAAAATATCATCGAGCGCATGACGTGTTTTTTACTTTTAAAGGGAACTCGGGTTATTAAGTTGGGTTTTTTTTTAATTTTGAGAATATTACTTATCTTTTTTGTACTTACTGAGGCTACCAACTGACTAAGAAAAAGCCTCAAATTAATTATGCTTTTTCTTACTTTGGTCTATTGTTACCTACGTGTCTTCGCATTAAACAGAACACAATATAAGAATAAAAATTACACCTTCAGTGTGTCTAGCATGATATAAGCGCAGTTTAATTATATCAACAGTTTAGCGTGTTAGCAACTGTTTATCTCTAATTACTTCATATTTCAGCTAATTCGTATTACGAATGGCGTAGTTATTTGTCAGTTATTGCAATTTGCGTAATTCCTGAATCTTGCTCATACGTACATGCTCTTCTTATCTCTCATAGCTAATTTCTGGACAATAGTAGATATTGTCGTGCTGTAAGTAACACTAACATCTATGAGTAGCACCATCATCATATACTATCATTGTTTTATGCAATTCAGCATAAGCTTTCGGCGAAAAGCTGTCTCAGCGTCACTAATATATTTTTTCTACTAACTCTACTCTGCCTGATGGAAAGTGGGAGAGCCACGCTTCGGCATAAATGGGCCGGCTCGACCGGAGTGATACCACGGCCTCACAGAAAACCGGTGTGAAACAGCGCTTGCGCTGTGTTTCACCGAGTGAGTGAGGATACCGGAGTCCCCAACCCCTCCCAATTATCCAAAGGTCGGCAACGCACTTGTGACGCCTCTGGTGTTGCGGGTGTCCATGGGCGGCGGTAATCGCTTACCATCAGGTGATACGCCTACTCGTTTGCCACCTATTCCTTAAAAATAAAATAAGCAGAATCCAAGAGTGGTGGTCACCATACCTATTGTTCGTGCAGACAATGCAACAATGCAGCATGGTGACCCACACTTTGGCTGCCTAGCGATGCTTTTCCATCATTGGGCCTCCGGTCTCGCACTCACCAACGAAACACGACAGGCTCATCTTCTAACATATTCAGAACGTAATCATTTACAATAAAAAAATGTAATTCGATATTATCTATGTATTTAGACGCATGGTTAAATATGCAGCCTTAAAAGGTATTTTATACAAAAATGAAGAATTAAAAAACTTATAGGAAAAAATACGAATGTTTAGCCTTTTAGCAAACGACTATGGCAGCTGATAAACGCGTTATGTAAAATATTCCCATAAATATTCATTCGAAGTCAACTTGTAACTGTTCCGTCAAATACTTGTTCGACAGCTGTATTGCTATGATAAAGAAAGTATGTTCACGCTTAAATAAGTGTATATAATCAAAAGTACTTAACATCTGCACTTTAACTCCCTTGATTGAGAACGACTAAATACGACATGAGCTGTTTCAAGAAGTAAACAGCTTGAAAGTTGATTGCCAATGATGAGATACAGATACAGTATTATTATGTAGACACTCTTGAGACATTTTGATAAGTATTCAATATTCACTAGTCTCTCTGTGCTGACGAATTAAGAATATAGAGTGTCACCAACCCTATTCATCCCGTGGGTGTCGTAAGACTATACATACAACAGCACTGCAGAGAGAAGGAAAACTTGGAATAAAACTTATACCATTCCGTCTGGTCAGCGTGGCATTGTAGGAAAAAACCAGACCCATTTACGTTACAGGGAAATAAAATTATTTGCCCACTTTGCTAATAGATTTGCAAAAAAAAACGTTACAGAGTTTGGACTTCACAACGGTTAGTTCGAGTTAGTATTGGGCCCCCACTTACTCGAGCAGTTGTTTATACCCCCCATTTCCTTTATAATAAACATTCCTTTTCCTTTTTTCATATTGAACTCTTACTTTTCCTGTATCATTGCTGAAGTGTCCATTTGACGGCAAAAGTTCTGCCATGGGCGTTTTTATACGCTTTTGCTCATTTCTTTAGGAACTTGCTATCTGAAATGCCATTTCAATAGATTCTGATATCGAGTACCATACGTCAATTAGATGATCGCCTTATATATTATCAAACAGTGTATTCGCCTAGCTGTAATCCCAGTCAATAACCTCGACGCAACAAATGGTTGCATGCTACCAATTCGGTTGCGTTTCCGTCTTACATGTGTTGATTACTTAAACAAGTGTTTATAACTGTGAATGCGCGGGCGCAACACAACACTCGTGCACGGTCCACTGCTCTACTTCATATACGCAATATGAGATATACTATTAGTAGTGTTACTCCAGTTTTAGCCTTTGTTGTGTAAAATGACCAAGGATGCAGAAGCATCTCAATAGGCCGCCTTAGTGTTGGTCACAACATGCTTCATTGTTGCATTGTCTGCATTCGCAATGAGAATGGTGATTCTCTTGGATTCTGCTCACGTTTCCATCAGACGGACTAGTCACTTTGGCAGGCTCATGTATAAAAAAATATCTGATCTTAAATAGGCCTGGAAATAGGGTTCAACCAATGTCCACCACAACAACCTGTCATGATTATGTCTAATGGTATCTAACGGTTTTCTGCGACCTTCACCAGGTCGTCGGATTACCTCGTGGTGGTCTACATACGCTCCGACTTCTGGTTCATCGTCACCATTTGCCTATAAATAAATAAACTACGTACGATATTCTTAGATTTGAAAACAAGTAAGTATATGGTGTAGTAAATTTAGATCAGGTTAAGTGGTGTTTTGAAAGTAAATAAAAGTAAGTAAAGAACTGAGCGGTTACCGTTTGCAATGCTGACGTCTTACTGTCCGTACGCTTTGCGGTTTTTACTAAAGAACGCATAATGTCACTCATAAATATATGTACATACAAATTTTCCGTTTTAGCACCATGTAAACTATTAGAAGTACATTACTCTTAAAATATGAATTACTTGTCTTTGTTGCATTGACTATGATGCTATGTATTATCTTACGAAGGTAAAGGCTTACCGCAATTTCACTGATATTTGAGAATGTAATTCTTAAAAAAAATAAGTTTTAAAACTATCTCACGATCAGAAGTATTGAGTACATACATACATAACGTAACGTCTATATCCCAGAGGGGTAAACAGAGACAATTGATCTGTACTTATCACGGACTTGATACATCTCTTTCGCTTCGTCCACTTTTATCAACCGCTGGATACATCCTCGTCGGTCCCTGGTACTTTTCACACGGTCCTTCTTCAGTAGGTACCTACATCACCAATTTGGTCGGTAAATGTTCGCCGTGGACGATTCCATCACTTCCACATAAATTTGCTTTATACGTAAAGAGATTAGTTTTACATGGGCAATGAGAACCAACCGAAATGATGAATGACAACAATAAAACACCATACGTTTGCCATACGTCACCGATTCCGCGTATATATAAGTTCTCCAGTCGGATAGAATAAATATTTTTAGAATTTCCACTAACTGAAGTTCCCTCGTGTTTTTCCTTGCGATTGTCTATTTGTTTTTCAGTTCTGTTGAATCCTGGACATCGTTTTTTTTGTATATATCTAGAGATTAATAACACATTTCGGCTACCTAGGTATGACAGGGTATTCAACTGTAATGTCAATGGTTTTAGACTGTATTCCTAGTCAGGGCAAATATTTGTATGCCGTTGGATGAGTGGCAACACATGACCTGTTCTTGTGGCGAACCACGAGTATTATAAAATAATATAAGGCTCCCCTAATATTACATTATAATTCTCATGTTACTCGCGATGATGATGAGTGATAGGATGGGAGCAGAGCATGATTGAAAAGAAACCCACAAAGTTGCGTTGATCAACAAGATTATTATGTTTTGTGACATTAAAATATTATATATATTATAGATGTAATAGATTATATTTTTAGTTTTATTTAATATAATTATATCTTAGGTCATAATGTCACTTTATAAATATTTGCATGCCAAAACAAGGCAGAATATGGTATGATCAAAAACCACCAATGTTACACCTGGTACTAACCTATGTTCTATGCAAATAAAAATTTCATTTCATTTCAATAGGAATACTAAGACGTCTTCAAAATATAAATTCATAAATGTTACCGGTAACGGTACATGTATATAATACATGTCTATGGTTGTTTATTGCAACGTCAAAGGAAGATCATACCAGAAATAAGCTCATTTTGTCCCATAAAATGCACTGACGTCTCGGCTGTTTTGCATACCGCGAGAAAACATGGTTTTGAATAACGGTTATTGTTATTCAATAGGGTTCTGTAATTCATGCATTGCTTGTATATAGTATGTACTTGTGTCTGTTCTGATGGCATAGGGGGTTTTAAATTCAATATATAATATGAGAAAATCAGACATTTTTTTTTTTCAAACTCTGCACAAAACAAATTTTGAACAGTTCATTGGCGTTATTAATTTGGCCAATTTGGATCAAATAATTTCTGCAGTATACTATTCATGTCATCATCTTCCTAGACTTTATTATTCCCAATATTTATTTGGGTCAGCTACTAGTTGAGTCAGTTAACCTGAATATACTATTCATGTACATATACACACATGCATATCACCGTTTAACATTATGCTAACACTAACTGAAGAATATTTTATTAGAGATCAATTTATTTATTATTGCGGTCCATATCGATTCACCAGTTTCTCTGCCTGTCGGACCAGAAGAGTTCTAATTTCCTCTTCCGGTCCCTTTCTAACGCCTCCTTCACAAGCATAACTTGCTTGCACGAGACGGTGTTGTTCCACGCGGAATCACTTTATATAATGACCGCAACCATGGTACCGAGCGAGAGAAAAATATCTCTTACTCATAACCTTACAGTATATATTTTAAATGTATACCCATATTTACCAACCTTACAGTATACATTTTAAATGTATACCAATATTTACCTTGTTTCCTTTGTCCCTCCTGAAAATATCTACATACATTCTAAAAGACAGCTCTCATCAGGCAGTCGGCCAAATACAATAGCAAGCAGCCGTAACCCTTTACAATGTTACAAATTGCGTTGGCCTCAAATAAAATTGTTTTTCCCCTCTTGTTTTCTAGTAGCTCATTAAGTAAGCTAAGAATTTTCCCTTACCAGTACAAGTAGCACTCGTATAACATGTTGAACACATCTCTAACGTCATCTTGTTTTGTTTACGACAATCGTTAATGGCCTTTTCTTGTTCCCAACTCCCTAGTGTATGTATAAATAAATTACGCTCCCGAGAATTATTACAAGGACAAGCCGAATATTGAATTGGTTAAGGTTTTTTGTTACTCATGTCCGATATACACCTAGGACATGGTCTTTAGATCTATCGTTAAAAAAATGGTTGTCTGTAAAGTCTGTTTGAGATCGCAAGCGCCGCATCTATCTCTCGCTTTAGATGCGGCGCTTGCTTGCACTTCAAGCCTTAAATGACGCCGCATAGCGTGGTAACGCCGCATGAGTCATGCTTTTTCGTGTGTGCAGCCGGCTCCATCGAATTATAAGACGTTGTCACGTCTAAAACCAATGCGCATTATAATATTGGCGTATGATTAACATCTGATATTTTACCTACCATCTGACGAACATTACCGATTTAAGCATCGGGCGCTCTCCTTGGTAAAATACAGTAGCGTGCGGTTCCCTGGCTTCCTGTTACACACTTTTATCCCTTTTCACTAAATCATTACCTCAGATAAACAAATAAGCCCAAGAAGTAATACCTCAATGGTGGAAATACAGCAATTTTAAGATTTTTTTAAGCTCTGTAGGTTAGTCATCTTACGGACATTACATTAGAGTATACCTCCGACATTTACTTAAAAATCGTGCATAACATACAAATATAACGGAAACGTTCTGTACCTTATATTCATCAATGTCTGGTCACTCTACTAAATAGTCTGTGGCGACGGTTGAAACCGCAAAGGAAACAACATAGTGGAGGAAATACGTCAGTACTTTTTTCTGGATGAGTAATGTCCATGTAAATGGATGTAAATATTAATGCATTGTCCTTGTTTTACTTTGTGCTGGTATGAATCAGTCTGTATTGTTTCTCTGCGCTGAAACTACGCGCAAGATATCTTAGTATTACAAAACGTACAGACTTCAAAAACACTTGATTAAATGGGGAAATAGGTACTCCATGTTACGTTGACTGTGTCAAATAAACCCAGAAAGAGGTTTGTTTTCATGCTTTAGCTTGTCTAAAGGTGATTACATATTTCCAAAGTTATAACTCCCCAACAATAAAGGGATTGAGACAAATGTTAACTAATTATACGGAACTCTGCTTTATCACGTCAATACATGTGGAAAACAGATATTTTCCTTGTTTTTTTCCACTACTCTTGCTTGGATTTTGCTCATACATACTTTCCATCAGGCAGAGTCAGTTTGGCAGGCGTATAATATAAAAATATCAACTTATGCTATTATAATATTTTTTATTTTTTTATTTTATTTTGTCAGTTTCTCATTTAATATTGTTAAAAAAGTATTTAAATAATAGAGGGCGTTAGCTTACGTCGTAGTTGCGAAACAGCTCAACAGTATACTTCGGGGCGCACATGCGGTGAGTGTGGCATATGGTGAGTGTGGTGGATAAAAGCTATGCAATAGCTTAAAAACATAGTATTAATGGCCTCGCACATCTCTGTCTATGGTAATCAGACTACTAATATACATATTTATATATTATTTTTTTAATATCTACATATAGATATATTCCACCTAGACACTCAATGACCTCATCACACAAATTTCTCCCGCGCCTGAATCAAACTCACGACCTATGGCAGAGCAGTCGGGATCACTTAGAACAACACAAAAAAAACCGTCGTTTTAATATCCCAATTTTGCACAATGAACATAAACGGTATCAGGTTCAAAACAATCACTACTTATACCACTGTGTTTAGTTGATATGCAAAACATTGTACCGTTTTGGGCCACTCTACATGGCCAATTTCCATAGAAACGGTCCCCCCAATGGCTTTCATTGCATTCTATGTTTGTTTTACATCGTTTCTTCGTAATTGTATCAACGCATCTTTATATTAAATTAGTAGGGTTGTGAGTACGGAAATAAAATAATTGTTATCATGAGAAAAGTGTTAATTAACTGCACAGAACCTTCAAATCCAAACATGTATGTACGCGCATAACTTCCGATCGGATGCACCAAAGTATATTTTTTTTTTATGTGTTCGTTAGGGCAAGGGTTGTGTACAAGAAAAATTAAAAGATAACGGGAAAAGTCTTTTTTGACCGCGACGGGAAGCTAAGACAGATTGTAAATATGGCGGTACGAAGTTCGTCGGGTCAGCTAGTATGTTAATATAAAAAGATACAATTTATTGAAAGTGACGACCCTATAAAAAGATAAACACAGCAGCGAATGAGAAACTTATACTTGGAACAATAGCGTGTTCAACTAATTTTAGACTACATTATAAAATAGTTACAGAACACTTACATTTCATACAGCCAATGTGCGAATAAATTATTTATTAAACCGGCTTTAGCAATTCTTTGTCTCTTAAAAGCTTTCGCGTCTGGAGTTTCAGGAACGATAATTCAATAGATAAACATTTTCTTCCTATATTTGGAAGGGAACTGTGACCTTTAAAAGATGATTTTATTGAAGATCGTCACAGCTCTTTTATATAAATCTTTTTAGGTTTTTAGGGAAAAGTCTATTGTGGAATTAATCACACGCTATTCCTGTATCACTGTCTGTTTGATTTCTAATGTTAAGTATCGCTGACCTAAATTTGAGGTTAACCTAATTTAATCATATTACGATCTGATCTATAATTTGCAGGTTTATAAACTACTTTTGAAGAATGAAAGAAATAGTATGCTATTTTAATTTAATTTGCGTTTTTCTAACTGGTCAAGAATCTGCTTTGACTACTCCCCCATCATCTATCTTTGTTGCCCCTTTCCAGACCTTCATTTCTTCCTCTGTAAATCAATCGATAAACCAAATGGACCCTGACAACATCTATTTATCGTCTTACCAGAGTTTACGAGAGCTAATTAATCCTCCATTACAAAACTCATTGAAGAGAAAACTTGACGTTGATTAACTTGTTTTTCTTCTGACGCTCATAGATTGAATGGGTATATAGGTTTTTTATGAGGTTACGTAAATTGTTATATTCGTATTCAAGGGTATTTTGAAGTCCTAGTGTGAATTTGTTTCGCATCAACTCGCTCTCGACGACTAGTGTAAAGAGTTTAGTGCGCACCAATCGTAGCGTCGAACGCGGTCGCTGGTGTTCCAGTTGATGTGAAATAAACACGCAGTTGGTTCTCTTATGTCGGCATCGGCTTACACCTCTGCAGTATGCAAAATCTAGAGTTTAGAGGAATATTTCGTAGAAATTTCACGTTCCATAATAAGTATGTAGGCATAGATGTATAAAGAAGTTCATACACACTGCTGAAGTTCGTAATAAGTGGATTTATCCTCTGAAAGAAAATTTGTAGAGTGAAATGTAAGGTAGTTTGTTTTCACGATTCTCAACTATGAGGAACTCGACGTGTGGCACAAGAGGATACAGGTGTTCTAGACGGGTTTGGTGAGCAAATCTTTAGGAAAATTAGTGTTTTTTTAAATTGATTGAAACCTAAATATGATGAAGCTGTTCGAAACAATTGATATTTAATACCGAGTCTGTTCTTGGAATGTCCGCATTTTATGATCTGTATTGTTCTGAAAATTCATAAGATGTTTCGCAGAAATGTGTTAAAACAAAGGATTATTCGAATAAAAGTTTATTAACTATCCGAGTTTTAAACAATAATATTGGCAACCGGTCGTCCATTTAATTCTACTGGTTTCTAAGAACAGTCTTGATTTTCCTTATGTCTACTTGATGTTGACCTAATGACGCAGGAGATAATTGGTTATAAATGACTATTTAATGAAATTTAATTTATAATTTCACTTAATCTTGATATCTCTGTCGTAGTTACAAAATAGACATCATATATCCTATCCTAAATACATAGCCTATCCGTTTTCCTTAAAATTTTAAGTTGTGTAAGTTTTTTTAATGCTTTTATTTTAAACAATTTCATTTCCCAGAAGGTTCTCGTTAGACACTTCACCAGCCCTAAAAAAAACTTTACAGACGCTACAAAAAGATGATGATTCACAAGAGACTAACTTGTTATATAAGGGCTTTGCAAATTTTCTGTTTTAAGCCGACTTTAGTATAGCTTAACAACAGTTTTTAACAGTTCACTGCTGGATATAGTATAGGCCCCTCATTAGAAAGAAGATTTTAGCATTTAGTGTGCTAAAACCTCCTTTTAAAGAGAGGATCCATGCTCTATGGGGAAGACTTAGACTTGCCTACATAGAACACTATTAAATAAAAAATCTTTTTTTTTATGTTTGACTCTGCCAAAATGACTCTACTCTGCCTGATGAAAAGCATAAGCAGAATCCAAGAGTGGTGGTCACCATACTCACTGCCAATGCAGATAATGCAGCATGGTGAACCACACCATGGCGGGCTAGTGATGCTTCTGCACCATTGGGCCTCCGGTCTCGCACTCACCAACGAAACACGACAGCACGATCGCTGTCATTTTACGTTGATTTTCTGTGCGAGGGTAGTACCGCCCTGGTCGAGCCGGCCCCTTCGTGCTGAAATCAGCATGGCCTTACTACCTTGCGTGTGTACATTTATTCAATTAAGACACTGAGTGACATTTATGAACGTTAAATTGAAGCTACAGTTAAAAATCATAGATCGACACAAACAGACGCCACAGCATGCACTGGATTGTCAAGGTAAATATGGTGAAAACACCAAAATCTACTGCCCGCTTGTGTCGATCTATAACTTCAGGTTGCCAAAGTTGGTAGGGCCATATAAGAAGAATACTGGCAAAGAAACTCATGGCCACTCTTTTTAAAGGTCTGATATTCAGGTACAATAGTGTTAGTATTACATGAAATGATGAAAGGTAAACAGTGTGCAAGCTGTTGTCACCTGTATACAATGTATATTAGGTCTTTACCTATGAAATTGCCGTTTTGTATGCAATAAGTGAAAGTACTTATTTTTTCAAACTTTTTTATTTCTGTTATTCGAAGTAATCACCCATGCAATCGACGCATCTTTGCCAAAGCATTGGCAGTTTATTGATGCCCTTCTTGTAAAAATCAGCTGGACGGGAGGCAACAAACTCTTCAAAGGCATTTTGTACTGTCTCTCGGGAATTGAATTTTTTACCCACTAAAAAGTTGTCTAAATTTTGGAAAAAGTAATAGTCGGTAGGTGCAAGGTCTGGTGAGTATGGCGGATGAGGGAGAGCTTACAACCCCAGCTCTTGCAGCTTGGAGACTGTCTGTTGCGCAGTATGGGGTCGCGGGGCGGCTTTAGAGAAACTCTATAACCAAGCCTCCTGGCCAGCGAGGTATAGTAAATCAAAACCTCCTTTCTAAGAAGATACCTGTGTGAGCTGTATCCTGTTACAATCTTGAAGTTGACTGGCAAATATGTTATTACCTCGTGCCTTCCACTTTCATAATAATTTTGTTATATGTATGTTATTTTTATGTTTTTCTTCACTTTTGTACATACACACATCAAAAGTGTCTAGGGATCAACATATGTGTCTAGGGATCAACATATATTTTTGCAATAACTTTTCTCCTGATTGATATTAATTAAAATTTTCTTTAAGGATTCATCAAATAAAGTGTTTTCGTTTGTCACAGTAACGATAAACCAAGTCACCTTTGCATTAATAAAGAAATTTGCCATTTTCCTAATAAAGGGATTTTTGACATTTGAACCACTAACATTAAAGTTCGAAAAAAAGACTGAAATAACAGTTTTCTTTAAAATTTTATTAGGTAACTTAAACAATTAATAATCCGTGTTTCTACCGCGAACACTAACACAAGAACATCGGTTTGGCATACTCAAAATGAGTTCATCCAAATCACGCTGTGGAATGGCCGCCCATGTTCGTTGCAACAACAAAAAAAGGTCTTCTTGCGACTGCATACCCTCCATATTCGGCAGAGCTCTTCTCTGTAGCATATCCCATGCATGCTCAATCGGGTTCAAGTCTGGCGACTGAGCAGGCCAGGGCCAAAGCCACATCTCAATCTCAAGAAATCCGCATAAAAATGCTTGATCCCTAGACACTTTTGATGTGTGTATTTACAAAACCAAACCTTTACTTATTGAAGTTATATTTAGTATATTTACATTTGTATGAGAATCAGCATATAACAGTAGCAATTAATTTTTAAAACAATAAATATTATATAAATGTCAAGTCTACATAAAATCAAAGGAAATAAACTTAATAATAAACGCTTATTATAGTACATCCTCAATATACATGTTTTACAAACTTCTTGGTTAAAAACGATGTCTTTATAAAAAAAAAAAAAAACAAAAAAAAAAGATAGTTCCAGCAAAACAATTTGAACTTCATAAAATAAAAGATTTTACAGACTCCAAACAGTAATGTGTATGGTGGATCGCGTGCCAAAACTGCCACTGTTCTAATCAAGCCATAAACTTTATTTAGCCGTAGAACCGAAGTGTTTTCTTAGCTGTATCGCGTTGGCAGCTGTTTACAAGAAAGCGTGATTGCATCAATTGTATCAATCTTTTAACAGTTCGACCAGAAGACTCTATTTCCAAGGGGTACTGATACTTTTAATAGCCTTGAAAGCTTTGGCCCTGACGTATGGAAGAAATGGGGTATTATCATTGGCGCTCTGCCAACCCTGTGAAGCTCCAAGGGTCAGCGTTGACGGTCGGAGTGTCGGCGAAGAGACCAATTCAGTAACAATTTATAGTCAACCCTAAGTTATTCCGAATATAACTGTATTTTACTGAATCTCTCTTCAATAGTCTCTTCGCCGTCACTCTCGCCACTGACCATAAGAGTTAGAACCAGGTCTAATTCTACCACATTAGGTGACGATGAGGTTAGAATTGGAACTGAACTGTTGTGGAATGGAATAGCATTATAATATGGTGTAAACTGTGGAGGTCAATTGGAGGTCCGAAATCACTGTAAGGTGTAGTGAATGCCATCTTATATGATTAAAACAATTTCAGGCGTATGGTTTTAAGGTTTTTCATCCATTTCTAGATGAAGATACTCGACCCTGATCTATTTCTTTTTACTTCCGATTCTGTGATTAGATTTTTCGAGTGCTTGGTTCACGGCATTCGATGTACCCACTATTTCGTAAATCAGATTAATATACCTCTCTACCCCTTTTGCGCATGACTTGCGAGCACATGTAACAATCAAGGCGAAAGCAATCTACTGTTTTGTTCCGTCATTGAATAAGTCAGTACGCAACGCAGTCTAAAATTATAGACGTGTATAATTTTGTTCACAGGTCGGTCGGTGCGTTGCGTGGACATAGTACGCGGCGCGGTCGTCAAGCGGTCGGTACTAAGTAAATACTTGTGATAACAGCAACATGAACGAATTGGACAGCCTGCGTCAGGAGGCTGAAACTCTTAAAAATGCTATTCGGGTGAGTACTCTAATGGCACTAAGCTCAAACTCAAAAATTTGGAATTGCAGAAACTGAAGGGCGTAGTTACCATCAAGTGTTTGATGGTTCAACACCAATATTTAGCTTTACTGTTTTCTATATAACTGGCATATAGGTCTGGTGGTTGCGAGAGCCTGACTGCTCAACTAGAAATTGTGGGTTTCTAACCCACCCGGGTTTAATGTTTGTGTGATGAGAACGTTAATAATTAATTATTGGCTGACAGTGGCGCAGCTGACACAAACGCTACCACGCGTTTTTGTCCTTTTTTTTTTTTTTTTTTTTTTTTTTTGTTTTTTTAATAATAATAATAACTTTATTAAAAACAGAACGATTGTAGCATAAGAATTTAAAACATTGTCAATTTTACATTCATTTGCACATAGCATCTATACAATCTTGTGGGTGAAGTTCTGTCACCCTTGGTAGGTTAGGTAGCAACCTGTGGTAAGGGATAACAGTTCCTTTCCCTCTGGGTATACAATAAAATGGATTGCTAGTTATATTGTTTAGTGATATTTAAATAGCAATTCAGCGCGCGCGTGTGTGCGTGCGTGCGTGTGATGTGTGTGTGGTGTGTGTGGGTGTGTGGTGTGTGTGGGTGTGTGGTGTGTGTGTGGGTGTGTGTGTACATGTGTGTGTGTTTGCGTAACATGATTAAACAAATGTGTTGTTATGTACCTATTATTGCAAAAAAAGCTCAGTTTCTTCATACGTGTTATTTTGGAGGTACGAGCGTACCACCTTCTTGCATATAAACTGTGACAAACCATATGTTGGGCAAATTGAGTTTATTTTGTTATATATAAAGGGTCCCAAAAAGTAAAAAGACCGTTTGGTAAAGGAAGCTCGTGGTTTTGGAATCACGCAGATTTTGTCCTTTCGACGTTTTGTAATTGTTATATAGGGAGTGATTTTATGTTGAAGGAGGGTTGTATGGAGAATATACAGCTGTCGCACGTTCAGAAGGTTACATTTAGCATATAGTATGGTTGTTGAGAACATTATAGGGCGAAAAGTTGCCACTTTTAAAATAGCTCTGTGTGCTACTTCAAGAGGTTTCATTATAGTTTTCGCCGCACCACCCCAGCAGGAAATACAATAAGTAACAATGGGTAAGCACAAGGCATAGTATACTCTACGAATAACCGATTGATTTGTGATATGCCGCAAAGTTTTAAATACGTAAATAAGTTTACGTACTCGGCCTACAAGTGTATTGATATGCAGTTTAAAATTCAGATGTTGGTCAAGGATCACGCCTAGATATTTAATGTGATCAGTGGATAATAACGGGGGACAGTCACATATTAGCTGCGATGACACATTACAAGAGTGCGCTTTAAGGGTTAAAGGAGATGGGGGTTGGGATTTTGAACTAATGGAGAAAGTGATGTACTTGGTTTTAGAAGAATTTAGCGTCAACATGTGTGATTGGAGCCATATAGAAGCTGCATTTAAACCAAATTGTGCCCTACGTTCCAGTTCTGTCCACGTGTCTGCAACAAAAGTCAATGCGGTATCATCCGCGTAACACACAGTTTTAGTGTTTGGAATTTTTAGGTCCTTGAGGTCTCGGGTTCGATTCTCGGGTCGGATCCGATGTTTATATGATCTTCAAATATTTGTTTCGGAGTTTGGTTGTTTTATATGTATAATTAAAAAGTATACATGTATATATAGTTGTGTTGTTGTCTAGTACCCATCATAGTACAAGCTCTGCTTAATTTGGGACTAGATGACGTTATTATTAGATGTCCGTTTTTTTTAACTAACAGAAAAATACCCAACATCACACCGTAGAACTTATTCTGTTCGACTTTCATAAATTTCTAATGTTGGTGTACGTTTCTAGGATGCAAGGAAGGCGGCATGTGACACGTCGCTTTCGCAAGCCACGGCGAACCTCGAGCCGATCGGCCGCATACAGATGCGCACGCGACGTACGCTGCGCGGTCACTTGGCTAAGATCTATGCGATGCATTGGGGCAGCGACTCCAGGTAAACATTATAATCCTAACATACTGATATGTATTTTTAATAGGACTATACCGCCCACACCCGCATCACTGTAACTCCTGTACACCAGGATAAACAGCAGTGACCCACGAACACACCGAGTTATGGTACTCGGGAAGTCCCAGTAAAAATTGAACTGTCTTTGAACCCGCGACGAAATTAATCAGAAGAAAACTGGAGGAGTTGGAAATATAATAAGTCCACTTCCCTCCTTAGCAAAGCGGGAGACAAAATGACATACAAACTGTGGTATATTTGATGAATGGATGGCGTAGTGGTTCAAACGGTCATCTCGCCGCTCTGCGTGTCGTGGGTCCGATCCCAATCGAAAACATTTTGTGTGATCTTCAAATTGTTATTCTGAGTCAAGGCGTTTTTTGTTCTTTCGTGCGTTTCTAGTGCGGGAGTTGTCCTAATAAGAATTGTATGCACGTTGTCCTAAGTACAATAATAAAAATTCTTATATCTTTCATGATGTAAAAACTCCTTTTTAGGAAGATGAGTAAATAACTTTCACTCAAATTAACCTACATAAAATGCTAGTCATTAAAAAAAATTGAAAAATTTAAAAAAAAAAACAAAAAAAAAAACAGTTGAATTGAGAACCTCCTCCGTTTTTTGAAGTAGGTTCAAAATGAAGTTATTTCCGCTATCTGTTCGCTTAGATCTTCCAAACTACTAAACGGGTATTGATGCAGTTTTCAGCAATAGATAAAGTGATTCAAGAGGAATGTTTAATATGTGTAATGCATGCATATATTATAGAGGAAATCCGAGAATTTCAAAGACAACGTTCGAAGTTGGGCCGTGTCGCTAGTTATTCATAAAATGGAAGAAATCCCCATTGGACTCCATAGACTATGTAGATGTCTATACATCGTGAGATCGAACACGTAAGATTTATAATACGAGTTTGACCTTCTATATAATATATTGGCTTAGGAGAGCACAACGCCCTTTACCTAATGACATTGTGTAGTAAATATATCCTTTTTAAGTACTCGTGTAACAGTGGTTTTTTATTTTCGCTAATATTCATGTCTGAAACCAGCCCTAGGTCCACTATTTACCTAGGAACGTGTATGCAAAAACTGCCTTGGTAATTGAGAGAGCAGTAAGTTAATAGTAGGGGAGCCCTAGAAGGAATTTCGGGATTTACTCAAGCGCGGCAGATTAATATACAGGGGGATACCTTGTACCCGGTTAAGTACCTCCACCGAATATGAGCCCCGTATATATGGCCGCCTGTCAGGAATAAAGGATCAGATTAGTAAAAAAAATTGATCATCAGACATTCTCGAGCGCGTCAGATTAAGGCAGGGAGAGTTAATTACATGCTAAAAAGTGTATATTCCACTAATCTGACAATTTGATAGTGACGTAAGGAAAGGGGAGAGCTATAAAGTTGTAAAAAAAGTCATCAACAGTTTTTTTTTACATTTTTGAATATCCATAGCTGCTCACCCCACCGATGAAAAGGTATACAGTAATAAGATTTTTGTCTTTTTATCATCTAAGCTTTGCAACCCAATAGGTCTCTATGACGCTCGAGTAAATCCCCATTTAGCATCTTGGGCTCCCCACTATAAGCAGTAAGTCAGTGGATGAGATGAGGTTTGTTGTAAAATGTAATATTTTTATCTGTCATATTGTGAGTCTGAGACACACAAGGTTCGAACAGTAGAAGTAAGAATCATCTATCTATACTTATAATAAAAATGTAACAGGTCCAATTCTGTACGTTAAAGATATTTTGAAATTTTTTTTGGAGGGCTCTTTATTATCGATACTGAAGCCAAAACTGTATTTTTTTTCATTTTTGTCTGTCTGTCTGTCTGTATCTTGGCCGCGCATCACGCGGAAACTACTGAATGGATTCAAATGAAACTTGGCATGATTAGAGTTCATACTACGAGGTAGGACATAGGATACTTTTTATCCCGATATTCAGCACGGTTTCCTGGGGGGAGGGGATGAAAGTCAAAATATGTACATAGTTGTAATTCAATAAGACATGGTCCGATTTCATTAATTCTTTTTTTGCTAGAAAGAAAAAAATAAAAGATAACGGGAATAGTCTTCTTTTTTGTCCGCGACTGTACACTGCCAGTGGGAAGCTGAGACAGATATGTAAATATGGCGGTACGAAGTTCGCCGGGTCAGCTAGTATATCATAAATATATGTACACTAACGGACCCACGCAACCTCGTTTGCGTCTCCTATTGCCCGTAGCGTGATAATTTTCCCCCGTTTATGAAACATTTTTCATCGGCGCTCCGCTTGTTTTGGTCGTAGAGTGATGATAAGATAAGATAAGATAAGATAAGTTTATTTGCATAAAACATGTGTTAACAAGATGTCATAGTATAAAATATAGTTCAGTACTTAAAAACATGTTTTGCCATAGCTGGCGTACAAATTTTTTTTATAATAATAAAAATGTCATGTCGTCGTAATAGATCACTGACAAATATTAAATAAAAAACAATAATTAAAAAATAAAAGTAAATTAAAAGTCACAAAATTTGAACACATACACAAGGCTTAATTTATAGTATCTGTCAAAAATTCCCCAACACTATAATAGGCTTTCTGCATCAATATTTCCTTAAGCTTATATTTGAATTTGTTTTTTTTGAGGTCTTTATACTGTGCTGGTATTTTATTAAAAATTTTAGGTGCCATGCCAAAAAAACTATTGCTCATTAGAGCAGTTTTAGCGGTCTGTATACAGAGCTTACTGTCATCACGCCTGTTACGTTTGACTACGTCTGCCAGGCGGGGGAACAGTGTATGGTTTGCTTTCACGAACATGCATACTTCTAGAATATATAGGCTTGGGAGTGTCAAAATTTGATACTTTATGAAGTATGGCCTACAACTGTCCGTCACTCTTAGTCCAAACATAGCACGGATACAGCGTTTTTGTAATTTAAAAACTATGTCTTGGTTAGTTGAATTTCCCCAGAAAATCACACCATACCTTAAAACAGACGCAACCAGGCCATGATATGCCGTGAGCAGTGTATCGGTATTAACTGATGGCGAAAGTTTATACAGTGCATATGAGGATTTACTTATTCTATTACTAACATATTCTATATGAGCTTTCCAATTAAGTTTTTTATCTATCACAAGACCCAGAAACTTTGCCGTATTAACTTCTTCTATTTTATTATTATCGTAGTTTATATCTAAAGCTGATGGGGGGGTTATGCGCTGACTGAAATGCATTATATTAGTTTTATTTAAATTGATTTTCAAATTATTGTTAATTAACCATGAGATCATTGAAGATATACAATTATTTATGTCATTTTCATAGGAGTCAATATTTTCACAAGCTATAGTCAATGTACTATCATCAGCGAAAAGGGTAATAGGGTGTGTAATGAAATTTGGTAAGTCATTAATATATATAATAAATAGTAGAGGGCCCAGTACGCTTCCTTGTGGCACCCCATATGTTACATAGCGTTCACTAGATAAGTGCGTTAATTCTTCTTTCCTCTTTATATCTATTTTCGAGATTGCCGTTACTTGCTTTCTGTTTGATAGGTAAGATTCAAGCAGATTTAAGATGTTTCCTCTCACCCCATAACATTCTAATTTTTTTTTTAGGATATTGTGATCAACATAGTCGAATGCCTGTGTCATATCACAGTACACAGCACATACGGGAGTCTTTTTATCGACATTTATCATTATATTCCGGAGAAAGTCGTATATAGCCATATTTATTGTCATATTTTGTCTAAATCCTTTTTGTTCATGACAAAGAATTGTTTTTTTTTCTAAATAAGAGTATATCTGTTTGTATATGTATTTTTCAAATATTTTGGATATGATCGATATTAGTGCAATAGGTCTGTAGTTCTGAATTAGTTCCTTATCGCATTTTTTATATAGAGGTTTGATTATTGCTATTTTCAAATTCTCCGGATATACACCGTTAACTATACATAAATTTAAAATGAAACAAAGGTGTTCACATATTAGATGGCCTACCGATTTGATTATTTTAGTGGTTACTTCATCTTTGCCCACACTGTTTGTGTTTTTAAGACCATTTATAATATTGAAGATATCGATTGGTAAGCATGGCTGCATGAACATTGAATCTTTACTGTGTTTCAATTTGGTAGTTATATTGTTTTTGTCATGTTGTATTGGCACTACCTTGTCCACAAAATAATCATTGAATGTATTTGCAATCATTATGGGATTAGTTATACATCTATTGCCAACCTGTAATTTTTCTATATTCCTAGGTATATTCAATTTATTATTATTAATAATTTGCCACGTAGCTTTATTCTTATTAAGAGATGTTTTAATTTTGTAGCAATTTTGGGCACGTT
The DNA here is from genome assembly GCA_949125395.1 of Diaphora mendica. Lineage (NCBI taxonomy): Eukaryota > Metazoa > Arthropoda > Insecta > Lepidoptera > Erebidae > Diaphora > Diaphora mendica. The sequence goes on from OX421335.1 coordinate 2,216,811, forward strand.
TAGTTAGTGCTATGATTTTTTTATATAGCTTTGCATAATTTTTATATTTATTATAATTTAATGGTGAACGTTTACACCTATATGTCCATAGAAGACGTCTTTTCTTCTTACTACAAATTTGTATACCACGAGATATCCAAGCCGGCTTTTTATTGATATGAATAGTAATATGTCGTAAGGGAAAGCATAGGTCATAAAATAATTTAAATTCTTGCATAAATAAATCATAAGCTAAATTTGCGTCATTGGTCTCATGTATTTCTGAAAAAGTTAATTTTTCTAAACAACTAACAAACTTTTTGATGTTTTCCTTAGAGAAGTCTCTTTGCTTTTTACGCCAATATTTAAAGATGCATTTATTTTCTAATGGGACTTCTAATAACTGCGCTGTATGGTCGGATAAGTCAAATTCTATTATTTCTGTTCTACAAGATTTATGAAAGTTGTGTGCTACATTATCTATGCATGTTTGGCTTTTAATTCGAGTTGGTTTATTTATTGCTAGTTTGAGACCAAAGTTTGACAGTATGGATTTAAATTGCAGAGTTGCACTGCCATTCCCCAAAACATCAATATTGAAATCTCCAGCTATCAATATGTTTGTATACTTTTTTTTGTTTACATTAATTAGCAGCTGTTCCAATATTTCAAAAAATATGTCTAGTTTGTTTACTTTCGGCGTTCTGTAAACACATACAATTGCTATTTTATACTCAACGAGCTCTATCGCACAGCACTCGACAATACCTACAATTGATAATGAACTAATCTCTAGTATTTCTTTGCACTTATGAACCATCCGAACTAATATGCAAGCTCCACCTCTTTTACTGAGCTGGCGACTATAACATGCACCCAAGTAATAGTTTGGTATATCAAGCTGGGACTCATAGCCTGACATAATAAAATGTTCAGTTACGCAGATCACGTCAACATTTTGTTTTCTATCTGAGAGTTCAGCAAGACAAACCGTAAAAGCCTCAGATTTTGATATTAAGCCTGCAATATTCTGGTGCAATACAAGTAGGGGTTTAGAGACGAAAAAATTCGCTGGGGCTATCATAGCCTATAGCCTTCCCCGATAAATGTACTATCCAACATTGAAGGAATTTTTCAAATCGTAAAAGCGGTTCCTGAGATTAGCGCGTTTAAACAAACAAATTCTTCAGCTTCAGATGAGAAAATTATTACGCTACGGGCAAAAGGAGACGTAAACGAGGTTGCGTGGGTCAGCTAGCTAGTGTATACATAAAAAAAGAGTCCTCATAGATCATCGTATTTCGCTTAATTTCTTATTGCACAAAGATTGAATTGAAATTAAATGATTTCATTTCTTTAAAATGAATATGTTCTGTATAAAAAATAATATTTAGAGCAAAACAGTCATAATTAGCTATCTGCGCCACCGACCAGACACCGCCAAAAATAATAAAAGCTAAAAATATATCAAAATTATTTGTTGTTTCCGCATCGTATTTGTTTAAGTACGATTTAGATAGCTTGTCGCTGTAATCGCTTTACTAATTACTTTAAATCAGTCAGTTTTAAATGATAAGTCTATATTAATTATATCTATTATTCTATAATTATTCTATATATATAATTTTAACCGTGGGAGAGCCACGCTTTGGCATGAATGGGCCGGCTCTACCGGAGTGATACCACGGCCTCACAGAAAACCGGTGTGAAAGAGTGCTTGCGCTGTGTTTCACCGGGTGCGTGAGGATACCGGAGGCCCATACCCCAACCCCTCCCTCTATCTCTATACCCCCCCCCCTCCCCCATCCCCAAAAGGCCGGTAACGCACTTGTGACGCCTCGGTGTTGCGGGTGTCCATGGGCGGCGGTAATCGCTTACCATCAGGCGATACGTCTGCTCGTTTTCCGGCCTATCACATAAAAAAACCTATTCTGTCTATCTATCCTAGTCTTAGAGCATATCTATATTAGGTCTAAACTTATAACAATTGATGATGTGGTTTTTAATAACAATAGAAAATAAAACGGCCTGTGACGTACTTGAGACTTTAGAGTAATACCTCTTGTAATGGTTTCGGTAATCAACCATTAGGTGACCAACCCCATTAGATCTTTTACCCATTAATTTAAAGATATTATTATAAGTTTAAAAATAACAATGTTGAGAAATATGTAGTTCGTTTTATTGAAATATTAATTTAAAGATATTATTATAAGTTTAAAAATAACAATGTTGAGAAATATGTAGTTCGTTTTATTGAAATGAGTTCAATAAATGAAATCGGACTATGTGTTATTGAATTACAACTAAGTACTTATTTTGTCTTTTATCCCCTCTCTCCAGGAAACCTTGCTGAATTTTGGGATAAAAAGTATCCTATGTCCTACCTCGTAGTATGAACTCAAATCATGCCAAGTTTCATTTGAATCCGTTCAGTAGTTTCAGCGTGATGCGCGGCCAAGATACAGACAGACAGACAAAAATGAAAAAAATATACTGTTTTGGCTTCAGTATCGATAATAGAGAGCCCTCCAAAAAAAAATTCAAAATATCTTTAATGTAGAGAATTTAACCTGTTACATTTTTATTATAAGTATAGAAGTATCGATAAGGATAATATTAGTATGTATGAAGCTGAAGAGATTGTTTGTTTTTGTTGGGTTAAAGGGGCTAATCTCCGAAACTATCGTTTCGAATTGATAAAAAAAAATCTAGAGTTGAATTCATTTATCCAGGAAAGCTAAATAACTTCAAGATACAACCAATAAGAGACGAGCATTAATGAAAATTTGCAAATCGAGGGTAAATTTATTCCATTTGAGGTCAACTACTTGTAAATAATTACAAATGACATATCATCTTCATTGAAATAAAAACATAAACAATTTGATAATGTAAGTCACTTATAAATCATTCATTACCTACTTTTCATCCTGATAACAAAGGTCAATATCTGAAATAAATACTGTCAAAGCATATTGAACCATGTGGTTTATTAAATATTATTCAAAATACAATAACATTTTAATATGAGTCAGTTATGCACTAAATCATTATCACCACTAATTAACTAATAAATATTGTACTTAAATGTTAAATTATTACACTTTTCAACTAAATAGTTAATCACTACTATGTATAGATAAATTGGTGTCCAGGATACACGGGAATGTGAATGAATACATACATAGTATAAAATGAAGTCGCTTCCTCTGTTTGTACGCTTAGATCTTTAAAACTCAACGGATTTTAATGCAGTTTTCAGCAATAAACAGAGTGATTTAAGAGGAAGGTTTATATGTGTAACTAACAATCTGCCCCGGCTTCGCACGGGTTCTTTACGGAAAATGTAATATAGTCTATGTTGTTCTGAGAAGATGTGCGGCCTTATTTTTTCCGACGTCTTCAACAAATATCTTTATATTTTAGCCAATGTCCACTAAAATTTAACAAATTATATACGAAAACCTTCCTCAAGAATCACTCTATCTACTGGTAAAAACCGCATAAAAATCCGTGCAGTAGCTTTTGAGTTTATCGCGAACAGACAGACAGATGCGGCGGAGGACTTTGTTTTATAATATGTAGTGATAAATGCATATTATAATAGACTAGCTGACCCGGCGAACTTCGTACCGCCATATTTATATACAATAATTAGCAATAAATTAAAATTGCGACTATAATTTGAGATTTAAACTATCCTATCTCTCAATTTGGATCGAACTGCACATGGTGTGCAAATTTTATTATAATCGGTTAAGTGGTTTAGGAGTCCATTGAGGACAAACATTGTGACACGAGATTTATATATATTAAGATTATATACGAGAATTTCAAAGACTTCCGATTCGCTAGTAATAATACACAATAGCATTGTCCAAATACTCTAAAATATACATTTACCTATCTGTGAGGTGACACCCAAAACTATATTTGTAAACACAATGCTAGTTTGTTTTACAGCCCTTGTAGTTCAAAGTATGAAGAGATGTAATTGTACTGTAATGACAGGACCGATAGATTTACACAATGTTTATAGACTGTAATAAACAACGTAATATTGTATTTAGATGTACCATAGAAGAAGCTCTTCTCAAAGGAGAATTAGTACTCGAAACTCTTATTATATAAACTAATCTATATATAAAAGAGTAAGGTGACTGACTGACTGACTGACATACCCAGAGATCAACGCACAGCCCAAACCGCTGAAGCTAGAATCAACTAGAAGCAGAAAGGAGTTTTCGAAATTGCACCCTTAAGGGTTAATCAGGGGATGAAAGTCTGCGTGAGCGAAGCTGCGTGTAAAAGCTAGTCTAATATAATTCTAGTGTCACGTTGTTGCTCACTATGAACTCCGAAACTATCTGACCGATTTTCACTTTTTTTGAAATGTGTGTTTTGCTGGTGTGTCTAAGAGGATAGTTAACACTTCACTTCGACCAAGAGGAGTCGAGCATGATTGAAAGAGACACAAACGAAGTTGGGTGGATCAGCTAAAAATATTATAAAGTCAGAGAGTTTGTTTGTTTAGACTCAATTCTACTGGTTCCTTCGTAAAATTCGAAATGACATATACTAGTTTTTTAAATGATTATTTTTGTCCAACAGGAATCTGGTGTCTGCCAGTCAGGATGGCAAGCTCATAGTGTGGGACAGTCACACGACGAACAAGGTGCACGCGATACCACTGCGCTCGTCCTGGGTGATGACTTGCGCATACGCACCATCCGGCTCCTACGTCGCCTGCGGTGGTCTAGATAACATTTGCTCTATCTACAGGTCAGTTGATACGGTTAATAATTAAGTAGTAGAGCCACGCACTACTACTTAATTTATTACCGCGTACACAAAATGACAGCGTTCGTGCTGTCGTGTTTCGTTGGTAAGTGCGAGACCGGTTGCCCAATGATGCGAAAGCATCTCAATAGGTCGCCAAAGTGTAGGTCATCATGCTACATTGTTGCATTGTCTGCATGGGCAGTGAGTAATGGTGACCACCGCTCTTGGATTCTGCTTATTCTTTCCATCAGGCAGAATAGAGTCATTTTGGCAGGGTCAAACATAAAAAAAATGAAGTAGTAGAGCCACGCTGATTTCAGCACGAACATGCCGGCTCGACCTGGTGCAGTACTACCCTCTCACAGAAGACCAACCTAAAGTGACAGCATTCGCGTTGTCGTGTTTCGGTGATGAGTGCGAGACCAGAGGCCCAATGATGCAGAAGCATCTCAATAGTTCGCGAAAGTGTGGGTCACCATGTTGCATTGTCTGCATTTGCAATGACTATTGTGACTACCACTCTTGAGCCTGTTCACGCATTCCATCACGAAGAGTAGAGTCACTTTGGTATACTTAATTTAAAAAACAAAACTAAAGATGCAGTTAAATGCTGGACAAAGGCCTCCTCTAAGGTTCTCCACAACAAACGGTCCAACGCATCCTGTGTTCAGCAATGGGCGTAATTTTGCTGAAATGGTGATAATGTACAGTTAATTGGGCATCATATGAACAGATTCACTACAAACCTATCATTAACCAATTCATTCGTTGAATTTTACCAAATGGGTTATACGAAGTAGGTATTTAAACTTTAAACTGCACGTTTGGCCTAGTGGTTTAACGGTCACCACGCCGTTTCCTACTTTGCCAAGTGTCGTGGGTTCAAATCCCACGTAGGACAACCCTTTTGTGTGATCCACAAATTGTTGTTCTGAGTCTGGGTGTTCTTTGTGTCCGTTTCATGTATGTTTGTAAAGTCCCCCGCGACACAGGATTTATTCCTAGTGCGGGAGTTGTCTTTTTAAAAAGAAAAAAAAAAAGAGAAAAACTTCTCAGATAAAAACAGAATTTTATAAATCGTTACCCAAGTGACGGGAGTTCTGAGGTACAAAATAAGAAAATTCAACCAAAATGAGGTGCCTAATCATTTTGATATCGGTTGAAAACTAGACATAATACTAGTATTTTGTTGTTATAACCAACTAGAACGCAGAACAAATATAAACAAACACACACGTCAATGCCTAAAAACCTTACGTCTATTTAGATATATATGTATAGAAACATATAAAGGTCCACTATAACATACAAACCCTCGCTTCCATACGATACGCAAGGGAAATCATGTGTAGTCTTACCCCAAACTACGACACATATGCGTACATAAATTGTCACTCATATATATACAACATATTTTTATGTATATACAGTAGTGGAGATCCTGAGTCAAACTTGTGTAATTATACGTAAATAAAGGTGCATGAATTGGTCCTTAGGGCTTGTTGTCGCGTAGAGATTGTGAAAGTTTTAAGGCCGAGTGAGTGAGGCTATAGGACACCCAATACTTATAAACCAGGCTTACCTATAGGGCTTTATTAGGCGTTCAACCATCAGCATCAGTAGGCTTAATTAAGTATAGTGCCTATTGTAACTCTTTTTTCCGTCTGGAAATCCCCTCAGATACAGAAGTGTGGGACACCACGCTGCTGCATTGTCCTGGACTTTGTATCATTAGGCAGAGTAGATTCACTTTGGCAGGCCCATATGTAAAAGAAAACCGGTTGAGGGCTTATGTCGGACTCGAACCGACTAAAAACCTCGGATACTAGTAGCCGAGGAACCAGATGTACGGGCAGCGACAAAACTAGCTGAACACTAACAAAGACGCCAATGATTATTTGATGAATATCGTAACCCTTCGAGGAACTATGTTTTTACTGGTTTTACTTTTAAATATGTAGGCATATGAAATATAGTATTCAGCTATTTATATTGCCAACTGTACTTTAAAAAGAAATATCTAGTACTCTGATGTTCAGATGTATCTCTGTCAAGCCTCAGCCATTCTATACTAATATTATAAATGCGAAAGTTTGAAAGTATGGATGGATGGGTGTTTGTTACTCTTCCACACAAGAACTACTGAACGGATTTGGATGAAACTTTACAGTAATATAGCTTATAGATAAGAATAACATATAGGCTACTATTTGCCGCAATAACCGACATATACGCGGGCGGAGCTGCGGGCAACAACTAGTAAGACATATTCTTAACAAGTGTGTTTATATTGCAGCCTGAAGACTCGCGAAGGGAATGTGCGTGTATCTCGCGAGCTGCCCGGCCACTCGGGCTACCTGTCGTGCTGCCGTTTCCTCGACGACAACCAGATCCTCACCAGCTCCGGCGATATGTCATGGTAAGGAGATTATATACAAGACATGTATAACTTTTTTAAATATTGAGATGTAAATAGGCATTTGGCGTCGGAAGCGGAAGATTTTTTATTCCAAGGTTTCTAGTGTACCAGTAGAAACAAAAAGTAAAAAATTTTGATACCCTGGAATCAACTTGATAGCAGTATTAAAGGTCCGGCTAACTGTCAGTGCAGTCAAACGTCAGACATTTCTAAAGTTAACCTTTACGTAATGGTGTTAATTTAATTATTAAAATTAAATGTCATGTATCTAGATTGTGACGTAGTATAATGTATTAGTGTTCCAACTGTTTTACCAGATTTTAATCTCTTTCAGTATATATACTTATTACTTCACGGATGTCGTAGTGGTGTAAGAGGTCGCCTCACCGCTTTCCACTGCGCTCAGTGTTCGGATTCGTTAAAACCCCCGCGAGTAAGATATAGTCTTTGTGCAGTAGTTGACTTTAAAAAAAAAGGCTGTCATAAGGATAGAAGTGAAAACTTTTAACTTAGAATAGAATGTTATTAGTAACATTAATGTGTAAAATTGGAAATTTCATAATGTTTGAATTAAAATTATCAACATCAAATATTAGTAGTCAGTGACGCGAACCCATAAGATTTTCCCCTACCAAAAAGTGCTCAACACGGCTAAAGAAGTCTTGTGACGTCAGCATGTCGCTGACGCAGTGACGCGAACTCATAAGATTTTCTCCTACGAAAAGTGCTCAACGCGGCTAAAGAAGTTTTGTGACGTCAGCATGTCGGTGACGCGAACTCATAAGATTTTCTCCAACGAAAAGTGCTCAACGTGGCTAAAGAAGTTTCCAATTCAAAAACTTAGGGATGCGTGTTGTTGTTTAACACGAATGTATGTGTTTCCAGCGCCCTGTGGGACATCGAGACGGGCCAGCAGTGCGGCCAGTTCACGGGCCACACGGGCGACGTCATGTCGCTGTCGCTGGCGCCCGACCAGCGCACCTTCGTGTCCGGCGCCTGCGACGCCTCCGCCAAGCTGTGGGACATCCGCGACTGCCAGTGCAAGCAGACCTTCCCCGGACACGAGAGCGATATCAACGCTGTCACTGTGAGTACTGCACACCACACACCACACGCTACACACTAGCTACCTTCACTGCACAATTGGCCGAGTGGCTTAAGCTGTCGCCACGCCATTTTCTACTGCGCCATATAACTGCGGCACATAAAGCCGGGTCTCCACCGAACAAAAGTTGACAATTTTTGTGTTGTTAAATTTCGAGGGAGACGCGCCATGACACTTGACGCAGTAGGCGTGACGTACTTGTACTACAAAGTACACTCTATCTACGAGTAATAAAGTTGATTTTTCTTTATTATAAAAATATTTTTAAATAGTTCTATGCCTAGATACCATTGCACAACCTATTTGATAATATTAATATGAGCACTGTCAGCCAACACATTATTGACAATTGATAGTTAAGATAATTTTACCACTTTGAATGCGTACAATAATTTGAGTACCATGTCTGCGAATACACAAGTGAATTGTTGTTTTTTACATAATTTTGAGTACCCTGAGAGCACAAATAATTATGATGCTGACTGTACTATAATTGGACACGACACTAAAACAGGACATTGATAGTCTCGGTGGCGCAGTGGTAATATATGCAACTGAAGTTCGATGCCTGGGTCTGACCAAATGTTTGATCTGCGAATATTTGTTACGAACTTTGGGTGTTACCTTTATGTATTAAGTATGTATTTACAAAAAAGAAGTATTCTAGCAGTCAATCTAGCTGCCATAACAGAAGATTGCTTAGTTTGGAGCTACATAGATGATGTTGTGTGTCAGATGTCTAAAATATTTAATTCATTAAATTCTTGCCCGAAAAATAAGAGAACTGTACAATCTGCTAACTGTACAGCTTTGGGAATGATTGATTAATTGATAATTGATAGACCTAGGTATATTCACTGATATTTATTGTTAACTGATTAATTAGGTGAGTGACATGTATGTCGTATGAACGCGAGTTGTGCACTGATTCACAATAAAAGTGGTTGTAATGTAATGATACAAATATGATGAGAGCGCAGTAATTGTAGAGTATGGTTGCACTGTACACTGGCATCTGTATTACCTGATCAACTTATAGTCTATTCAACTTCCTCAGAGACAAAAGGTAAACAAACCAGAAAAAGGTTCTTTAATAGGTCAAATTTTATATGCATCTGGAATCAATAAAAAAAGTGACATTTTCTTTCTTTTTCTTGGAAAAAGGCAAACTGTGCCGATGTCAACAATTTCGCCAGTGTCAAGTACAACGGAAATACGTGTGTTAAAAAATAAAATAATTGCAACTGTCCAAATTTTCCGAGTTCACAGTGGACTGACTAAAAAGTGACATTAAAAACACCTAAAACTGTAGCTGTTCCCAAACTTTGAACGCATTGTAACACTACTAAATTGAAGAGTAGTGATAAGGCAAATAATTTACGTAAAAATGTGAAATTTTGTAATTAGTTTGGTTACATCGGCCATGTTTACTCTCGATCAACTCGTTTGAGAAACATTGGTTTCTTTGTTTACCTTTTGTCTCAGAGGAAGTTGAATAGGGTATAGGTCTTTTATTGCTTTAGTACGTAACTAACACTCATCATTTATTTGTAGACTAGAACATTCTGGTTCGTTTAATTTACTACAGCTATTAATGATTTAATATATTGCGAATGTCGTACAGCTGAAATACCAAGTCATAATTTGTAATCGTGGCAAGTTTCAAGAGTAAAACGAAATGTTACTGAAACTGTCATTCGTACCATGCTACAGCGCAAAGAGTATGAGTATAATATTTACTAGCTGAGTCCCGCTGTGTTACCTGCATTTCTTTTAGTACCTTTACAGCCGTGGGGCGAAGCTAGTTTAAAGAAAAGTAACTTGTAACTTAGGCCACTTTTTTATCCTTATATCATCAGTTATCTGCCAGTAAAAGTCCCGTCAACATCGGTCCAGCCGTTCCAGATATTAGGTTAAACAAATAGACAGACAGACAAATAAAAAAATATATTTTGGAATATTTATTATTTACTATATATACCGAATATATACACATGCGGTACATTCAGTAAAAAGCGGTTATTTTAATATTACAAAGAGACACTTCAATTATTTTTTTTTATGGAATAGACCGGCAAACGAGCAGACGTATCGCCTGATGGTAAGCTATTACCGCCGCCCATGGACACCCGCAACACCAGGGGTGTCACAAGTGCGTTACCGGCCTTTGGGGGATGGGGGGGGAGATAGGGGGAGGGTTTGGGGTATAGGCCTCCGGTATCCTCACTCACTCGGTGAAACACAGCGCAAGCTATTTCACACCGGTTTTCTGTGAGGTCGTGGTATCACTCCGGTCGAGCCGGCCCATTCATGCCGAGGCGTGGCTCTCCCACGATATTATTTGTATAGATAAATAAATACCTAAAATATTGTAGTGAGGTATCAGATAGTTAATCGTTACGGTACGTTTGCAGTTCTTCCCGTCCGGGTTCGCGTTCGCGACGGGCTCGGACGACGCCACGTGCCGCATGTTCGACATCCGCGCGGACCAGGAGCTGGCGATGTACTCGCACGACAACATCATCTGCGGCATCACGTCCGTGGCCTTCAGCAAGTCGGGCCGCCTGCTGCTCGCCGGCTACGACGACTTCAACTGCAACGTGTGGGACTCCATGAAGAGCGAACGTGCCGGTAATTACCATTGCTACACTGTTATCTTATACTAGCTGTGCCCGCTACTTCGTACACGTGACATTTGGATTTTCAAGATATTTTTAATTTTTCACCGTTTATACCTATCTTGGACTACGACAAACATTTCAAAACCAAAATCAGCTAAAACGGCCTAATCGTTTTCGAGTTTTAGCGAGAGAAACGAACAGCAATTATTTTTAGGATCGAATCAGTATTTCCGAAGATTACCCCCTACAAACATACAAACAAAGTTAGAAACTTTACCTCTTTATAATATTAGTATAGATCTCTCTTGTGAGCTACCCAAAGTTAGACTCAGATGTACCGTTTAATCAACATTAAGCTTTCATCTACTCCTAAAAGGGCTTATGTTTTTTTTTTGACACCATTAGGTCTAATTACTCATTAGATGATATAATACATGCCGCCTGGCATTTTTTCCCAGATTTGGGAAAGATATGTGAATTAATCAACCTGGAAAGCGTAGTTAGTGGTTTAAGGGTTCAAACCCCAAAGGCGACCTACACTTGGTGTGATCCAAAAATTGTTGCTCTAAGTCTGGGTGTTCTTTATGTCAAATTTCATATATGTTTGTAAAGTCCCACGCGACACAGGATTTATTCCTAATGCGGGAGTTGTCTTATTAAATTTAAAAAAGTTGATTATCCTCTTGTAATTATTTGATTACTTATTTACTGTAATGTCATCCTCGTTTTATTAATTACGGAAAATATAATATTATTGTTCACCTATAATAATTACTATGGGAAGACGTTATAATCATGTTATATCTTTCTTCACAGGCATTCTGGCTGGCCACGACAACCGCGTGTCCTGTCTCGGCGTCACCGAGAACGGCATGGCGGTCGCCACGGGCTCCTGGGACTCCTTCCTGCGCATCTGGAACTAAGCCCAGCCTCCCCCCCCCCCACACACACCCTCCCTTAACCACCAGCCCTCTCACTGTCGCACACATCTATGTGACGCCTGTACCGTTTCTGGTTTTGTATTTACGTATGTGCTAATGTCAACAATGGTTCCCACTTTCTGTGGTACCACTTGTATCGTAGATTGAACGGTCGGTTACAAAAGTTATCGGCGGCTAACAAATCTACATGAATACTTGCGAATAATTGTACTTAGAAATGTTACTAAGAAAATATTATGCAAATCCGACCGACCTAAAACGCGTTGAATGTCGAGATTATTGATGAGGTTTGAGAGAATCTATAGCACAATTTGTTTTAATATTTTATCAGTAACCATTCCTGGTATAGTTTTAGAATGTATATGAAGTAAGTGTGAGGTTTATAAACACGTCGACAAATATACGATTCAGCACAAAAGCCGCCGAGGAAATTCCTGCACAAAAAAAAACTCGCTTTATTTATTTAATTATAATTTCTATCAATATTTAATGAAAGCATTTAAACAACTTTTAGGGAGGTATGTAGTTTACATTTGTATGTATGTATGTGTATGTTTATTGCGTGCGCGTATGTGTTTGTGTGAACGCCATCGACCCGTGGTTCATGTAACAGTTATATATTATGTATTGTATAATGTAATGATTAATGGTTTAAAGTTAGACGCTGAGGACCTTTCTTCCCATGGGGGTCGAAGGCTGCCGGAATCATTTTCTTTTTATTGGTAAGTATATTATGTAGATATCTTTAATAATTGTCGTGTTATAGAGTTATATGGTCTGTTAGAATTTATTAAAGATACACAGATTTAAAACAAAATGTGATTAAAGTGTAAAGCGATACTGAAATCAGACTTCAAATGTTATTGATTGTGATGATTCACATCAAGGCCCATCATTGCTTTTAAAAAGGCTCCTGTGGTGTCCGAATCTAGCCGAAAGTCTACGAAATATATACTTGAATAAATCTGTATCATTGATATATTAAAAAATGTATTTTGTGTAGAATTTACAGTAAAAATTATTGTTTATGATCCATTATGATTATTATAATTTATGTTTTATCAAATATTGTTTTTTTTTTTAAAACTTGCAAACATGAGTAACATTGCATGAAAATACAATATGGAAAGATGAAATTTAATCTTGAAAATGTGACTTGTGAAAATTCATGTCTAACATCGACTCGAGTATAAAAAGTCAACAGTATAAGTATTTTATACGCAAAATCTTAAATTAACAATACCATATAAAAATTCCACATCGTTACATAAATAGATGTTTTTAAACGTGCCATATTTTATTTTATTTCGTACTTTATTGAAATGTCCCACAATCATAATGATTATTTTTATTATTTTAATGTTATCTATCTTTAGTTGCGCGTTATTCAATATTGTAACAACAATATTCTAACATTTCAGGTGTCGACGTCGCACAACTGTCGTACAACGCTAAAAAATTTATAACTAAAGAACCAAATATTAACTGTAAATGTATCTATGCGTAATTTATTAATTGAGAATTATTAATTTCGGTTTATATTCTACATATATAGTTTCTGCAGCGATAGTTTTTAATACCCAAACTTTTTGATAAATCACATTGTACTTTTGAATCCCCTGTACTACGAGACTTAACGCTTTTATCTGTTTCGATCGATTTTGTAAGGGTCCGTTCACACAGTCCGGCTCGGAGAGCATCGGCTCGCATTTTTCTTTTCACACAGACCGGATCGTATACGCTTGGAATTGGCCGGAGCGGAGCCGTCAACTATTTCACATAGACCGGCTGTGGAAGAGAATCAGAGCCGATCGGCTGCGCGAGCGAGAAAGAGCACGCAATCGGAGCCGGTCGGCTCCTCTTATTATTTCACACTAAGTGCGTTCAAGCTTTCTTGATGACAAAAGAAGTGCACATGCAAAAATAAACCTTACTACAATCACTCAAACCTCTGTTTCCAATGTGATAAAAATCTGCTCTCCTCTCCGAGCCGGTCTGTGTAAATGGACTCTTAAACTTCTTCATATGAAAACGATCATCATATTCCTTTCAATGAATTTCATAATACTGTCGCTGAAGTAACTGTATTTCTATCAACTATATATTTAATTATATGTTTAGATAAGTCAACACCCGTTTGTTATAAGAGATTAATGATCTCGTGTGACGAAATTGTTTTTTTTTTGTACCACCATAAAGGCGTTTTCACACGAACTAGGCGATTATGTTGCTCGATTTGGTGGTTTGTATGTTTGTCCGTACGTGTGCAAACGTCTTGATTTGACATTCACGAATTGTAATTGAGATTTAATGAATACATTTAGGCTATAAGCGTACAATGGTTTATACTTGACATGCAATATAATTTATCTATATCCTTAATCATTTTGTATCATTATCCCTGCACATTTTGAACACAAATTAGTCTTTGGAGTGTTACAATTAAAAAACGGTGGATTTAGTGTTTCAAAATCACAGAAATTTACACGTTACCACAGAGAGCTTCAGAGTGGTACCTGTGTGTTTTTTTTACTATCAGATACTGGTAACGGTTGGAACGGCCAATAAAGAGCTGTATTAGAAGTAAAGGCGTGTCTTCACTGAATTTTTTGGCAATTTCAGTGTTTCCAACTGTTGGCAATTTTTCGAAAAATTTCCAACTTTTGTTTCCATTGTGTCTACACCGAGTCGCCAACAATTTGAAAAACATTCCAACTAAGCGTCTCCACAGAACCAATAAATATCTGCAACAAACCTATTCTTTTGATGTTTATCGCCAAAAATAGAAACACGGTTCCCAACCAAAAAGGTTGTTGACAATTTTTGTTGCAAACACTAGGAAATTACAGAAACTTTGTCACCAACACGTGTTGACAACACAAAAGTTGCTAACTTTTGTTCGGTGGAGAATCGGCTTTACAGGCATCAAACAACTACTTTACTTCCTTTTCAGGCACTATCGAAACATTACCGCGTTCAAAATGTCATTCCCATGGAGAAAAACCAGCAAAAAAAGTTACAGTTAGTATGTAACACTCCAATAGATCATTCTACAGAATTGATATCTCTAATGGAAGATTTAAAGCGCGCGTGTGCTATATCGGATATATTAGATGCATTCTATTTCTCCATTCCTATTTGTTGGCGTAGCGATGGCGGTTTTTGGTCGATATCAATAATCTATCTAAACTCTCATTCAAAATTTTTGCCATTTAATAGTTTGATAAACCCCTTTTGAGGGCTTTTAATAATGCGTTTGTGTAGTTACAGTTTCAAGGATAAATTGCTGTAGTTTGAATAATAACTTTTGCCATCTGCACTTCGTCAGGACCGTGAGTTCGATCCCGGAATGGACAATTATTAACGTGATTGATCAAGTCTGGATGATATTTCGTGTCTGCTTTCGTAAGTTCGTAAAACGGATAATTTGTCAATGTAGACATTGAAAAAATATGGTTTTAAAACGGTTCATTGTACCCCTAAATAAGTTTCTAAGCATATTTGTTTATGTAAATATATCTTCTCCAAACTAATAAAATATGGCGGAAGAGAATTTACATTTAAAAAAAGCAAGTTCAGAATAAACGCAATCCTTAGGTAAAATGTTTTAGATAGTTACTTATCTCGACCATAAACCATTATTATCTTATAAAAAGCTTGTTTTCTCATAAGATACGGCGAGCTATATTCTCAAAATATGTAAATGTGGATACAACACAAAGTAATAATTATAAGTGTCATCAGCGATTCTTGTTAGTGCGAGAATTACAGTGCTGTACTCGGTGCGGCTAACTCTGACCTCTTTAAAATGAGAGACGCTCGATAAAAGGTCACATTTTGGAAGTTTAAAACACTTCTAGAAATCCTTTTTTCATTGTGAAGTGGGGGAATTCCTTTAGATTTTGATCCATATATAAGTCGGGCATTCCTAGGCTTCGGTTCCGAGGGTCTCAGAGAAACGAATGCTAGTTCTCGCGCAAACAAGATATAACCATCATTTTCATTACGCACTATTTTATATGTTTATACAGCTTTCACTATGAATAGCATCGTACAGGTGGTCATGCTATCTCTGCTATCTTCTAACATCTTTATAAGAGATGCTGCACCACGTTTAACTTGAGTAAATTAATAACATATTTAGCCTACATTATATGAAAGTACGTTATGGAATGTGTAATCACTCGTTCGTATTCCCCATGGCGTCGTTACGTGTCATGTAAACTAAATATGTTTTAGTTATCTCTTAAATATAGTACTTAGTCCGTCTTCAATAGGTACGTTTTCAAACTTTGAATCATAACGGTTAATTTAAAAAAGTAAACATAAATTGTAGCGTTTTTAATGTCATGTAAGGGTTACCATGTTTAATGTTTTGTGCAAAATTTATATAAAACACAGACCATATGTATAATCTTTGGAAGTAAAACACGTTTAATCGTTGGACGCCGAACAAATCATCGTCCTATAAGTTCATTTTACTAGACATAAGCTAGCTATAGGTATTTAAGAATAATATACATGAATAAAAATAGGCATTTGTAACTCGAACATTCTGTGTTGCAAGCTGCAAAATTCGATGCCAACATCTTTGGTGGTAACACTAGTTTATATTCGTTGCAGTATTCGTTGGGATTTTAAGCACAAAATATTTTATGATTATTGTTTGTCGGCTTTTTAATTAAACTGTCTATGGATGGTTGTCGCGCTATTGTTTTTTTTATATTTTTTTTTTGTTAAAATAAGCCTTTTTGTCCTTAGATAGGTTTTAATATAGATGTTTGTATTTAAGCAGACGGGGTCAGACTTGACGACTTTGAGAGCTAATTGTATGTTTATGCTTTCGCATAAGTATAGTTCGAAACACTGAAATAAAATCAACACTTTCATTTCTATAGTTTATCGTGCTCAATTATCATAATATTTATATTGCACAAAGGCGGCGAAAACTATAAAACGATCAAAATGAAATTAAATAAAAGCTCTAAAGACAAAAGGATGATGTATTTAATTTAAAAAAATGGCATATCACTCAAGTTGCTCTGCTATTCTGTGTCAATATATCCATTTCGTGTGTGTATTATTAAGTTAATTAAACACGTTTTGAGAATATTCAAATATCTATGTTCACGCATGCATCTATTTGTCTATACCTAAGTAAGGTAATTTTGCATTATGGAAACTATTTGTCCAATGGTAGCACAAAATGGCCGCTGGTGCGTTGGCGGGCTCAGTACGAGAGGCACGGGAATCAAGCGCGTACAGCCAACGTTGGACAAGTATATAGAATGTAATCTAATTAGCTCTGGTCTGCTAGTTTTACGCCTAGGATAAGACTCTTTTTTAAAATAATAATATAAAAAAAATTGTTTTCTACTGTAATGGCTTCTTTTCAGAATCAATGTACGATAAATATAAAAATAGCGTTATATAATAATATGTATGATATTTAATGGATAGTTTTGATGGCTCATATTGTTCGGTTTTTTGTCTATTCAGACCAATTTTTCTCACTTTTACATCGTATTATTGGAATGGACTGCCATATTTTAACCTATGAACTATGAATATACTTAACGCGGGGGGTTACAGCGATCGCATGGTCATCAGGGGTTATACAAGCCTAATCGTAAAGATATTGAACCCAAAATGATGCGGAGTACCCTCGTATGGGTTTAATGAGCTCTTGTCTCTTTATAATTGTATTCCTTTAACACTTAAAGGTCTCGTATACCTAATTTAGTTTATTTTTATTTGCTAGTCCGCGTTTTTAAATATGTTTAATGAAAAATAATTATTCTTAGTGGTAAAATACTAATTATAATGTATTGTGTAAAATATTTTTTTTTAGTTATTATATCAATAAATTAAAATTTGTTTATTTTAATTGTCTGTATTATTGCCCTTTCAATAGGATAAACACACACCGTAATTACATGGGAATATTGTTAAATTTGTTTATTTTGAACATTTGTTTATTTCTATAGGAAAAATATCTTTTTAAAAAACAATTATAAATATGTTAAATACACTTCCTTTTTATAGTAAGTTAATACCTGTAAAATCCATATATCGAACTTACCAAACGACTTATTCGTAAGAGAACCGTGTTTTAGCACATATGGTTGGCGCGATTGTAGTGACACCACAGCCCACAGCCCTTCGGCTACATTGGAAACAAATTTTCTAGGATGCAAGTTACTCAAAAAGTTTTTTTTTTATGGTATAGGTGACAAACGAGCAGACGTATCACCTGATGGTAAGCGATTCCCGCCGCCCATGGAAACCCGCAACACCAGAGGCGTCGCAAGTGCGTTGCCGACCTTTGGGGGATGGGGATGTTGGGAGGGGTTGGGGTATAATTGGGCCTCCGATATCCTCACTCACTCGGTGAAACACAGCGCGAGCGCTATTTCACACCGGTTTTCTGTGAGGCCGTGGTATCTCTCCGGTCGAGCCGGCCCATTCATGCCGAAGCGTGGCTCTCCCACGATTAATAATTTTCTTTTCGAAACTGTTCAAACGTTCCAATGTGGCCGAAGGGTCACAGAAAACTTATAAGAAGAGTTCTCCTATGTTCTAAATATGGGTGGGCAGTAGTGGGCACTCTAGGGACTGCACTTCTTGAGTCTAACGGCCATTGTGATCCTATCATCAGGCCACCCATCTGTTTGTTATCCCCCATGGGTACCATGAAATAATAAGGGAACCATAAGACCTCTACACAACAATACGTGCTGGCCTTGGAATCCACCGTACTAATAATAGATATACGCTCTCGAACTAAACGGTTCTGCTGTTATTTCCTGTGCTGAGCGTCAAAACCTAGAACTCTTTAGCAGTGCTCTTGTTTATCCAGGGTACTGAGGCGTGAAAAAGTATCCGACTAGGCCGCCATATTGTGGGTCACCATACTCCACCACTGTTGGATTCTACTCGTGCGTTCCATCAGGCAGATTAGAGCCACTTTGGTAGGCCCGATATTTAAAAAAAAAGAACTGGATGTCTAGACTGCCAGGGTAGTAGCATAAAAAAGAAGTTAAAATTAATAAATGTAATGTAGGTATAGTTTATTATTTCTCCTCAGACGAAACTAGTTGGGGCTGGGATTTTTTCCGAGTTTCTAAATTAGATTTATATTCTTCGATTTTGAGCATCATTTCTTGTTTTTGCAAATTAAACAACACCCTTTTCTGTTCCATTTCTTCCTTTAACAGCGCCACCCTTAATTTCTTCTCGTTGAGTTCCTCGTCGATCAAACTTTTTTGAAGAGTCACTATGTGGATTTTCCCTTCTGCCAGTTTCTCAGCGAGTATTCTTTCTTTTGGTTTATCTTTAAAAAGAAATTAAAACAAAAATCATTAAAAATACGAAAGAACAGTCCAGGATCCCGGGTGGCCGGGTCTGACATATTTTATCCCTGCTACCTCTTTTAGATAACACGATCGAGAATATTTGTAACAGAAAAGGTTGGGCGTCCAATCCAAATGAAGCTACTCACGAAAAATTTGCTTGATAGTAAAAAATTGTAAATATAAACCCGGGATCCTGGACTAGAATCTTAAAAATTAAAGCGACAAAAAGCTCAGTCTCTCCAATAACTTTATGACGGGCGGTCAAACAGTTGCTATTGTTGTGGTGAGAATGGTATATTTTTATGGCCGCAAACGAGCAGACGTGTCACCTGATGTTAAGCGATTACCGCCGCCCATGGACACTTGCAACACCACAGGCGTCACAAGTGAATTGCCAGCCTTTTAAGAAGGAGTACGCTCTTTTCTTGAAGGTTTATAAATATCGCCTGACTTAAAGAAATTGGCAGTCATAAGGACTGCCGATAGCAGTTAAAAGTTATAACTTAGAATTTCATTTGAAAAATTAGAAATTTCATAATGTTTAAATTAAAATTATCAACATCAAACAAACCCAGAAGATTCTCCCCTACCCAAAAATGCTCAACGCGGCCAAAGAAATGTTCACTTTAAAAATAAATTACTTAACTATTCGTATGTGATACTTTCGACACTTGGTGAAGAAATGAAAATGAAAGGTGTTCGAGAAACTTCCGTGTTAATAATAACTTCCTCGTCACCAAACTCCGTCATAAACACCTGACACTATCAATTATCATTGCTGAGCGAAAGCCTCTCACAAAGAGCAACATAGTTGTCTTGGAAACTCAACATCCACCTGCTGCCATTGTCTTCAATTCGTCGGTCCATCGTGGTGTAGCGCGCCCTACATTTGCTTTACAGGCTCCTGTCTCTACTCTAGCAGATGTAACAAATAACTTACAAATGGAATTGCCTAAGCGTTTCAAACGAGCCCACATTACGGTTCCTGTATTAATGAAATCCAGAATTTAAAGTAACTATTTATGGCCTTCGCACAGTTTTGACTTCATGACAGCTGACACATATTTTTTCTTTGATTGATGCTTTCGAATGCATTTATTCCTAAGATACTTTGACTTTAATCAAAAAGATTTATTTCTGGAGTTCTGGAATCTATACTTATACCTAACATCTTTTTATGATGTTTTGGCAAAAAGAACAAAGCGGAAATAATAATTGTAGGTATATTCGAAACTGTTTTTGGATATTCAATTTATCTGATGAGATAGACCTTCGTTTATCTCATCAAAACCAAGGTAAGGATTAGCCGAAAGTGGCATAACAGACTGCACGGATTTCGTAGTTGTGACTGGGTACTGTGTGCTCAATTCTCACTTGGGACAACATCTTGTTGTAAACAAGTAGTTCTGAGTCTGGGTGTTCTCTCGCAACACAGAATATTTTATAAGCTCGGGAGCAGTCTTTAAGAAGTTAATTAGATAGTTGTATGGTAGATATTATTTAGGTACTCTTCCCTAATTTAAAGACAGATGATCACATGAAAAAGTCTTATCGAGATATACAAAGCTTGTTTTTATTTTTTTGGTCGGTAGTGGAGGCAATTGAAACAAAAGGGCTTATTTTTAATACAAGTACAATAAACTGGGCAGGTACGTACAATGCTATTGATAAATAGTTTAAACGATTTTTTCCTTCATTTTCAATGACGAAACTTGATGCAGTAGTCTATTTAATTCTCTTTTGTGTTCCATATCTTCTTTAACTAGCTCTAGTTTCAATGTTCGTTCTCTCAACTCTTCTGCATATAGCTCTTTCTTTAAATTCACTATGTGGCGCTTTTCTACTTTCAGTAATTCACCAAGTTTTCTTTCCTTAGTCACATCTATAAACATAACAAGTTTTATAGAAATTGCAAGTTTGGTATGTTGGTTAGCGCGGTAAAAAGTAGCCTATGTAATTCCTCAAGAATTAAAGTATCTCCATGTCAAATTTAATAGAAATCGGTGCAGTGATTTATGAACATTCAAAGCGTAACAGACAGGGTTTCGAATTTATAATATTATTAGCTGTTGCCCGCGGATCCATCCGCGTGTATGTCAGTTATCGCGCCAAATAGTAGCCTATGTGTTATTCTGATGTGTAAGCTATATTACTGTAAAGTTTCATCCAAATCCGTACAGTCATTTTTGCGTGAAAGAGCACAGAACAAATGAATATTGTTGTTCTGTGTGAAAGAGTAACAAACATCCATCCATCCATACTTACAAACGTTCGCGTTTATAATATTAGTAGGATAGCGAACAAGCAGCGAAAGCGTCTTCATTTTATACAATGTAAAGAAAGGTAAAGGGAATAGTAAAGGTAAACCTTATCCTACTTCTTCTATGCAATTAACTTCTATGCAATTAAGAATTTTTTACTATTAGGTACAGTTAAACACTTACATAAAACAGTTATTAATCTTTTGAGGCGCGCCCAAACCAAGGTAGGAACTTCTTTTTTATATTTTATCATTGTTTAACATTAACTATATACCCTTGCCTATTTTTATTATTACTTTTTTTGGTTTTACAACCTTTAATATAATAACCACAGAACACATATACTCAAAGAATAATAACACTGTAGAGATTTGACAATATTGATGTCCATGACGCTTTTGAAATAATTGAAATCCAACCATAGTTTTGCAGTTATTCTAGGTTTATGGTAAAAGCTGAAAGAATGTAGCAAAGAGTATTCATAAGCTACATTACAATCCTACAATCGGTTCACCCAGTCGAAAGTTATGAGGTAATCAGGTAACTAACAGAAAAGAAAATACAATCAAATTGATAACCTTTTCTTTTTTTAGGTCGGTTAAAAATGGAGGAAATGTATTCCTATAGAGAATTACATGACATTGTGCCTATAATCGTTACTGAAGCAGCTACGGTACAGAAGCTTTACTATAATGTAAAAGTGGGTAATGTTAACAACGGGAGAAATCAGGAAATATTTATAATAATAATAATATAATTTTATTTGCTTAAGGGCCGGTTTTTCAATCCCCAGTTAAACGGTCTAATAACTAACAAGGGAATAAATGTATCCAGCTCTTTAACAAGCGAATAAACTTTTTGTGTTTTTCAATCGGGAGTAAACAGTCAGATAGTTACTTGATGGTCCTTCACAGCTATGTTCACTGTAATCATGCGCAAGTGAGATGCAGCTATACAGGTAGTCACACGTTAGATAAGGACCAGAAACTTTTAGACAACATTCAAGTTGACTGTTCTTTTTCTATTTCTTTTTGTCTTTTTTATGATTGCCGGTTTGGGATATTTAATTAAATGAAATGAAAGCATTCGATTATAATTATTATTTGTCTATAATAGATGTAGTAAATAATAATTTAGTAAAAAGTCGTTTATGATATTCCTGTAGTTGAGTCCATAACAATTATTGTAGTCAAAATTTATAAAAATGAAATGCCGGGTTTGCGGGTGGTGCATAGTAATTTTTTAAACAGGTGTTTCTACGTTTAATAAATATGTGTTTAAACGTAAAAAGTATATTTGTATTTATGTCAGTTCTCTGTACCTACTGGTGACGAGCAGATTCCCTAGCGGCAAGTCGCAGACCTAACGTATGACAGATAAAAATACGTATACACGTTAACATTCCACTTTTAGAATACTGTTTACCCTCACGAAGTGGTCCTAAAATATTTTTTTTACTACTCCGTAGACGTCTATCAATGAAATCATTGTAGAAAGAATTTAAATGGTGACGAGCAGATTCCCTAGCGGCAAGTCGCAGAACTAACGTATTACAGATAAAAATACGTATACACGTTAACATTCCACTTTTAAAATACGTATTTTTTACTTCTCCATAGACGTCTATCAATGAAACAATAACAATGCACTCGCTCTGTACATTAAACTGCCAGGAAGAAGTGTCTGTCGTACGTTAGTTCCGCAAACGGCCACTAGGGAAATCTTCTCGTTACCAATAGTACAAGCTCTGTTTTGTTTCGAACTAGATAGCAGTGTGTGAAATAAAAATTCTTCATCTTCTCTATAGTATCTATAACCTATATTTCTCTAATAACCCTTTTTACCTCAGAACAAAAAGTCAATCGAGTCAAAAACATCCATAATCTATCAAATATTCAATAACGACAACGTACTTAAACTTTACCACAAATAGGTACAAGAGAAATACACAACGTCAAATCACTATTCTACAGAATAAAACACTAAGTGAGGTTTGAAAGCACAGATAAAGTTATCAGTCAGATTACAGCTTTATTCGTCTGTTAACTGATGTCTGACTATTGAAAGACCCAAATTTACGCTAACTGAGGAATAAATGCTATTTGACTGTTTATCTGACTATTGAAAAACCGGCCCTAAATGTGGTACAAAAAGATGGTAAAAAATAAAAATAAAATATGCACGAAACACATTTCACCAGTAATAGGCATGCAAATTTAGTGTTGCAGTCTTTCGTTTGTACGAAAGACTGCTTTAATAACTATTTAAGCAATAGTTATTAAATTGCTAAAACTATATTAATTGCTAATTAGCAATAACGAATTAACTAAATCAGTATCAATTTAAAAACAGTTTAAAAAAGATTACGTGTAACACTTTGAAAATACATACAAGAACTACTTAATAAATTCAATACACACCTACAATGCATTTCTAAAAAAACTGGTTCTTCATAAATTGCCTTTACCTAATTCTTTATTCATTTAAGGGCCGGTTTTTCAATAGTCAGATAAACAGTCAAATAGCATTTATTCCTCAGTTAGCGTAAATTTGGGTCTTTCAATAGTCAGACATCAGTTATCAGACGAATAAAGCTGTAACCTGACTGATAACTTTATCTGTGCTTTCAAACCTCAGTTAGTGTTTTATTCTGTAGAATAGTGATTTGACGTTGTGTATTTCTCTTGTACCTATTTGTGGTAAAGTTTAAGTACGTTGTCGTTATTGAATATTTGATAGATTATGGATGTTTTTGACTCGATTGACTTTTTGTTCTGAGGTAAAAAGGGTTATTAGAGAAATATAGGTTATAGATACTATAGAGAAGATGAAGAATTTTTATTTCACACACTGCTATCTAGTTCGAAACAAAACAGAGCTTGTACTATTGGTAACGAGAAGATTTCCCTAGTGGCCGTTTGCGGAACTAACGTATGACAGACACTTCTACCTGGCAGTTTAATGTACAGAGCGAGTGCATTGTTATTTTTTCATTGATAGACGTCTACGGAGAAGTAAAAAATACGTATTTTAAAAGTGGAATGTTAACGTGTATACGTATTTTTATCTGTCATACGTTAGTTCTGCGACTTGCCGCTAGGGAATCTGCTCGTCACCATTTAAATTCTTTCTACAATGATTTCATTGATAGACGTCTACGGAGTAGTAAAAAAAATATTTTGGACCACTTCGTGAGGGTAAACAGTATTCTAAAAGTGGAATGTTAACGTGTATACGTATTTTTATCTGTCATACGTTAGTTCTGCGACTTGCCGCTAGGGAATCTGCTCGTCACCAATAGGTACAGAGAACTGACATAAATACAAATATACTTTTTACGTTTAAACACATATTTATTAAACGTAGAAACACCTGTTTAAAAAATTACTATGCACCACCCGCAAACCCGGCATTTCATTTTTATAAATTTTGATTACAATAATTGTTATGGACTCAACTACAGGAATATCATAAACGACTCTTTACTAAATTATTATTTACTACATCTATTATAGACAAATAATAATTATAATCGAATGCTTTCATTTCATTTAGGGCCGGTTTTTCAATAGTCAGATAAACAGTCAAATAGCATTTATTCCTCAGTTAGCGTAAATTTGGGTCTTTCAATAGTCAGACATCAGTTATCAGACGAATAAAGCTGTAATCTGACTGATAACTTTATCTGTGCTTTCAAACCTCAGTTAGTGTTTTATTCTGTAGAATAGTGATTTGACGTTGTGTATTTCTCTTGTACCTATTTGTGGTAAAGTTTAAGTACGTTGTCGTTATTGAATATTTGATAGATTATGGATGTTTTTGACTCGATTGACTTTTTGTTCTGAGGTAAAAAGGGTTATTAGAGAAATATAGATTATAGATACTATAGAGAAGATGAAGAATTTTTATTTCACACACTGCTATCTAGTTCGAAACAAAACAGAGCTTGTACTATTTGGTAACGAGAAGATTTCCCTAGTGGCCGTTTGCGGAACTAACGTATGACAGACATTTCTACCTGGCAGTTTAATGTACAGAGCGAGTGCATTGTTGTTTCATTGATAGACGTCTACGGAGAAGTAAAAAATACGTATTTTAAAAGTGGAATGTTAACGTGTATACGTATTTTTATCTGTCATACGTTAGTTCTGCGACTTGCCGCTAGGGAATTTGCTCGTCACCATTTAAATTCTTTCTACAATGATTTCATTGATAGACGTCTACGGAGTAGTAAAAAAAATACTTTAGGACCACTTCGTGAGGGTAAACAGTATTCTAAAAGTGGAATGTTAACGTGTATACGTATTTTTATCTGTCATACGTTAGTTCTGCGACTTTCCGCTAGGGAATCTGCTCGTCACCAATAGGTACAGAGAACTGACATAAATACAAATATACTTTTTACGTTTAAACACATATTTATTAAACGTAGAAACACCTGTTTAAAAAATTACTATGCACCACCCGCAAACCCGGCATTTCATTTTTATAAATTTTGATTACAATAATTGTTATGGACTCAACTACGGGAATATCATAAACGACTTTTTACTAAATTATTATTTACTACATCTATTATAGACAAATAATAATTATAATCGAATGCTTTCATTTCATTTAATTAAATATCCCAAACCGCCAATCATAAAAAAGACAAAAAGAAATAGAAAAAGAACAGTCAACTTGAATGTTGTCTAAAAGTTTCTGGTCCTTATCTAACGTGTGACTACCTGTATAGCTGCATCTCACTTGCGCATGATTACAGTGAACATAGCTGTGAAGGACCATCAAGTAACTATCTGACTGTTTACTCCCGATTGAAAAACACAAAAAGTTTATTCGCTTGTTAAAGAGCTGGATACATTTATTCCCTTGTTAGTTATTAGACCGTTTAACTGCGGATTGAAAAACCGGCCCTTAAATGAATAAAGAATTAGGTATAGGCAATTTATGAAGAACCAGTTTATTTTACGCTTTTAAGTGTTTTTTTGGCAGAGAGTTTTCGTTGGATGTTTTTTGGAAGTCGGTTTTTTTTTTATAAAAAGTTTTTAGTTTTCAGTTTTTAGTGCAAACAATCGTAGGTAAGTAGTAAGTTGAACTATTTCATCAAATTTCATCATCAAGAATACAAATGAAGGTCTAAAGGTACGTGTAATATTGAAATCATCCTCTAATTCCTAACTGTTGAAGAGTTCAACCTTCTATCATCAGTTCACCTAAATAACTTGAAAGTATACGACTGAAGGTCTTTAGATACGTATGAAATTGAAAGAATTATCCTCCAACTCCTAACCGTTGAGGAGTTGTACCTTCCACCTTCCATCATCAGCTTACCTAAATAATTTGAAAGAATACGACTAAAGGTAACATATATACATCTGATATTTAAAGATTTATCCTCCAACTCCTAACGGAGTTGTACCTTACATCATCAGCTCATCATCATAAAATGATGACTACCAGACGCAAATACGGGTGTAACTTCAGAAAATATACGAAAAACATAGTATGTGCCTATAAAAAATGAGAGTTTCCCTCGATTTCCCTGGGATCCCATCATCAGATCCTGATATGCTGGCAATGGGACCACCTCGGAAGCATACCCTTTCGAATACAAAAAAAAAAATTTAAATCGGTCCATAACTGACGGAGTAATCGGGTAACATACATAAAAAAATACATACAGTGGAACATAGAACCTCCTCCTTTTTGGAAGTCGGTTAATGATAAGACGAACACGATTTTTTTTTAGGAATTCCTTAACGGAGTAAAAACTGTACAAAACTTATTGAGTGGTAGGTCAGTTATCCACTTGGGTATTGTGTTGTATATAAGGGGAGCCATACATGGGCGTAGCCAGCCATGGGCTCAGGGTGGGGCAGCAGTCTAAAATAGTATGTGTAACTAGTAAACTACTTCTTCTCTCATCCGGTACGCTCTTGACAGAGCGGTCGTGATCGTTATTCAGACTACTGAATAAGTAGTCTAAAACTACTAAGTTTTAGGAGATGTGATGCGTTTCACGACGCCTCGCCACTGCTGCCTGTTCGAGGTCATCCTGCTACACTCGTTCACAGAACTTCCCACGGCAGACTTGATCTGGTCAGTCCAACGCGTAGATGACCTTCCGCGGGGTCTAGTGCCTTCCACTCTTCCTTGAACGACAAGGCGCTCTATGAATTGATCGCCACGCCGAGAAACATGTCCGAAGAACGTAAGGATGCGAGATTGTACAGTTGAGAACAGACGCTGCTTGATACCGAGTTCTTGAAGTATCGAGACGTTCATGCGGAATTCGGTCCACGAAACCCCAAGCATTCTTCTCCAGCACCACATTTCCAGAGCGTCTATTTTATGCTTTTCCACATCTCGCAAAGTCCAAGTTTCAGCCGCGTATAGAAATATGGGGAATATAAGCGTCTTTACGAACCTGATCTTCGTGGCTTTGGTAATGTTCCTATTCCTCCATATTTTCCGCATCTTGTCCATCGCCGCTCTTGTGATGCCCATACGTCGTTTGATCTCATCGATGCAACCGCCACTGTTATTATGTTATTTATGGCAGACTAAGTAAACTACTTAGTCTGCCATAAATACAATATTTAGAAACAACGAAAAACAATATTTTTTTATTGTACGTAACATTTGTTACTATTACAGTCATCATGGTCAGCCTATCGCAGTCCACTGCTGGACATAGAGGCCTGTCTAATTGCACGCCGTTCGGTTTGGTGGTTCGATGGATAGATGGTGGAACGGTCCTTCGAAGTTGTCTTCCCCCCCGGGCTAGGCGAAATTTGTTACGCCGATGATACTTTGGTTACGGCCCAGGGGGCAAACTTCCAAGAGGCGCCGCACCTGGCCAGGGGTGTTTATATGGTGGTTAGGCGTATTGAGTAGGTGGTAGGTGGCTCTTCGATGAGCACTTTAGACAGCTTGCTCCGAAGCTGGTCGCGTTTCCTTGGTCCTTGGGTAGGTAGAGCCGCAGCTCGAGACCCTTTCTTTCCGACTGACGCAGGTCCGTTCGGGCACGTTTGCGTCGGGTAGTACCTCCACTCGGTCACTTGGAGGGAACTGAGTCCCGCCTGTCACCACTGCGATTGCAGTGAGGACTCGGCCCAGCACACACTGACGGTTTTCCCCGCCTGGGCCTCACTGCAGTCATCGGAGGATATCTCTTGCTACCGGCCATCATACTCTCCATGGCCGGTGGCAGTTGTTTTACCGCGGTCGCAACCTTATGCGAAGACGTAATCTCGCAGAAGGAGGCGGTGGAGGAGGCCCAGAAGGACAACCTCCATTCGGACCAGGCGGTTCGAGTAAGTCGCGGTGAAGGCGCGCTAACCAGCGCCTCATGCCGCCTGAGAATGGCTGCGGATGGACGGGACGGGTTTTCCCCTTATCCGCTTAAGTGGCCAGCCGCTAAAGGGTATGCGTGTGCCGTACGTCGCCTAATTGGACAGTCCATCAGCAGACGGTGCCCACTTGCCCTTACTTATGAGCGGGCAGGCGTTGGGAGTGGTTCGGATGTATTAATAACAGCAGTTTCCGGATTCCTCCCTTTTCAGGCGCAGAGTGGCACATCGTGTGGTTTTAGTTGGTCCGATTCCGACACACCACCCCGCCGCAAACCCCGGTGCGGTAACGGCCCGTGGGAGTTTCCTCACGTAAAAAAAGGTACCTTGTAAGGACCTGTAGGTCAGAGCCAGGGTGGGGCAAGCGCCCCACCCTGCCCCACCGTGGCTACGCCCATGGAGCCATATACACGCAATTTCGTCTAAATAGTTCGATTCTGGGTATTGGCATATTTAATGGAAGTTGTGTTGCTGCACGTTTGCTAAAATTAATTTTAGATTCAAAAAGCGAACGGTTATTTTTAACAAATTTTGCAATTTCATATATGGTTCTGCTTTAGACTTTTTGACTGCACGGTTAGTCCAGTGGTTTAAATAGTCGCCACGCCGCTTTCTACTACGCTGAGTGTTCTGAGTTCAAACTCCACATGGGACAAACACTGAGTGATCCACAAATTGTTGTTCTGAGTCTGGGTGTTCTTTGTGTGCGTTTCATGTACGTCTGTAAAGTCCCCCGCGACACAGGATGTATATTCATAAAGCGGGAGATGTCTTTTAAAAAAAATTCACATACTTGTTTTGACTGCCGCCGTTAAAAATACTTTAAGGGTCGCCGCACACGGGCCACCGGCCACAGCCACAAAACGCCGCCACCGGCATATTTCCTGTAATTTTCATATATGTTATGTGTCGACCACCGGCCACAAGTGGCCCGTGTGCGGCGACACTAAGTCTTAGATACCTACGTATTCCAAATTTTCAGCAGCATTTATATATCATCATCGTCAAAAGCCTTTATTATGCAACTGCTGAATTTACCGAGAGACCTGTCATTTCTATATACCATCCACAACCCATAACGTCCCACTGCTGGGCTCGGATCTGCTCTCAGAAGAGGGTTAAGGTCATACGTCCCCACACTGGCCGATTGCGGGTTGGGGACTGGCAAGACAACGTTTTTTTGTTTTTTTATTTGAAATATCGAACCTACCTCCAACATAATCGGAGCCTTTGCTTATCTGTTTCTCTTTATCATTCTAGTTCTATCAATTATGCCTCTCTTAATTTCATGCCTCATTCCTGTTTCTTTCTACATTCATCACTTTTAGTCTTTTGGGAATCCCACCCATTCCCACATCTATCCTACTTTACACGAAATGATCTGCTTACCCTACTTTAATGTTTGTCTTATTTCTAATACTTGGGGGATTAAAAGTATACTGCTTAGGTTTTATTTTTACATCTGCTTATTTCTACTTATGCTACTTATTTCTATTTACATTGCTTAATTTCTATATTAATACATATTTTAATTTAGTCTGACAGGTTTCTTAACGTTATACTTAACTTTATCTATAATCTTATGCTATTTATCTTAGTATCTTGTTCCTTATTGTCTATAACAGTTTTACGTTATGCCTATTTTACGTATTTGCTCAAAATATTAATTAGGCATACTTAAGTGCTATGATTTAGTTTTGTTTCTCTTTATTACTATATTAGCGACTATTTTGCAATAATTAAGGAAACTATCCCTATTTTCTGTGTCCATTAACCTTCCAATTCCTGACAGACTAACTCTACAGCCCGTTTTTTGTTCCAGATTGTACCTCTGCACCCCGAACGTCGGACACTCGAAAAGCACGTGTGGGACGGTTTCTTCCACTGTCGTGTCGCAAATGCACGACGGACTCTCCTTACACCGGAATCGATGCAGGTAAGCAGAGAACCCTCCGTGTCCCGTCAAGATTTGCGTGGTAATGTTGTTTATTTCCATTTTCCGAACTATACTGTACGCCGCCGGCACATCTGGCAGAAATAATTTTGTAACGCCAGCTGTATTACCGGTAGAGTATCTTCGGTCCCATTCGTCAAGCGTAGCCATTCGAATGCTACGCTTGACAAATGATACCGTACACTGATCAAAGTCTGGCTTTTTCTTGAGGTTTTAGGCAACATCTTTGGCCAGTGTATCGGCTCTCTCGTTGCCTTCCATACCAACATGCGCTTTTACCCAGAACAAGGTTATTACCGGTGTTCTGTCCGGACAGTGCTGTGATATTCCTTCTAGTTTCTACTGCAAGTGGATGGAGGCAGTAGGGGTTCTGGACCGATTGAAGGGCTGCCATTGAGTCACTATAGACACCGCACGATGTCGTTTGGCCTTTGAGGGCCTCGCTGGTTGCTCGGCAGATGGCCAGAAGTTCGGCCTGGTATACCGTGCAGTAGTTCGCAAGTTTCAATTTGACAGCTTTGGTCTCCATCCCTCCCCTCCATATGGAGACCGCAGCACCAACCTCTCCCCCTATCTTGCTGCCATCGGTGTACACGCATATTTCGTGTTCACCGCTGGCATCAAGCTGTTCTTGGTTTTCCAGGCCGTCAATCTTCAGTTCTTGTCTTTCAGCTGGGTGCGGAGCTTGAAGAGCCGAGGACATTGTCTCCACCTCGCGCCCACATAGCATCGGCTGGGGCTCCCCCCTCCTGGCCCGGTAAAGGGAGGCTACCTCCTGAACACGAAGGTCCAGGGGGAGAATCCCCGCCAACACCAATGCTGAATTAAGTGACACCGTGCGGTAAGCCTTGCTGATCTGTTGCGCTATTCCGCGCTGCACAGTGTTCAGCTGCTTGACTATGCCCACTCTGTGTGCAGCGGGTTCCCATGTGCTGGCACCGTACAGTATGATCGGTTCGACCGTCGCCACGTAAATTGTCCTTATGACATCCGGGTGCAGTCCCCATGTAGTTTTTGCCGCTCTTTTACGCTGTCCGTAGATGCCCAAAGCCTTCCTGCAAATATTTGCTACGTGCGGCTTGAAGGTAAGCTTGTCGTCTATGTTGACACCCAGCAGTTTGAGTTGATTGACCATGGAGACCGCAGTCCCTCCCATGCTCAGTCGTGGGGTGTCGTATTTCAGTTTGCGGGTGATAAGCATTGCATTATTCTTTTGCGGAGCAAATTTAAGCTTGTTTTCGACACCCCATTTCCGGACTCTTTCAAGCGCGGCATTTGCACTTACCTCAATTTGTTGGGCGTTGTCAGCAGAGAACACCATGACGACATCATCGGCGAATGCCTGCACGTAGTCGCCGCTTTCCTCCAGGCTTTTGAGGAGTGGATCTAAAATGAGGTTCCATAATATGGGTCCGCCTATTGAACCTTGCACGCACCCCTTGTTTGTGCTCTTGGCGTATTCCTCTCCGGCGTATCTCACACTCACTTTCCTTTCCGCAAGGTAGCTATCTACTACCCGCCTGAGGTTATGCGGACATTTTTCTTCTTCTAGTCGGGTTCTGATGACTGGCCACCAGGCGCTGTCGAAGGCTCCCTCTATATCCAAGGATATTAGCACAATAATTTTCTTATCCTGTAGCATTGACTTTATGTGTTTTAGCAGGTTATAGAGGGAGTCTTCGGTGCCCCTCTGTGGCATGAAGCCGTATTGTTGCAGGCTCATTCTCGGCAAGGCAAGACAACGTTGTGGCTACGTAATCTTGCCGTTGGATGTTTGTAAGCCGCCCAAAGGCATCCATCTAAGCTTCACGACTGTTATCCTATGATAACAACCGGGACCGACTGCCTAACCTGACCTCCGAATCACGGAGACGCTCATGGTATCAGGCCACCAGCAGTCACCCTTCCCTTCCAGGCACTAACCGCCGTTGCTTACACTCGGTGGTTGTTTCTAATCACCGAGTGCAACTGAGCTATACGCAGTATACGCTATAGCGTAAAGTGCCTACCACACGCGCAAGCAAGGGCGTCGCCAGCCCTTGGCCTAGGTAGAAGCAAGCTATCATCGTCGATGGCCTTCTCGGTTGGAGACGATGGGGAATAGGAGAGTGATGTTCCGCCGTCAGGGAATCGGAGGATCAGGGCCAGATGATGTATCTGAGGGTCTGATCTTCGATGGCAGATAGCTCTTTGACGAGCCCTTCCAAGGGCTTGCTTCAAAGCTGGTCGACGCTGCCTCTGCCCTGGGGTGACCTGCCCAATTTGAGTGGAGCCAGCGTCGCGGCAAGACAGCTATATACGGGGATTATACGGTCAATGGCACTGTACGGTGCACCGGTGTGGGTGGCTGCTCTGGCGTCCTCATAGGATATAATATTAGATAATATGTGTTTCACCGTTAGCAACAATCATATTTTTTATGTATGGTCACACTATGTCGTTGTAACAAGATGGTAGATAGAGGAACTGCGCTGTATTCTGTATTTGTAATGTGAGTTTTTTTTTTCCAATAAATACTAAACACAATATGTACCACGACTTCTTTAAACCTCCACCTATCGACTGCACCTATAAATAAAAGGTTATGGGCCCAGGCGTTGAAAATTAATAATAGAAGAAAAATAAAAATTACAGTGAACAAAAACTACGTACTACGACGCAATTAGTTCGAGAAAAAAAAAGTCGAAGAAGATCATCTTGTCGTGAAGAAGTGAGGAAAATCTGAAGAAATATATAAAATATAATATTGTTGTTGGTCGAGGTAATATTAAACAAAAACTACAGCAACAAGTCGAGAGTTTGTGAGGTTATTTGTCGTTCACTGGTCGTCGCGTCGTCATCAAGATGGATTCCATACAAAGGTTAAATGGAAAGAATTATCAAACGTGGAAATTTCAGTTGAGAGTAATATTAAAATCTAAACAACTATGGGAAATAGTGGAAGGAAAGGTCAAATTACCAGTCGATAGCAGTGAGGAAAAACGAAAGTCTTGGGAAGAGTTGGATAACAAAGCTCAAGAAATAATAACAACTAGGTTAGAAGAAAATATAATCTCTCATATTATTACCTGCACTACAAACACATAAATTTGGGACAAGTTAAGTACATTATATGAACCGTCATCAAAATTAAGTGCACATTTATTACAACAAAAGTTTTTTAACTTAAGTTATGAAGAGCCAATGACTTCTTTCTTCTCTACAATGGAAAATATTGTTCATCGATTAAGAGCAGTTTGAGAAACAGTTTCAGAAAAAATGGTCATGACAAAAATCATCATGACTCTTCCAGAAAAGTATAAATACTTCATTTCAGCGTGGGAAAGTGTCCCCGAGGATAAACAAACATTAGGAGAATTTCAGGCTAGATTGTTACTAGAAGAACAGAGGACAAACTCAAAGGAAGAGGAATAAAGCAAAGCATTTGTAACAAAAACATTTAGAGGAAGAAATAGCAGTAGCAGAAGAGGAAATTTCAAATTCAGAGGTAATCATAATAATATGCAAATAAATAACCTTGCACGCACCCCTTGTTTGTGCTCTTGGTGTATTCCTCTCCGGCGTATCTCACACTCACTTTCCTTTCCGCAAGGTAGCTATCTACTACCCGCCTGAGGTTATGCGGACATTTTTCTTCTGCTAGTCGGGTTCTGATGACTGGCCACCAGGCGCTGTCGAAGGCTCCCTCTATATCCAAGGATATTAGCACAATAATTTTCTTATGTTGTAGCATTGACTTTATGTGTTTTAGCAGGTTATAGAGGGAGTCTTCGGTGCCCCTCTGTGGCATGAAGCCGTATTGTTGCAGGCTCATTCTCGGCAAGGCAAGACAACGTTGTGGCTACGTAATCTTGCCGTTGGATGTTTGTAAGCCGCCCAAAGGCATCCATCTAAGCTTCACGACTGTTATCCTATGATAACAACCAGGACCGACTGCCTAACGTGACCTCCGAATCACGGAGACGCTCATGGTATCAGGCCACTAGCAGTCACCCTTCCCTTCCAGGCACTAACCGCCGTTGCTTACACTCGGTGGTTGTTTCTAATCACCGAGTGCAACTGAGCTATACGCAGTATACGCTATAGCGTAAAGTGCCTACCACACGCGCAAGCAAGGGCGTCGCCAGCCCTTGGCCTAGGTAGGGGCAAGCTATCACCGTCGATGGCCTTCTCGGTTGGAGACGATGGGGAATAGGAGAGTGATGTTCCGCCGTCAGGGAATCGGAGGATCAGGGCCAGATGATGTATCTGAGGGTCTGATCTTCGATGGCAGATGGCTCTTTGACGAGCCCTTCCAAGGGCTTGCTTCAAAGCTGGTCGACGCTGCCTCTGCCCTGGGGTGACCTGCCCAATTTGAGTGGAGCCAGCGTCGCGGCAAGACAGCTATATACGGGGATTATACGGTCAATGGCACTGTACGGTGCACCGGTGTGGGTGGCTGCTCTGGCGTCCTCATAGGATATAATATTAGATAATATGTGTTTCACCGTTAGCAACAATCATATTTTTTATGTATGGTCACACTATGTCGTTGTAACAAGATGGTAGGTAGAGGAACTGCGCTGTATTCTGTATTTGTAATGTGAGTTTTTTTTTCCAATAAATACTAAACACAATATGTACCACGACTTCTTTAAACCTCCACCTATCGACAGCACCTATAAATAAAATATAAGCTTTGAGAGGCATATGCGGTTATCGCACCATGTCGGCCGAGGCAGCGTGCGCCTTGGCCAGAGCTATCCTGTGAGATTTGGAGTCCGAAGTGCTCGCCGAAATTTATTGGCGGACGGCTGACTTCCGAGCGGAGAGCGGCTTTCGGCCAGAGGTGCGTGAGTGGCGTGAGGCCGCTCGTCTCGATGGTGTGTTCGACACTGGGCTTCTGGGCTGTCCTGGAATCCATGCATAGATGCCTGGTAGACTGCCGATATGTCCAAGTGCTGTGATGTCTGTAGGAAGCCGCAATGATAACCGGCCAAGTACAAGAATAGAGCACAAGACTAATTCCATTGCATAGTGGGGTTAGACAAGGAATCATTATTTCTCCGAAACTTGTTTGATTACCAATGCATTGGAAGATGTATTCAAAACATCAAGACAACAGACGGGGAATCAATATTAACGGTAAATACATCTCACACTTGCGATTTGTAGACATTGAGAACCTGGCAGTCTCTGCATGTTCTCGAGACGCTCAACAGTTTCGACGATTCTTCGAAACGAGTGGGACTTCGGATGAACATTGGCAAGACCAAAATCATGCATAATATGCATGTAGGTATCTTCCAGGCCGTAATAACTAACAAAACTATCCAACTAGGCCGGCACAACTTCGATTGGGAGGCCGATAGAATTCGTTTATACTGAGCAGCATATGAGAAGTTTCTTCAAATCTTCCAGTTGTCGATCCTGCAATCACTGAAAGCCAAGGCTTTTAACCAGTGCGTCCTGTCAGTAATGACATACCTACATATGGAGCCGAGACGTGGACACTCACCGTTGGACTGGTTCACAAGTTTAAAGTCGCTCAGTGTGCGATGGAGCGTGTGATGAACTTCGAGAGAGAACTAGAGTAACCGATATCGCATGGAGGATCAGCACGCTGAAGTGAAAGTGGAAGCCGACAAGTGTTACGGTGGAGACCACGATTAGGCAAGCGTAGTGTAAGGCGCCCTGAGGCACTATGGACCGACGACTTGAAGAAAATAGCTGGCAGTGGATGGATGCGGACTGTCCAAGACCGGGATGGTTTTCGCTCTTTGGGGGAGGCTTTCATTCAGTAGTGGACGGCAGTTGGCTGACAACGTACAGGTACAGGTGAGCCACGCTGATTTTAGCACGAACGGGCCGGCTCGACCGGGGCGGTACTACCCTCGCACATCAACGTAAAATGATAGCGTTCATGCTGTCGTGTTTTGTTGGTGAGTGCGAGACTGGATGCCCATGATGCAGAAGCATCACTAGGCCGCCATGGTGGGTCACCATTCTGAATTGTTGCATTGTCTGCATTCGCAATAAGTATGGTGACCACCAATCTTGGATTCTGCTTATGCTTTCCATCAGGCAGAGTAGAGTCATTTTGGCAGGGCCATACATGAAAAAAAAAACGGGAGACGACGAGATGTTTTTTTTTTTATATGAACTCATCAGGACCAGACCATTAAGACGATCTTCCCTCATAGTGCCTCTTAACCAAGCTTTTACTGCTGGCGGCTATTAAAAATTGCGTAGTACATTATCCAGGTCCTATGCTCAAAAGTTGAGAATACCAATAAATAATTAATATTTTAATAAATAATAAATATTTTGGACGTCTAACACAACACCACCTAGTCCCAAGCTAAGCAGAACTTGTGTTATAGGTACTAGACAACTGATACAAATACATATATACTTTTTTTGTTGTAAATACATACATATTATACATAGAAAACTCCGAAACAAATATTTGTAGATCATACAAACATTTGGTCCGACCCGGGAATCGAATCTCATGATCAGCAGTCGCACACGCCAACCGCGAGATCAAAGAGGCAGTCAATAGAAAAACGATTATGAAAATAATTCTTGTCGGACTAGCAATATATACCTGTTTTTGTGTAGGACATTGTATCATTTGGACAGAGAACACTTTAACCTATCATTTAATATTTTTGTCCTATGGTTAGTTATAAAAAATATGGTCTTGTGGTATTAATAATTTCTGAGCGTAGTTTTGTTGGGATGATCTGATTTCGAATATCGATTGATTGATAGCTGGCGTTATTTTTTCCATGCTCAATATGTTTCTTTAAAATCAAATCTGCATCTACTTAAATCTCTAGGGGGGGGGGGGGGGGGGGTTGGGCAGCGGCCCCCCCTTGGCGACGCCCTTGCGCGCAAGTATTACCACAGTTATAACTGCACAGGCAAAACTGTGGTGATAACCTATAGTATAATTTTAGCGCCCCTAAGGAGAAGGAGGTATGCCGGGTGTAAAAGTGTATACCTGAAATAACAGAAAATGATCGAAATTCTACCACCCATCATTCAGGCGATCTCTAAAAATATGCTCTAAAAGTATGGAGTGTAGAGATAAGGGGTACAATCTAGAAGATAAAAAAGTGTCCGCCAAAATGTACTAATTAGGTGACGCCACTGTGCAACGAGTGTAAATTTTAAAGAATTAGAAAAGATAATCAAATGAATATTTGTTTATGTTTGTCGAACAGGACACTACGCAAAGTTTTTAATTTTTAAACCACAATTAAATTATTTGATTGTTTGTCGGCCATTTGCTACGCAAAATTTTTAAACCACAATTTAATAAAAAGAATTAAAACGATATCATACACTCTTCTCACTCTAGCGCCTATGTGGTCGGTTCTCGAACTATTATTTAGTCATGTTTGATGGACAATTTTCCCCTTAAGAGCCCATCGAAGATTGTACTCGATTGTGTCGAAAAGGTAATAATAAAAATGAAGGAACACAGTCGCCATCTTGTAAGAGAAAATAATAAGGTTGAAATAACCTATAATAATTGTATTTTATTTAGTCATCAAGATTTTTTTGTCTACAACTATTCAAAGTAGCATTCAAAACTTCGATTTTTAGTAACATTTCTTGCTTGGCCAAGTCATTTATTTCTTTTTTATGTTCCATTTCTTGTTTTCTGTGTTCTATTTCTTGAGTTTCCAACTCGTATATGAGCTTCTTGTGTTGCATCTCCTCTTGTAACAGTGAGATCTGCAAATTCTTCTCTTCCATTTCTTTTTCTATTAATTCCTTTTGTAAATTTGCAATATGGATTTTTTCTTTAGTCAATTCTTCAATTAATCTGTTTTCTTTTGAACTTCCTGTAAAACAAGCAGTTATAACATAAAAATTGTCGTTTTAAAAATGTTTATGAACATTTAAAATATCGTTATCAAATTGCCTTTTACGGAACGGGGGCAAATAGTTAAAAACGTATTTATTTAACGACGATCAATGTTTGGAAACTATTTATTGAACCGATTTAATTTAAATACTTTACCTTTTGCCGCTTGTGAAAGTTTTGACCGTTTTGCTAATGGCGATTGTCCTGACTCTCTTGAGTGTAAAGTGGCATTTGTTAAACATTCGGCAGTCGTTGACTCGTTTACTGACGACGTGGGACTAGGAACAACGACATATTCATAAATAACGTTGTCATTTCTATTAGTATCATTAAGTCTGGCCGCCTTTTGAGCATCGTCAACTGCTTTATAAGCGGCCTTATGTTTCTTTCTTAAATGAGCTTTCAGATTCCCTGTCGTAGTGACAAAACTATATTCTTCGCCACAAAAGGTGCATATAGCTTTCTTAGTGCCACCAATTTTCTTGAAGTAGTCCCATAAAACACTAGTATTTATGCGAGACATTTGGAGTTCATGTTTTCAGTGCATACAAAATTATAATTTTAACTATAATGTACACTACTATCGTTTACACAAAAACGATTTTCAAAAAAGCTTTCAGTACCTTATTATAATAACAATACTATAAAATACATTTATCTTTACAATAAAGTGTATTGAATATCGGTTACAACTATTTATTTTCTTTGTAATCACGTCACAGATACCATACCACACGCGATGCTTGACATTATGATAACAGTGTTACCAGAACACAAATAGGTACATAAAGTAGCAAACTAAGCAAGCGCCTTAGAGCATTTATATCTGAAAGGGCAGCCGAACAGGCGGAAAGCTTGATCGGAGTGAGAGACTGAGTTTGGGTAGTGTCTGTCACTCTCACGTAAGATTCTGATTGGTTGGTGTATTTCCCGCCAAATTAGTCATGCGAATTGGTACGTGCGTCCACCAATTAGAAGCTTCCGTGACAGACTCTAACCAAACTCACTCTCTCTCTCTACTCCGATCACGCTAGCCACTAGTTCGGCTGCCCCGTTGGATATATATGCTCTAAGGTCCCGATAGATTGTATGTTCTTTCCTATACCTACCACAAAAAAGAAATAAGTAAATAAAAAATCACAGACTGCATGATCTCGAGCTAGATAACAAAAATAAAAAAATATTGCAGTAGCATCAATCATTTTAAATGTAAACCATTTTCTTTAATCTTCTTTAAGTTAGCTTTTAAAACTTCTATTTTAAGTAACATTTCCCTCTTTTCCAATTCATTTATTTGCTTTTTGTGTTCAATTTCCTTTTTTCTATGTTCTATTTCTTCTTTTTCTAATTCGTACACTGCTTTTTCATGGGACATCTCTTCTTGTAACAATGTAATTTTTAAATTTTTCTCTTCCATTTCTTTTTCTATTATTTCTTTTTGTAAATTTACAACACAGATTTTTTCTTCAGTCAGTTCTTCAATCAGCCTTTTTGATTTTGTTTTGCCTGAAAAAAACAAAGTATTGTTTTAAATTTAAAAAAAATGCTATGTACCTAAAAATTATAACAATATTGTTTAAGTATTTTTCACTATGAAAAAGGCTGAGCATTGGGTTGTAACAATAACGATACGTTACTAAACTGATAACTCGGATCTAGACTTAAAATTAATCAGAACTTTATATCTTGCATGAACACGTATGAGATGATAATGAAATTACCTACTCTTAAAATAATTCATAATTTAAGATCATAGATAATTTACAATATAATAAATTAAACTTAAACGCAGAAATACCAATAACATCCATATTTGCAACTCGTTATTATCGTTATACCTACATCCATCTAAACCACTCATCCGATAAACCCACATAGACTAAAATATTCTCTTATTATAAGTTATTCATTATTTTGAGCAGATAAATTAATGGAACAACCAAAAAGAAAAAAAACGTTGATATTTACCTACTGTATGTTGTGAGCATTTGCGCCGGTTTTCGAATACTGATGATTTCGATTCTCTGGTCCGTGTTCTTGTTGCAGTTTTCATAGAGTTTACTGTCGACTCGTCAACCGACGATGCAGGACTCTGAGCTACTACATACTCATATATTACCCTCTCTTTTCCATCATCACTCAATTCATTCGAGAATCTGGACTGCTCTTGTGAATCTTCAACTTCTATGTAAGCATCTTCATGTTTCTTTTTCAAATGACTCTTTAAATTTCCTGTGGTACTATTAAAGCTGTACTCTTCGTCGCAAAGTCGGCATATAGCTTTTTTAGTATCGCCGACTTTCTCAAAATAATCCCATACGGCGTTACTGTGTCGCATGTTGTAATTTTGCTGCTTAGGTAGAAGCACAACGCACAACACTATTTATTTTTAAATTAGAGGTTAAAAATAGTAAACACAAAACATAATTTAAATCTAAGTTCAATGTAAAATGAATATTTAAGGTACGGACGGATAGTAAGTAACCGTTTCTTAAAGTAAAACGTTATTTGTAGATAGAATATAACAATAACACAGACACTATTCACGCCATAACATCAGTGGCACCATGATGTTGTCAACAAAGCTACCAAAGTAACAAATAGTAGAATATATAAAAGCTACCATTTCGAATTGAAAATATACTGAGATTTAATAAATTTACACTTTTAACAGATAGTGTTTGTAATATAACACGAGGGTGAGCAACTAAGATACATTTTGACGTGACAACGTCTAATACATCGATGAACGCCGGCTGCACGCACTAAAAAGGATGACTCATTGTCCCGAGTCCGTAAACCGACTTTACAGACAACCAATTTTTCTTCATTTAAGTCCCTAAACTTTTATATTGATATCATCATGTGAGTCATGTGACTCAATTCACCCACATATTACGACTACATATTTTATGAGCTTTTCGAAAAAATACAGATGTGAAAGAAATAATCCTTTAAATATGTATGGTTTAGAATTTTTTAAAATTCGTTACATTAATAACGGCCTGCCCCGACTTCGTATGGGTGCGTTCGGCGTTGGCCACTCTGGCCATGCATTTTAATCCTCTATCTTCTTGTAAGGTCTTCATTTTAATATAAAGCATTAAGCAATCTTAAGCAAACACAACATAACTACTTAATGTATTTCATTGGATAAAGATTAATATTATATTGGTCGAAATTACTTTAAAAATAAAAATGGTGACTGTGGGTTATTCGTAGGTCTTATACTATAGTGGACTTTTATATAGTTTTTTTTTAAGATTGTGTATCTTAAAACATCTAGAAAAATTCCGTACTTCCTTAGTACATCATTTTGTTATGTATAGTAAAGTTTAGTCAATATTAGCAAATTACAATAGAATTCTTTGTTTTAAGAAACATTGACTTTTAATATGTTCTAATATTATAAAAACAGTTGATTGTAAACATAAAACTTCTTTGAAATATAATCTAAACTATGGTGAAAACAAACAACAAAACAAAAAGTAAACTCATGTTAAAATTGGTACCAAAATGTAAAAATGTGTACACACTAAGAAAAATCTACCAAGTAAGAGAATATATTGATTATGGCTACACTGAACGTAACGCAGTTCAAGGTTATTGTTTACTGACAACGATAAGCGAGCGACCATGGAATTCACACACTCGTTTTTATTCCAATTTGAACCGTATGACAATCGATTAAGGACTAAACAGGCTCGAGGTATAATAAATATCTATTTTTGCTGCAACGTTACGCCTGTTACGAGTAATAACGCTATTATTAAATTATTCAGTTGAATTACAGTTTTAAGTAAACCTTAGAAACAACTATATTTAAAATGTATGTTAAACATTAGATACTTCGTTTATAATCGTGATATTTTAAAAACATTAATACATTTTTATTGCTGACAGTATAAC
This sequence comes from Diaphora mendica, assembly GCA_949125395.1. Classification (NCBI taxonomy): domain Eukaryota; kingdom Metazoa; phylum Arthropoda; class Insecta; order Lepidoptera; family Erebidae; genus Diaphora; species Diaphora mendica. The sequence continues at coordinate 2,259,356 of OX421335.1, forward strand.
TACATAGTATCAGCGCCGTTATAAAAACAATACCGTTACAACTTCTGTTTAGGTTTGATTTTTAAACACTCTGTAATTTATTAGGTAAAAATTATGTGCATACAATGACAGTGGAAATGAACAACATAACTCGTATGTGGGTTATCTCTGGATCATGTAGTATGTATTTTAAAAACGGCTTTTATTAGTTATTCCGCATATTTAAAGCCTCTGTCTAGTATAAAACACTAACGTACCGACTACGGTTTTATATTTTCCCCTGTTTTTAGGGTTCCATACCCAAAGGTTAAAACGGGACCCTATTACTAAGAACGTTACCAGGCTCTATCTCAAGAACCGTGATAGTTAGACAGTTGAAATTTTCACAGATAATGTATTTCTGTTGCCACTATAAAAACAAATATTGTTTGTTTTTTATAAAATAAATATTTAAGTGGGCTATACAACAAACGTGATTTTTTTGCCGTTTTTATACAAATATATAATAGTACGGAACCTATGGTGACGGTCCGAAGGGATTTCCACACGTAAAAAAAAAATGGTGGGCCTTCAGTATCCTCACTCACTCGGTGAAACACAGCGCAAGCACTATTTCACACCGGTTGTCTGTGAGGCCGTGGTATCACTCCGGTCGAGCCGGCCCATTCATACCGAAGTGTGGCTCTCCCACGGTGCTTGAATGGAGACGGCGATTAGGCAAACGTGATGTAGGGCGTCCTGCGGCACTGTGGACTGACGATTTGAAGAAAATGGCTGGTAGCGGATGGACGCAGAGTGCCCAGGATCGGGATGGTCTTTTTTTATGTATGGGCCTGCCAAAATGACTCTACTCTGCCTGATGGAAAGCATAAGCAGAATCCAAGAGTCGAGGTCACCATATTCATTGCGAATGCAGACAATGCAACAATGCAGCATGGTGTCCCACACCATGGCGGCCTAGTGATGCTTCTGCATCATTCGTCCTCCGGTCTCGCACTCACCAACGAAACACGACAGCACGAACGCTGTCATTTTACGTTGGTCTTCTGTGCGAAGGTAGTACCGGCCCGGTCGAGCCGGCCCGTTCGTGCTGAAATCAGCGTGGCTTTACTACCTTTTGGAGAAGAAAGAAGGATGGTTGACGCTCCTTGGGGAAGACCTTCGTTCGGCAGTGGACGGCGGCGATTGGTCGATATTTGCTTGTGATAAACAATGGTGGTGTGATGCCATTCTGTATTCTTTATCCGTCACGGATATGTTTTAGCTATATTAACATAATATAATGATATATTATTGTCGTCACGCTGTCTTTACTAATGGACTTCTCATTTGTTGACCTTCAATTTGTTGTTTATTCAACACAAAACATCCGAACAGAATGTGCGTATTTAAGAGTTTGTTTGTCTCCGGATTGTTTCGCGCTTTGAGATTTTGCATGCTATCAGATTCAGCGATCAGAAATACAGTTTCAGCCAAAGTCGATCACTATTTCAATATTCTAGGTCAACACAATAAATAAACCATGAGTTATGATTGGTTCTCAGTGTTGACGCGTGAATTAAATTCGTTTTCGAATTGTAAATAATGTTAAAACGTATGTTTGGATGGTGAAACAGGCGCGCCGCTGTGTGCCGGACCAAATTAGATGCTGGCAGCCGACCCGTCCAAGTAGGGTGGCTAACATTCATGACATACTGAAACTTTCTTTAATCTATTGACGCGTGGATTTGCCCGTTTACGATGATGTTCTTCCTCTAGAACCTCTAGACCAACGAGGCAGTAAAAAAGGTTTAACCTATGTACCTTAACCAAGTAAAAGAGAAAGTGGGAGTCGTGGCCTATCAAGAAGTCTCGGATCGCACAAAATAGAGAGGAGTTGCGATTGCTCCTCAGACAAGGAACGATGGAGTGAGTATAGACCCCATACAAGTTGGTCCGACTGACGACCCGGTGGAGGTTGCGGGCAACCGTTGGATGGTAGGATACGCAACACAGAACCAGTTGTTGTGTATACCTATGTATTACAGTGGACGTCTTTCGGCTGAGATGCTGATGATTACATATTGGATTATTTACTTGTGTGTGTCTTGTTTTTATCCTCCAGTTGAGTCATAGGGTTTGAATTTGCAAGTAATTGTCAATCCCATTAACAAGTATGAGATCCCAATTTGTAAGTATAATTGTTAAAGTGTTAGTAAAAACGCAATCCACCTAACATTTTTTTGTTTAATTATAAAGTATCCGGGAAGTTTTACAACGGTGGTCACCATACACTGGAGCTTTTGTGCGCATTATGCAATCCATGTTTCAGAACTTATTTTAGTTTGTGTGAAAAGTTCTTCGCGAACGCACACCGCTGTGCAAATTCATACAAATACGGTCTTATTCTTAAAAGTAATTAAGGTTTATTATCCTGTGAATTAATCAGTGGTTTTATACAGTGATTTATTGCGTTCTCATTTTAAATAATTATTTCGCGCGCGTGAAGTGACAAGCGGCCATTTTATTGTTGTTTAATGATAATATCTTATGTGGGTAGATTGCCAGAATTACAACATTTTGGTAGTAGTCGTTAAACATACACACAAATTTCATTAAATAGTACTATTAAAAAAACAGAAATACTTCAGCTATTTATTTTTATTCAAATGGAAATTAAAGCAAATATAAACAAAAGTATTACAAGTAAAAACAAAAACTTATTAGACCCCAGTTAACCAACAATTAACAACTTTGTATTTGCCATATTATATTGCGGGAAAAAATAACCATTAACAAATATATTTATTTAACAATATACCTACTAGAGTTACTAGGCTAACTCGTAATTTATTTTACTGATTAAAACAACTTTAAATTTTAATTAACCGTGAAAATTGACAATGGTTAGCGACATTTTACTGCTACTCTCAGAGTTACAAATGTGACGCTGTCTTGTGTCAAATTTGGCAATGACAGTTCACTGCCACATCTGTCAGATTTATGAGCAAATAATTTTATATTGTGGAAGAATGAAATCTTGTTAATTTGTTAAGGTATCTATCTCACGTGTGGAATCAATTCTATTAATTTTTTTATTTCTTTATTTTATTCAATTTAATTCAATATCAACATAGGAATTCAATATAATATTATCGTACAAATTAAGTAAATATAAATTTTAATTTGAAGTTTTTTTAATTCCCTGAGTTAGAAATAAACATAATGACTTCGTTTTCCCGTCGTCGGTTTCTTATTGTTGAATTTATCAATATTTTTTTCCGGGATAGAAGCATCTGTGCCAAACATCAGTCGTTCTGCCAAGATTGTGTAACATCCATTCAAATGCTCACATTATAATAAATAGTAGTAATTTATAATAACTAATATTAGATTCTGTAGAATTAATTACATAAAATCGGTCTTTAATTATGACGCTGAATATACACTTGAGAGCAATGAATTCCGCTCACATAAAGAAACCTGAAAATATCGGAAGCTAAAAATTGTTTCACAGCAAATTTTTCTAATGAAAACTTTAAAATATGATTTGTTTAATTTATACTTACATGTGAGAGGCCTATGTCCAGCAGTGGACTGCGATAGGCTGATGATGATGATGATGATACTTACATGTACAATTTACAACCTAACAGCCTGACCTCATAGTTTTAAATCCAGGTCTTTTGCTTTTCTTAAGTTTTTTTTTTAAAGACAACTTCGGCATTATGAATATAAATCTGTGTCGCGGGGGAGTTTACAAACATACATTAAACGGACACAAAGAACACCCAGACTCAGAACAACAGTTTGTAGACATCAAATACACTAACTGTAACACTTGGCGCAGTAGAAAGCGGAGTGGCGACCGCTTACACCACCGTCAGTTAAACCCATGACGCTAAATTGACGTATAACCATCAAAAATGAAAATTTATGCCAATATGTGGGTGTCGGTACAGCCAAAGTATATTGTTTGCAGCGATTATCAGAAAGAATGCCAGCGAATAATCATTCTAGCTTCACGTGAGTCATTACGCGTCCAGTCTCTGTGCCAAAGTTTTCTTTGAAAGTTTCACTTTTAATTAATTAATGTCTAATGAATTTATCGACGATACCTAGAACTACACTTAGTCAATAAAAAACTATAATATAGGCCAGATCGCTTCTACAGACTTATTGGCTGTGGTTAAAAAACTATTAAACATAGTTCCATTAATTACATACATATTTCATAAACAAAAAATACTATATTTCGCGTTTCATAGACTTTTTCGAAGGGATAAAGCGTCTGAATTATGTAAAGGAGACAAGTGGGGTACTACACACGAGATAGTGAATTATTCGTGTCACATAAATATGAACGAAAATTTCGAAGCTAACTAAGAATGCTAAAATAGCGAAATGAACTATTTTATCATAAAATAAAATTCTTTTCAACTTATAGTAATAAGTTTTTCTCTTTTTGTATTTCAGCCATATTTTCCTTTCCCATTTTCTCAATCTAGCGCTAACGACTACATTCTCAATGAAAGTATCTATCAACTCACTGTCATTAATTTGAACCTACTTAAAATTCAAATCGAAAATCATTTATTCATTTAAGACACTAATAGACATTTGTGAACTTTAAATTGAAGCTACAGTTAAAAATCATAGATAGACACAAAAAGACGCCACAGCATGTACTGAATTGTCAAGATAAATTAACACCAAATTCTACTGCCTGTTTGTGTCGATCTAAGCTTCATGTTTACAAAATACGTAGAGCCTTATGAGAAGAATACCTACTGGCAAAGTAACTCATGGCCACTCTTTTTAAAATCCAGATATTCAGGTACAATAGTGTTTGTATTAGTATTTAATTTTATAAATAATCACAAATTTTAACAAACAAAAAACCGACTTCAATCTGGACCACACGGGAAGCACCAGCTTTCAAATAAAAAAAGAATCATCAAAATCGGTTCACCCAGGCGAAAGTTATGAGGTAACAAACATTAAAAAAAAAACAGTCGGCTTGAGAACCTCCTCCTTTTTTTTGAAGTCGGTTAATAAGATCATGAATTCATGATGAGACAGAGTTATCAAAGAGCATCAAAACTGGACGAAAATATTTATGTACATAAGTAAATCATAATGTCTCGAGTGAAACATCAAAATGCATAAACCTGAATCATAAATTTGCGTGTAACATTTAATAAACCTACAATAAATGAATAATACAGTGTGTAATAGTGTAAACAAGTTTTGACACGGATTTTGCAATATTCCATTTTAGCGAACTTTGAACCTTTTGACTAACGCATTTTCAAAGTCACATCTGTCGGAAAATATTTTGTTTATTTGAAATAACAGTACTATTTTAGGGTATCGCAGTATAAATCCGTTTCGGTCTATCTTCCTATTATTAAAAAAAGCTGTAATTTCCAGTAAAACTGTAGTTATATTAGCAACACCTTATCAAGGGCGGATCCAGCTTTGGCGCCAGGGGGGGGTCATAAGGTCGTGGTCAAGTCACAAGAACTTTGTAAGTGTAATAAGTAATATACTTAGTTTTCCCGGGCTGTTTCCGCACTTGAGCGTGGACGCATAGGCTACCCTTCGTATTCTAGGGGGGAAGGGGGGGGGGCGTTCCGTTATGCCCGGGTTAAGAGCAAAATTAACATGGAACCCCCTACCACCTGGTCGTGGACCTTTACAACATCAGAGGATTGTATAGTAATGCTGTCCATCAGCACCTCGAGACAGCATAGCCAGCCTTGCTCTTCTTGACCGAGACGCAGATATCGATATCAGTTTTCGTCGCCTCAGCAATCTTGAAGGTAGGGACTTCTTAATGTTACGGCTCCGTGTAGGCGACCACCCCCGCGTGTATCCGTGCCTGTATAGATCCCATAGCGGTGATGCCGATCATGCGGGGAGATCTGTTCACGACTTCGCACTGGTATATGGCCTGACACAACTGGTTACCATGCCCACGCGAGTCTCAAATGTACAGGAATTCTTCGTTGTTAGACCTTCTGCTGACTTTCATCCGGACGGTTACGGAAGTTGGAGCACATTGCTAGAATTGGCGAGAGGCTTAAACGTCTTCCCACGGGAACTCGGGCGTTCTGGTCTCTTGTCTAGGCTAGCGAAGAGAATTTCTGTAAGCCATCCTTTCTACCTCTACACATAGGAAATAATTCGTTGGCCTATGGCAAAGGAGAAAGCCGATCTTCTGGCCACACTCTTTGCGTCTAACTCGACCTTGGACGACGGGGAACAGGATCCACCTACCATACTGCGGTGCTATATGCTGGTTATCCAGTTCTGCCAACGCTCAGTGCGTTTAGCACTTCTATTCTTAGATATACATAAGTCGAAGGGCCCTGATAAAATCCTTCCTATTGTGTTGAAGATGTGCGCTCCAGAGTTGCGCCGGTCTTAATGTGTCTTTTTCAACTCTCCTACTTTTCTGGCGTAGTCTCATTGGACATTGCAAAGGCCTTCGATCGGGTCTGGCAAAAAGAGCTTCTTTCGAAGCTCCCTTCCTATGAGCTTCCTGTGAAATTATGCGAATGGGTCACTAGATTTCTAACAGATAGAAGCATGTCGTAGTCGACAGTGAGTGCTCTGACTTCATATCTGTGAATGCTGGTGTCCCGCAAGGCTGTGTGTCATCGCCTACTCTGTTCCTCCTCCATATCAATGACATGTTGCAATTTAGCGGCATTCATTGTTATGCGGATGACAGCACAGGCGATACTCTCTATACCGGCCGCACTAATATTTCTCTCTCTTTCTTTGAGCGGGAAAACGTCATTGAGAGTCGAAACAAACTTGTGAAGTTGAGGCTCTTTGCAAAAGGTCTCAGATTGGGGTAGACTTAATTTTAATTTAGTACAATTTCAACGCTTAAAAACTGCCATTAGTCATATGTCCTCGTTTTGAAGACACTTCCTTATCTTATCTGCCTTAGGCAATATTGGAAAAGTTGGTGTCGACATATCGAGAGAAGTCCAGTTTTGTGGCCATTTGGAGAGTAAGGCCAAACTGAATTCGAAGAAACTTGGCGTGCTCAATCAATCAAGACTGAATATTACTCTAGCCCACCACCTTCTGCTTTATAAGGCGCAGGTTCGGCCTCATATGGAATACTGTTCTCGTAGTACCAGCTCCTCCCTCAGGACCTCATCAAACGGAGAGTGACTCGAATCATGGACTGCCAAGATGTTCCAAATCGGCTGGCTCTCTGGCGCTGCGTAGAAATGTGGCCTCGCTATGCACCTTCTATCGCATTTACCATGGGGAGTGCTCCGACGAATTGTGCGAACGGATCCGCCTCTTTCCGCCATCATTCTACGCGATAGTCCACAACTGTGCGCTTTTCTAGAAACTGTCTGCCTCGCACAGCAAAACTGGAATAAACTGTCGCCTGCGGTATTCCCGGACCAATACGACCTTCAAACTTTCAAGAAAATAACATAGGTACTCCTTTTTAAAAGGCCGACGGCGCACTTGACGTGCCGCCTCTGGTGTTGCGGGTGTCCATGGTTAGCGCTTACCATCAGGCGATCCGTCTACTTGTTTATCACAGGAAAAAAACTTAGCCTCTTGATTGGGCTATTACACATGGGTTAAGAAGTACTATACTTAAAAATACCTATATTTAAATAAGAAAATTAATTTTCCTTTTACGTTTTTTCCAAAACACGTTATCAGTTCCATTGCTACGTCAATGTACGGTACGGTACGGTACGTTTTTAGAGTTCCGTGCCAAAGGCAAAAATATAGATCCTTATGGATTCGTCATGTCTGTCTGTCTGTCTGTCCGTCCGTATGTCACAGCCACTTTATTCCGAAACTATAAGAACTATACTGTTGAAACTGGGTAAGTAGATGTATTCTGTGAACCGCATTAATATTTTCACACAAAAACAAAAAAAAACAATAAATTTTGGGGGTCCCCATACTTAGAACTGAAACTATTTTTTTTTATATATATAGCTCTTCAAAAATTATATTGAGGTTTCTAATATAATTTTTTTCTAAATTTTCTCTCAAAATTCAAAAAAAAAATTGAATAGTTTGCGCGAGGGACACTTCCAAAGTGGTAAAATGTGCCCCCCCCCTGTAACTTCTAAAATAAGAGAATGATAAAACTGAAAAAAAAATATATGATGTACATTTCCATGCAAACTTCCACCGAAAATTGGTTTGAACGAGATCTAGTAAGTAGTTTTTTTTAATACGTCATAAATGGTAAACCGCAAAAAATAAAAAAATATTAAAACATCGATCAAAGTTACAACGAACTACAAGAACGTATGTTTCTTGCTGCTTCGGAACCTTTCATGGGCGAGTCCGACTCGCACATGGCCGCTTTTTTATGGATGTGGAGAAGTGTCAGTCCGGTTAGACGTTCTTCAACCATTGAAGCTCTTAGCCACGATTAAATTCTATATTGTGTACGATTAAAATCTATATTGTGACAAAAAATATAAAGCACATTAGCTATAAATTAAATTGTCAAACACAATTTAATTTAGGTCATGACGACAACCCATGGGGGGTCATGACCCCCATGACCCCCCCCCCTGGATCCGCCCTTGCACCTTATAGTGATAAAAAGGTATAAGGCAGTGCCTATTTTAGCTGCGTTACAAATAGTGGAGATCTTTTTTTTTTCAACTATCCTATAGGTTGATTTTGCGAAGCATCGTGCGTTAGGTTTTGCAAAAACTTCACTTAACCGTAAATATTTTAATTTAACTTTAAAATACCAATTACCGTTTTATTCGAGTGTCCTTCCACTGCAAGAGATCTGGTTCCAAAATCTCTGTTAGCTTGTAAAATCTGGAAAAAGAATATTTAGCGTTTAGTTTTCAACGTTACACTGCCGATAACATGCCTGACTTTTGCGAATGCTACCGCCTACCAGTAGCTGATAATATGAAGAAATTTTTTGACGCTTGTTTATAAATATTTTCATATTGTTTCTTTTAAAAATCCATAAGGTTAATTATTACGGATTTAGAAGGAGAAGTACATACAATTTAATTCTATCAGTTTCAGAGACTTGGAAAATACGGCACCCGATACTGCATGTGCGTATCACACTTGGCTAGTTTCTATTCCTATATAACACAAGAGTTAGTCTGTAGCTCAAATGTATGTCAAAGAAATTAACTATAAACTTTGTATGTTTAGGTCATTAAAATTTTCGCGTTTATTAACTTTATGATCTACATAAAACCATGCTTTTAATATATTTTGTACGTAACTATTTATCATCATCAGCCTAAGATCACAGTCCACTGTTGGACTAATAGGCCTCTCCAATTGCACATCACTTTGATTTTGGGTTTCTGGCATACAGCTCCTATCAGCCATTTTGCATAGTTCCTCGTTATTAAAGACAACTATTGTAAATTGACGGTTTGTAAATGCACGAAACAACAATTTGTCTCACGCGGAACAACACTTTGTGTGATCCTTATATTGTTGTTCCGAGTGTGGGTGTTCTTTGTGTCCGTTTCCTTAATGTCTGTGTAATCCTCTGCGATCTCTCTGATATATTTATAATACGGGAGTTGTCTTTAAAAAAAAAAACGACCAACTTGTTGGCAAAAATATAAGGCTTTTTATCTGCCTGTACATTTAAATTTGTATTCAGTCCTTTAGCTTGGCGAAGTACATTATATAAATCTAATAAACGGTTGGCTAATAAAATATTGTAAACAACAACTACTTACTGTACTAGAAACTTCGATTTGAAAATAAACCCAATGTTTGAATCTTTGAACTAGATCCGCGCGTACCGAATTATACCTAATGGCTGCCAATATATCTTAGTGTTTATAGGAAATTCTACATTAAAGTGTAATAAGTTCAAACGACTTAAACATCTTAAATTACTATTGACACTATTACAAACATAATGTGTACCGTTAACCGGAGGTCCAATGATGCAGAAGCATCTCAATAGGCCGCCATAGTGTAGGTCACCATGCTACATTGTTGCATTCGCAATGAGTATAGTGGCCACTACTCTTGGATTCTACTCATGGTTTCCATCAGGCAGAGCAGAGTCATTTTGGCAGACTCATATAAAAAAACAGACTCAATCATCAATGTATTTAACAGTCCACTGATGAATACAGAACTCTTTAGATAGGAGGTTTTGGCCAGGCAGCTCCTTTCAGTGGTGTTGTCTTGTGTAGTTTACTCCATTCGAATTATAATATTTATGGTATGAATAGGAGTGGATACACCTTATTCTTAATCCGTCACTATTCAGAAGATTGTCAAAAAGCGCTTATAAATAACGGAGTTGTGAATTTATGAAGTCAAAAAACTTAAATCTTACACTTACAACCGAATCGATAACCGTCTTATTTCAAAGATAAGAACAAATTACAAGAATGTTTGGCAGTCATAGTTGGTGCCAATCAAATAAATAATGATTCACATTTAATGGCAGGCCTGTACAGATGACAGAAGACCTTGCTTTTCTTTTCATTCTGGCATTAATAACCATTCGTTTTACTCACATTAGTCTAAAAACGTTTGGCAGCAATTATAACTTACGAAATGACAGTTGCTTCGAACAGTTATACCCGACAGACTTATATCTTTAATGTTTTATCTGATCTATATATAGCTTAAATCTAAAGAGTTTGTTTGTTTGGTCAAACGCCGCTGATCTCATTAACAACTGGTTGAATTTGAAAAAATATAAAAATGAAAAAATATTTCAGTGGTATAAGTTAACCCACTTATCAAGGATGGCTTTATTTATACAGAAATGTTACGAAAACGGGATAAATTAATTCCTTTTGACAGACGCAAATGAAGTTGAGCGGGTTACTTAGTTTTTAACCGACTTCAAAAAGGAGGTTCTCAATTCGATTGTATTTTTTTTTATGTTTGTTACCTCAGAACTTTCGACTGGGTGAACCGATTTTGAAGATTCTTTTTTATTTCAAGGCTGGTGCTTCCCGTGTGGTCCCCTTCTTCAAGTAGGTTTTTTTTTTGTAAATTTTTCTTAAAACATATGATAATTATCAATGCTTCGACACTTCTGGTGTTTATTATTCTGAAATTGTTTACTATTTCGACCATGGAGGCTCAAGGGTTAATGCCCTCCATCTATGTACATAAAAAAAGAAAATAAGTTAAATATTAACTGCTTGATTTGATTAATTTCATTCTGTTGTCCCCTTTTCGAGATCTGTTAACAGCAAGATTGGCAAAGAAAACTATTGCAGCTCAAAAACACCACAGCGCTTGGTAACCAATTTTTCAGCACGAATATTTTGTGGAATACAGTCTTTGTAAAAACAGAACACACGTCAAATATAATGTACAAGCGATTTTCAACGTTCGTGTCTTGGAATAATAGTTCTAAGAAGGTTGAGAGTAGTTTGGCATCTGCGTAGTGTTGACTTTTGTTGCACTGATGGAGTGATGATTTTAGAAAACTGTTATGTTTCATTGGCGATCGATGATTCACTGGCACAAACATACAAAAAGTCGTATTTATGTGGGTTTTTTTATTACAGTATTCTTAACTACCACAGCTAGCAAAATTTGTAAGAAACATGTAAGAAATCTTTTATTGAGAATTCAACGTACATCTATAATATTATATGTTATGTTGCGTGGGTCAGCTAGTATGATATATAAGACTAGCCGACCCACACAACCTCGTTTGCGTCTCCTAATGCCCGTAGCGTGATAATTTTCCCCCGTTTTTGAAACATTTTTCATTGGTGCGCCGCTCCTATTGGTCGAAGCGTGATGATATATAGCCTATAGCCTTCCTCGATAAATGTACAATCCAACACTGAAATAATTTTTCAAATCGGACCAGCGGTTCCTGAGATTAGCGCGTTCAAACAAACAAACAAACTCTTCAGCTTTATAATATTAGTATAGAAAATAAGGGCAGGCAGGGCGTATATTATATTATTATAGTAACTAGACAGCTGATTTATTATCTTATATATGTTAATTACATATCTAATACCGTTAAATGAGCAATTCTGGCATTACATTTACATAATCAGAATTTTGGAAACGACTCCAACGATTGTCATGTGATTTGATCATGTATGCAGGGAATTTCGCATTCAGCAAAGCTCAGCCATCCAGGAACTAATAATATTATAGATAACTTACATCTAGATACAGAAGACTATCACTCAATTATTTGTTCTCGTTGGGAATCAAACCCACGAAAAAGCGGAGATACTTTTTTTTATGCATGGCCTTGCCAACATGACTCTACTCTGCCTGATGGAAAGCATAAGCAGACAATGCAACAATGCAACATGGTGACCCACACCATGGCGACCTAGTGATGGTTCTGCATCATTGGGCCTCCGGTCTCGCACTCACCATCGAAACACGCCAGCACGAAGGCTTTCATTTTACGTTGACCTTCTGTGCTAGGGTAGTACCGCCCCGGTAGCTGGCCCGTTCGTGCTGCTGCGTGGCTCTACTACCTTGATTGATGCTATGAGCTATCAGGGTTCACATAACTATCCATTAGGAAGATGCTGTCAATAAAACACGACGTATGGAAAAAAGTAGAAAAGAAGAACAGGAGAGACAGGGCTTTCAAAGCCCTTTGAGGACTTTTAATGCACAGCAAAAACATATTATACAATCTAGAAATATCCATAAATATAACTACCTAACAGTTATTTAAACTGCATGAGTTATGCACAGTTACTTAAACTGTATTATGGACGATCTTTTCACAGTTTGCGACTATAATTATAATTTATAATTAGGTATTAAGCTGGTATATAATTTAGTAACTTTTGCCTGAGGCTCCACGGCTCCACCAGTATATGTCAGGAATCGCGGTAATGAGTAGCCTATGTCTTCCTCAAGAATCAAAGTATCTCTATGCCAAATTTCATTGAAATCGGTGTAGCAGTTCAGTCGTAAAAGCGCAACAGACAGACAGAGCTACCTTCGAATTTATAGTACATATTAATATAGAGGAGGTATTGATTAACGGAATAACCAGATCCAGGTCATCCCACAGGCTGACTCACTCTTAGGGAAACACCTAACAACGACCAGTATAACCTGTTCGCAACTTCAGGTATTTCGAAGACATGTTCATACCTTTTACGTGATTAAATTAATTAAAAGTTCTTCAAAAGTCAGTTCTTTCGAAATGATGACAGAAAAAGCTGAGGATCACCCAAGTGGCCATAGCTAGTCACCTATCTATATTGTAGACACCCAATTTTAGAGTACATCATAACCTATACTTAAAAACCAATTGTATTGTCATGGGGTTGGACTTATAACAATTAAGTTTTATGATTATTATTTAATATCGGACCAAGTGCAATTTGGAGAGCCATATGTCCAACAGTGAACTGCGATAGGCTCATGATGATTAAATTATTTAATTATCCTACCAAAAACATAAATGTTAAAAAGGAGAGCCAAGTTCAATACAAAAATTATGCTTGACTGTGGGCTTCGTCGCAAAAAGAATGGAGATCTAAATGAGTGCCAAGTTCTATGCAAAATCCAAATATGTATTTATAGGAACAAAATAACATTATGAACAAGTATTAAACTCTATTTCTTTGCATTATTGGATACCTATAACAATTGCTGTTATTTAAAAATGTGGGATCTTAAAGAAGGTTAGATTTGACTTAGCCAGTTTCCATAAAATCAGTCATTTTATAAAGTTATTCAACATGCATGTAAGAATATATTTTAATTCTGATAAAAACTCGCCAAGTCTTCTTTCCTTTTGCGACGAAGCCCACAGTCAAGCATAGTTTTTGTATTGAACTTGGCTCTCCTTTTTTACATTTATGTTTTTGGTGGGATATCATTACTTTTTGTAAAGAAAACTAGGCAGGTATTGAGATTTAACAATACATATATTGGGATAGTTTCAAATATCTGCTTGTAACGACGGTTCCAACGATACATTTTTTTTTTTTTTTGTAATGGGACTCCCCCTATTTTTTAACTTTCTTTATTTTTAGATTTTTTCCTACGCTTACACACAATTACCGAGCTGAATTCCAAATTTCATCCTTCTAGGTCATCTGGAAGTAGGTTAGGTTTAGGTACTATATATATGTCAGTCAGTGCTAAAATTAACGACTTTTTGACCTTCATATCTTTATAACCGTTTGAGCTAGCTTCATCAAATTTGGGCTTCTAGATGTCCTTATGGATATAATTAAACACACGTAGTTTTAAGTGTTTACGTTAAAGAAGTTTTGAGTTATAGAAGGGTAAAAAGTGGCACCAAGTGGTTCGTGTAATATTACACTTGGCGCTGGCTAGCCAGTTCCTTTGCTTGAACTTGGCTTGACACGCTACCGCGTGTCTATATATATAATATTACAATAAAAAAAGTATTAATTGCTCTAGTAATTCTTTCAATGTTTTTTTTTTTGTAAGACCGTACTAGGAATATATCATGTGTCGCGGGGGACTTTACAAATATACATGAAACGAAATAAACAACAACAAACAAACATAATCCAAAGTATCCCATGTGGCAATTGAACCCACAACACTCAGGCTGTATAAAGTGGCAAGGCGACCACTCAAACCACTCCGCCATCTATCTTTAGAAATACCTCAAGACTAACAAGTGATTATCATGGGGTTTTCCTGCGATTCTGTGAGTCAAACTAATACAATTTAATAACAAAAAAAAAAAAACAGATGAGACATTCCTAATATTCGTATGACAGATATTAGTGGATGTACGTAACTCTTTCTCTTTCTACCCAACGTAAGGAAAAGAGAGAGTTTTATGGGTCAGACGGAAAACCCAAAATGTATTACACGATGGCGTTCTTTAGTTTTCTTGGCTCCGAATCATTTCGGTAGTAAAAATAGCGAGTGGCGGACGTACAGTACGATTTAGAAATAACGGAAACACATAAATTTATTTCATTTAGTGATCGTTGCAAACAAAATTCAGTTTTTAATCTACATCATAATAATTACGCGGGAAATTAAAACAATATAACCTCACTTTTACAAATACAAAGTTGTTAAAGAACCTTGCCTTTTTAGATTAAAAAAAAACATTAAAGTGACAGTGATAGTGTAACGAAAAATTGACAAAAATGATGACAATTAGCGAAAGTCAGTTCTCCTCGAACAAGATGTCCAGCATCCACACCATCAACGACAGGGTGGTTCACAGGGACAGCTTCGACGACACAAAGAGCTCTTCAAGCGTCAACAGCACTCTCATCACCAAGAGAGGGTTCAAACCCTCAGATATGTACGACCCTCAGAAGAAGGAGTTCCTCACAAACCTCAGTTATAAGTTATTCCCTGTAAGTTGGGTAAGTTGTCTATTCTAATTACTAGATGGCGCTTCTAATGCACGCATTGGATTTGGTACACGATATTGAGTATATTTTTTATATTATTATTTATTTTATTATATTAAGTGTCATTCATTTTTATTCAAGACATGCGATTTGTAAAAATGTCGAATCGTTTCGGATTCTACAAATAAAGACGTTGCGTTTGTAGAATCCGGAACGGAATTCAATATTAATAAAAAACTATGTGGTTATGTTAAAAATGTATGACGCTAACTGTGCTTTTGGAACAAAACTGTGGATTATTACGGAACTAGTTTTACAGTTAAATTAGTTATGTTTAACGGTGATAATATTTACATTACATTTACATTGCGAATTAGTAGAACATTACCAGAGTTCGTTTTAGTACGTTTATAGGTGGATTCCTACGAATCTTTTTTAAGCTTTTAACAGTCCACTGTTGGACATAGGCCTCTGCTTAGCCAAGTAACTAAACTATGATGGACAACATCACTGCAAAGAAAAGGAAAACGTAAAACCCTATAAAGATTCGTCTGACCAGGGTGGTATAGTTGGTCAAAACCTGTCTAAAGCCGAGTCTCCACCGAAGAAAAGTTGACAACTTTTGTGTGGTCAATACGTGTTGGTGACAAAAGTTTCTATAATTTCCTTGTGTTGGCAACAAAAATTGTCAACAAATGCTGGAAACCGTGTTTCTGTTTTTGGCGGTAAACTTCAAAAGAATACGCTTGTTGCAGTTTTTTATTGGCTCTGTGGAGATACACGTTCAAGTATACTTGCGCAAACCCAGACTATTATGTTTTCATAAGTGGGTATGTCAAATTCTCAAATATTTACCAATTTTTTTTTAATGGAATAGGGGGCAAACGAACAGACGTATCACCTGTTGGTAAGCAACACCAGAAGCGTCACAAGTGCGTTGCCGGCCTTTGGGGGATGGGGAGAGGGGTTGGGGTTAGCAAGCGCTATTTCACACCGGTTTTCTGTGAGGCCGTGGTATCTCTACAGTCTAGCCAGCCCATTCATGCCGAAGCGTGGCTCTCCCACGGTAAATTTTGATTAACATGACAAGACCATGTTCTGAACTAGACTACAAGAAGGTTCAAGAATTAGCAATGCGATATAATCTGTGTTGTTAAAAATTATGAATTAGGCCGATGCTGGTTTTAGTGGTATTAAACACATTACTGAGTAGTTTCGTGATATAAATACTGTGCAAGGTGAACAACGATACTTTTAGAACACAGATTGTTACTGTGAACTTTTATTGCATCTGTATATCGTGTTTCTACGAAGCAGATTGATGATTTGATGTTCGTAGAATAGTATAGAATTGAAACAAACTTTATTGTACAGACATTACCAATAAATTTTATGGGAATCATAGAATCAATATTGGCAATGCCATATTTAAAACTAATTTCCATGGAGAGGCCTATATCCAGTAGTGGACTATTAAACACTGATGATGATGATGATGACTTGATGACTGATGTTCGATTAAATATATTATTATATTAAAGTAATACCATTCGAAATGGATATTTATGTACTGTACTACTATCCAATTTAAGCATTGCCTATATTGAAATGGGTCGGAAATGATTCATTTTTAATTGATTAAACAAAAATAAAAAAAATTTAGACCATTAATGTTATGGGTTTAGATGGGTATTTAAAAAAAACATAACTTTATATTAAATTTTCAAATCACTTTTCTCAGTACTTTTATCAAATTATAATTGTAATATCCACAAATTTGTTCCAAACTGTATTACAAATATATTTATTTTATTATATTTAGTATATATGTAGCTGCCGTAGTTTAAATAGTTACAATAATTTTAAAACTAACAAAAATGTAAAAACAATATACTACTAACATGCCTACTTTATTTTCTTTTGCAAATGAGAAGTCACTGAACTCAACATCAAGTTAAAATCGTTAGCTGACCAGAATGACCGCGTTACAATATTAGCTGTCAAACGATTTAAAAAAAAACAAGAAGCATAATGTGAACAAAAGTAGAGCCAATAACTCTTTGGTATTTATACACCATCGAAGGAATAACGTTTGAAAATTCTACCTTAATAGGTAGAATTTTAGAAACTTCGTAATCGAAGGATATTCAAATTTCGAAAGTGGAATCAACAATGCATTCAATGTGATTAAACAAGGACTTTAATGTGGATTTAAATAAAATGAAAAAAAAACGAATAGGTTTTGTTATAAGTATGGGTATCTTTAATGAAATTGTCAGAATACAGTTATGACTATGAGTCTGTTTAAAAAAAAAGGAAATATTTCGTCATAATTATTTTGCCATCTCTTTAGGTACTTTGCACTTTTGCTGATGCAAGTTATACCTATAATAGTTTTAAATAAAATATATAATGACTAGTTGATCCGGCAAACGTTGTTTTGCCATAAAAAAATGGGGTATAAAAAATTGATGTATGTCGATTCTCAGACCTACCCGATATGCACGCCAAATTTCATAAAAATCGGTCCAGCCGTTTCAGAGAAGTATGGTAACTAACATTGTGACACGAAAATTTTATTTATAAGATGTTCTTAAACTAACTGTCAGAAGTACATATAGTGTATAAGATCAATGAAATTTTGAAATTAAAAGTTCAAAAAGCCAAGACATTTCACAGATTTTGAACATTACGAAACTGTTGAAAATTTACACAAACAAATTAACCTATTTAGTTTCTTTCGCGTTGTTTGTGTTAAATATATTTTTAGTTGGCAACAAAAGCGGTCGAGTTCTCTTCTATTATTTTCAGTACATGTCTGTGCATGCAGTAGTGGCAGTAGTGGCAAGTAGGAAATCTTGTAGCTAGATAGCTGAATATAAGACCAAATATTTTGTTAATTCAAAGGGGAGGTCCCTTTGAATTAACAAAATATTTGCAAACCAACTAAATCCAAGTAATGCGAAAGTGAATAAAAAATAGGTCTCTAAAAAATACATCTGTTATCCTTCAAAGTTTATTCCCTGTTCTGGTCTCATGCGCAATATTAGCTTTAACGGTAGTAGTAGTATTTGTAATTAATTACAGACTTTGTATAATGTTTTCATATTCTAAAAACAATGATAGCTATTCGTAGGAGAGCCATGATTTACAAATGAGCTGGCTCGACCGGAATGATACCAATGCCTCTCTGAAAACAGGTGCTAAACAATTCTTCTGTTGGTTAATTTTTGTTGCATAGAACGACTTATTCGCAATTAAATTACTTAAAAGGTTTTTTCACGTGTTAACTGCAAAAGTAACTCTACTCTGCCTGATGGAAAACATGAGCAGAATCCATAAGTAGTAATCTTTATCCTCATTGCCTTCTATTTCGTTGCATTTCACCAAGTGAGTGAGGTTATCGGCGGGCTCAAAACTTCATTGTCTCCTCCCCTTCTGGTTGCAACACCCAGAAGATGGCAACGTCTCTAGTGTGGCAGATATCTATAGGTGGCGGTTGGCTCTCAGGTCGCCTATCTGTTGTTTTCAGTTTATTTGCCCCTCTCTACCTTAAAAAAACACAGTACCTACATACAATTGTAATTTATACTCTCGATGGTCGGCACTTGATGGAACTTATTGCAATACATTTTAGAATGAAACTGTAGGTACTATTAATTATTCTGTGCTTGTACCTACTTAATTTACTATTTTTATTAAGTTCCAAATCCTGACCGGTTTCGCCTTATATATCGATAATGCCAGAGAATTTATTCTAGAATGTATAGTATCGCTTTATGTAACATCAGAAACTGTTATTTACTTGCTTTAAGAAAAAGTGATGGTCTATCATTATACGGTATTATTAAACGGTACAATTTTTTTTGTAAACACTTTAGAGAGTATTTGCTTGAGATCGTAGTTTATGGTTATTTAACTTTTTTTATGTAATTATTCATAACGGTTTAACACAAAAAAAATGATTTAAAATTTACGTCTTATGTCACTAATTTGAATTTGACACTCACATTTGCCTGGCAAGACAGAGGACGTGGTTTCGGTTCCCGTCCTGAACAAATATTGTGTGATGAGGATGACAAAAACGTGATTAAATGTAGGCCTCTCATATCTGAGAATCGAGATTACCATCAGGGTCGCATCTAGATGATCTGTTTTCACCGGTTCCTTCTATGTGTCTCTCCTACTTAAATTGGCAGTCTTTTACTTGATCCATCTTGTTGGTACAGTCAGCAACATATTGATTAGTGCTCTCAAATTTATCCAAAATTATGTGAAAACATCAATACAATTTTATATTGGTCAACACTTCGATACAACAATTCGAATGGCTCTCGAACGAATTGTTGTACGCATTCAAAGTGGTCAAAATATGTTAGCTATCAGTAGTCAATATTGTGTTGGCTGACAGGATGTTCATATTAATGTTATGAAATAGTATTTAGGAATATTTCTTCTCTAGAAGAACTTTGGGTTGCCACATCTCCGATCTTTTTAGGGTTCCGTACCACAAAAGGAAAAAACAGAACTCTTATAAGATCACTTTGTTGTCCGTCTGTCTGTCTGTCAAGACCCTTTATTTAAATTAATGGCAGACTGACTGAATGCAATGTAGTTGCAGTTAGTAGAAACTTCGTAATTTTACAGGAAGTAAGTTTTTTTTATGGAACTGGGCACAAACGAGCAGACGTATCACCTGATTTGGGGGATGGGGATTTTAATCATTCCTTCTCGTTAGAATGTCCAGCAGTGGACTGCGATAGGCTGATGATGATGATTATGTAAGACTCCTATTTCAATTCTTTTAAAAACCTTAAATCTAAATACCAATACTATAAAGAGTTCAAGTTTCTAACTTTATTTGTATGGTTGTAGAATGTAGGGGGTAATCTTCGGAAGTACTGATCCGATCCTGAAAATTCTTTCACTAACAGAAAGCAACACTATTCAGGAATGTCATAGGCCATATTTTATTATGATTGAACAAAAAATTCAGTTAAAAATAATAGTATATGTACATCAAATCGAAGAAAAGCGGGCGGAGTGAAGTGGGCACGGTCAGCTTATTAATATTTTTGATACCCTCATAAACTGAGCAATGCTTATTGCCAGCAAGAACACTTCAATAGTGCCACTTTAAAACAAAAATGTTCTACTGGACATCGAACCCTCTGCATCCGGCACGTTGCCAGTAACTCGAACACTTGAACTATTAAGTACTTTAATATCAAACGTAGCCTCAATAACCGATATTAAAAACGAATAAAGTTTAATATTTGAGCTATGAGTGACTAGGAATAGCATTGATCTGAATGAGTTCGGCCCGGACATCGAACCCGTGTCAATCGGCACGTCTTCTTGCCACTGGGTTATATAAAGAGCATTTATGTTTCAACAACTTGTTAGACATTGTAGCAGGAATATCTGACATTATTATGACATAAAGGGCATCGAATAGTCATTTAATGATATATGAGCATCGTCGCCCATGGACTTTTGAACCGACTTCATAAAAGGAGGAGGTTATCAATTCGACTGATTGATTCGGGTGAACCGATTTTGATTATTCTTTTTTATTTGAAAGCTGTTGCTTCCTGTGTGGTCTCATTTCAATTTGGTCCAGTTCTTGAAATCGGTTCTTTTTTTTAAATATGAAAAAAAATACTTTTCGTTGTTGTTTCATTATTTTTATGTATGAGCCTGCCAAAATGACTACTCTGTCTGGTGGAAAGCATATGCAGAATCCAAGAGTGGTGGTCACCATACTCATTGCGAAAGTAGACAATACAACAATGTAGCATGGTGACAAAAGTGTTTAACGCCCCTAAAGAAGTTTTCACTTCAAAAACCTAAATCTGCATTGAAAAATGGCCAACCCGACAATACAGTGTTAGCTAGCTATTGTTAGAAATTTAATAAATGATGAGTACAGAAAACATTTTCTTGGCATTATTTATTGGCGATTTGTAGTTGCTTTCTAGTAGTTATAACAACTAGGTAATGGTGTTTTTTATTTTCTTTCAAAGTAGAGTTCCTAGATGACCGAGCTTTGTTTGTTTTTGTATTGATAAATTTTCTAATAATGAATCCTAGTTACATCGATGTATCTCCTCCGAAACCCCCTGCATACTAAGATTTTCATGAAAATCGTTAGAGCCGTTTCCGAGATCCAGATTAAATATAACAAAAGAATATGTACAAGAATTGCTTGGTTACGTTAGTTAGGCATTTTTAACCGACTTCAAAACAGGAGGTGGTTATCAACTCGACTGTTTTTTTTATGTTTGAATTGTTTTTATTTGAAAGCTGGTGCTTTCCGTGTGGTCCCATTTCAATTGGTCCAGATTGAAGTCTTTTTTTTTTTATTTGTAATTATTATAATTGTAGTCTCTACTACAACCCCTTGGAGCAACCAAATCAAGTAGTCAGATAGGCCACTTAATCGAAGTGTTTACTAATGAACTTTTGCAACTCTACAGTTTCATATATTCCCTCCATAGTCAGTTATAGGATGGTTGTTCCTTTGGTTACCTTTCACTCATTCCGAGAAAAAAAAATCCTTAGCACCGGTTATTGACAGTATTCTGAGACAGTGGTATCTCTCTGGTCTAGCTGGCCACGCTTAAAATAAGGTTTCTAATATTACACTCATATTTTCTACTCGATACCATTTTTATATCGATCCTTAAAACATACTCAATGAATTTTAGACGTATCGACCTCGATTCAATGAAAAATTCGTCTGCTATGAATTTTCATAGCGTCTCTAGCTGGCAGCGGAGACTTGGCCGAAAGCCAAAGCCACTTACGACCCAACCTTAACAATATACGTCGAAATACTTAGTAATCAATTTTACACTCTATCAACTTGGTTAATAAGTAGAAAATTAAAAATCTAAATTAAAAATAACGATAAGACGCGTCTCCACCAAAATTGTTGGCAATTTCTGTGCTTCCAACTGTTTGCAACACTTCAAAAAATCGCCAACTTTTGATTCCATTATGTCTACACCGAGTCGCCAACAATTTGAAAAACATTCGAACTAAAGGAGTGTGCCCATTACACCTATTTTTTTGCCTGGCACGTTCCTAGCACGGTCATGGTATGGAACGGTGTAGTGGGCAGACTCCTTAAACGTCACCATAGAGCCAATAAATATTTGCAACAAGCGTATTCTTTTGACTTTTACCGCCAAAAACGGAAACACTGTTCCCAACATTTCTTGACAATTTTTGTTGCCAACAAGGATTTTTTTTCTTCTATTTTATGGAACGTTCTATTTTTAGAAAATGTTCCTAAAGACTTTGAGGCATACGTACACGTTAATTTAAAAAAGGTATTAAATATAATCATAATTATAATCACACAGAATGATGGAGACTTGCCCCAAGAACCTGAGGTTTTGGCGCCGCCGGAAGGTCTCCCAGTAAGAAATAATTTTAAAATAGGACAAATTTCGTTTTCAATTTATTGTCAGTGTAAATATTATCATAAATCATTGTTTCAAAAACATTAAAAATGCCATTTATTTAGATGTAGGTATAATTTAATATAAAATAAATAAATCCTGACTTGACCTAACATATATGTATTTTGTCTTGCTTTTTATCTAATGTCTATGTGTTTTGCTTTCGCTTCATCTATTTGTTTTAACAATTATCTAACATTGTTTTTCGTCTCTAACTTTTTGTTTTTCAATTTTTTATCATAATTTATATTCTATCATTTCTATTTGTAAATTAGTACGCACACATAAGGGTCTCATTTAATAAAAATATTCAACTTTTGTGTTTTTATTCATAAAAGTAAACAAAAAATTTAAAATATTTAAAAAAATATGTTGTGATTCTTCATAAATGTTACTTCACCTGTCTATAAATATTTTCGCCTTTAAATTATCTAAAAGATAGGCTGAAAGGCTCTGCAAATTTGTGTCCATTATATTAATTCCTCTTGCCAAAAAAACTGCCAAAAAACAACAAACTCTACATGAGCAAAATTGCGGGTTTTATACTTTTCACAAACTCCAAGCTTCGTTTCAAAGCCAAAAATGTGTAGATGTATCACAAACTACCTCTGATTTGTGACAAAAAATCAAGAATTGAGTGAAGTAGCAGATTCAGAATACGGAGTGTCGTTACAGCCGACTGAGGGAGCAAACTACAATTCAGCACTGCAAAGAGAAATAAAACTTGACACAAATCTTATATTGACCCTCTCGTGGATATAGTAGGTTAAAACCTCCTTCCTAAAGGCGCGTCTCCACCGAAATTGTTGGTAATTTCAGTGTTTCCAACTGTTGGCAACTCTTTAGAAAATCGTCAACTTTTGTTACCATTGTGTCTACACCGAGTCCGAGTCGCCAACAATTTGAAAAACATTCCAACTAAGCGTCTTGAAAGCGCCAACAAATATTTGCAACAAGCGTATTCTTTTGATGTTTACCGCCAAAAACAAAAACATGGTTCCCAAAATTTGTTGACAATATTGTTGCTAACACAAGGAAATTACAAAAACTTTTGTCACTGGTTGACAACACGAAAGTTGCAAACTTTTGTTCGGTGGAGACTCGGCTTAAGGAGAGATCTATGTCCAGCAATGGTCTGTTAATGGCTGTTGATGCCGATGACTTTGCTGGTTACAACTATTGGTTAAACCTCTCTAGTTTGACACTTGTATTTACTTCTTTAAAGAATCAAATAGCTTATTAAGACTTTTAACTTAGTTCTTCTAAACCACGCTTAAAATTGTATCCCCTTTTTACAGTTTATTAAGACTAGTTATGGTTTAGAAAGCGTGGGGACCTTGATTAATATTCTGTGTAGATTTTTTCTTCTTTTTGTGTTTTTTAAGATCAAAGGCACAGGCAAGCATGCTCATAAATCCTAGTCATGTCATGGAATATTATAAACATAAATTGAAAGTGTAAAATACTTAATATTCAAATATTAGAATAGAACTCATGATCTTCGAATGCCTAAATAGATTTTCTTCAGTTATTATAAATTACACACAGCTTCTAGTCACTTTAAAAAAAAACAGAATCTAAATTGGTCCAACCTGTTTGTGTTGGGCTTACAACAATTTTTAGTACTTGTTCTCGCCTAAAATAAATGTAAATAATAGTTAAAAATACAGTTTTAATGAAATATGTAGTAAATAAAGTGTAGACTGTAAATAAGAAATAATCATAATTTAGTGCAAGTAATATGCAAAAATATTATCAAAATGTGTCCATTTAACCCACCCAGACAATTCGATATTCATCAAAATGTCCTGAAATCTTATCACCGGATCATTTTATCACTGTCACGAATTACAGGAGGATATGGAAAACAAGCCGGTGTACGTCGGCGACAAGGAGGTGGACCTCAACAAGATCTTCACGCCAGCACCTGATGCTGAAGAGCATATCATAAAGAAGGATCGCAAGTTCGGTAAGTAGATTTTATTTAGCTCGAAAAACACGAATTACCTAAACAAAATACTACAGTAGTTGATGATAAGTATCCATTTACTGCCTTGTTGGTCTCGCGGTTGACGTGTGCGACTGCTGATCACGAGGTCTCGGGTTCGATTCCCGGGTCGGACCAAATGTTTGTATGATCTACAAATATTTGTTTCGGAGTTTGGGTGTTTTATATGTATAATACACACATCAAAAGTGTCTAGGGATCAAGCATTTTTATGCGGATTTCTTGAGATTGAGATGTGGCTTTGGCCCTGGCCTGCTCAGTCGCCAGACTTGAACTCGATTGAGCATGCATGGGATATGCTACAGAGAAGAGCTCTGCCGAATATGGAGGGTATCCAGTCGCAAGAAGACCTTTTTTTGTTGTTGCAACGAACATGGGCGGCCATTCCACAGCGTGTTTGGATGAACTCAATTTGAGTATGCCAAACCGATGTTCTTGTGTTGTTAGTGTTCGCGGTAGAAACACGGATTATTAATTGTTTAAGTTACCTAATAAAATTTTAAAGAAAACTGTTATTTCAGTCTTTTTTTCGAACTTTAATGTTAGTGGTTCAAATGTCAAAAATCCTTTTATTAGGAAAATGGCAAATTTCTTTATTAATGCAAAGGTGACTTGGTTTATCGTTACTGTGACAAACGAAAACACTTTATTTGATGAATCCTTAAAGAAAATTTTAATTAATATCAATCAGGAGAAAAGTTATTGCAAAAATATATGTTGATCCCTAGACACATATGTTGATCCCTAGACACTTTTGATGTGTGTATGTATGTATTTACAAAAAAGAAAGTATATATGTATCTGTATCAGTTGTCTAGTACCCATAACACAAGCTGCTTAGCTTGGGACTAGATGGCGTTGTGTGTTAGATGTCCGAAATATTAAAAAAAAAAAAAAAAAAAATTTATATAAGTTCATTTATCCGTTTAGTAATTTTGGAGTTAATATATAAACAGACAGACCCTGTTGTCAGCATTCACAATGAGAATGGCGGCCACCACTCTTGGATTCTGCTTATGCTTTCCATCAGGCAGAGTAGAGTCAATTTGGCGAAAAACTTTATCTTTTGTAAAAAAAAACACTCGTAAAGCTGGAAAATTAAGGAATAAAGTAGATATAAATTATGATGACGTAGGAACATTGAAATCGATGATAATTTTTTAAACCGTGACGTCATCTTTGCCCTCCAAATTCGGTGCACAGCTGTTTTATCTCATAATGTTTCTTTCGCCATATTGTGAATTGTTTCAATTCTATTTTTGGCTTAAGGGGTAATACGTCTGTTATGTTCTCAGAAATGGCTTTACACGACGTTGTTTTTTGAGTCATTTTATGACTTCTATTGTTTACAGACGATTCATGTCCTAATGATGGTGAATTTAGTTATATAATGATGTTCATGACCGATGGTAATTTCTTACTAATGACCCATTTGCTCCTGACCTTCTTTCACCCTTTATCATTCCCAAGATAATTTGAGGTCGGTTATTAATTCAACCGATTTTACGTGAGGAAACCCATCAACACTTTGATTTGACTTGATCCGGGAATTGAACCCCAGACCTCTTGTTCCAGACCTGTCACAAGTGCGTTACCGCGGCCTTTGGGGGATGGGGGGGGGGGAGATAGGGGGAGGGGTTGGGGTATGGGCCTCCGGTATCCTCACTCACTCGGTGAAACACAGCGCAAGCACTATTTCACACCGGTTTTCTGTGAGGCCGTGGTATCACTCCGGTCGAGCCGGCCCATTCATGCCGAAGCGTGGCTCTCCCACGGTCTGCTGATAGATAATGATGATTATCTATCTCTCTTTTTGATAATGATGATTAATGACATTTTATTTTATAAGGAAACTAGCAGGTGCCCGCGGCTCCACCCGCGTGTATGTCGGTTATCGCGGCAAATACACACATCAAAAGTGTCTAGGGATCAACATATGTGTCTAGGGATCAACATATATTTTTGCAATAACTTTTCTCCTGACTGATATTAATTAAAATTTTCTTTAAGGATTCATCAAATAAAGTGTTTTCGTTTGTCACAGTAACGATAAACCAAGTCACCTTTGCATTAATAAAGAAATTTGCCATTTTCCTAATAAAGGGATTTTTGACATTTGAACCACTAACATTAAAGTTCGAAAAAAAGACTGAAATAACAGTTTTCTTTAAAATTTTATTAGGTAACTTAAACAATTAATAATCCGTGTTTCTACCGCGAACACTAACAACACAAGAATCGGTTTGGCATACTCAAAATGAGTTCATCCAAATCACGCTGTGGAATGGCCGCCCATGTTCGTTGCAACAACAAAAAAAGGTCTTCTTGCGACTGGATACCCTCCATATTCGGCAGAGCTCTTCTCTGTAGCATATCCCATGCATGCTCAATCGGGTTCAAGTCTGGCGACTGAGCAGGCCAGGGCCAAAGCCACATCTCAATCTCAAGAAATCCGCATAAAAATGCTTGATCCCTAGACACTTTTGATGTGTGTAGTAGCCTATGTGTTATTCTGATGTACCTATAAGCTATATTACTATAAAGTTTCATCCAAATCCGTTCAGTAGTTTTTGCGTGAAGAAGTAACAAACATACACACAAACTTTCGCCTTTATATATTAGTGTGATGTGATGATTAGTGTGGTTAGTGTGATAAAGACCCGGCCTGGCTTTGCACTGTAATATGCATGTATGTATTATACCTATGAACCTTCCTCTCGAATCAATCTTTCTCTTGGTGAAAAGCGTATTAAAATCCGTTGGATAATTTGGAATATCTCAGCGTACAAGAACAAAATGCAACTTAATTTTATTTATAACAGCTATCTTAGTCAACAGATGGTGTTAATCTCAATTTTTAAAACATTCCAGAGAAAACATTTGCGTCATCAGCGTTTTACGTGCCAGGAATACATCCGACAGTGAAGGAACAGATGGACTTGGCCAGATCGATCTCCAAGTCCTTGAGCGACTCCAGCAACCATATGAGCAGGGGTCAAAGCATGTATGTCAACAGAAAGAAGAGATCTGTCAAATGGGTGCACGAAGGAAGAGGTGAGAGATCAGATACTTCTAGTCATTATGGGAGTTTAAGTGTTGCCATTATTGAATTAAAATATGTATTCTTTTACAACACGTTCACTAACCATAATTTAAAAGAAACTATCCTTATTGGCATTATATGGAAATATGTTATAGCCCATCCACACTTTCCACGAGGCTACACGAGGCAACGCGAGCGCGAGAGTGAGGACGGTGCGCTCGTGCCCCCTCGTTTTCGCTCGCCTCGCCTCGCTGTCACTCCGCTTTGTGTCGGTTTTTGGGCGTGAGTCTAAGGACGCGAGAGACGATACGAGACAATCAACCAAACTTCCGCGAGAGTGTGGTTATGGCCTCCTCCACTCGGAGAGTCTGGATGGGCTATTAGATGCTCGGGATTACCTCTCCTATAATAATATGTGCTATACATACAAACAAACCTTCGTCTTGATAATCAGTCTCCCTTTTTATGAACACCATATTAAAATCCGTTGCTTAGTTCGAAAGATCTAAGCATACAAGAATAGGGACCTACTTTATACAATACCGTGTCATAAGGATAGACTAGACACTTACTGGATGAATGCTGTCTAATGAACGTTGAGTACAGCAGTATACAGTGTTTATAAAACGCATGCGCTGTGTTCTTTACAACATCGCTAATCTATTGAACATAAGGTGTGTAACACACAAGCCTTTTTTAACTTTTTGAAACCTGCACTATGTCACCCCACCGAGGTATGCGGCGGGGTGGTGTGTCGTAATCAGACCGACTAAAACCACACGGTGTGCCACTCTGTGCCTGAGATGGGAGGGATCCGATAACTGCTATTATTAAAACATCCGGACCCCTTAATAACACACGAACCTGCTGTAATAACTACCTAACTATTGTATGCGGAACAATAGTGTGGCTAACATGTAATATGTAACGTCAAAGGCAATTTTGTAGATAAAGTAAATAGATCTATTATAAACAAATTCATTTAATCACAACACTATTCGGCCATTACTTCCAAAATCCGCTATCTTTCATGTACTATGTTTGTCTCTACATAAGGATTTAACTGTTTATCTTCTAGATTAATATTTAATACTTTCATTAAATCTTGTGGCAAGAATATTATTATGAATCCATCAGTGGGTCTTATTTATGTGAACAGCTGATATTGAAAGGTTGGTCGGTAGCCAGCTGGTGCCAGGCTCAGACATCTTGTAAATTATTGTCAATGTGTTTTGAATAAGTTTAAATTATTTGGCACTAAACTTGTATAAGCATGTATTTACAATTAGGCGCGGTTCTAAGGTTTTTTGTTTGGTGGGGACACAGGGGACATGATGGTTTACAATAGAATAGAATGTAACATAAAAAAATGATTCATCTGTATTTTTAACTCTTGTAGCTCTAGAAATATATTATATTTTTTTCAACATTTGTGTGTATCACAAACAGAGGATTATTTAAACTATATAATTAAACGTACGTTCAAACGTAGAACATCATATTATGCCATGCAATGCCATTAAACGGTGGCAAGTCTTATTGTCAGTCGGGTGGCGATAGAGCCCGCAAACACGAATTGTGGGGCAAGGCAGTTTTATAATATAGGCCTTCTTGTACCTATCTTTTACTTTTTCTAAAATAGTGTCCTATAAATTCCATGTTTCAGGTCGAAACACATCGAACGCATGCTCTACACCGACACCAGTTGCAAACCACGACACGCCGTACAGACCGCCATCTAGTCTCCGCAACCAGAAAACTTACCCCAAATCCGCGCTTAAACACACATCGAACCTACCTAAAATGGAGCCGTTCCCCGTATCAGCACCTACTATTAACGTACAAAAGATGGATTTACCAGTATCTCTAGCTCCTACAAAGTTAAATGATGTTTATGCTTCGCCAAAAAGCCCGCGCTTGCCTCTAGTTTGTGGGCCTAACTTCAATGTGGCGCCACGCGGTTGGGGCGAAATGAAAGACTATTACCGGCCAGTCGTACTAGATGTCGCTGGTTCCTACACAGATTTCTAAACTATGTTATTTTATTATTTGTTGTAATTAATTTAAAGTAAATTATTAAATGTGAACAGTTTTGTTTTAGTTGTCGTTTGAATAAGTATCAATTGTTATTAGACTCCGTTATTATAAGTGCATTTTCAAGGTCATACAAATGACGCTACTTTTGGTTTGGTATGTAAAATTAATAATTGCATTATTAATTAAATCATACATTTAATTTATACAGTTACCTAATGAAAAAAATACGTGAGACACTTTGACCTATCCTAATAATTTAGATTTTTTGAGTAGCTTGCAGATTGCACGCGATAATAATTTTCTATTTTAATATAGTTTAAGTAAATGAGTTTTTTATTTAAATAAAATGGAGTTCCTTCTTTATGTCTCTGGTATAAAGTTGGTAATTACAATTTTGAAATAAGCATTTTAATACAACTGTCAGCAATAATAATGGAGTAGGCTATAATAATGTAATATTAACCTTATTTTAGCAATATTAAATAATGTAGTCCAGCACTAGTCATATTTTGATACTTTAGAATTACAAATTAAGTAAATAAATAAATATAATACCTACTACCTATTGTGCCTTAATGTTACCCGAAAAAACATTGTAAAATTACAGACATTTTAACACCTTTTTTTTCCGTTTTTTTTTTCAACCGACTTCCAAATGGTTCTCAATTTTATTGGTATTATTTTGCACGTAACGATGTCATAAAGAGACGTTTCGACTAAATTGGCAGTTTTTTTCGTTTTTATCGTATATAGTGTATATAATATACCTATGTGTTTATGTGTTAATGTACTTAGTGTTAATCTAAAGGGGTCCCTTTCTCCTGGCAGCATCGTTGCAATACGTGAGATGTTTTTCTTTTTTTATTTTAGCAGTAATTTTAAATGGTATATTTCCCTTCAGAAAGAATAAAATAAATAATTAAGTTATAATCTAAGTGTAATAATAATGTTCTCTGAAAGTTGGCGGGCAATTTTCAATGTGACTGCCAGCATTTCCGTGTGTATGAACTGCATCTGTCTGAAATGACCTCAGTCACATTAATATAGTCATTTATACAACTTCTTATTAAACTTACATATTGATTAAATAGTACTGTAATATTAATTAGTTATAAAGTAATAACATTTTTTATCAGCTATCGTTAGTTATGGACGAAAAAACAAAAATATTGACTAAAACGAGTCGCAATAACAATTATGGGTTAGATTATTTTAATGGCAGTTATGTATTATTTGATTTATGTTCGTGCTGTTGTACGAGAGGATCAATAAAGTATTGTTAAACACGAAGATAGTTTTATTGTTAACGGACTTTTTTTTTATGTATGGGCCTGCCAAAATGACTCTACTCTGCCTGATGGAAAGCACAAATAGAATCCAAGAGTGCTGGTCACCATACTCATTGCGAATGCAATGTAACAATGCAGCATGATGACCCACACCATGGCGGCCTAGTGATGCTTCTGCATCTTTTAAAAAACCGCGCATTTAGATTAAGGAGCGTCACCACTCACCACGTCTATTTATGCCGTGCCTAGGCAGTAAGGATTAAACTACGTAAAACAACACCACTGATAAAAAAAAAACTTCGTTTAAAAAAACCGACTTCAAAAACTGAAAAGTATAAAATAACTTAATTTGTATGTGCTACCTATTCATAGGTTTGAATTCGGCGCCAAGCCAAATGTAATAGTAGGTACCACACTTAAATAACTTGAAAGAATACGACTAAAGGTAACATACAACATACTGTATAGAATAATAAATTAATATTTCGGACATGATGTTTACAGAATATGAAAGCATGCAGACAATTGTCTTAACTTTATTGCAGGCGCTCACGTAAATTTGAGGGTTTCCTTCAATTTCCTTGGGATCCCATCATCAGATCCTGATATGGTGGCCATGGGACCACATGGGGAGCATACCCTTTCGAATACAAAAATAATTTTCAAAATCGGTCCACAATTGACGGAGTAATCAATGTACATACATAAAAAAAAAAATACCGATCAAATTGAGAACCTCCTCCTTTTGGAAGTCGGTTAAAAAGAGAGGGAAAACGAGACACAAACTTAATACCAATCCGTCTGGCCAGCGTGGGGTAGTAGGCCAGATGGCAAACCTCTGTGGCGAGTGTGGTGACCCACAGGGAACAAGGTGGTTTCAAGGTAGTAGAGTCGCGCTGATTTCAGCACGAACAGAACTACAGTCGCACATAAACGTAAATTGACAGCGTTCGTACTGTCGTGTTTCATTGGTGAGTGTGAGACCAGAGGCCCAATGATGCAGAAGCCCGCCATGGTGTGGGTCACCATGCTGCATTGTTGCACTATCGTGACCACAACTATTGGATTCTGCTTATGCTTTCCATCAGACAGAGAGAGTCACTTTGGCAAGGCCAAAGATAAGAAAAAAAACAAAGACAGGTATTACAAAGCCATCTACCGAAGACATACCAGACTACGGAGTAACTAATCCTGTATCGCGATATAGAAGTTCTCGCCGCGCCGATTAATTAGCATATATACAACATTCCAACATCAACCGTTCTGTTACGGCCCATCAGTCATGATCATGGATCAGGAGGGTCATGACAGCCGTTCATCCACACATCCTTCCTTTCTAGCGAGAGGTCTATGTCCGACAGTGGACTATTAAGGACGGTGGATGATAATAGCTTCTGCTTCCCACAAGAAGGTCCGACGACCAGGTAATTCTAGTGAAGGACGACCAGATGTTATGTCAAACTTTAGGGAAAACCTATGTCCAGTCACATTCCTGGACATAGTTTAGTTGGACAATGAACCTTTTATTGAAGTTAATTGGGTATTTTATTTACATAAATAGGTACTTACATATCGAATAAATGAACATATTTTACATGTTGTGGGACATTGATCCGTAATTGGCACAACTGAGTAATGTGTATGAATAATTCCTTGATATAAGTTTATTATTATAATAATAATCACGGTGGTGAAGCTTGGTAGGCCAGCTGTTAAAAGAACTGATAGCGGGTAAGAATAAGTGGGTCGTTCATTTACTTGTCACCTTTTTTCAAAATAACAATGCACAAATACGATTTTTATTGTGGGTTTATATCATCATCATCACTACATAGTATAAAACAGAGTCGCTTTCTCTGTCCCTATGTTTGCTTAAATCTTTAAAACTACGCAACGGATTTTGATGCGGGTTTCTTTGATAGATAGAGTGATTCAAGAGGAAGGTTTTTATGTATAATAATTTTCGAGGTTTCTAATGTGATGTAGCAAATAAACTCTTTTTTTGCGCTTACATTGCAAACGCTGGTTGCACCCTACGAGATAGATCAAAATAATGTACTACAGTATTGTTAAAAAGGTCTACAAATAAGTCCGCGATATAGGGATAACCCACAATAACCATTTTATAATCCTTTCTTTTTACGAGAAATAATGGCTTATTTACGAAGCGATTTTAAGCAATACAGTATGAATCCTTATACGATTAAGTAAATTAAATACATTGTGCATTGAATATAGATCAAAATGGCCCTTACAGTATCTAATTTAAATGAATATATTGAAATGAAATGAAATGAAATGATATTTATTTGTAACTAAATCTTTTCAGATATTTTTACACGTCGGACTTTACAGCTATTCGAAGATATTACAGATTTAAAATGCACGAATCGGCGGGGGCATCTGAAATCCACCCGTGCGAAGCCGGGGCGGGTCGCTAGTTTACTTATAAAACGAGTATGAGGTTACCTGTTGATAGGGGCTACCATGGGCCATACACACATGTAAACCAAGAGTCTGTAACTACCTTTTGTGTCCCCTCTGCCTCGAATCACAAGGGAAGATTTGGCCTTTGGCTCCCCTTCGCCTCGAATCAGGCGATAGAAGATTTGGTCTTTGGTTCCTTTGCTTGGCCTAATTCGAGACTGAGGGGACCCTTTGCCTCGAATCAGTGCAAGGGAACACTTGGTCTCTGGAAACCTTTGTAACTGCTCAAGTGAGTAACGTTCGTATAATTTAAAAATTGCCTATTACATAATATTCTTTTCCCGAGAAACTAAAAAACAATGACTGATAAAGAAGCAATAAACAGAACAATAATAAGTAAAGACTAGTTTCTTGGTCTAGTGGTGGTCCTACTAGGAGTCGGGGGTTCGATTCCCAAGGACAGTTCGACAAATGATTGTATAATGATCACAATCATTTGTCTGTGTTTGAATATATCTAGGTATTACTGACTGCGCCCTGCAGTGTAACAAGCGGTTGGTGATATAACTACAACTGCGGGTTACACCGCGGGTGGCAGCTAGTTATACATATAAACCTTCCTCTTGAATCATTCTATCTGTTGCTGAAAACTGCATTAAAATCCGTTTAGTTTAAAAGAACTAAGTTGGCAGACAGCGTA
Source organism: Diaphora mendica (assembly GCA_949125395.1). Taxonomy (NCBI): domain Eukaryota; kingdom Metazoa; phylum Arthropoda; class Insecta; order Lepidoptera; family Erebidae; genus Diaphora; species Diaphora mendica. The sequence goes on from OX421335.1 coordinate 2,293,622, forward strand.
AGCGTCAAGCGACTACTTTTTTTACTATGTAAAATTTGTAAGTATTTAGAAATGTTTATAGGAATGGCAGTGAATGGCTACCAGCAGTTCAGCAGCACTATAGCAGTACTATAGCCATAAGATATGTAAATAAGTCTACGAGATTCTTTAGTAGACATATTTTGCATCACTTATTATCTAGCGGGTGTTGGTGGCCAACTTAACAAAAGGTATACGCAATAGCTGTCTGTGTTGAGTTATGACATGTGTACTAAGAGCTAGGCACACTTCACTGTCTGGCTTTCACTTTGACATTTACATTTTAGAGATCCGTATGATAAAATGTACACATCGACAAACGTTACATGCCCACTTTAATCAACATTTCAGTCGAAGAACGTCCGTTGCTGAATATTACCCTCCCTTAAAATTCGCCCCAACAACCGCTCTTATCATCGGAGGATGCAACCTACTTTAATAAGGGAACATATTGTCAATACACATAAAATTACTTGTCTTATAAATTTACTGATTCATCAATGAGTACTCAAACCGTTTTCATGATTTCATGTTTTGTACACCCAGTGTAAGCAACGACGGCGCGGTCAGTAGGTACCTGAATGGGTGACCGCTGGTGGCATGATACCATGAGAGTCTCCGTAATTCGGAGGTCACGTTAAGCAGTCGGTGCCGGTTGTTATTACAGGATAACAGTCGTGAAGCTTAGTTGGAGGCCTTTGGGCGGCTTAAAGACATCCAATGACAAGATTACGTAGCCACAGTGTTGTCTACATTGTTGTCTTGCCAGTCTCCAACCCGCACTCGGCCATCGTGGGGACGTATGGCCTTAAACCCGCTCCTGAGAGGAGACCCGAGCCAAGCAGTGGGACATTATGGGTTGTTGATGAATGCCTTTTATGTTCTAAGCACCCTCTACAACGGGTTACGGGTTGTGTCACCTTTTTCATTTCTCTGCACTACCTATTATTATCCTGCTGGAGTTTGGACTTGAGAAGGGATGGTTACACTCCGTATTTTAACCCATCACTACCCAGATAAAATATCTATGTATATTTTTATATACGGGCCTGTCAAGGTGCCTCTACTTAGCCTGATAGAAAGCATGAGCAGAATCCAAGAAAAGTAGTCATCCATACTCATTGTGAATGCAACAAAGCATCATGGTGGTGTGGGTCACCCATGGCGGCCCATTTTTTTTTTTAATTTTTTTTTTAAAGACAACTCCCGCACTAGGAATAAATCCTATGTCGCGGGGGACTTTACAAACATACGTGAAACGGACACAAAGAACACCCAGACTCAGAACAACAATTTGTGGATCACACAAAGTGTTGTCCTACGTGGGATTTGACGACACTTGGCGAAGTAGGAAACGGCGTGGTGACTGTTAAACCACTAGGCCAAACGTGCAGTCTACGAACGCTGTCTAAAAACGCAGAAGCATTAAGATGCTTCTGCGTTTTTGGGCCTCCGGTCTCGCACTCACCAACGAAATGCAATAGCACGAATGCTGTCACTTTATGTTGGTCATCTGTGAGAGGGTAGCTCGGTTCAATCGGCCCGTTCGTGCTGAAATTAGCGTGACTCTACTACCTATTAATATACATATGTTTTAAAAGATTATATATATACAAAAGTAATGAGGTAAAGTATGTCAGTTAGGTAGTTTTGTCACGTTTTGTGAATTGCGTTTGTATGTATTACGCAATTATGAAGTTAGTTGCGTGTTAAAAGACTATTGTTTTTTGCAATTTACGTATTAGGATTTCCAATTTGCATATTATTTAAAGTACTTTTTACGATAAGTAAAAAAACTTTTTCGTTTACAGAATGTCTTTTGATATATCAACTGAATTTTTATCGTAGGTTTCCAGGTCTGTTAATTTCAATGCCATGTTCGGCACATGTGGATTATTTTGACCGAATTGATGCAATAAGAATAATATGAATCACAGAGAAATATGAATCATAATGACCTGAATAAATCGATCTACTTCTTTCTAGAAATATTTTCTAGTAATATTGGTCAAGGCATGTCCATGGGTATACCATATTTCTGTGAGTACCTTTAAAGAGTTGTATAAAAAACTAGACATCAGACAATGAACTAGACTGTGCAATAGGGTGTTATTTCAGGTGTTATTTAGCGGTTTTCAAAGAAAATGACACACAATGTAATTTCGTAAAAATGTAAATGAAAGAATGGTTCCTCTTGAAAAGTTCTAAAAACAGGTACAGCATATGTCTATTTTCTAAGTTTGGCTCACTATAACCACAGAATAATTAATGCTATAACCTTTTTATGGGAAACAAATATGTTTCGGCGGTATAACTACACTCTACGGGCTACAGAAGACGAAGACGGGGCTGCGTGGGCCAGCTAGTAACTATATACTCGTAGTTATCCTTAACTTGAGTCGTCAAAACGCTATGTAACATAATAATAGCATAACAGATCATAACTATTTCTTATATCGATAAAAATGTAGCGAGTGTGACTTAAGAGGAAACGCTTTAAATGATCTATTATCGTTGATTACAAATAAAATAAGTAGATAGCACATGTTTTATAATGATAGGAAGTGAATTGTATCATCATACCGCTTGAGAGCCTAACTTGATTGTAGCTAAATTGTTTGAGAATAACATACGAGAAAAAGTCTAGAAAATAATAAACTACAACGAATTAAGAACGATTCTGTTTAATAATTATTACAGATCAGTCTCAGTGATTAGAAACAATCACCGAGGGTAAACAACTATGGCGCGGTCAGTAGGTACCTGAATGGGCGATCGCTAGTGGCAAGATACTATGAGCGGCTCCGTGATTCGGAGGTCACGTTAAGCAGTCCGTCCAGTCAGGCCTTTGGGCGTTTTAAAAACATCCAACGGCAAGATTACTTTCGTAGCCACAACATTGTCTTGCCCCAACCCGCACTCGGCCAGCGTGGGGACGTACGGCCTTAACCCTCTCCTGATAGGAGACCCGAGCCCAGCAGTGGGACATTATGGGTTGTTGATGTTGAGACAATTTAGTTAGATGTGTAAAAACGTCGTACGGGTTCAGGCCCGGGTGAGGTAAGGCGGGCGGCGGATGCACGCTTACCAGCACCTCATGATGCCCTGAGTTTGGCCACGGATCGACGGGATGGGTTTTCCGTCCGCTTAGTGACCAAGCGCGAGGAGGCGACACCAGAAGGAGCCAACAACACCCCTGCAAAGAGTAGGAAACCTTCATTGACATAAACCAATACCAAAGTCTGACCAGCGTGGCATAGTAGCCCTAAACCCCCTTTCTAAGGAGTGATCTATATCTAGCTGTAGATAATATATGGATATCTTCTTATTTCATCAAATGAAATGGCTGCACGTTTGGCCTAGTGGTTTGGCGGTCACCACGCCGTTTCCTACTTCGCCAAGTGTCGTGGGTTCAAATTCTACATAGGAAAACACTTTGTGTGATTCACAAATTGTTGTTCTGAGTCTGGGTGTTCTTTGTGTCCGTTTCATGTATGTTTGTAAAGTCCCCCGCGACATAGGATTTATTCCTAGTGCGGGAGTTGTCTTTTAAAAAAAATAATGTGTGTCTGTTTTGTAATATTAAAATAACCGCTTTTACTAAATGCATATGTATGTATGTATACACGGTACATACTCGTATACCAAAATAATATTTGTTTTCAATTTTTGTCTGTCTGTCTGTCTGTCTGGATGTCTGTTTGTTCCGGCTAATCTCTGGAACGGCTGAACCGTTTTTGACGGGACTTTCACTGATCGGTAGCTGATGATATAAGGAATAACTTAGGCTACTTTTTTAGACTAGCTTCGCCCCGCGGCCTTACCAGCTGTATGACAATAACCGCGGGCAACACCGCGGGGTTCAGCTAGTAATACATAATCCTTGACCAGCTCAACAGGGGAAATACACTCCTTCTTAGACGTTTGAAAAGATTGATATCTTTATCAAAAAACAAATAATAAATTCAATTGAATCACGTATATACGAGTACATCAGTAACTCAAGGATTCTTCGCACAGATAATGGATTTTTAAGTGTTAAGACAATATTGGAACCCGATCTGTCAATACAGATATACTATACTATGAAAAATAATTAATACGAGTGCCTAACCTCACTTACTGAAACTAATAATAAATATCGCTCTGTATAATTTATGTTGGGTCGGTTAAAGATCAATGTTAAAATAACATAACAACATAATATTGTGAAAGTGGAGCTCTATAATGTCTAGCTATATAAATAAAAATCTTTCGACATCTAACACACAACGCCATCTAGTCCCAAACTAAGCAGAGCTTGTGTTATGGGTACAAGACAACTGATATAAATATGGTATACTAGCTTTTGCACGCAGCTTCGCTCAAGCAGACTTTCATCCCCTGATTGGTAAATCAGGGGGTACCCTTAGGGGTGGAGTTTAGTAAAATCCTTTCTTAGCGGATGTCTACACCCTATAAGGAACCTACCTGCCAAATTTCAAGTTTGTATGTGTTTAGTTTCTGAGATTTCGTGATTAATAAGTGAGTGGTATTTCGCTTTTATATATATAGATACACTTTTTTTTTTATAAATACATACATATTATACATAGAAAACACCCAAACTCCGAAGAAAATATTTGCAGATCATACAAACATTTGGTCCGACCCGGGAATCGGACCGGAGACCACAGAGAAACACAGCAGTCGCATACGCTACCACTGCGCCACCGAGGCAGTTGAAACAAAATATAATAGGTCTTTACCTATGAAATTGCCGTTTTGTATGCAATAAGTGAAAGTACTTATTTTTTCAAACTTTTTTATTTCTGTTATTCGAAGTAATCACCCATGCAATCGACGCATCTTTGCCAACGCATTGGCAGTTTATTGATGCCCTTCTTGTAAAAATCAGCTGGACGGGAGGCAAAAAACTCTTCAAAGGGATTTTGTACTGCCTCTCGGGAATTGAATTTTTTACCCACTAAAAAGTTTCTAAATTTTGGAAAAAGTAATAGTCAGTAGGTGCTAGGTCTGGTGAGTCTGGCGGATGAGGGAGAGCTTCCAACCCCAGCTCTTGCAGCTTGGAGACTGTCTGTTGCGCAGTATGGGGTCGCGCGTTGTCGTGAAGGAGCAGTGACGACGACCGATTGACCAAAGCTGGTTGCAGATGTGCAAGCTTCTCCATCATTCTCTCCAGTTCTTCACAGTACACATCTGCATTAATGCTCATGCCGTTTTGTAAAAAGCTGTGGTGAATCACACCCGCACTAGACCACCAAACAGTGACCATCACTTTTTTAGGGGTCATTTTTGGTTTAGGGCATTGCTTTGGTGCTGAACCAGGGTCTAACCAACTTGCTGAGCGCTTTCGATTGTCGAACAGAATCCATTTTTCGTCGCACATAACAATTCGGTTAAAAAATTCTTCATTTCTTTGCCTGTTGAGCAGCGCAAGGCAGGTCTCGACGCGTACGTTGCGCTGGCGATCGTTAAGGTCATGGGGCACCCATCTATCAAGCTTTTTTACCTTGCCAATTTGTCGCAAATGGATCAATATTGTTTTCATGCTTACATTAAAAGCTGCTGCCAGCTCAGCTGTAGATTGAGTTTCGTCAGCTTCCACATTCGCCTTCAATTCATTATTGTTAACCAAAGTCTCCGGACGATCACGAGCTTCATTTTTCAAGTCAAAATTTCCAGAACGGAACCGGGAAAACCAATAACAGGTTGTGCGTTCGTTTGTACAGTTCTCTCTGTAAACGTTTTTGATGTTAAGTGCCGTTTGTGTCGCATTGGTGCCACGACGGAACTCATATTCCATAATTACACGAATTTTCAAAGTATCCATTAAGACGAAAAATGTTCAAATGTAATGAAAATACAACGCTAATCAGAAAACAAAAGACTGAGTTTGTAAATAGAATGTCATGGTTTTAAAACAAAATTAATTTGAATTTAGAATACAGAGCCATTACAAACTTTTTTTTATTTGAAATGACCAGTACTGAAGAAAGGCAATTTCATAGGTAAAGACCTAATATTATATGAAAAGTTACTAAGAAATGAATTATATTACGTGTTGTAATGAATTAAGAACACCGAGTTTCATTACCCCTATTTATCCCGCGTGTGTCATTAGACTCATTAGAGTCGGCTAATGGAGCAAACTGTGTAAGACAACATCACAGCAAAGAGACGGAAAACGTGACACAAACTCTATAACTGGACTATTAAAGCTATTGATGATGACGGCTTTTTGTGAAGCCGTGGTAGTCAGATATCACTCCGGTCCAGCCAGTTCATTTCTGCTGAAAGAGACTTGGTAGCTCTAGGAGCCTATACCTAATTCTTTATTCATTTAAATAGTAGTATTATAATGTGTGCTAGGTACCTAAAATCTGTTTGAAGTCGGTGCTAAGCCAAAAAGAATACAAACGAACAATTACAAAAGTCTAAGCGATAGTCACTTGGCACCGACTTCAAACAGATTCTAGGTACCTAGCACACATTATAATACTACTATTTAAATGAATAAAGAATTAGGTATAGGCAATTTATGAAGAACCAGTTTATTTTACGCTTTTAAGTGTTTTTTTGGCAGAGAGTTTTCGTTGGATGTTTTTTTGTACCAGTTAATTGCATGCAAGGCCGAAAATTGTTTCAGAACTTTTTTTTTTTTTTAAAGACAACTCCCGCACTAGGAATACCTCCTGTGTCGCGGGGGACTTTACAAACATACATGAAACGGACACAAAGAAAACCTAGTCTCAGAACAACAATTCGTGGATCACACAAAGTGTTGTCCTACGTGGGATTTGAACCTACGACACTTGGCGAAGTATGAAACGGCGTGGTAACCGTTAAACCACTGGGCCAAACTGCAACTTTAATGAGAGGCAAACAGAATGATGCGTATTTCGAATTTGACTTTGGATATTTTTTATGGAACCTTTCGTCGTCCCCCTTTCAACCCTTTTTTCGCACTAAAAAGTAGACTATGTGCATTCTCAGGCTTTATTTTTTTTTATGGAATAGCGGGCAAACTAGCAGACGTATCGCCTAATCCGCCCTTGGACACCCTCAACACCAGAGGCGTCACAAGTGCGTTGCCGGCCTTTGGGGGATAGGGAGAGGGATGGGGGGGGGGGTGTTTGGGCCTCCGGTATCCTCACTCACTCGGTGAAATACAACGCATGCGCTGTTTCACACCGGTTATCTGTGAGGCCGTGGTGTTCAAGTCGAAGCGTGGCTCTCCCACGGTAAAATTATCTGTGTAATAAATTTCATTTAAATCCGTTCAGTAGTTTTGAATGACAGACAGACAGACATAGTTACCTTCGCATTTATAATATTAGTAAGAATCATAGATAAATAAACCAAGACGGGACAAACGATCGTGCTCATCACGCCAACATTTGCCTTGGATGGGAATCGAATTCACCACCTCTGACTTCGCAGTGAGCATCACCAACTACTAGGCTAATAGGCCAGCCACAAAATGGTCATTTTTTATGGAATAGGGGGCAAACGAGTAGACGTATCACCTGATGGTAATCGATTACCGCCGCCCATGGACACCCGCAACAGCAGAAGCGCCACAAGTGCGTTGCCGGTCTTTGGAGGATGGGGAGGGGGATGGTTGTTTTGTAGTTACGTAATTAATATATATTTTTACTAGTTGTTGCCCGCGGCTCCGCCCGCGTAAATGTCGGTTATCGCTGCAAATAGTAGGCTACGTGTTATTCTGATGTATAAGCTATATTACTGTAAAGTTTCATCCAAATCCGTTCAGTATTTTTTGCGTGAAAGAGTAACAAACATCCATCCATCCATCCATAGAGCATATATAAGGCAAACTATTAATTTAACCTACTTATTTAACCTACACTACACTGTCTGCAATTTGCAAATCAGGAAAAATGATCTCTTTTCCTTAATTCTTTGTCACTTGTCAATCGACTTATTATAAATTAAAAAAAAATATTGTTTGGTTATAACCTATCCTAAAATACTAATTAATATTTTAGGATAGAAGTTTTAGGAAACCTAATTATAAAGTCCGACTTAAAATGTCAGTGAAGACTCACTGGCAAAAATAAATTCATTTATCATTACCAAAAGAAGTAGTAAAAATATATGTGATTAAATCTACCTGTATTGTAACTTGTAGCTAAAACGTGCAAAGATTTTTTTTTAATTTTGCTACATAGTCTCCTTGATCTCTACACAATTCTCCCAGCGATGCACAATTCAAATGCTAAGGTGCACAACTACATTCACTATTTATTAACGAGTGCTGCTTCCTTCACATTCAGGTCGGAAACTTTTCAGCCCACCTACGAACAATTCCACCATCGTGAAGTTTTGATTAAAGCAATTAAAATAATTGCTATCATGTACGAGGAAAATGCTTATGATCGAGAAAGTATTTTAAAATAAAGCGTCATTTCTACGATCAATTTCGCAATATTTTACCTTTTTTTTTTTGTAAAACACAAAGGGTAAAGTAAAACATCAACAAAGGTTTCGTTGAGTCTAGAAACTGAACTTCTAAGTAACTGTATGTCAATAAATATTTTGGAAACTGAAGTTTTCAAGGTAGTAGAGCCACGCTGATTTCAGCACGAACGGACCGGCTCGACCGGGGCGGTACTACCCTCGCCCAGAAGATCAACGTAATTTGAAAGCGGTCGTGCTGTCGTGTTTCGTTGGTGAGTGCGAGCCCGGAGGCCCAATGATGCAGAAGCATCACTAGGCCGCCATGGTGTGGGTCACCCACCATGCTGCATTGTCTGCTTTCGCAATGAGTATGGTGACTACCGCTCTTGGATTCTGATTATGCTTTCCATCAGGCAGAGTAGAGTAATTTTGGCAGGGCCATACATAAAAAGTATGTTTAATCAATGGATTTAATGTAGATAGATCTTCAGCTTTCAGATAGTATAGCTGCTAATTAAGAATAGACAACTGGCAATAACAATCACTGATTGATCAGGCCCTAAATATGTTATGTATCTATCTGTATATCTATATATTATATTTCTGCTGTCGAAATAATATTTTTGTAGTCCGAATGAAGTGTTATTTCTTCTGTCTATTTATTAGTACACATGACTTCGCCCTAACATTCTTCACTATTCTCTATTCACTCTAAGGTTAGCTGGAAGACACTGACGAAATATATACTAGACCAACACTCTACTAGGCGAGACCTGTACGCGGATTTATAGTAAGCTTAATGTTCCCTAGATGTCACTAAGTGCATCAAATCGTGAATTACAACGATATTTTCTGACCCCCAACACCAATACGAACCCAACAGTCAACTGTCAAGTTTATTGTCATTGTATTATTGCGAAATGTACCACTAGATGTCGTTTTTTAAATAATTAATTATCTTAGTACCTACCTAATTTATGTAATATTTTATTTTATCGTCAAAGAGATCAACACAAATAAATAAAATTGAAATGTCTGTTTCTCTTTACAATCTTTTTTTTTATTCATTGTTTAAAACTTTTTTTATTTTCAATGGATTCACTTTAAACTTTGTATGTATGTTTCTCAATTGACATAAGTAAGGAACTAAGGACTGACATTTTATTTTTTTAATGGCTTAAAAAAACAAAATAAAAATTGATGAATTAATAAAATACAGTTGCATGTTGCAGTTACAATTCCCGTCCTTAATGACACATGTCTAAAAACAGTTTTTGGTGTTTATAAATGTTGTTGATCGTGAATGTATGCAAATAAAAAATTTGATAATTACGAGTTAATAATGTCGAGAATGGCTTGCACATATTAATTAACAACTGTAGATGACAAAAAGGTGTAATTAAGGATTTTCTTTCGGTTTGCGTCTTTTATATAATCCTAATGTTAAAAATGCGAACGTAAGTTCCTTTGTTACGCTTTCCGGCGAAAACTACTTAGCTGATCAATCTGATCATCATGAAACACATATTCTTGTAGAGGTATTAGAAGTAATATAGGATACTTTTTATTAAATGCGAACGAAGTCGCGGGCGAAACCTAGTTATTAATAAAACAATCTGAAATGTTTTTGGAACGATATTCCCTAACGCGCTTTTCGCGCCAAAAGTTGTAGCGACACTTAACATTGAGTTGACGTCATAGTGCTGGATACTCAACGTTAAATATAACAAACTGATTGCTAACGTCCATACCGTGTTGAATGCACCGGTTCTCGTCTGATCACCGAAGTTAAGCCACATCGGGCGTGGTTAGTAATTGGATGGGTGACCGCCTGGGAATACCACGTGTTGTTGGCTTTTTGCATTTATTTACAGAAAATAATATATTGTTTTATAGTATATTTTGTAAAGTTTGATTATTTCTAAAATAATTTGACAAATGCGTTGCCGGCCTTTGGGGCATAGTGGAGTGGGATGGGGGGAGTGGTTGGGGTATGAGCCTCCGGTATCCTCACTCACTCGGTGAAACACAGCGCAAGCACTTTTTCACATCGGTTTTCTGTGAGGCCGTGGTATTACCAGGGGTCGTCACGTCATATTACGTCGCATCGCGCGTAACCAAGTCAAAAAATATCCAAAAACGGTTAAATACGTATCTACTCATTTTTAATCAGTAGCCCAAAGTTAAAGTTTCATGTTTCTAACTTAAAAATGACGGACTTTCGGCCACACTTTCAACCCGTATTTCACCCCCTTAGGGGTAGAAATTCCAAAATACCTTCCTTAGTGGATGTCTACTCAATAAAACGATCCATATGATTAACTGAAAGAATACAACTTAAGGTATATACGTACGTGTAATATTAAAATCATCATCTTATCACTAACTGTTGAAGAGTTTAACCTTCTATCATCAGCTCACCTAAATAACTTGAAAGTATACGACTAAAGGTCTATAGATACGTATGAAATTGAAAAAATTATCCTCCAACTCCTAACCGTTGAGGAGTTGTACCTTCGATCATCAGCTTACCTAAATAATTTGAAAGAATACGACTAAAGGTAACATACATACATATGATATTTAAAGATTCATCCTCCAACTCCTAACCGTTAAGGAATTGTACCTTACACCATCAGCTCATCATCATAAAATGATGACTACCAGACGCAAATACCGGGTTAACTTCAGAAAATATACGAAAACATAATATGTGCCTAAAAAAATGAGGGTTTCCCTCGATTTCCCTGGGATCCCATCATCAGATCCTGATATGGTGACAATGAGACTACCTCGGGAGCATACCCTTTCGAATACAAAAAGAATTTTCAAAATCGGTCCACAATTGACGCAGTAATCGGTGAACATACATAAAAAAAAACATACAGTGGAACATAGAACCTCCTCCTTTTTGGAAGTCGGTTAAAAATAAAAATACAGTCGAATTGATAACTACCTTCTTTTTTTGAAGTCGGTTAAAAATAAACATTCTTATAATTAAATTTTTGAACTGAGTACGCGGCTCAAGCGACGTTGCCGTTCCGTATTAACTACTGGAAGATATGAACGATTTTTGCAATGTTGCCATTCATGAGTGCATTGTTTCTCTGATTCAACCAAATAACTTATAAATGTGACATCTAGCGTAGTAAATAGGTCATTATTTTCAAGTTTATTTAAATCGATTGCAACGACATCTCCTAAACATAGGTGATAACTTTTAGTTATGCAATTGAAAATCATTTTTTTAAAGCAAGCAATACAAAGCAAGTTTTATATTTGAAAAATAATAATATAGTTACTAGAATTGAAGCACATCAATAAAATACTGTTAAACTTTGTTAAACTGCATTTTAGAGCTTATTTTGAGCGCCATCTAGATTTAGTTGAACTTTTCTAGCTTTTTGCGGCGTACAGTATTGGCCAAGGGAGGGATGGTCTATAGTATATTGTGTCATTGCTGGAAGATAACTCATGTTTGAGTTAAGCTCGCCCTTGTACATGTTATTTCCTTGTAGCTTAATGTTTTTTTTTTTTTTCATTTGTGTACAATAAAGAATAAATAAATAAACTGTTAGGTTTAGAGTTCTTGATGTAAATAAACTACTTTCTTTGATTTTCTTCCGAAATGTCAAAGAGAACAACTTACAATATGACTATGATGATGATGAGGAGAACATAACACAGGTGATATTATAGTGCACAAGTGCGCAAACACAGGTGCACTCTCCGTTCCCTCCCTCACCCGACACGACCGACAGGCGCAGGACGGAGCTGGCTGCTTTCCAAGGCTGCTTTCCAGGGGGACCAAGACCCCAATGACCCGGGTATCGAACGAACTCGAGACTTCAATCGCAAGACCAACTGCTAGTGCGTCATTAGACGACTAAAGTACTTAAATTGTTTAAATTTGCTAAATCAGGTTCAAGATTTGGCTCACTGAGAAAATATTTTTAAGTGATGATAATTAATATCTGCACGTTTGGCCTAGTGGTTTAACGGTCACCACGCCGTTTCCTACTTCGCCAAGTGTCGTAAGTTCAAATCCCACGTAGGACAACACTTTGTGTGATCCACGAATTGTTGCTCTGAGTCTGGGTGTTCTTTGTGTCCGTTTAAAGTCTCCCGCAACACAGGATTTATTCCTAGTGCGGGAGTTGTCTTATTAAAAAAAAAATTAAATTCGCAGCTTAAACAGCGTACTTTGAGGAAATTCTGTAATATGGATAAGGGAATTCCCTCTCAAATCAGGACAACAGATGGTGGTAAATAATTGCATTACAACAGCCATTTTTTCTGAGAAGCCAAGTTGCAAGTGTTTTTCTTTCTGCGTGTCATTGGCTAATAAATACTTTGCCTAAGAATTTAAGCGTTAACGATTGCAGAAAGAAAAGCGCTTGCCACTTGGCTAGGGCCCCAGAACAGAACTTTATTGTACACAACATTTAGGAGCTTAACAATACAATGACCATGTACAAATGGCAGTCCTATCTCTAAAAAGCAATAGTGTCTGAGTATTTGAGCTAAGCGCGGACAAAAGCTTTTTTTTTCTGAGAACTGAATAAGTCCACATAAATAAATCGTACTGGGTACGGAATTTCTTGATTCGGTCGCAGCGCTCAAAAGCCTTAAAGCCCGCGATAAAAGCTATGCAATAGCTTAAAAAAAGTGTCGAAACAATGACTATTTGAATTGTATAAGCGGTGGCCTCGCCGCTTTGTAGGTGTTGTTGTGAGTTCACATCCCACGTGGGACAACAATTTGTGGAATCCATTGAGCCTGGATGCTCTTTGTGTTAATTTCATCTATATTTGAAAACTCCCCCGCGACACATGATTTTTTATAGAAAAACAAAACATCATATTCTCTTAAAGTTCATAGCTCCGTTATAATACAGAGGAATGGTTTTGGAGGAAAAGACCAAGATGTATAAATGCCTCGTGGCCAATTCTGCTCTACACATATTCATAAGAAGCCATCATTTGTTTTGTGTATATCCCACCCAAGTGACTTTACTTTATTCTGCCTGATAGAAAACATGAGCAGAATCCAAAAGTGGTGGCCACCATAATGCAGCATGCCGACCCAAACTATGGCGGCCTATTGAGATGCTTCTGCATCATTGGGCCTCCGGTCTCGCACGCACCAACAAAACACGACATCACGAGTGCTGACTGCTGTCATTTTTGGTTGTTCTTCTGTGCATATTTTGATACAAATTTATCTCTAACTAGCCGCCCCGCCCAATTTCATCTGCGTTTCTCAAAAGGCATTAATATTCCCCATTTGGCAACATTTTCCATTGATGCTCCCATTGATGCTTGAATACTTTGTCTAAGATTAATTTGTCTAAGATTAACCAATGACACACGAGAATTTAGGCGTCAACGATTGCAGAAAGAAGAACGCATGCAACTTGACTAGGGGGGCAGGTCCTATCGGTGCTATGCCACTCGATATGTGGGCTATATAACACCAAAATAACTTTTCGATTCAAAACAGTAATTTAAATTAGCGCGTAGTAAATACGGTAATCGCTCACCTTCAATCAAAAACGGTTCCTTCAACCAAAAACGAGCTGATAATAAAAAGATAATGTAAAAAATACATCCGAGTCGAGCGATCGAACATTCATCATCGTAATCGTTATCTTATCTATGGTATGTCTACCGTAAAATGAGGGACTACCCTAACGGACAAGCGACCTTGCATAGCGTCCGACTAACTATTATTATAAATGCAAATGTGAGTTTATTAACCGACTTCCAAAAAGGAGGAGGTTCTATGTTCCACTGTATGTATTTTTTTTATTTTTTTTTTTATGTATGTTACCTGATTACTCCGTCAGTTGTGGACCGATTTTGAAATTTTTTTTTGTATTCGACAGGGTATGCTTCCGTGGTGGTCCCATTGCCATATCAAGATCTGATGATGGGATCCCAGGGAAATCGAGGGAAACCCTCATTTTTTATAGGCACATACTATGTTTTCCGTATATTTTCTGAAGTTACACCGGTATTTGCGTCTGGTAGTCATCATTTTATGATGATGAGCTGATGATGTAAGGTACCACTCCTTAACGGTTAGGAGTTGGAGGATAAATCTTTAAATATCATATGTATATAAGTTACCTTTAGTCGTATTCTTACAAATTATTTAGGTAAGCTGATGATGGAAGGTGGAAGGTACAACTCCTCAACGGTTAGGAGTTGGAGAATAATTCTTTCAATTTCATACGTATCTAAAGACCTTCAGTCGTATACTTTCAAGCTATTTAGGTGAGCTGATGATAGAAGATTAAACTCTTCAACAGTTAGGGATTAGAGGATGATTTTAATATTACACGTACCTTAATTTGTATTCTTGATGATGAAATTTGATGAAATAATTCAACTTACTACTTACTTACGATTGTTTGCACTAAAAACTATAAAATAAAAACTTTTTATAAAAAAAAAAAACCGACTTCCAAAAACATCCAACGAAAACTCTGTCAAAAAACACTTAAAAGCGTAAAATAAACTGGTTCTTCATAAATTGCCTATACCTAATTCTTTATTCATTTAAATAGTAGTATTATAATGGGTGCTAGGTACCTAAAATCTGTTTGAAGTCGGTGCTAAGCCAAAAAGAATACAAACGAACAATTACAAAAGTCTAAGCGATAGTCACTTGGCACCGATTTCAAACAGATTTTAGGTACCTAGCACCCATTATAATACTACTAATTAGATATAGGCAATTTATGAAGAACCAGTTTATTTTACGCTCTTAAGTGTTTTTTGACAGAGAGTTTTCGTTGGATGTTTTTGGAAGTCGGTTTTTTTGTTTGTTACGCTTTCATCAATTCCTTTACCAATGCAGCTAAATATCAGAGTTACATAGGCTCTGAGATTACAGAGCATAAGCTACTTTTTATCAAGATAACTGATATAAGCTCCGAGCAAAGTCCATAGTCAAGAGCAAAAGTTAATTAAAATTAAGTAAGATTTTAAAAAGACCAACTTCGCGATCTACTTCAAAATAAAATTGTTTGTAGTCTTTCAATAGGTAATTATCTGCACACATTTAATTTTACCCTTAAAAGCAATTTGTTTTTCTTAATTTTTTTTTCTTCTTCATACAAAAACTGTACCTTTTCAGCAAAACAAAGAGATTTCTTAAAACGGTCTATAAATGACGGGGTCCTGATGTAACAGTCATAAGAAAAACCTCATCCTTTTAGTTTTACCTACATCATTAAAAAAAAGTCTGAAAATAGCTAAAGGCACGGTTGACCGACTCGACTACATGCGCCTTTCTCCCTAATTCCGGAAGTACGGAACCTCTTTCCTTGTCTACTTTCTCGCTTGGCGATATCGAACCGGTCACAGTCAGCAAATGTGCAAATCGTACGACATTTGAGACTTTGAGCCCAGTGTGTGGTTGAAATTGCCGCGAGACTAACGTTTCCGAACGTCAGCGTCAGCCGCTGTGCGTGTTGTGGTTGTGAGTGAACGAACTTTGTGGACGTTTTGAATTAAAATGTTCCTTTTTTGACATTCCAAATTTGAAATGTAAGTATTTAAATATTTTTATTCTTTATTTTAAAAATCGGTCATAGATAAAAAAAATTCTGAACGTGCAGCAACTTCAGAGGGCAAACGTGTTTCTGTGTTAATGCAATTGGGAGAGATTTTGTTTTTTTTTTCTGCGTACTGTCTGGGTATGTTGTAATTGTTGTTGAATGATATTTATTTTAAATTCAATTGTGTTAAATTTATTCATACGGAAATATGTGAAGTGATTCATCATTTATATCGAAACTTTTGTTTGCTAGATACAATAATACGAAATGTTATGTATCATATTCTGTTCTTTTGCATTTAATTATTAAACATTTTCCTATAATTGTTGTTATAAATAATAACGATATCAGTTCATTCTTTATTAATGAATTAATACATTTTATGGACGAAATTTTGTGAAATTTCATAACTGATTTAGGGATGAGTCTCATGAGTCTGATTTTTTTCTTTATGAAAAGAAATAACTAGGTAAATAATTAGGTATATCTACTCAAACTCAATAATTACTTGCACCTTTATAAATATAGTCTGGTAACTTAGAAGTCACTGTTATTTTATTCTTTGATAAGCTACTATTTATTTACGTCAATGGTGTTATCATTTAACTTATGAAGTAGGCTACTACTTCCTCATAGTGTTTATATCTACTGTAAAAACTATAAATTTAGGTACGGTCATAGACATCCACGTACGGAGAGGAGTCTGGAGAAATAGCCATAACGTCTTTTTTCTATAAAAAAATTGTCTCATATTTTGCGGAGGAGGGGGGGGGGGGGATCTTCACACATACACACATTTATACTCACATACAAAAACAATCGCCTGTCACTACGAATTCACACAATCATAACAATGAAAACAAAACATTCAGAATTTCACGCACACAATTTACATTCTGTGACATAACAGTAGTGTAGGCTCGTTTGAGCTTATAAAATAAATAAATAAATATTTCAGACATCAAACACACAACGCCATCCAGTCAAAAACTAAGCAGAGGTTGTGTTATGGGTACTAGACAACTGATATAAATACATATATACTTTTTTGTGTGAATACATACATATTATATAAAGAAAACATCCAAACTCCGAAACAAACATTTGCAAAGCATACAAATATTTGGTCCGACCCGGGGAATCGAACCCGAGATCTCAAACACAGCAGTAGCTTATGCTACCACTTGCGCCACCGAGGCAGTTACAGTTCGTTACTTTGACAAAGGGGAACGCCTGCATATGGTTGCTCTTTATATAGGTACTGTAGACAAGGAAACAGTAGTCACGACCACTATCATTAACAACCCATAATGTCCCACTGCTGGGCTCGGGTCTCCTCTCAGGAGTGGATTCAGGCCATACGTCCCCACGCTGGCCGAGTGCGGGTTGGGGTCTGGCAAGAACGCGCGAACGTTGTGGCTACGTAATCTTGCCGTCGGATGTTTTTAAGCCGCCCTAAGGCCTACAACTAAGCTTCACGATTGTTATCCTAGGATAACAAGCGGGAGCGAATGCTTAACGTGACCTCCGACGGAGACGCTCATGGTATCATACCACCAGCGGTCACTCATCCTCATCCAGGTACTGACCGCACCGTCGTTGCTTACCTTCGGTGATTGTTTCTAATCACCGAGTGCATCTCGGCTATGAGCGCCTATAACTGAAAGTATTTCAACAAAATATAAACTCGTCTTGGCGGGGACACGACCTTGCACCCAGATGTTTAATTACTTCGATATGTCTAGACAGAGTATCAAACCTGTGATGGCGTCGAAAAAAATAGTGACTAACCGGTGGCCACAATTTTTTACCACATTGTGTTTCATTATAAAGTTGATTCGTGTTTTAATCATTACTAGCTGCGTCCCGCGGTGTTAACATAAACTTCCTCTTGAATCATTCTATCTCTTGCAGAAAACTGCACTAAAATCTGTTTAGTAGTTTAAAGGATCTAAGCGAACAGACGAAAGTGACTTCATTTTACACTGAGTAAAGAAGTGCTGTAGGTTTTTATTCCATTATACCTTACTAGTTTTTGCTCGCGGCTCCGCCCGCCTGTATGTTGGTAATCACGGTAAATAGTAGCCTATGTGTTAATCTGATGTATAAGCTATATTACTGTAAAGTTTCATCCAAATCCGTTCAGTAGCTTTTGCGTGAAGAAGTAACAAACATACACACAAACTTTCGCATTTATATATTAGTGTGATGTGATAAGTATAAATGTTATCAAGTTTAATAACTTGTGCTAAGCTACAGGTTTGAGTATTAAAACTACCTATAAAACTAAATTATAGTCATTTTTAGTCTAATAGGGTTAATGTTGGATTTTTGAACAGGTTCGTTTGTGTCTGAGGAGTGAGCGAGAAAGTGTATACTGCTGTCCTGCTTATCGCCAACCTGGATTGTACTGGGGTCACTGGCTGGCCATACCCTCTCACACATCAACAGGCTTTAACGGTACACTGCTGGACATTATCCTCTCCATAACAAGGAGGTTTTGACCCTCATATAAAATAAAAAGAAATACATACTTAATGTACGCATGTACGAGTAATTGCATTGAACTTGAATTAAATCGAATCCTTGACTTTACACTTGTATGGTTTACCGCGTCGATACAGAAGTATTGTATAAGATTTACTCAACTTCACAAATATATGTATGTAGTACATAAAGATACACTCACGCCTTTAAACTCGAAGGGGTAAGCAGGTGTATATTAATTGGCAGCATTTCGCAAAAAAATACCCCTTACTTAAAGGGGACAAGCCAATAGCCGTCAATCAGCCACATGAGAAGATAAGAAGGATTGGAATCGAATCCACGGCTATTGAATTAGCACTAAGGATCCTAAACACCACGTGCCGTTGTACATCAAACCCCACATGGGACAAAACCTTGTCTGATCCATAAATTGTTGTTCTGAGTGTAGGTGTCCATTTCATGTATATTTGTAAAGTAAACCAGACACATGTTATATTCCCAATGACGTAATTGTCTTTAAAAAAATCATTGAATATTTCTGTTAAAATTACTTATTTTCTTATTTTTAACCGACCCTAATAAAAGTTGGAGGTTCTCAATTAGACTGTATTATTATCAAATTGATTTGGGGTCAGGTTTTAACTGGTATTTCTTTACGAACTCTTTAATCTTGTCTCCGAAATACAAAGGGAAGGTCCCTTCTATTCTCCCATTATCTATGATCAGGTAGAAATATGACGTGGCCCTGTTATTTGAGTGTTTGAACAGTGCTATAGTATTTTGTTTTAATTTTTTAAATAAGTATTAGAGAATCGGTTTCGTTCGAAAGTTTTTAAAATTCTTGCATTTCATCTACTGTAATATGCAAGTACTAGCTGACCCACGCAACGTCGTTTGCGTCTCCTATTGCCCGTAGCGTGGTAATTTTCCCTCGTATTTGAAACATATTTCATTGGTGCTCCGCTCCTATTGGTTATATCGTAATGATATATAGCCTTTAGCCTTCCTCGATAAATGTACTATCCAACACTGAAAGATTTTTCAAATCGGACTAGCGGTTCCTGAGACTGGCGCCTTCAAACAAACAAAAACTCTTCAGCTTTATATATTAGTACTAGCTGACCCGGCGAACTTCGTACCGCCATATTTATATACAATAATTAGCAATAAATTAAAATTGCGACTATAATTTGAGATTTAAACTATCCTATCTCTCAATTTGGATCGAACTGCACATGGTGTGCAAATTTTATTATAATCGGTTAAGTGGTTTAGGAGTCCATTGAGGACAAACATTGTGACACGAGATTTATATATATTAAGATAGATAGTATAGATTACACGTATAAACCTTCCTCTTGAATCACTCTATCTATTGCTGAAAACTGCATCAAAATCCGTTGTGTAGTTTAAAAGATCTAAATGAACGGACAGCTAAAGCGATTTCATTTTATATTATGTAAAGATATTGTTTGTTCCTTAGTAATATCAATGACACAATATACTATAGACCATCCCTCCCTTGGCCAATACTGTACGCCGCAAAAAGCTAGAAAAGTTCAACTAAATCTAGATGGCGCTCAAAATAAGCTCTAAAATGCAGTTTAACAAAGTTTAACAGTATTTTATTGATGTGCTTCAATTCTAGTAACTATATTATTATTTTTCAAATATAAAACTTGCTTTGTATTGCTTGCTTTAAAAAAATGATTTTCAATTGCATAACTAAAAGTTATCACCTATGTTTAGGAGATGTCGTTGCAATCGATTTAAATAAACTTGAAAATAATGACCTATTTACTACGCTAGATGTCACATTTATAAGTTATTTGGTTGAATCAGAGAAACAATGCACTCATGAATGGCAACATTGCAAAAATCGTTCATATCTTCCAGTAGTTAATACGGAACGGCAACGTCGCTTGAGCCGCGTACTCAGTTCAAAAATTTAATTATAAGAATGTTTATTTTTAACCGACTTCAAAAAAAGAAGGTAGTTATCAATTCGACTGTATTTTTATTTTTAACCGACTTCCAAAAAGGAGGAGGTTCTATGTTCCACTGTATGTTTTTTTTTATGTATGTTCACCGATTACTGCGTCAATTGTGGACCGATTTTGAAAATTCTTTTTGTATTCGAAAGGGTATGCTCCCGAGGTAGTCTCATTGTCACCATATCAGGATCTGATGATGGGATCCCAGGGAAATCGAGGGAAACCCTCATTTTTTTAGGCACATATTATGTTTTCGTATATTTTCTGAAGTTAACCCGGTATTTGCGTCTGGTAGTCATCATTTTATGATGATGAGCTGATGGTGTAAGGTACAATTCCTTAACGGTTAGGAGTTGGAGGATGAATCTTTAAATATCATATGTATGTATGTTACCTTTAGTCGTATTCTTTCAAATTATTTAGGTAAGCTGATGATCGAAGGTACAACTCCTCAACGGTTAGGAGTTGGAGGATAATTTTTTCAATTTCATACGTATCTATAGACCTTTAGTCGTATACTTTCAAGTTATTTAGGTGAGCTGATGATAGAAGGTTAAACTCTTCAACAGTTAGTGATAAGATGATGATTTTAATATTACACGTACGTATATACCTTAAGTTGTATTCTTTCAGTTAATCATATGGATCGTTTTATTGAGTAGACATCCACTAAGGAAGGTATTTTGGAATTTCTACCCCTAAGGGGGTGAAATACGGGTTGAAAGTGTGGCCGAAAGTCCGTCATTTTTAAGTTAGAAACATGAAACTTTAACTTTGGGCTACTGATTAAAAATGAGTAGATACGTATTTAACCGTTTTTGGATATTTTTTGACTTGGTTACGCGCGATGCGACGTAATATGACGTGACGACCCCTGGTAATACCACGGCCTCACAGAAAACCGATGTGAAAAAGTGCTTGCGCTGTGTTTCACCGAGTGAGTGAGGATACCGGAGGCTCATACCCCAACCACTCCCCCCATCCCACTCCACTATGCCCCAAAGGCCGGCAACGCATTTGTCAAATTATTTTAGAAATAATCAAACTTTACAAAATATACTATAAAACAATATATTATTTTCTGTAAATAAATGCAAAAAGCCAACAACACGTGGTATTCCCAGGCGGTCACCCATCCAATTACTAACCACGCCCGATGTGGCTTAACTTCGGTGATCAGACGAGAACCGGTGCATTCAACACGGTATGGACGTTAGCAATCAGTTTGTTATATTTAACGTTGAGTATCCAGCACTATGACGTCAACTCAATGTTAAGTGTCGCTACAACTTTTGGCGCGAAAAGCGCGTTAGGGAATATCGTTCCAAAAACATTTCAGATTGTTTTATTAATAACTAGGTTTCGCCCGCGACTTCGTTCGCATTTAATAAAAAGTATCCTATATTACTTCTAATACCTCTACAAGAATATGTGTTTCATGATGATCAGATTGATCAGCTAAGTAGTTTTCGCCGGAAAGCGTAACAAAGGAACTTACGTTCGCATTTTTAACATTAGGATTATATAAAAGACGCAAACCGAAAGAAAATCCTTAATTACACCTTTTTGTCATCTACAGTTGTTAATTAATATGTGCAAGCCATTCTCGACATTATTAACTCGTAATTATCAAATTTTTTATTTGCATACATTCACGATCAACAACATTTATAAACACCAAAAACTGTTTTTAGACATGTGTCATTAAGGACGGGAATTGTAACTGCAACATGCAACTGTATTTTATTAATTCATCAATTTTTATTTTGTTTTTTTAAGCCATTAAAAAAATAAAATGTCAGTCCTTAGTTCCTTACTTATGTCAATTGAGAAACATACATACAAAGTTTAAAGTGAATCCATTGAAAATAAAAAAAGTTTTAAACAATGAATAAAAAAAAAGATTGTAAAGAGAAACAGACATTTCAATTTTATTTATTTGTGTTGATCTCTTTGACGATAAAATAAAATATTACATAAATTAGGTAGGTACTAAGATAATTAATTATTTAAAAAACGACATCTAGTGGTACATTTCGCAATAATACAATGACAATAAACTTGACAGTTGACTGTTGGGTTCGTATTGGTGTTGGGGGTCAGAAAATATCGTTGTAATTCACGATTTGATGCACTTAGTGACATCTAGGGAACATTAAGCTTACTATAAATCCGCGTACAGGTCTCGCCTAGTAGAGTGTTGGTCTAGTATATATTTCGTCAGTGGTAATATAATATGTAGGTTTCCAAAGAAATGAAACAATGGGAATAATGCTTGTTATAAAAAAAGCTTGGTAATCTTAGAAGAATAGTTAGTAACAAAAACTAAAAAAAAAACCGACTTCCAAAAAACATCCAACGAAAACTCTCTGCCAAAAAAACACTTAAAAGCGTAAAATAAACTGGTTCTTCATAAATTGCCTATACCTAATTCTTTATTCATTTAAATAGTAGTATTATAATGTGTGCTAGGTACCTAGAATCTGTTTGAAGTCGGTGCTAAGCCAAAAAGAATACAAATGAACAATTATATAAGTCTAAGCGATAGTCACTTGGCACGCTTTTAAGTGTTTTTTTGGCAGAAAGTTTTCGTTGGATGTTTTTTGGAACTCGGTTTTTTTTTTATATAAAAAGTTTTTATTTTTCAGTTTTTAGTGCAAACAATCGTAGGTAAGTAGTAAGTTGAACTATTTCATCATCAGGAATACAAATTAAGGTCTATACGTACGTGTAATATTAAAATCATCCTCTAATCCCTAACTGTTGAAGAGTTTAACCTTCTATCATCAGCTCACCTAAATAACTTGAAAGTATACGCCTGGAGGTCCTTAGATACGTATGAAATTGAAAGAATTATCCTCCAACTCCTAACGGTTGAGGAGTTGTACCTTCCACCTTCCATCATCAGCTTACCTAAATAATTTGAAAGAATACCACTAAAGGTAACATATATACACATGATATTTAAAGATTTATCCTCCAACTCCTAATCGTTAAGGAGTTGTACCTCACATCATCAGCTCATCATCATAAAATAATGACTACCAGATGCAAATACCGGTGTAACTTCAGAAAATATACGAAAAACATAGTATGTGCCTATAAAAAATGAGGGTTTCTCTCGGTTTCCCTGGGATCCCATCATCAGATCCTGATATGGTGGCAATGGGACCACCTCGAAAGCATACTCTTACGAATACAAAAAAAAAATTCAAAATCGGTCCACAGTTGACGGAGTAATCGCTGAACATACATTCAGCGTGAGGAAGTCGAAGTGTAATTTGCGGATGGCGACGCGTCACCACACTGATTTATATGTTATCATATCTTATAATTATGGAATGGCGACGCGAATATAGAAGGAGTAATTTTATTTTTGTTTCAAAAATAAAATTAAGTACTCCTTATTTAGTTAACCCTTATAACATCAGCTGTCTATCAGTAAAACCTGAGAAAATCCGTTCTCCAATTCTGGAGACTACCCGAAACAAGCAGATGGACAGATAATAAAGCCTAATAATGAAAAATTTATAATATTAATAATTAACCTTAAATAACTCACATACGACCGTCTGATTTCAAACTAGGTAGACTATAGTAAGATGACCATACTGCTGGTAAATATACTCAGAATGAGTACCGTTTAAACATTTACTGTCCATACGAAATTAAATAGGACTGCACGGGAAGCACCAGCTTTTAAATAAAAAAGAATCACCAAAATCGGTTCACACAATCGAAAGTTCTGAGGTAACAAACATAAAAAATACACATTTTTTGAAGTCGGTTAAGAAGTGCTGAATAATGATGACTATACTCCGTACATCGGTTCCCAAGGTCGAGCAGTCTCCTGTCTATGTCATCTTTGAGTACCAGTCAAGGAGGATCCAGGAAATATTGATATCACATATTTTTTCGTGAGATATTCATTA
Organism: Diaphora mendica; assembly: GCA_949125395.1. Classification (NCBI taxonomy): domain Eukaryota; kingdom Metazoa; phylum Arthropoda; class Insecta; order Lepidoptera; family Erebidae; genus Diaphora; species Diaphora mendica. Next base: position 2,318,044 of record OX421335.1, read on the forward strand.
TAAAACCAAGGCCACAATGGCAAGTTGCTAATTCAAAATATATTATGTAACATGCAATACAAAAGATAATAAATTTGATGAAGTGTGAATCAGCAAGCGCGGTGTAGGGTTCCGTAGTTCAAGAATTTATAATTTATTACCTGTTTTTAACACGTTTCCATCTAAATAACTTTATTGGTAGAAGAATATCGTCGGTGTGGTGATGGATTAAGAGCAAAAAGTTTACTATCACACTCATCACATTGGTGTGGTAAGGGAGCCAACGCAGGAAAATATAACTGCGAAGAGGAAATTCGAAAAAAAACATTTTTTGTTATACGTGTGGAAACCCCCACGAGCCATCACCCCACCGGGGTTTGCCGCGGGGTGGTGTGTCGGAATCGGACTGACTAAAACCACACGCTGTGCCACTCTGCGGAACTCTCGGAACTGGTGTTATTAAGATATCCAGAGTCAGACCCCTCCCAGTGCCAGCCCTACCCGACACAGAATGTCGTAAAAAAGCGGCCAAGTGCGAGTCGGACTCGTCTATGAAGGGTTCCGTAGCAGCAAGTAACATAATATAAAAGTGTATACTAGTGTATTTTTTACAAGCTTTTATTTAATTTCAACTGTCTCGATGTTTGTCTGTAATCAAATCTTGCAAGTTTAATTTGATTCACATCCCGATTTCAGTTTGAACTGAAATTTGAAATACACCTTTAGTTCTGATGACAGTGCAATTATACATATCGGTATTATATTTAAAAAATGGTCGCCGTTACAAAATGGCGGCGTTCATATTTCTGAACAACCCTCCCAATATGGGTATCAAATGTAATGGCTTAAAGTGTTTTTTTATTATTATTAAGTGATAAATAAATATAAATAAATATTTCGGACATCCAACACACAACGCCATCCAGTCCCAAGCTAAGCAGAGCTTGTGTTATGGTTACTAGACAACTGAAACAAATACATATATACCTTTTTTTTGTAAATACATACATATCATACACAGAAAACACCCAAACTCCGAAATAAATATTTGCAGATCATACAAACATTTGGTCCGACCCGGGAATCGAACCCAAGACCTCAAGCACAGCAGTCGCATACGCTACCAGTACGCCACCGAGGCAGTTTAAATGATAAAAGCTTGTTTTAAAAAAAATCTTTTTAAATTATACACTTGTTTTAAAAGGTAAATTGCAGTTTCCGATTTATGACGTATTAAAAAAACTACTTACTAGATCTCGCTTAAACCAATTTTCGGTGAAAGTTTGCATGGTAATGTACATCATATATTTTTTTCAGTTTTATCATTCTCTTATTTTAGAAGTTACAGGGTTTGGGGCTCACACACATTTTACCACTTTGCAAGTGTCTCTCGCGCAAACTATTCAGTTTAAAAATAAATGATTTTAGAAAACTCAATATCATTTTGGAAACCTATCCATAGACACACCCCACCCAAACGTATTTAGTTCTAAATATGAGGAACCCCTAAAATGTATTGTTTTTTTTTCTGTTTTTGTGTGAAAATCTTAATGCGGTTCAGAGAATATATCTTATTACCAAGTTTCAACAGTATAGTTCTTATAGTTTCGGAAAAAAGTGGATGTGACATACGGACGGACAGACAGACAGACATGACAAGTCCATAAGGGTTCAGTTTTTTGCCATTTGGCTACAGAACCCTAAAAACCGGTCGAGCCATTTCGTAAGAGTTTGGTAACTAACACCGCGACACGAGAATTTTATATATTAGATATATATCAACAACTGATATCTGCTAAATAGTGTTACAGCAAATACCTATGCCGGTGAATTTGCCCCGTAATAATCTCAGCCCCGTTATGCCGTTAGGTCTATCTATATAATACAAATTACATTTAGAATGTTCAGAGTTACGTGTTTAGTTAGCATTTAACCACGATTCTTTATCAGTTATATAAATGCAAATGTTACATGAATTTATAAATTCATGTAACATTTCAAAAGCGACTGTGACCCAATATAACTATTCAATTTAATCAAAATCATATTCATTTGAGTAATTATATTGAGTCACGGCTTTTGACTCAATGTAAGACTCAATATCCCATTGAAAAGTACAGATTGCGCAGATCATCACTCCGCCTGGCCTGTGGACGTACGTCGTACACTACGTTTGCCGAGACGCGGTCTCTACTCAAGAACCCCAATTTACCCCAATGGTTTTCGGTTCTACGGCAAATATGTCCAGCCCACTGCCACTTCAGCTTGCTAATCCTGTGGGCTATGTCGGCTATTTGGCGTGGTTACTAGAGCGGAAATTTCAACTTTCTCCTTGACTGGAAGGAATCTCGGATGTCCCGAGGGGATACAAAATAAAAAGATAATCTCTATCATCTATTGTATCACAGTTTCCAAGACCCTTTTCAATGGGATATTGAGTCTTAAATTGAGACTTGCTGGCAGGAGCTGGATGCGAGAAGCCGTGGATCGAACCAAGTGGTGTGCAATTGGAGAGGCCTATGTCCAATGATAAGCAATGAAAAAACTGCTTAACGTTGATTTTCTGTGATTCCGATGTATTACTTCGATCGACCCACGCAATGTGCCGAACGTAAAATATTTTTCTATTTTGTGGCCGAAGCATGGCTCTACTACCACTCTTTCTCTTTTCCCGTCTTTCCTAACTTAATTTCTCCATTTACTCCCATTTTTTCTCTCTTTCAATTCGGGCTGAAGGTTCAGGTCTCTTCGACGAGTTAAGTGAATTGGTGTTTTTGAAAAACACGTTAGTGTTTTCACGTCTTTAAGAGAAGGACAGATTGGATGAGGAAGGAAGAATGAACACACGCAGAAGTGTGGGAGGGGCATGACAGTAAAAGATTATATTTAGAACGAAAGTTTCTATTGTGTTTGGAACACAGAAGCTAGAAGGAAGAAGTCAGGTAACGGAGGCGTGTGAAATGTGCCATCTTTGATTATTAATAATCTAAGTTTGCCATAGTTAAAGTTTATATGGAGGAGAAGTGCAGAAAGTTAATAAAAGAATAAAAAACGAATTACGGTCGAATTTCGAACACTAGACGACCACTAGTATAAGTAATTACATCACAATGTTTTAGTCGTAATTGGGAGGTAGGTACGTATCCTAAGTGTATCCTAAATAAAAATAACCTTAGCATACATACAACTAGTTCTTTGTACCACTAAACTGATAAGGCTGAAATTCTGTATACCAGTTGGAATTTTAGTTTCATTTTATTACTCATTTTAGAACCGAAAGCCGGCTTGAATATTAGGTATATATTTAATTATTTATACTTGAATTCGTAGACTAATGTAATAAAATTGTACCAACGATGAGTTTAGGTATTTAATTAATTTAATAAAATAATTTTTGAGTTGTCCTCAATTATTTAGTTTATTTTTCATCAACTTTTATCAGATCCAAAACTACAGTCGATCTAGCAATGTCAAGTGCACTTCATACGAAAAAAAACAGCAAACCAAGAGCTCAAGTGACGATCTTATGCCCCATCCAGACTCTCGCGCCTTGTCTCGCGCCTCAACACGAGTCTCGGGGAGTTAGACCGGGTGCTGGTGACAGGTGACGTTCCACGATTTTGTCGTGCATGCCTTTTTAAGGCTTGATAACTAACCCTAAATATCAATTAAAGTCGGGGTTTTAGCCCCCCCCGCGCGTCCTCTTCATAAGGATAAGCGCTTTTCTTTGTGTAGCGGATTTTCGTGTTTTTCCGTGATAGTTTACTGCATGCCATTGTAATACATACATACATACAGTGGGGAGCCCAGATAGATAGCCTTGCAGGTAGACTTAGTTCGGCAGCTTATGCAGTATGGAAGATACGTCAGCTCACTGATACGGACACAGCTAGGCTAGTTTATTTTAGCTACTTTCACAGCGTCATGTCCTATGGTATACTACTCTGGGGCAAGGCGGCTGATATTGAAACGATTTTTATTCTACAAAAACGAGCCATCCGCTCAATATACAATTTAGGTGCTAGAGTCTCTCTTCGAGAGTTGTTTAAAGATATAGGTGTTTTAACTGTTGCATCACAGTACATATTTGCAAATGTTATGTTTGTTAGGCAAAACATTAATGACTATATGAAAAACAGTGATGTACACAATATTAATACAAGAAATAAGTCTTAACTCGTTGGTACCTATCATCGTTTACATAAGATACACAACTCGTTCGAAGGTCTTGGTATACGTCTTTATAATAAAATTCCTACATATGTAATTGACCTTCCTATAGATAAATTCAAGCGTACTGTAAAAAATCACCTTATTAGGAAAGCCTACTATACGATTATCGATTATCTGAACGACTAAGAGTCATGGGTTTAAGGTGTTATTCATGTTATTATATACACACTAACTTCGTCTTGAAATTGAGATAAAAAATTTTTTTTTTTTTTTTAATAATGTATAAATTTTGACATGTTGGTGCTCCGGTATGAATTGTTTATATACTTTAACCTAACGACATCTAATTCCGACATTTAATTAAGTTAAGATTTGTTTGTAACTATTTTCTGTATAATTTTCTTTAATAATTTCCTTTTTCTCTTAATTAGTTTGTTCTTGTTTAAATTTTTCCTTTATTTTATCTCTTTCTTGTATCAATTCTACTTAATTTTCATCTTTCTTTTTTTTTCTTAAATACAAATTGTTGATTGTTTTAGTTGCAACCTATAAATGAAAACATACACACATACTTGTATAATGTGAACGAATACATGATGGTACTTTGGTACTTATCTAACAATGTTTCTCAATTTATTAAATACGCACTTGTTATTGTATGAGTACCTTGTCGACTATGATTATTATTAATTATTAATTTCTTTGATATTGACCTGATGATTTGCCGTGCGGCCTGAGTACGCAGCTCAACTATGGTTGAATAGGTCGATGGCTGATCCATGCGTCTTACTCTATTTTACATTTGTGACATTTATTGATTATTTTATATTTGGACATGTTACATCTTTTTAAATTTGACTGTGAGTGAAAGTGCTATTTGGATTTTATTTTCCATAAGTGGACCTCACAATATAACAATACAATGTCACAATATAACAATGTAAAAATCTTGCAGCTATCAGTAAGAACGGCGCATGATTGGTTAGCTCATGGCTGTGCAGCAATGACTGCAAACCTTTTATTTTGTTTTCTTTGGTCGACTTCGTTCTCATTCAAGTCTCATAATGAAAAAAATATTGTAAACCGTATTATTATTTTTTAAAAGGAGCAACAATGGAGTTTCTTGCCAGATTCTTCTCCATGAAGGGTAGGCTGCACTTGGAACTGGCGACTAGAATCACTCGATTTTTTAATATTAAATATTGACTATTCATAAGTGCCTGTAAAATAAGTGCCTATATGAATAAAATATTTTTGAGTTTGAGTTTGAGTTATATACGGAAGTTTAAACAAATTAAAGCTGTAATAATTGATGGCATGCACTCCGCAGCGGCCCAAGATGATCATAGGATTCTGAAAACCTGAACAAAATTAAAGGGCAATTCCGTGTTTTGAAATTGCATGCCGATACAAAGAATGGTAGTTTTTGTGATAAACACACTCTGGAAAAATTGGCATGCACCCCTCGTATGACCAACGGTGGTAAATTTCCGGATAACTCTGTAAAATTGGAACACAGATTTTCCGTGATTCCAAATTACTCCTAATAAAAATGAATATTAAATTTATTACAAAATAATTATCTAATTCAAATGGCATGCGTGTTGAATAAGCCCATCGTATTATAAATAATAATAAAAGTTGCAAAAAACACTGTGCAAATTTAGGTGACTTGTTTTTGCATGCCGTTTTGTATTTCGTGAATTTACATTATTTTAAGTCATGAATGTAAATGGCATGCATGTAGCTACAGCCCAACATACAAAAATTGTGAAAAAATTGAATAAACTCAATTTAAAAAAAAACTGAAATGCCGTGACTTCTTCCTGCATGCCGCTTTGTATTTTGTTAGTTGATACTATTGTGGATGGGGCATCAGATGACAATGGCGATTGATTAATAAAGAAATATGTAGATAGGAAAGTATAGAGGAACTGGTTAGGGCTGTTGGTTTGCCTCCTGTGATCTATATCTCAAATCTCGCTTAATTTATTTTGTACTATTTTTTGCTCGCGGCTCCGCAAATAGTAGCCTATGTGTTTTTCCGATGTATAAGCTATATTACTGTAAAGTTTCTTCAAAATCCGTTCAGTAGTTTTCGCGTCTAAGAGTAACAAACACCCATCCATCAATACTTACAAACTTTCGCGTTTATAATATTAGTAGGATTTTACCTCAATAAACTTGTAATTTTCATTTACAATTAAAATTCATATTTGCTTTTAAATGTGGTTAAAAACCCTACTACCGCAATAAAACACGCGAGCTGAAACAGCTTATCAGACCGACATTTGACCTGTATCAGTGTTCACGAGTTCTGATTATCACATGACATGGCGGCATTACGTCAACACTGTTATAATAAAAAGTACAAAAACTCTATTTACATCAATACATACAATAAAATCGTAACTGGTCACTTTCCGTACATGGAAGATACAGAACAAAAACTATAATAGGCAATATGAACGCAATAGAATCCAAAACAATGATTTTTATAATTTTCGTCTGTTTGTCTGTACGTTTGTGCACGCTAATCTCAAAGACTGCTTAATCGATTTGAATGCGGTTTTCACTAATGCGTTGCGGTTTGTTCTACTTACCAATTAATGTTTGTTTCATTTCAATCGGTTCATAAATACAACAGTTATATCAGTTTAAAAAATCTGGAACCGGAGGGATCCAGGAACAGCAGTTGTTAGGCACCGGCTCACACACACACTTCCATCGCCTGCCCAAACTAACGCGGGCACCATATACTCGTACTGGTTAAACTCTGTGTTAGGTGACGCACCCCAAGGTAGTAGAGCAACGTTGATTTCAGCACGAAGGGGGCGGTACTACCTTCGCACAGATTAACGTAAAATGTCAGCGTTCGTGCTGTCGTGTTTCGTTGGTGAGTGTGAGACCGGAGGCCCAATGATGCAGAAGCATCACTAGACAGCCATGGCGTGGGTCACCGTGCTGCATAGTCTCCATTCGCAATGAGTATGGTGAACACCACTCTCTTCTGATTATTCTTTCCATCAGGCAGAGTAGTCATTTGGCAGGGCCATACATAAAAAAAAACGAACGGCGCCTCTTCGCAGTTGGCCAATGAAGCGGGTGCTCTCTGAGTATAAGCGTTCTGTGAGTGGGTGGAAGGAAAAAGTCCCGTCACCGGCCACACTTTGGGCGACATGATACCAACCCATCTGGCTAGCGTGGTACAGTAGGCAAACTTGTTCTTTCCAAGAAGATACCTATGTTAAGTAATTTAAAAGATCTAAGCGAACAGACAGCGGAAGCGACTCCAATTACATAGGTAAAGAAATGCTCTTACCAGGTACTGACAGGCTATTTCGAGTTAGCCGTCATGAGGTCCGTATGTGCCTGGACGTCATCTTAATTTGAATAAATAAATAAATATTTTCGGACATCTAACACACAAAGCCCAATCTGGTCCCAAGCTAAGCAGAGCTTGTGTTATGGGTACTAGACAACTGATATAAATACATATAAACTTTTTTTTTGTAAATACATACATATTATACATAGAAAACACCCAAACTCCGAAACAAATATTGGCAGATCATACAAACATTTGATCCGACCCGGGAATCGAACCCGAGACCTCAAGCACAGCAGTCGCATACGCTACCACTGCGCCACCGAGGGAGTCGAATGCTGTTAAAATGGTGCTAGCCTTTGCTTTTGCGGACAGGCACTAGGTGGAAGGTAGGTACGGGTGTTTTGTTTTATTAACATCTGTCTATCATTTATTTGAAGGGGGGATGGAGGGCCGAGGTCTTCTGACTGTTAAGTTGCTGATGTTCATTGGCGGCGGTAGTTTATTATCGTATGGTTACATTATCTGCCTCTTTGCCACATAAAATATGGCTTTAACATCAAACATGCAATGACTTTGAACTACATTATTAGTTACAAAATAATTAAAACATAAATTAAACGAGTTTTTTGGTCATTAAAACAGTTTGGTCGTGTTAAATATAAAACTATATACTCGTGAGCAAATGTTTCATCAACAGAATTCATGAAATTAAATAATTTATGTATTCTGCAATTAGCATAAATGAGTCATAAGGACTGCCGATAGAAGTGAAAACTTACAACTTAGAATGTTATTTGTAAAATTAATGTGGAAAATTAGAAATTTCATAATGTTTAAATTAAATTGATCAACATCAAACATTACCATGTTGGTGACGCGAACTCATAAGATTTTCCCCTACCAAAAAGTGCTCAACGCGGCCAAAGAAGTTTTGTGACATCAGCATGTCTGTGCCGCGGTGACGCGAACTCATAACATTTCTCCTACCAAAAAGTGCTTAACGCGGCTAAAGAAGTTTTCACTTCAAAACTCTTTTCCTATAAACCTATCTTTATTGGACGTAGGTTACTGAAAAGGGCCGTTCTTATCTATGTCTCTATCTAATGGGTATTGCCCATAAAATGAATAAGAGTGTTGACACCCCATATTCTTAAACCATTACCCCATGGATACTACCCTCAAACTTGTGTCTCTTAAATATCACAGATAAATAACACCCTGACCAGAACCAGAAATCGTGTTCATCGCAGAATTATTTAGCCTGGGTTGGAATCGAACCCACGACATCCGAGTCAATGTGTGACGAGCCACTAGACCAGTGGCTCTCAACTTTTAATTGACCAGGGACCTTTTTAATTTCGTTTTGTTAGCCAGGACCACTATGTGCAAGAAAAAATATATTCGAAAATAAAAGAAAACCCTTGTTCGCATAAATAAATTGTTGAGAAAAATCTTATGATATTGAATTATTGAATTTTGGTGTAAGAAAATTCACATCAGAAACATTTTATTGGTTATAAAGCAATTTCAAAATCGGTTCAGTAGATCCTGAGATTACCCCCTACAACCTGAAAAACTCACAAACTTAATATTAGTATAGACTAGCTGAGTCCCGCGGTGCTACCCGCGATTATTGTTGTACATTTACAACGGCGGGTAACACCACGGGGCAAAGTTTGTCTAAAAAAAAGTAGCCCAAGTTACTCCTTATTACATCAGCTATCTGCCAGTGAAAGTCCCGTCAAAATCAAAAAAAAAAATTTTAATATTACAAACAGACACTCCAATTTCATTTATTTATTTGTATAGAATAGATATATATGCAGCTATGTAGGTAAGTTAGCTAACGTTATTGTAACCTTTCAAAATATCATTAAGATTTCAATGTAAAAATAGGTAGCAAGCGTGAATAAATATTTGTAAAATAAATATTTGTATGAGCTTCTCAACTGTCAGTCTAGGGGCGGATGGGGAGAAATTGGTTTTAAAGTTTACGTATAAATAAATTAACTTTTTCATCAGCCATACTTGAATTTTGCTTAAACATAACTTTAATTAAATTAATATTACTTAGACATAGAAAAAAGGTGGAGAAAATGGTGGGTTAGAAAATAATATTAATAAAGACCAGACTAGAAATTCACTCAAATCGTTTGCGGTATTGCCTTGAAAGAGTAGCATACAGATAGATAGACAGAGCTACTTTCGAATTTACAATATTAGTATGGATGTGATGACTTACAAGCGACGAGTATTTAATTAAGTAATAAATTCCACGGAATGTTTAATATACTTTTTCTTAATAAAAATTTTAACGTCGTAAATCGTTTTCTTGAAAATCGATGAAATTTGACATAGAGATACTTTGATACTTTTATTAACTAGCTGAGCCCCGCGGTGTTACCCGCGGTACAAAAACAACTGCGATTAACGCGGTGGCGAAAAGTAAAAAAAAAAAACTTTGAAAAAGTATCCTATGTTCGTCTCCTGCTTTTAATGTACCTCTCCACCAATTTTCAGCCAAATCGGTTCAGCCGTTCTTGAGTTATAAATAGTGTAACTAACACGACTTTCTTTTATATATATAGAGATAGATTTAGAATTGCAAACAGACACTTCAATTTTTAACCGACTTCCAAAAGGAGGAGGTTCTCAATTTCATCGGTTTTTTTTTAAATATATTTATTTATTTGTATGGATGACTAACAATAACACATACCATTATACCCTCAAAGATCAGAAACTCAAGTAGGTGTACCGTTACATTTCCATACGATTAAGATAATACGACCAAGTTGATACGAGCATGTTTATTGGTCAATTCAAATAGCGCTCGATTTCCCGGCTTCCTGTTACACATTTCCGTCCCTATTAACGAACTCTGCGACAAGGAGCAGGTTTATTGTCATTTTTTATTGACGGTACAACCACAACCACGGGTTGGGGCTCAGCTAGTTTTTTATAGAAATAAATAGAAAAAAAACAATAACAAGTACACCGTATCAAACAAATTTTAACCTGTCTAATCACTTGTTAAAGTTGAAATTAATAATGATATGATACCGTTACTTGTAACTGTTGGATTTCGAACGTCATTGTACTGGCAACATTTTGATTGTCTCTGGTTGGTGTTTGACGTTTTGACGTTTGAGGTTATGTAAAAAAAGGGCTTGATAGAACTCGTGTTGAAATGGCCGGTGCCGTAATTTATTGATTGTTAATTTTGTAGTACTCGATAGTTTCCGCGTGAGATTGATTACACCGTGAGGTTTGTTGAGCTAGGGTACTTGTGGGCTCGCCGTTTGCCAGCGTGAGACGAGGTTAATATCGAAAATTGTTGAGAAGATTGATCGGTCAGGCTAGGCTGGTGAACAGTCTGCCGTTAATTGTGATTAGACTCGCGAGAATTGTAATACGTGATAGGCGCGTCCCGCGAGAACTAAAACGAGTGTATTGTAATTCGAATATCTGTGAAAGTTGATTATTGAGATTAATTCGGATACCTTGAGAAATAACCAGCACCTGGAAGCAATGTTTGTGTGAAGACGCAGAGCAGAGAAGATTCTACCCAAGAGCTCTTGGACGCCGAGAACATAGAAGACACACACTCCAGTAAGTGCTTTAGATGAATTTAATTTAGATTAAGAACACGGTGACACAGGCCGTGGATCATTCTTCTTGCCAGTGGTATTAGTAGTGATTGTATATCCATCTATGGGCCCGTGGGTATTATAAACTTCACAAGGTGATCACTGCCTTGGCAAGAGGATTGATCAGTAACACTTATGTTCCAACTTAAATAAACAAAATAAATGCGCTTTTCCTGTTAGTTCGTTAAACAACAATTAATTTCGTAACACCTTTCTGACGTTACACGTTAAATTTTTTACATTGATAATTTTTTTTATGTATGCCTGCAGGCAGAGTAGAGGCCTGCCCAGTCGGACTCTAATCTGCCTGATAGAATCATAAGCAGAATTCAAGAGTAGTTGTCGCCATACTCATTGCGAATCCAGATAATGCAACATGGTCACTCACACTGTGACGGCCTATTAAGACGCTTTTGCATCATTGGACCTCCGGTCTTGAATGATGATGTACTCCTTGTTGTTTCGGCCACAGATAATTATCACAGTTGTGTGGGCTAGTAATATAATTAATAATTAGACTGCAGCCTCAATAACACTTTTTGACCCAACCCGGAAATCAAACCCGAGGGCTCTTAATCGGCAGTCGCATACGCCGCATCGCATCGCAGCTAGCTAACCAACTTGGCAACAAACAATTATTCTTATATTCATCATCATCAGCCCGTTGGAGTTCTCTGCGTAATATAGACCTCTTCCAAGGAACACCACAAACCAACAGACCAGGCCTGTTGGTAGAAGTAAATTTAGAAGAAAAAATTAAAGGGAAGAGAAATATATTCTTATTTATACAGTTCCGGGTATATACTATAAATATCAAATTCATATTTTGTGTTATGATGATGATAAAATATCTGAATTAACTATGTGTGAATTCAGATATTTTATCATCATCAAAAAATACATATATATACATACATAAAAAGCGGTCAAAAAATACGACAACAACTGCGATACCAAATATCGTGACTTTTTAACGTAATTTATGGATGTCCCTTGATTATAATATACATTTGTCGAGATTTTGGTTTGTTTTTTCTAAAATAGTTCACACATTCTAGTCTTGTGAATATCTAATCTTTGTTAGGTACGTTGGAGTGGTTTATATTATCTTTAAATATTCATCTAGAAGACTAGTTATTATGTTATTATATTTTACAGAAAAAATTAAATTATTTTATACGAGATGCTTCTATCACAGAGGAAGGATTAATTCCTTATACTGTGCTTCTATCTTATTGAACAGTCGGCGCTCATTGTTTCTTATACGAACTTAATTACTTTTGATTTACGGTTTTTTATAATTATTAAAATAACCGATCTTTTACATCAATATAATACCTACTTTGTGTAACATGTGCAGAAAGTAAAAAAAAAATTGAACACTATCTTTACAAAGTACCTATAAAATGAAGTCGCTTCCGCTGTCTGTTCGTTTACCTGCAACTTAAACTGCCCGACGGATTTAATGCAGTTTTTAGGAATACATGCATATTTTAGAAAATCAGAGAATTTCAAAAACCTTCATGCGTAGCCGGGCTGGGTCGCTAGTGTGCTATGAATATAAAAATTACTGTTACTATGTCAAACACTAATATTATTACATACACTATAATTTAAAATTCATATACGTGTCACGCGTTGTAAACAGCATGATAAACCAAAGATGAATAAATACGACCACCTTGCGAGTTTATTAATCTGGTAGATATCTACAGTTTAAATAACAGATCAAATCTACTCTACTTTCAACAGTACGATCCATGCTGCCCTGCATACAGCTCAGGACTGGAACAGGTGGCAAGCTGACACTCGTAGAATACTGCCAAATAGATGACCACGACCCTCAGAATTCAGGACAGCGCCAGAAGGAGGATATACCACACATAAATAATAGCATGGTATTAGCAAATTTTTATAAATAGAAACACCTCGGGAATAATCGAATAGGTATCTACAGTGTAAATAAATGAGGATTAAATTTCATCATCATCATATCAGCCGTAAGAATTCCACTGCTGAACGTAGGCCTCACCCATTGATTTCCACTTCGACCATGGATTAAATTTAAAAGATATAAAATGGTAATAGCGTTTTTTTTAATAATTCCGATCCGGTCTGACATAACTAAATGCATGGTAACGTTAATACTACTACAAAAAGATGAAATATAGCTGGACTTAATCTCTACATATATTTGCGTATATGTACGCCCTAATCCCACAAGAGGTAAGCACAGATGATAAACACAACACAAGGAACCTTAAAACAGCCTGGGCCTCACCCACATTCTTCATTGTTTTATTACAGATCGAATACACGAAGAGGTAATAAAAACTACCAACAATATCATACCACTCCTTAATTATTTGTAATGCTATATATTATTAAGTACTTGGTGTTGTACTCAATCTATATTTTTTGCTAGCAATACTTTTTGCGGTGAATTTTTTAGTGTTTAAGAATTTGCAGCAGAGGTTTTCAAACTTACCTAAGTGTCGCGCTGACCCCATGATATTGCAACACTAACAGTAACACGCGAAATTATAATAACTTTACATATTGACACATGACAGTCTGATCTCTGAGTAGGCACCAACCAAATTGAACCGACGACCTCGAGCTTGAGAGTCAGGGTCACTAACCACTGGCTAGACCAATAGGCCAGTACAATAGCTTTGGTATTTCGATAGACCCCTACTCAAATTATCGGTTGCCGAATACTAAATATCCCAACATATAACAATTATCTACAAATATTATAAAATTGCGAAAATTTGTTTCTTTACAAATAACACTTATCGTCCGTCTTTTTTTTTGCATGCGGATGAGAACTATATGGACTATCTGTAACTTTTTTTTACAAATGTATAACATGTTAAAATAACATAAAAAAATGTTTCATTGAACTTTTATATCTTAGGAACTCCAAATGCTTTTCACGCTTACTTAGACCCCTTTTATGACACCATCGATCCTTTTTTTTTTTTTTTTTATGGAATAGGCGGGCAAACGAGCAGACGTATCGCATGATGGTAAGCGATTACCGCCGCCCATGGACACCTGCAACACCAGTAGCGGCACAAGTGCGTTGCCGGCCTTTTGGGGATGGGGGGGGAGAAAAGGGTAGGGGATTGGGGTATGGGCCTCCGGTATTATATATCCACGGCCAATATCAACCACTTTGAGTAACACTGAACGTATCCATAAGACTAACATTTTTTTTTATTGTTATTCTTTTTTGTTACTTGTAGGAAATGGATCTCAATGACAAGGATTATTTAAATAGACATCTAATGTAGCTAAACTAATATTAATTTTTGTAACAAAAAATATTTATTTGTTTGTAATCGATAGAAACTAGTAATCTTGGTTTACTTGTGAGTCTGGTGACTGCCTCGGTGGCGCAGTGGTAGCGCATGCAACTGCTGTGCTTGTGGTCTGGGGTTCGATTCCCAGGTTGGACGAAATGTTTGTATGATCTGATAATATTTGTTTCGGAGTTTGGGTGTTTTCTATCTATTTACCAAAAAAAGTATAACATGTATTATATTATGTATTATATATTATTGTTGTGTGTTAGATGTCCGAAATATTTATTTATTTATTTATTTTATTTATGTATTAATATCAGTTGTCTAGTACAGTAACAGTAGTTTGGTACTGGTTGTTTGGGACTAGATGAGGTTGGAATAGGCGGGCAAACGAACAGACGTATCGCCTGATGGTAAGCGATTACCGCCGCCCATGGACACCTGCAACACCAGAAGCGTCACAAGTGCGTTGCCGGCCTTTGGAGGATGGGAGGAGATAGGGTGAGTGAGAGGAGGGGGTGGTGGAGATAGGGGGTGGGGTGGGGGTAATAGCGGGAGGGGTAGGGGAGATAGGGGGAGGGGTGGGGTATGGGCGTCCGGTATCCTCACTCACTCGGTGAAACACAGCGCAAGCACTATTTTACACCGGTTTTCTGTGAGGCCGTGGTATCACTCCGGTCGAGCCATGTGAATGTGCCATTCATGCCGAAGCGTGGCTCTTCCACGTTAGAAAGAGTTGTGTGTTAGATGTCGAAATATTTTTATTTATTTATTGTTCTATGTAGTCTTATTATAACCTATAGCTAGATAATATAGAGGTCCACTTTCACAATACCACTGTTATTTTAACATTGATCTTTAACCGACCCAACATAAATTATACAGAGCGATAGAAACTTAGAATATATAATAATAAATTAACATTAATATAACTAACAGTAAACAGTAGCGTTCTAACATTATATTTCGAAAATATTATTAATTCAATATCAAATAGTAACGTAACGATATTAATAATGAATGAATTTTTTAAATCATTTAAAATAAGCAGTGGGAATTTTATTTTTTACTAGCTAAACCCCGCGGTGTTACCTGCGTTTGTTGTTGTAACCAAGGGTAACGCCGGGAGGCGAAGCTAGTCTAAAAAAAGTAGACTAGTTACTCCTTATATCATCAGCTATCTGCCAGTGAAACTTCCGTCAAATTCGCTCCAGCCGTTCTAGAGATTAACCGACACAAACAGACGGACAAAAAGGTTAAAAGGGTTTTTATGTAAGTTCCGTATATCATTTCATATGCTGTTCATTTGAAATTTTTAAATATTGCTATAGATGGATATGAGTATTCTGCATTATGCAGATTAAGTAGGTAAGATTAAGTATTTTTTTTATGATTTTATTGTTGTATATAATTTACATAAAATGTGTTATTAATTTATTACTGTGTCAGCTCTATATATCGAGTTGCCAGACGACAAAAAAATATTATTATACAACATTGTTTCCATGTGATGTGACTTCTGATATGTTTTTTAAGTTACATTTAGCTGTCATGAAAATAAGTAGGTGAGAAAAAAACATATTATTTTGCGACAGGAAGCAAGCACACGTAGTTCTAATGTCATCTTAATGTCAATTAGTCTTCTTAACGTCGATCTGGTAAATGTATTTTTTTTTACCTTCTTGCACATGTATTTTTAAAGTAGAGTTGCTAGTTGCTATGGAGACGGCTTACATTTTCTGCTAAAGATATTTATTATTTTTCACCTAAACGTTATATCGTCAATCAAAAGTATGTCTTCTCACTACGACTGTGTGTGCTTTTTGCAGTGATTATTATAATGGTTGGTATATTACATGTGTTAGAGTGGAGACCGCGATAAGGCAACAAACATAGTGTAGTGGTAGGAATAACTTGGGCAACCGAGCACTGGGCTTGCCGTTATTGCAGCGGTAAGACCAGTTATAGAGGACCCTCTAATACTGGCAGACGCAGGTGATCACTTTAAAAGCATGCTTCGGAGATCACCTGTATCTGATCGGCAAGGAGCCAATGCCTGAGTACCACCACTGTGATGGCTGGACCGTGGACATGGCGCTCCACACGCTGGCAGAATATTCAGTGTGGGGGCGAATTGTGACCTCGTGGTAGCCATCAGAGTGGGGATTCTCTCGCTCGGAAACACGATTGCTACCATGATACTGGAATACATGAACTCCGCAGTCTATTTCTTCGAGAAAATTATGCAAACCCAAAGAAAAAAAAATTTACACATAATTTTAACATGTTATTATTAAGTATCTGATACTGAAACCCAAACTGGGCCAAAGGCCTAGTAGTAGATATCTTGAGAGCTAGTGGAGTGTGTGTAAGAAGAATTACAGTTTAAGTTATACTGCTGAATTAAATGAAACAAGATCTTCAAAATCGTCGATTTGACCGCCAGATTATGTCGAGTAAATAATTAAACACTAACAATTATCTTCATCACTTACTTCCACTATTATACTGTCGAAAGTGGTTTCGCTATTTTACGACCGTGGAAATTAATGAACTGGAAAGAAAATTGTTTAAATGCGATAAGGTAATGAATACGGAGTATAACAATACTATCAAGTTATATTCCCATATTTTTTACACATATTTAAAAAAAAAGTAGTCCACTGTTGGACATAGGCCTCGCCTTAGGTTTTAGTGCTTAAAATTGTTTGTATGATCTGAACTTTATACCTTTCCACCTTTTTTAAAACCTATCTATTAATATTCATATCACACATAAGCACACACACACACACCACACACACACAAATAATAAAATTGACATACACCTCTCCCTGTATCTTACACATACTCATTCACATTCTAATTTAGTGAAGTTTGTATCC
Source organism: Diaphora mendica (assembly GCA_949125395.1). Lineage (NCBI taxonomy): Eukaryota > Metazoa > Arthropoda > Insecta > Lepidoptera > Erebidae > Diaphora > Diaphora mendica. The sequence goes on from OX421335.1 coordinate 2,335,373, forward strand.
ACATTATCTGTTGTCAGCAATTTTAGTTTAATTTCATTTAATTTGTATTGTTTCTTTATTATATTTTTGATGTAACTCTGACGGCCTCAGACCGGAGGAGGCGTTAATGGCTGCGAGTGCTGCGACTCAGTTTTTAAGTAATGCAGACATTCTCGCACATAATGTTACTGTTTCTGTTCTTTTAGTTTCCAATAAAGATTTATTATTATTATTATTCGTTTTGAACGACCTCGAAAAAGAACCAAGTCTTCAATTAGATTGTATTTTGCTTTTTATTTGGGTGATTGACTTTCCCGAACTGATAACCGTTGAACGATTTGGATGAAATTTACAATGGAGATAATTTTCTTGAGGAAGGAGATGTGTTACTCTATACTGCGAACGCCTACTCTGAGGGGGGGTCTCGGCAAATATCACGCAATTTTTTTTCTGATTGAAGCAAAATAAAAATATACTATTGTGGTCCATTTAATCCAGGTTGTACATGCTTAAGATTTAATCTTATGCGTAATCGTAATACGATTAAGATCATTCACTAATTCGTTCGAAAGTGTGCGTGTAAATCCAACGTGTGTACGTAAGAAACCCGTATTTTAAAAAATCTCACGTGAGATTGGTTGATGGGGAAAGGGGGTTGAATAAAATCTCACTACATCTCACCAGGGGGGGGGGGGGGAGGGAGGGACAGAAAATTAAAAAAAACACCTCACGTAATATATGGACGCCCCCTTATGAGTGTAAGTGAACAGAGAGTGCACCTGTGTTTGCACACTCACTTATGCTCTAAAATATCTCCTACGTAGTTGGCTGGTCTCCGTTGAGACTGGCCGTGCATACATTTTTTGTTTTCCTCATTTATTTGTTTTTCTATCCCTAAAAAAGAAAAAGAAGATTTCTTTACAAAAATAAATAGATTTGAACCAATTTAGGTTAAAAAATACTTAGTTGGAATACACCTACATATTTAAACCCGTAAACACTTTTTGTAGAACATTGTTTTTGTTACCTACTAAAACTGACACATTTTAAAACAAAACATGCTTAATCAGTACTTGCTTTAATTCGTACAAATGCAACGAAAGCAATTCACTGTATTTGTAATGAAAAGATAGTTTGTGTCACTGTCTACTGTCGTCGTCTATTACTAGGTATATGTTTTGTGTAAAGTCCTTACGTGCGTGCCTGCCTGTGTTAAATTAGCCCACCAAAATGACTCTACTGCATGAGCATGAGTTGAATCCAAGAGTGGTGGTCACCATCCTCATAACAAATGCAGGCAATGCGGAATAGTAAATTCGAGGATTCAATTGATTAGTACGGGGAGGGAAAGCCGCTCCATGTGACCGTGTGTGTCTGTAATGTGTGTTATTGAAAGGACTTGGGTGCTTATGTTCTCTAGTGGACTTGTCTTTGTGTGAATGTGAAGTAATTCTTTCTAAAGGCGCGTCTCCACCGAAATTGTTGGCAATTTCAGTTTTTCCAACTGTTTGCAACTCTTCAGAAAATCGCAAACTTTTGTTTCCATTGTGTCTACACAGAGTTGCTAACAATTTGAAAAACAATCGAACTAAGCGTCACCTCAGAGCCAATAAATATCTGCAACAAGCAGTTATTCTTTTGATGTTTACCGCCAAAAACAGACACTCGGTTCCCAAAATTTGTTGACAATTTTTGTTGCTAACACAAGGAAATTACAGAAACTTTTGTCACCAACACGTGTTAACAACACAAAAGTTGACAGCTGTTGTTCGGTGGAGACTTGACTTTACCGCCATTCTTTTGTCCGTTCGGCAAAGAGATGGATGGATGACAAAGAAAGTCGGAGTCGCTACCTGGTCAAGAAAATCTAGAAACAGAAAAGAGTGGAAACAGCTGGAGGAGGTATATGTGTCACAGGACACGCTGATCACTAAACCGGAGAAATAGTAGTGTTAGTTCATAAGTCAGATTATTGTGTGATTAATTTCAGCAATAAAGGTATAAAGACTTAAGGCGTATAGTAGTCTCAATAACCTTGAGCGTCTGGGCGGAGCTAAACGCATAGCATCATATCTGCACCGCACACATTCATGTCTCCGTACCGCACGCGCTACTTCAAAACGATGATCAAAGACTAGGGAGCGAGACAGACATGCGCGCTTGTCTGACGTTATTGCCTTAACTTCAAAACATAATTATAAATGGTTATAATGTTAACATAAAAAAAGGGGTATTTCTAAAAGTTTAGTAAGATTTAAAATTAACACATTTTATCATAGGTAGGTACTAAATACGAAAAAGTATGTTAAATTAGACTAAAAACCATATAGAATTCGAAATACCGATCCAACTATACATATTTGATAAGAGAGGTAAGAAATCTGGTAAAATAAATTAATTAATTTTACCTTTTGTAGAAAAAAGTAAAAATTATCATATTTCTGAAAACTTCTAGCATGTTTAAATAAATTAACAAGTAAAATTTTAACAAAATAAAACCGACTTCAAGGTTCAACTCGATTTCTCTTGGATGCCATAATCAGATCTTAGTGTCCTTATCATGGTACCACCGTTGGGATATCTCCTTTCCATTAAAAAAAGAATCATCAAAATCGGTTCATAAAGGACGAAGTTATCCCCGAACACACATAAAAAATATATATATATACGGTCGAATTGAGAAACCTCCTCCTTTTTTTTAAGTCGGTTAAAAAGCTCCTCCTTTTTTTAAAGTCGGTTAAAAACAGGTAAATGCGTTACGTGTCAGGTCACCCATAGAATAAGGTTCCGAAGTCACCTGCAATGTCTACAAATTGAAATAAAATCGTGTGGAACAGATAATTATCATGAATTTATTTTTAACTAGCTGAACCCCGCGGTGTTACCCGCGGCTATCGTCTTGCCGTGGGTAACGACCTATCACTGAAAGTCCCGTCAAAATCGGTCCAGCCGTTGCAGAGATTACCCGGAACAAACAGACAGACAGACAAAAATTGAAAAAAAAAATATTTTGGTACATGTATCGTGTATACATACATATGCATTTATTAAAAGCGGTTTATTTAATATTACAAACAGAAACTCCATTTTTTTTTATTTGTAGAGATTTTACATGTACGTTGATGCAGTGATAGCTTACGCGACTATTGTCAGGTTCGTTTGGGTGTTCTCTATGTATGATATATTTGTATTTACAAATAAAAGCATATAATTGTTCTATCAGTCAATCTAGCTTTCATAGTACAAGCTCCACTTAGTTTGAAACTAATAGACGTTGTGTGTCAGATGTCCGAAATATATATTGATTATTATTTTCAAAGCTTTGTATGTGAGTGTGTGTATTTTACAAGTTAGACCTCTATACTCTTGAACTAACAAACTTAGTTATCTAAGCAATTATAGTTAATGTGGTCCGTCTGTTTTTAGGTAATAGTGCATTACAATTGCGCGAGGCGGACTTTATGCCAAATGGTATTATCTCTCAGTCAACCTTGAGTTGGTTCAGTAAGGGACAAGGCAGGTGCCTATCCTATCATACAATTGTAATAAGAAAAAGAGATAAGGGAAGAAAAACTTTAATTTATCGGTTTATAAGTAACAATAATAATATTAATGTTATATAAAATGCATACACGGATACACATATTAATATTTAAATATGATAATAAATAAATGATAATTATATAAATATTTGATATATAAATATATTATAATAGTTCAGACAGGGATTTTTAGCCAACCCATCCGCGATATAATAATAAATATGATATATTAAAATACTTTTCATCTAATAAACAGATGGGTGAAGGGCGTTCCTAATCGTATTCTCTACTAATATATTACTTTTTTTGTAAATATGTAAGTAAATACATATCATGCATAGAAAGCAGTCAAACACCGAAATAAATATTTTCAAATCATACAAATATTTAATCCGACTCAGGAATCGAACTCAAGCATAGCCTGCAGTCGCATACGCTACCACTGCGCCATCGAGGCAGTCAAAACATCAAAAAGCATCCAAGCGCACGATCACTTTGAGTCCTTTGCAGCGAGTTAGTCTCTAATGCACACTAACCCAGAAAGTACCTAAATACTTATACAAACACAAACGTCTAAGCATTGTTAGTCGATAGCGTGAGCAGAGCAGCGAGTGACACAGCCTTCCCGTCTGAATGCCAACGCACGACTGCCGCCGAGTGCCGCCTGCGCCCGCACAGAGACCCGCTGTACTTTTAATTTTGGGAATCGCAATATTGATCATTTTCTTTACAAAATATTGATTGATTTAAATATGAGTAATGCCTAGTTTATAGCTAATTCAACCACCAATATTTCTGTGTAAAAATACTTTTTTGCTTTTTTTTTTTTTTTTTATGTTTGGCCCGCCAAAATGACTCTACTCTGCCTGATGGAAAGCATAAGCAGAATCCAAGAGTGGTGGTCACCATGCTCACTGCGAATGCAGACAATGCAGCATGGCGACCCACACCATGGCGGCCTAGTGATGCTACTGCATCTTTTAGTCTAGTCAACAAGTATGGAACTTGTTGACTAGACTAATTGGGCCTCCGGTCTCGCACTCACCAACGAAACACGACAGCACGCTGTCATTTTACGTTGATTTTCTGTGCGAGGGTAGTACCACCCCGGTCGAGCCGGCCCGTTCGTGCTGAAATCAGCGTGGCTCTACTACCTATAAAGCCGTTTAAAAGCTTTAGACAAAAAGCGAACAAAATAGAGTGTTGTTAAATATTTTTTTATGGCAATACTATTTATCGTATGTAAAAAAATAAAACTACATATTCTTGCACATGAATCTGCAGTAAACATATATTTTTTTCGAATCTTTTGATGCAGCTGCTAAGGAGGAGTAGTCTTTAGAATGCAACCATTTTTACGCATCTGAAGGGAGGTAGGCCCTTAATAATAATTATTTCTAACGTAAAGATTGCTAGGGATATTCGTAGAGCATTCGGGAATGACGGCTTAACGTGCTCTACAAGTCACGGAATAACCTGGGTATGATTACTTAACTTAACAATCACTCATTTACTACCTAAATACGAGCTCATAGGTAATAATAAATCGTTAATTTTGAATTACAAAGCCGGTGCGACAGTAACCTCAATTCACTTGATTTACGAGTAACATTTTGAATGTAATTTATATTGCAAAATTCATTACCCGTTCTCGTAGTTTAGCTGGTCTCTGCCCCACTCCTGAAGAACGGCGTAAAAACAACTTTAAATTATTTCACAAGAGTTAATCTATCAATTGCAAACTATGGCGACTGCATAGATGGTGTATTGGTGGACCCTGTGCTGTAAGGTTCAAATCAACATGAGACAATACATTGTGTGATCCTCAAATTGTTGTTCTGAGTTTGGGCGCTCTTTCTGTCCGTTTTGTGTATGTTTGTTAAGTCCCGGCAACATACTATTTAGAATTACTATAATTATTTCTACTTAATCACTATACCTACTGTTTTCTCCTATTTTCTATTGATAGGCTACTATTATTTAGTTTTTTGGGGGATAGCAACACTGGGTGCAGGATTCCATAAGCGGCGACACTCAGTTTTCACTAGGTGACTCATTTGCCAATTATACCACAAAATCGTGTCGTGGAAGAGCCACGCTTCAGCATGCATGGGCCGGCTCGACCGGAGTGATACCACGGCCTCACAGAAAAACCGGTGTGAAACAGCGCCTGCGCTGTGTTTCACCGAGCGACTGAGGATACCTGAGGCCCATACCCCAACCCCTGCCCGTATCCCTCTATCCTTCCCCCAAAGGCCGGCAACGCACTTGAGACGCCTCTGGTGTTGCGGGTGTCCATGGGCGGCGGTAAGCGCATACCATCAGGTGATACGCCGGCTCGTTTGCCCCCTATTCCAAAAAAAAAATCTACAGAAATACCGACCGACAAAAACTCATTAATTTATCTAGTCGTTAGCTGCTTCTCTATATAATAATTAAACCAAACACGGCTGTGGTAGGCTTTATTTCCGTGATAGAACCTCCGCGTCTGATTTCAAGGTAATTGAGATAAAAAATGATGTTGTCTATGTTTTTGCACGTATTAGGTGGTAAAAAGGTCATTGACAACTTCCTGAGATATACTGGTGTAATGTCAAGTCATCATAATTTTTCATCAGCATCAGCAGCCTTTAAGAAGGAACTGCTGGACATAGGTCTTCCTTAGATAGGAGGTTCTGTCCTATTGTGCCACGCTACGCTAACCAAACAGGTTGATATAGGGAATGTTTTGAGTATTCCTTCACTTTGCAGTAAGTAGTCTGCTGTCTTGCGTAGTTTCTCCCTTTATTCGGCTCTTACGACCGGAATAGGGGTGATGACACTCCGCATTCCTATTGTAGTCTTTTAGTCTTTTTTTACAAGCTATTATTTAGTTTCACCTGTCCCGATGTTTGTCTGTAATCAAATCTTGCAAGTTAAATTTGATCCACTCACCGATTTCCAATTGCGCTGAAATTTGACATATACCTTGAGTTCTGATGACAATGCAGTTATATATAATCAGTATTATTATGAATCCAAAATGGCCGCCGTAACAAAATGGTGGCGTACATATTTCTGATCAACCCACCCAATATGGGTATCAAATGAAAGGGTTTAAATTTATTTTTTTATTAAAAAGCAATAAAAGCTTGTTTTTAAAAAACTTTTTAAATTAATCACTTGTTTCGTCTTCACCCTGACAGACTAATGTAATGTTATAGTTATGATACTTGATCTCTAATTTGACGGGATCCGTTTCCGTGCAAGCGCAAGCATAATATTTATAAGATTCAAAATATTAATTTACATAAATTTTTGTATTTCTCTATTAAATATGGAGATACCCACTTAGGTACTGAGACAATATAGAAACATATTTTTAACCGACTTCAAAAAAGGAGGAGGTGCTCAATTCAACCGTAGGTATATGTTTTTCTTTTATGTGTGTTCGCAGATAACTTCGTCGTTTATGAACCGATTTTAATCATTAATTTTTTTAATGGAAAGGAGATATCGCAACGGTGGTACCATGATAAGGACACTAAGATCTGATGATGGTATCCAAGAGAAATCGAGTCGAACCTTGAAGTCGGTTTTTATTTTGTTTAACAACTTTTACTTGTAGTATGTTTATCCGTGTTTATTCTTATTTGAGATAAATATCTTGTATAAAATAGAAATATAGAACAAAAATATTTATGAATTATGATAATTAAAATGAAATCGATATTACAAAATGAAAATATAAATTCTGAATATTGTTTTCAATATTTTATTAACGAAGTAAGTCGTGAACAACATCCAAATAATTCCCTTTCCATTCCAAGTAATTAATTAAAACTCAACCGTGAGAGAGCTTTCTCACAAATGGAGTGGCTCAACCAGCCTAAAGAAAACTGTTCTTAATCAAATCCTTCGTTGCTTTGTGAGTGAGGTCAATGGAGCCCAAACCTCGAGGGGTTTCTAGTTAGAGGGCCCTGTCACTTCTTGAGTAACTCATGTCTGTGGGCTAAAGACGTGGGCGACTAGATACGATAGATTGTTTTTAAGTTCTCCAATAACTAAGTACTTATCATTTGTTTTGATATAACTTTTAATAATATTGTACAGTCGTAATTATACTTGGTAGTTCATTAACTTTTAATAATATGAGATATGTTTATAAACTCTCCATTGTCGAACATGGCTTTTTATATCACATATAGTCCATAAAGCGTTATGAGTATGACATTATTAAAAGACTTAATGATGCAAAAGCATCTCAAGTGAGAGTTGCTATGCTGCATTGTTGCGTTGTCGGCATTCGCAATGAGTATGGTGACCACTACTCTAGGACTTTGCTCATGCTTTTATCGAGACAATAGAGTCACTTTGATAGGCTCATATAAAAGAGACTACCATTTAATAGGTATAAAAATCATTTTTTTAAAGGAGAGCCATGCTTTGACACAAATGAGTCAGCTCCGGAATTACTGAGTTGCTGTTTGCATCCTTCCATTACTGGGAAAGTAGGGGAGCCCAAAAGGCGCAATCGTACTTGTGACTATTAAGTTGTAGGTGTCCATGTGTGGCGGTAGACTTTTACCATCCGGTGACCTATGCCTTAGTTTGCCAAAAAATAGTTAAAAGAATACAGATAAACTGTTTTATAAATATGTGTAGGTTTATCGTAATACGTGAATAATTTTAGATGAGGCTATGGGGCCCCCATTTTGAATTTATATAAAGAGGCTCCAACGTAAAAACTTGCCTTTGCTTTGGCGTTAGAAGCTAAACATATGTATATCAAATCTGATTCATACTCATAGGCAAACTACATATTAAAAATAAAACTTTGTTTAAAAAAACCGACTTCAAAAACTAAAAAGTATCAAATAACTTAATTTGTATGTGCTACCTATTCATAGGTTTGAAGTCAGTGCCAAGCCAAATGTAATAGTAGGTACCACACTCACAGGCGCTCACGTAAATTTGAGGATTTCCTTCGATTTCCTTAGGATCCCATCATCAAGTCCTGACATGGTGGCCATGGGACCACATGGGGAGCATACCCTTTCGAATACAAAAAGAATTTTCGAAATCGGTCCACAAATTGACGAAGTAATCCGTGTACATGCATAAAAAAAACCGATGAAATTGAGAACCTCCTCCTTTTGGAAGTCGGTTAAAAATGAATCATTTGTTTTTTTTTTTCTCAGGATGTTTCAAACCGAATTACGCTGAACTAAAAAGAAGTACTTAGAAGAAATTCAGCACCATGACGGAAAGCACCTACGTATCTCCTTTTCTGCGTCAGGTATGTTAATCAATAACAATACTATAAAGCTGAAGAGTTTGTTTATTTGGTTGAATGCGCTAATCTCAAGAACCACCTACTGGTTCGAATTGAAAAAACATTTTAGTGTAGGTTAGTCCAACCGAGGACGGTTGTATAACATCCAATGCTACCTACAAAGGAGTTGTCTCTCAGACAACCATCAACAATGTGAAATGTAGCAAAAAAAGAAAAAAAAACTTGAGAAACGCATACAAAGTTGCGGGTTTAGTTAGTATGTTAGAAACTGGATATGTCCTGGACTATGTGGGGCCCTAATTATTTTTATTTATTTTAAACCAGGACCTCGGGATCACGCTATTAGACCATTCTATTGGCAACGAGGAGAGTGATAAATTCCCATCTGATATTTATTAATTTATACTAAATTATCTAATAATATATTATAATAACAGAGAAAATTATGATAAAAATTCGACTTCAAAAACTGGACCAAATTGAAATAGGACCACACGGAAAGCAATAAAAAGTTTCGTTAAAATTGGTTCATCTAATCGAAAGAAAATTCTGAGGTAACAGACAAAAAATACAGTCGAATTGAGTTCTTCTTCCTTTTTTGAAATCGTTTAAAAATAGATGACCTTTGATATTAGTCCAGTAAAGTCCATATTTGATCAGTAAACATGAGTTGATCGATCGCCACAAAAATTTGCATATCTAAGTGCTTTTTCAACAATATGAGTATTAATGGAAATGTACTTGCATTTTTTTTATAAGTCACAAAAAGCATATTGTAAAATCTTCATCCAGACAGTTCTTTCGTCTTAAATAAATATGGTTTAAGTTAATTTTAAAACGTTGGTAAATATAATCTAGGTAAATAATAAAAGTAATAGTAAATACATAGTGGGAGGACAGTGAACTCTGGATTTTGCCAGAAATAAGAATTAATATTGTGATCTTCTAACTATTCTCCTCCATTCTAGATAAAATCTAGATATTCTTCGAATTTTTCGAAGATATTATGTATTTTAGTAAGACCCCAGCAAAACAAAGAAAGATATTTTAAGCTTATTTGATTATTTTAGTTTTAGTTTAATTACTCTTCTTTCAGCTCCTGGCTGTAAGCGGCGTAGTGATGTACATGATCGGCACTGGTGCCAACATTGCCTTCCCTGGTGTACTGCTGGTTCAGCTCAAGGAACCAGAGTCCGTGCTGCGGCTCACTCCAGAACACGAATCTTGGATAGGTTTGTACTTCCTTCATTATCTTTTTACTCTTTTTAAAGTCAAAAGCCACCTAATAAATTTGTACTACGACTCAGCATGCTTCCTTGAGGTATTCCATCAAAATAAATTTACAGTCAAACCCAATAATCTGTGCAATCATTAGACGAGTCATTTACGACTTAAAATATACTCCCATAACCTCATAACTACTTCTAATTCCTCAGAATCATAATATAGAAGCATGATTGTATCATGTTAACAAGTCAAAGGCCACGGCGAAATCTATATTTCACAATACTCATGTCACGAGGTACTGACATATTGGCTACATAAATCATGTGGTAATACAAGTCCTTCCTTTCTAATATCTGAAGGTCTATTATATATTGTTTTAGCTTAGATTTCGAGATGCAAATTTTATGTTGCTATGGAATAAATCAATGTTACCTTTTAGACGCGTAACTTGCTATTTACCCGAGTGCGATAGAAAGGGACTTATGCTTTTCGAAAATTTACATATACTATACATAATATATACCTATGTATATTTTTAGCTTCCTCTGCAGTTTAATCGAGTTGATGGATTTTGTCTTGGTAGGTTACGTTAGATTTGTCTTAGTTGTGAGAGTAACACTGGGTACATGAAAATCATATAAATTAAGTTCATCTGTGTTTAAATTTTAAATAGTTATCTATGCATTTTCACCTATTCCATTTGCGTTTTTTGTTGTTTTTTTAATAAACTAGTAAACATAGTGGTGGTGGATTGAATACGACTTTTATTTTAACTATAATTTAACTTACCCTCTAACCATTAACAGTTTTTGTTTCTTATGCTGTCCTTAAATATACATATTTTCAGTAAACCAAAAAAAAAAAAATTGGGACACATTTTGTGTACATAGCTTTAAAATGCCTAAAGTTTCGGCCAGGTTGCACTGGCCATAGTAACACGCCGTCTAGCAATCCAAATATAATACCTACTTCCAGTAACCATTATTAATATTAAGGACCGAAATAGCTTAAAACATTATACATTTGCAATGTTTTACTGAAACGCCTGATAAAATATAATAGCACGCATGGTAGCATGGTCGAAAAAATTATAAGGGCAACACTTATAATTTTTTCGACCAATTGATTTGATTGATTGAGGAACAAAGAGAAAAGAAATCTGTACACAAACACTATTTTCGTAACTTTTTAATCATAATCCTCTTCCACAGACTAGGGAGAGAACCAGATCTTGCCCATGGGGACCTTCTTAAACCTTGAATCCGCAATTAATAACTCTTCTTTAAAGTCCCAGAGGTTCAGAAGATAATTTCCGGATTATTATCTGTAGACTGTATGTTATCTCAAAAGGCTTCAGGATTAATTTCCATCTTATTACATTTCAATTAGGTTAAAATTAATTATCATACAATTTAAAGATATGATGATCCATCTACATATGTTATACCCAGTACATTGTCTTATATTTAATTATCAAAGTTACTGGGATAATCGAAATTTAATGTGTAGATATAGCTGTTTAAGACGTAACGCCGAAGCCTATTCGTAGTTAATTATCTACATCTATCTATACTAGTATTACAAACGCGAAAGTTTGTAAGTAGGGATGGAAGGATGGATGTTTGTTACTCTTTCACGCAAAAACTACTGAACGGATTTGGATGAAACTTTACAGTAATATAGCTTATACATCAGAATAACACATAGGCTACTATTTGCCGCGAAAACCGACATACACGCGGGCGGAGCCGCGGGCAACAACTAGTCTACAAATATAAATTGTTCTTGGTAACCATCGAGATATACGTAATATCTCGATGTTGGTAACTCATGTTTCGGCCACTTAGATATATTTTGTTTTCTTGGCATCCGTCGGTCATTTTGCTATACGAATATCTTTGGCAATGGTTATGGGCAATTGAAGCCCTTAAAGTTCCGACTACTGCCCTTCTGCAGAACTGCAATATCACCCAATATTTGGCTTGAGAAGATCTGGTGGTTGTAGCTCCACGTTTAAAATATAAGTTCAGCCGTATCGTAAAAGATTTAAAGCCCATAGAGAACCACAATGGGAGTAGCCATAAGCAGGCGTTCCCTTCTGCCAAAGTGTAAGAAGAATGTTTTGTATTAATTGTTACCAGACTGCGAAAGAAGGAGGGTTGTGGTTTTCGAGTATCTCCTTCTTCCTCCTAGCCTTTATTATTGGATATTATTATTAGAAGACTGTTTTGTATCGCGAAGAGACGCTATGGCGACTACGGTCCGCCAGCATGTTTGCGAAATCGCAATCATTCCTCGCCAACCTAGTTTGCGAAAAAGCCTCGGTGATAGAACTTATATTGTATAGCAGGCAGGCATTATTATTTTCACATGTATTCGATTGAAATGGCCTACAAATTTTATTGATATAGGCATCTTTATTGGCAGGTATCAAAGTCCAATATAAATTGTAATAAGTAAAGTGCTAATATAGAATAGACTATACTAATAGACTAATAGAGACTTGCGGTAATATGTGCCTCATTAACATTACGCATTTTCAATCGATTGAAAAAAGTAGGAGGTTGGCCATTCCATTGTTTTTTTTTCTTAAGTTTGTTACATTTGGGTTAGGTTATTTATAAACTGATTTCGAAAATTCTTTCATCATATGAGAGGGTAAAGTTTTCATCTGGGACCATTACTGTACATCTTGAAGTCGGTCTTGCTTTTTTATGGGTTGCTTTTACACGCAGCTTCGCTCACGCAGACTTTCATCCCCTGATTTACCCCCTTAGGGTTGGAATTTCGAAAATTCCTTTCTTAGTGCTCACTTACGTTATATAAAGAACCTACATGCAAAATTGAGGATTCTAGGTTCAGCGGGTTGGGCTGTGCGTTGATCTCTGGGTATGTCAGTCACTCAGTCAGTCAGTCACCTTCCTCTTTTATATACACACATCAAAAGTGTCTAGGGATCAAGCATTTTTATGCGGATTTCTTGAGATTGAGATGTGGCTTTGGCCCTGGCCTGCTCAGTCGCCAGACTTGAACCCGATTGAGCATGCATGGGATATGCTACAGAGCAGAGCTCTGCCGAATATGGAGGGTATCCAGTCGCAAGAAGACCTTTTTTTGTTGTTGCAACGAACATGGGCGGCCATTCCACAGCGTGATTTGGATGAACTCATTTTGAGTATGCCAAACCGATTCTTGTGTTGTTAGTGTTCGCGGTAGAAACACGGATTATTAATTGTTTAAGTTACCTAATAAAATTTTAAAGAAAACTGTTACATATTTCAGTCTTTTTTTCGAACTTTAATGTTAGTGGTTCAAATGTCAAAAATCCCTTTATTAGGAAAATGGCAAATTTCTTTATTAATGCAAAGGTGACTTGGTTTATCGTTACTGTGACAAACGAAAACACTTTATTTGATGAATCCTTAAAGAAAATTTTAATTAATATCAATCAGGAGAAAAGTTATTGCAAAAATATATGTTGATTCCTAGACACATATGTTGATCCCTAGACACTTTTGACGTGTGTATATAGATTTATGTTCACATCTATTATTTATACTACTGACTCATGGCTCTTGATGAAAACTTGCCACAAGCCTTTTTAACCGACTTCAAAAAAGGGGGAGGAGGTTCTATGTAGGTATATGTTTTTTTTTAATGTGTGTTCGCGGATAACTTCATCGTTTATGAACCGATTTTGATGATTCTTTTTTTAATGGAAAGGAGATATCCCAACGTTAGTACCGTGATAAGGACACTAAAATCTGATGATGGAATCCACGAAAAATCAAGTCGAACCTTGAAGTTGGTTTTTATTTTGTAATTTTTTTTTTATACCCCATTCCAACCCGTCTGATCAGCGTGGCATTGTAGGACAAAACCTCCTTTCAAGGACAGGCCTGCGCCTGCAATGAACTAGTAAATGACAATGACGATGAACACATATTCACGTAGGCTGATTCAGATATAAAAAATGACTCTTCTCTTTCTCAATTCCAGCTTCAATCCTGGGTCTAGCGCTAATCACTGGCATTCTGGTAGCGCCGCTCTGTCTGCAGAAATTGGGCAGAAAATTGACGAACCAACTTAGTTCTCTGCCAGCCCTTGGAGGATGGGCGTTACTAGCTACTGCGAAGGGACCTACTGCATTACTTCTAAGTCGATCTTTACAGGTAAGTTGTAAAACTTGTTAATTAATAGTATCTACTAAATAATATTTGGTTGTCATGTTGAGCTAGCTGCTAGATTAGTGATCCTGACTCCTAAACCAGTGGTGGTGGTGTAATTTTGTGTATTTCACCGCTTTCTACTGCGCCGAGTGTTGTAGGTTCAAACCCCACATGAGAGAACATTTGTGTGATCCACAAATTGTTGTTCTGAGTCTGGATGTTCGTTGTGTCCGTTTCATGGATGTAATTTCTAATCCCCCAGCACACAGAAAAATTACTAGTGCGTGAGTGTCTTTTTAGAAATGAATTGTGTATCAGTCAGAAACTGAAAGACTCTGACAAATAATAATTAAAAAGTTATGTGTCATCACCATCACATCATATCTCAAAATCAACTTTCCTACTTAGACGAACTCGTTTATAGGGGTTTTTTTTTATGGAATAGACCGGCAAACGAGCAGACGTATCACCTGATGGTAAGCGATTACCGCCGCCCATGGACACCCGCAACACCAGAGGCGTCACAAGTGCGTTACCGGCCTTTGGGGGATGGGGGGGGGGAGATAGGGGGAGGGGTTGGGGTATGGGCCTTCGGTATCCTCACTCACTCGGTGAAACACAGCGCAAGCACTATTTCACACCGGTTTTCTGTGAGGCCGTGGTATCACTCCGGTCGAACCGGCCCATTCATGCGGAAGCGTGGCTCTCCCACGGTCAAAGCGATGATACTACATAGCAGTTTTTATGCAATTTCAGGGCTTCGGCATGGGCCTTCAAGCAGCAGCAGCTCCGGTCTCTATCGCTGAATATTCAGCCCCAAAGCACCGTGGAATATTTTTAGCCACCATCGCATTTTCCTTCGCAACTGGAATGCTGATAGCCCATGTCTTCGGTACTTTATTATACTGGAGGTCAGCAGCATTGGCTTGTGGAAGCGTCTACGCACTATCTCTGATCCTGGTATCATTAACACCAGAAACACCACCGTATCTCGCCTCCAGGGGAAAGAATGAAGCCTGCAGAAGATCTTTCCGCTATTTAAGAGGTTACAATGATAACTCCGAAAAGGAATTAGAAATCCTGCTAAACAGTCAAAAAAAGACTACCTCTCCAAGCAAAGAATCTAAATGGAAGACTTACAGTGAGATGGTTAAGAAACCGGAGTTTTACAAACCAACCGTGATCATGATGTTCATGTTCGTTCTTTTCCAAGTATCTGGCATGACTGTAGTACCCTCGTACACCGTACCCATGATGAATGAGGTCTGCGGTGGTTTGATTGACCCTAATGTCAGCATGCTCATGGTTGATGTGGTCAGATTCGTCACAGCAGTACTCTCCTGTTTCGTGGTTAACAAGCTCAATAGACGTACGGTACTCTTCCTCGGGATCATCATCAGCGTGATATCCTTATTCGTCTCTGCGCTACTCCTGTACTTAAGAGACTTTGGTTACATACCTGATGCATACCACTGGGTGCCAATAATACCTACTTTGGTCTACATCTTCGGTAAGACTCTAGGTATACTGCCGATTCCCTGGGCTATAGCTGGTGAAGTTTTCCCTCTTGCTTACAGGAGCATTGGAAGTGGAATTTCTGGAATGTTCTTATCAATTATGTTCTTTGTCGTTGTTAAGACGGCACCTTTTACCTTCGAACTTATTGGGGTTAAAGGCACCTTCTGTGTTTACGCCAGCTGTATAATTATTTGTGGAATTTTCTTGTACTTCCTTCTGCCGGAGACGAAAGGGAAGACCTTGTACGAGATCGAATGCCACTTCAAAGGCATTAAAGATGATGAAAGGCAGGTGGAACTGCATGAAGCGGAGAAGATGTTGGAACTGGAAAAGGTGGAATGTGGATGAAGAAGTACAGTAGTCTACAGGATGTGATTTACTGCTTCGATGCAGTTACCGTCGGGGAAGGAAGTAGGTTTTGTTAACGATGAGTGCTACTGTTTTGCTGAGATTTTAGACAATACAATATAACTTCAAAATTTAAAAATCTTGAAGGTAAATTGTCTCCGTTTGATGACCATCTGAATTGCATTAAAATTTTTCATCTTTATCACACAGATATTAAGAAAATAGATATCATAAATCACATACATGATCACAAAAAGTACCTAAAGGACTTCAATAATAAACAAACACTTTTCATTCAGCAAGACTTTATGAAATATTTGGCCTTGTTGTGCCTTGATAGATAATTTTAGGTAAAATTAGAATATGAATTACAATTGAATGGTTGTTATTAGTCCTATTAGTATAATATCTATTTTTTTCCAAACATATGTATCATCATTATATTCATCATGGATCTGGCTGATGGATTTTCTGAGTTATAGCGAAAGTTCTGTCTTGAACGTGTTAAAATTTAATATTTTTATAATGGCAATGTTAAATAAAATAATGTAATACAATAATCCTTGGAATAATAAAGGCTAGAAAAGTGAAATGAGTAAAATGTAATGTGAAACGATTCTTGATATTGATGAGGGAAACAAAAATCGATTTAATCCATACTATTTACTAATATTCTAAACTAGCTGACCCACGCAACCTCGTTTGCGTCTCCTATTTGCTCCTTATTGCCCGGTGCGTAACAATTTTCCCCCGTTTTTGAAACATTCTTCATTGGTGCTCCGTTCCTATTGGTCTTAGAGTGATGATATATACTTATATAGCATAGCCTTCCTCAATAAATGTACTATCCAACCCTGAAAGAATTTTTCAAATCGGACCAGACGGTTCCTGAGATTAACGCGTTCAAACAAACAAACTCTTCAGCTTTATAATATTAGTATAGATTCAGTAACCATCATTGTTAATCCGAGTCTCCACCCAACAAAAGTTGCCAACTTTTGTATAGGTGACAAAATTTTCTGTGATTTCCTTGTGTTGGCAACAAATGTTGGGAACTGTGTTTCTGTTTTTGGCGGTAAACATCAAAAGAATAAGCTTGTTGCAGATATTTATTGGCTCTGTGGCGACGCTTAGTTCGAATGCTTTTCAAATTGTTGGCGACTCGGTGTAGACCACGAAGCATATTTGCTTCGTGGTGCAGACACAATGATAACAAAGGTGTGCGATTTTCTAAAGAGTTGCAAACACTGAATTTGCCAACAATTTCGGTGGAACTTTAGTCTACATTATGTTAAACTATATGTATCATTTTTATCACTATCATCAACAGCCATTAACAGTCCACTGCTGGACATAGGGCTCTCCTTAGAAAGAAGGTTTTGGTCTACCATATCACGCTGATCAGACGGGTTGGTATAGGATTTATTTCAAGATGTCCTTCTCTTTGTAACGGCCTGGTCACGACTTTGGTCTGAGCGAAGAGCGGCGCGGCGTGCGGGGCGGCGTCGGTGAGCGGTGCGTTTTGTACGCCACGTACCCTCAGTAGCGGCTAGTTGCAGCGGCCACAGTGGACGTATTTAGGTAGTCAAAACGTGTTCAAAATTATCTCTTCTCTGTTTAGAAAGCAGGTATCTACCTACTGACAGAGAAAAAAAAAGAAGAAAAAACTTTAAAAACTTGTCAACTATCTACCTACATCACGTAAACATACCAGTAGTTTTGAGAACATATTTATTAGTAGCTTCGTTTGGTAGGTACCTAGGTTCTATGTTTTTGTGTTATCAATTGAAATTAAACTTACCAATATATTCCGAAAAACATTGTTTAATTTCTTCCCACAACCTTTTTATAACGTTTTATATTTATGTTGGGGATGTTTTGACATCCATATAGGCGGTCTATTTAAAATTTCTGTTATAAATGCCTTGGTATCCATTACCGCCACAAAATCGTCTAAAAATTTTTGTTTTTATATACAGGGTGGATATGACAAAACGATATTTAACGAAACCGCGGGCCATTCAAATGTGTCTGTTGACTTTGGGATTGTTAAATTTATTTGAAAATTGAAATTAAAAAAATGAAACTTTCAATATCAAACGGCGACCGCGCGGTGCTGCCGCCTTCTTATTGTAATAATAATTTACATGTATTTACACAATCACAATATTTCACAATAATATCACAAAACATGAAATTCAATTAATTATAATTAAAATTTTTCAATTCTCAATGAATACACAGATCGTATCTTTTAATAATGTAATTTTTTCGCAATTTTGCAAATTAGTAAGTAGGTAGGTACTAACAAATAGCTTTGCAAATAAGTAATAACAAAAAGTATGTCTTACGGGCAATGTCTTACAAAAAGTATATCTCGTCGATCTAATAAAGCCTGTACTTACTTGTATTTAAAGGTTTACGCTTGTTTTTTTTTAGAACTTTGTGAATAGATCTATGGCTTGCTTACTTACTTGAAAATGAGGAGCAGCTGTACGCAAACTACATGTCAGTGTAGGTACGTAAAGCCAGAACGATATTTTTTCGGCATTCTCCATAAATTAATATCATATCCGAGTATTCACTAGCCGTATAACCAAATCGAGGCATTGTTTCATTTACACTCACACAAAGTAATCGTTAAATAACAACAAACCTAACTAATGTGTCCTGTCCCTGTCCTGTCACTATTAAAGCAGTTTTTCGCACTAATCACTTTAAAATACCTATTATTTATTAATAATCAAAACAAACAGTAGGTAGGTATATAGAGCTTCCGCGCCGGCTAGTTCAAACGTGCAACGGCGACGCGAACACGTCACGGGTTCGCGTATTGCGATTGACTGCCGACTTGCCGACTATTCAAATGCAGTTTTTTACGCTTGAAATTAGAAAAGGATAGAAAAGATATTTTCGGTTGACCCTTTTACTCGACTCTTGATTTGAGATTCCTTCCAGCAATACCTACCTATTGTTTTTAACTATTTTGTGATTACGTGTGTGAGGATCTTATTGCTCAGACATAAGGTATATTTTAGAGTGAAAATTATTTGAGTAGTTAGACCTAAAAGGTCATTAACCCCTTTATGATAGCGATGCATTCAACACATCGTGTAGTAAATTTCAAAAACGAAAAGTAGTGTCCTGTGGCTTAACTACTGAACCGATTTCATTGAAACTTTGTAGGTGGACTTGTAACGTGTGTAGGTATACCTAGTTAAAAAAACTCTTGCTTTGTGGTATCCACCTTGTATACTAACGCCGCTGAGTACGTCACTTCTGCACGTCTGTCCACGCCGCTGTTTCGTGGCGTCGCACTCATTCGTTTGTACTTTTGTTCCTGCCGCTCTCCACACCGCGCGCCGCTGTAGCAATTCACTCGGAAAAAAAAAACCGACTTCCAAAAACCATCTAACGAAAACTCTCTGCCAAAAAGCAGTAAAAAGCGTAAATTAAACTGGCTCTTCATAAATTGCTATGTGCCAATTCTTGTATATACCTAATTCTTTATTCATTTAAATAGTAGTATTATTATGTGCGCTAGGTACCTAAAATCTGTTTGAAGTCGGTGCCAAGCCAAATGTAATAGTAGTTACCACACTCGCTATATTTCGAGACGACCATCAACGACGTCGCGTCAGCCCGCGCGTGTCTGCCCGCTTGGGTTGTTTTGTGCTACACGAGGAGCAGCTATCCGGCAGCGGCGAGTGCGGTACCTCCTATTACATTTACTCCTATTACATACATTTCCTACAACAATCGTAGTTATCAGTAAGTAGAACTATTTCATATAATTTCTGCTGATGCGAATAACTTTAGTGGTTTGAACACGTATTAAAACTGAGTATGCTCAGTTTCCAAAATTATGTTGAGATGCAAGATTTCTGTTACCGAGAACGTGGTCTACGGGGCAATAGGAATCGTGTCCAAGCTTAAATGTCGTGATGAAATAGAAGCAGGCGAGTTACTTAAAGCAAAATACATTAAGGGGTTAGTCATCATAGCACCTGTGTCATCAGCTCACCTAAATAACTTAAAAGTATACAACTAAAGGTCTATAGATACGTATGAAATTGAAAGAACTATCCTCTAACTCCTAAACGTTGAGGAGTTGTACCTTCCATCATCAGCTTACCTAAATAATTTGAAAGAATACGACTAAAGGTAACATACATACATATGACATTTAAAGATTTATCCTCCAACTCCTAACCGTTGAGGAGTTGTATCTTCCATCATCAGCTTACCTAAATAATTTGAAAGAATACGACTAAAGATAATATACATACATATGACATTTAAAGATTTATCCTCCAACTCCTAACCGTTAAGGAGT
Source organism: Diaphora mendica (assembly GCA_949125395.1). NCBI lineage: Eukaryota > Metazoa > Arthropoda > Insecta > Lepidoptera > Erebidae > Diaphora > Diaphora mendica. Next base: position 2,355,767 of record OX421335.1, read on the forward strand.
TATCTAACCTTTCATCATCAGCTCATCATCATTAAATGATGACTACCAGACGCAAATACCGGAGTAGCTTCAGAAAATATGCGAAAAACATAGTACGTGCCTGAAAAAAATTAGGGTTCCCCTCGATTTCTCTGGGATGCCATCATCGGATCCTAGTTTCCTTGTTATGGTACCACCGTCGGAACATCTCCTTTCCAACAAAAGAAGAATCATCAAAATCGGTTCATAAACGACGAAGTTATCCCCGAACTCACATAAAAAAAAAAAAAGGTCGAATTGAGACTCCTCCTCCTTTTTTTGAAGTCGGTTAAAAGCCGCGCGCGTTTTCGCTATGAGCGGCGTCTCGTGGCGTGCCTCAAAATTTTTTATACTTTTGATATTACCGCTCGCCGCCCCGCGCTTAGCTGCCACTTACAACAGCAAGGTCGTGACCGGCCCCCTATTAGACATGTTTAACTTAGATCTTCATACAGTATGAAAATAAATATACATCTCAATAAACGTTGTTTTATTATAACCTTTGATTTATATTCTGACTGCCTCGATGGCGAAGTGGTAGCGTATGCGACTGCTGTGCTTGAGGTCTCCGGGTTCGATTCCCGGGTCGGATAAAATGTTTGTATTTTTTTTTAAGGAATAGGCGGGCAAACGAGCAGACGTTGTCCTGATGCTAAGCGATTACCGCCGCCCATGGACACCTGCAACACCAAAGGCGTCACAAGTGCGTTGCCGACCCAAAGGCCCGTGGATGAGTCGGGGGGAAGATAGGGGAAGGCGATGGGGTATGTGCCTCCGGTATCCTCACTCACTCGGTGAAACACAGCGCAAGCACTATTTCACACCGATTTTCTGTGAGACCGTGGTATCACTCCGGTCGAGCCAGCCCATTCATGCCGAAGCGTGGCTCTCCCACGGCTGAAAATGATCTGCAAATATTTGTTTCGGAGTTTGGCTGTTTTCTATGTACGTATTTACAAAAAACCTTTTTCGCTTGTACCTCTTTTTCTAGATATCCCAGTTGGTCCTATTGTCACACTAACCGGCTAGTAGATTTTATGTCAAAGTATTACGGCAGTAGGTCTTAATATAGGTATAATTAACAAAAATGGCAATATAATATGACTATTTAACTGGTGTGGAAATTCCCTCGGATACCACCCACCGGTATGGTCGGAATCAAACTAAATACCGCACACAATCTGCACCAGTAGCCGGGGAACCAAATACCCTAAAAATGAAATACCTGATTATGTTACGCCGACGTATCTCGAGTATACCTAGGCTACTGCAAGAAGTCTCAGACCAAATAGTGTTAGTTTTTCTGATAATTAATAGAAATACATATACTCGTGCCCGGGAGAACCAGGTCTTGTCGGATAGCCGTCCTATCGGATTATGAGAGTGAAGGAATAGAGAGTGCACCTGTGTTTGCGCACACACTTATGCTTTATAAGGGTCCGTTCACACAGGCCGGCTCGGAGAGGAGAGCAGATTTTTATCACATTAGAAACCGAGGTTTGAGTAATTGTAGTAAGGTTTATTTTTGCATGTGCACTTCTTTTGTCATCAAGAATGCTTGAACGCACTTAGTGTGAAATAATAAGAGGAGCCGACCGGCTCCGATTGCGTGCTCTTTCTCGCTCGCGCAGCCGATCGGCTCTGATTCTCTTCCACAGCCGGTCTATGTGAAATAGTTGGCGGCTTCGCTCCTGCCAATTCCAAGCGTTTACGATCCGGTCTGTGTGAAAAAAAAATGCGAGCCGATGCTCTCGGAGCCGGTCTGTGTGAACGGACTCTTATATTATAAAATCACTTTACTATTTCCTACGTAGTTGGCTGGTCTCCGTTGAGACTAGCTGCTGTCGCAGAAATCGGCTAGAAGTACACGCACATTGATTCATTTATATTTGTAGATTAATTTCTCGTGTGCATACACTACATTGTAACTCGAGAAGTGCGCGCTCTAAAGCGCCTCGGGGCCTCGTGCCGTCAATCAGGCTTACTTCTGTCTGCTAGGGCGACAGATGGTCTCACAGTCTCACCGTCTTCTCAGCCGTCACCTCCAAGACTGTTCTTATGTAGAACGGTGGTCATTCTGCGACTACGATCGGAGTAAAATAAAATGAAAAATAAAGGTTAACATCACATGTTTTAATGGATGGCATATTTAATTATTAATATTCCAGATTCAATGAATATAAATAATTGTATACATTATTAAATACTACTTAGATAATGTACCTGTAGATAGGTACACCTATTTTACATTTTCAATCACAAAACAATACAACACTTAAATATAGATTTCTTATTATTTACGAAATCGTAAATATTTAAAAAATCTTCTGATGCCACACTAGAATATTTGTAGTCCCAACTACCAGACTTCACCAGAGGAAAATGATCATGCAAAAAGTCAATTTTAAAACTGTTTCTCTTTCTCATTCTCATTCACACAATCACAGTTAGGAACACCATGACTATATCTACAGCTACATCATCCTAAGTTATATTATATCATTATTTTCTTATCATTTGTACTTTAACAATTATTATATTACATACTCCAGGGACCAAAACATCCTAACTCTTGGTTCTCAGTTTCTCTTTATTATTTACGTTCTTAATAACTTATTTACAACTAATTTAAAAAAGACACCTGTACATGTTAATACATAATATGAGAACTAACCCTTCGCAGCATTTCAGTTCTGCCATTCAAGGGTTCTACGCTCTTCCGATCATTTGGAGACAGACCTCTAAATTCATCTTCAATTTCCTGGAGAGTTCTATCTTTAGTCTCTGGTAACATAAACCAGACTGTAGCTAAACATATGGTCACAACACCAGCATACAAGAAATATGTCGATGGTAATCCTATACTGTTAGTAAACACCGGGAAACATTTCAACGCTATGAAGAAATTCAATGACAAACTTAAGACACTGATGCCACTGCCCAAACCGCGGAACTCCAGAGGGAATATCTCCCCAGAAAGGGCAAAAGGTATCGAAGAAATACCCACGGTTAAAGAAAACATGTAGACACCTATCAATAATAACGGAATCCATTGACCATCGTACGATAGGAGATTGTTCTGCTTAGCGTACACATAACCTCCCTTACCGATGTAGGAAAGAACGCATATTCCTCCAGTGAAGAACAGCAGGGTTCTTCTCTTCATCGTTTTCATCAGGAACACCGCCAGAATATTGCAGATTAGCCTTTCAATATCCAGAGCTACCATTATGAAGTTGGCGTTGGCATCAGGACCAACGACTTGCTTAATAATGTCAGTAGCATACGAGCTAATTATATTAATGCCTGCAAATTGGAACATCATATATAAAAGCACCATGATAATAATTGGCTTGTAAAACTCTGGCTTCTTAAGAGTTCTTCTTACATATCTGAAGAAATGAGCAATTTTCTCACGAATAGGCAAGCCCTCATCCATCACACTGGTTTTCCGTGCTGTCGCCTGTGCTACTATCATTTTCTCCAACTCGTCCATCTGCTGATCGTCATCACCACGCAGCCAGATGAAAACTTCCCTAGCTTCTTCAATTCTTCCTTTAGATATCAGCCAGGATGGAGACTCAGGGGTATATATAATGAGAAGACAACTTATAAAAGTGATGAAGGAGCATGTTAAGGCACTCTGTTGCCAGCTGAAGTATACACCTAAAGAGTGGCAGAAAAGTACTCCAATAGTAAGGGATAATGACACGCCTGTGAGGAAAGCACCTCTGTTCCTAGGGTCCGTCATTTCCCCAATAATGATGGAGCCAAGAGGTCCCAACATCCCCATGGCTACTCCTTGGAGGTAACGTGCAACGATGAGGCCTGCGACGTCGTTTACCAGGAGAGTGAGGAACCAGCCCACTAAGACGGGTGGGATAGTCAGTAGATGTGACTTTTTCCTTCCTACTGTGTCCATGAGAGGAGTGATGACGAAGTTGCCGTTGATCAGCGCGAATCCGATGATGGAAGCTGAAAAATAGAATTTAATGAGTTTAACTATATTGAAGGGCAACAATAAGTTGGAAATGCTGATGAAAGCAAATGTGTGAGACTTCTGAAATTGTTATTTCCATTCTTATTGGACTCGGAGAAAGTAAAGACAACTGATATTGAAACTCAGACATAACTTATTTAATTCAGGAAAGTACCGAGTTATTTATTTACACTTTAAAGATTAGAATAACAGACAAATACATCATGAACAACCATAAATTCTTTATAGCTTCGATTTCTTAGGAATATTACATATTTTTCTAAGTATTTATACATCTGACAACCAAGACAATATTTCACGATGGTCGGTTGAGTAAAATACAACTCTCTTTAAAAAAAAGAGTTTTAGTTTTGGGTACGAATATATTTGTTTTTTCATAGGTATACGAAGAGTCACTCTCACAGTTCTAATGACACGTCACACGTTCATTAAGACGTTTAGGCAACAGAGAGCGGTAAAAAAACATACAGGCATACATTACAAAAACCATAACTCTCTTTCTTTCATAAGTCCAGTCGAGTTAGAATAATGAATCTACTATTAATCTTATCTTACCTATCCATGACTCCTGACTAGTTGTGGCGTGTATATGAGACTCAGGTAGACGGAGACTTGGAATCAAGATGGCGGAAAAACCGATGACACAGCCGTGGGCGATGATATTTGTGCATACAGCCGCTGTCACGAAGCACTGTAACAGTAAACGTTTCACTTTAAATAAGTTTCACAAATTGCTGTCCTTAGTCTAGGTATTCTTTATCTTATGAAATTTCTAATTTTACACATTAATTTTACAAATAATATTCTAAGTTATAAGTTTTCACTTCTATGGTAGTCCTTATGACTGCTGCTGATGCAGGGACGAATATCACGGTACTTTTATAGTATCAAAAAAAAACAATTCAGTTCTAAATAAATCTTGTATAACACTTATAATAAATAATCAATTTACAACAGAATCAATAGTTTTATCTTCTATTGACTAATCAATAAATAATATACAAGACAATTAATTAGCCTTAACCGACTTTTTAAAGGTGAAGTTATGCTTTTAATAGTTGAAGTGTTTCCGATAAGATTGGAAGGATCGTAATCCTTATGCGTACATAGAGGTTGCTTGCTAGCTTTTAATTTAACTTTTACAGGCAATTTACGTCGGATGAAGAAATGAGTATTTAATAAACTTTTCTTTTTCGTTCAAATCCCATATGGGACAATACTTTGTGCACAAATTGTTGTTCTGTTGACTGGGTTTTCTTTGTGTCCATTTAATGTATGTTTGTAATGTAAAGTCCCCCGCGACACAGGATGTATATTCCTGATGCGCGTGTTGTCTTTTAAAAGAAAAAAGAATCAGTCAAAGTAGTAAAGCATAATCTGCATCCTGGTGAGTGATAATACGAAGTATTTTTAAAAAAACAATACGTAGTCTATGGATTATATCACCTACTTCCTAGGATTATTTAAATCTCACAATCCTACCGTGTTGTTACCTGGTTGTTAATCTATCATTTTACAGCGTCTTTATCGGATTTAGTTTATCACTTATAGCTTAGATTTAGATATATAATAAATGAGTAACTTTGAGAATGAATTACAAAGTAATGAAGCCGAATTGAAGGTTTATCAATTGATAACAAACTCGGTCCACTTTTTCTTATTGTAACGAAGAACTAAAGAATGAAAATTATAATACCAATTTCTAATTACCAATACCATTTTTAACTGCCTCGTTGGCGCAGTTGGCGTTTGCGACTACTGTGCTTGAGCTCTCGGGTTCGATTCCCGGGTCAGACCAAATCTTTGTATGACCTGCAAATATTTGTTTCGGAGTTTGGGTGTTTTCTATCTATGTCTACGTATGTATTTGCAAAAAAAATGCATTTATATCAGTTGTTTAGTACCCATAACACAAGATCTGCTTAACTTGGGAATAGATGGCGTTGTGTGTTAGAAGTCTAAAAAATGATACCTACACGAAAGCTATATTCAAAAAATAATGAAAGTGAGTTAAATTTGTTAAAAGGCTTTTTAAAGTAGGTAATTGTACACCGATTTTCTAAACCTATATGTTTATTTTGTGATGTGTTATTGACTGATTTGTTTGCTATTTGATGTATGTGGACTTATTGGTTTTTCCTTATTTTTTTTTGAAATGAAACCGATTTAACCGCGGAAAAGCGGTGCTTCGACACATGATCCGGTTCGACCGGAGTATCAAAACGACCTCAGAAACCCGGTTTTGGAATTTCCGTTGTCTTACACCGTTCGAGTAAGGCGGGCATAGAAACCCAGCACTAGAATTGCAACGCATTTTTACCCGACTACGGCAAAGCCAAAGGAGGGTTATGATTTTGACAGGCTATGTATGTATGTATGTTCATTTGTTCCCTCATAGCTTCTTAACTACTTATTAGAACTGGACAAATAAGTTATCGTTAGAAGCGTCTTGATCGTGCGCTGGTTATAGGCTATATGACGTGTCACTGAATATATTGTGGCGCCCTCTAGCCGACATAAAGTACTGTATTAAAAAATAAATTTGAGATAAATGCCGTGTTTGGTATCATTGGAAAGGGCGTTACTTGTACATTTCAAATATATATATATATATTAATAACCTCACTAAAACATTTGAAATAAAAAAAAGTAAAAACTAAAACCCAACTACGACAAAAAACGACGCTGAAAAAAAGTATAAAACAGGTTTGAAAAGCCGTAGTCACACGTTACATAGAAACACACCATAATACTTTAACAACATGTGACTCGTCGTAGTTGGGTTTTAGTTTTTACTTTCTTATGTATTGAGTTGTCGATGTGTCCATGGGTAATAAATTTTCCTACAACCAGATGTTCCATTTGCCCCATTTCTTTGTCAAGATAAAAAAGTAGCTACGTTTCTTCTCGCCATCGCACATTAAAGAACAATCTTATTGCAAATTTAAAATTTTATACACACATAACCTTAAATGTCAATTTTCAACAAAAAAATAGATTTCGACAGAAAATACTCTGTCAAAGGTTAAAATAGATAAAATGTGAGTATTTATAGAGATGGGAATAAAAACAACACAAATGTTTCTTAAGGCGTATAGTAGCCTCAATAACCTTGAGCCTCTGGGCGGAGCTAAACGCATAGTATCATATCTGCACCGCACACATTCATACCTCCGTATCGCACGCGCTACTTCAAAACGATGATCAAAGACTAGGGAGCGAGACAGACATGCGCGCTTGTCTGACGTTTTTGCCTTAACTACAAAACATAATTATAAATGGTTATAATGTTAACATAAAAAAGGGGTATTTCTAAAAGTTTAGTAAGATTTAAAATTAACACATTTTATCATAGGTAGGTACTTAATACGAAAAAGTATGTTAAATTAGACTAAAACCCATATAGAATTCGAAATACCGATCCAACTATACATATTTGATAAGAGAGGTAAGAAATCTGGTAAAATAAATTAATTAATTTTACCTTTTGTAGAAAAAAGTAAAAATTATCATATTTCTGAAAACTTCTAGCATGTTTAAATAAATTAACAAGTAAAATTTTAACAAAATAAAACCGACTTCAAGGTTTAACTCGATTTCTCTTGGATGCCATAATCAGATCTTAGTGTCCTTATCATGATACCACCGTTGGGATATCTCCTTTCCATTAAAAAAAGAATCATCAAAATCGGTTCATAAACGACGAAGTTATCCCCGAACACACATAAAAAAAAAATATATATACGGTCGAATTGAGAAACCTCCTCCTTTTTTTTTGAAGTCGGTTAAAAAGCTCCTCCTTTATTTAAGTCGGTTAAAAACAGGTAAATGCGTTACGTGTCAGGTCACCCATAGAATAAGGTTCCGAAGTCACCTGCAATGTCTACAAATTGAAATAAAATCGTGTCGAACAGATAATTATCATGAATTTATTTTTAACTAGCTGAACCCCGCGGTGTTACCCGCGGCTATCGTCTTGCCGCAGGTAACGACCTATCACTGAAAGTCCCGTCAAAATCGGTCCAGCCGTTGCAGAGATTACCCGGAACAAACAGACAGACAGACAAAAATTGTAAAAAAAAATATTTTGGTACATGTATCGTGTATACATACATATGCATTTATTAAAAGCGGTTTATTTAATATTACAAACAGACACTCCAGTTTTTTTTATTTGTAGAGATTTTACATGTACGTTGGTGCAGTGATAGCTTACGCGACTATTGTCCATGAGGTCTCAGGTTCGTTTGGGTGTTCTCTATGTATGATATATTTGTATTTATAAAAATAAAAGCATATAATTGTTCTATCAGTTAATCTAGCTTTCATAGTACAAGCTCCACTTAGTTTGAAACTAATAGACGTTGTGTGTCAGATGTCCGAAATATATATTGATTATTATTTTCAAAGCTTTGTATGTGAGTGTGTGTATTTTACAAGTTAGACCTCTATACTCTTAAACTAACAAAGTTAGTTATCTAAGCCATTATAGTTAATGTGGTCCGTCTGTTTTTAGGTAATAGTGCATTACAAATACATACAAAAGACTTTATGCCACATGGTATGGTGAAGGGCGTTCCTAATCGTATTCTCTACTAATATATTACTTTTTTGTAAATATGTAAGTAGATACATATTATGCATAGAAAACAGTCAAACACCGAAATAAATATTTTCAAATCATACAAATATTTAATCCGACCCGGGAATCGAACCCGAGATCTCAAGCATAGCCTGCAGTCGCATACGCTACCACTGCGCCATCGAGGCAGTCAAAACATCAAAAAGCATCCAAGCGCACGATCACTTTGAGTCCTTTGCAGCGAGTTAGTCTCCAATGCACACTAACCCAGAAAGTACCTAAATACATACACAAACACAAACGTCTAAGCATAGTTAGTCGATAGCGTGAGCAGAGCAGCGAGCGACACAGCCTTCCCGTCTGAATGCCAACGCACGACTGCCGCCAGGCCGCCTGCGCCCGCACAGAGACCCGCTGTACTTTTAATTTTGGGAATCGCAATATTGATCATTTTCTTTATAAAATATTCATTGATTTAAATATGAGTAACGCCTAGTTTATAGCTAATTCAACCACCAATATTTCTGTGTAAAAATATTTTTTTGCTTCAAAGCCGTTTAAAAGCTTTAGGCAAAAAAGCGAACAAAATAGAGTGTTGTTAAATATTTTTTTATGGCAATACTATTTATTGTATGTAAAAAATTAAACCTATATATTCTTGCACATGAATCTGCAATAAACATATATTTTTTTCGAATCTTTTGATGCAGCTGTCAAGGAGGAGTAGTCTTTAGAATGCAACCATTTTTACGCATCTGAAGGGAGGTAGGCCCTTAAGTGATTGTTGTAACCGAACAAACAGTTATTGAGTCATCAATCTTAAGTTATCTGTCACGGCAATGGAAGATTATCACATTCATCTGCGTATAGATAACGCTAGATGGGCTTAGAATGTTTTTAAAAAAAGAATTCCTGAGAGACGCCATTTTAAATAAACGCGCGAATGTCACAACTATATTTTTTTGTTGATTGGCTTTGTTCTTTAACTTCACAGCCCTTAATGTCCCACTGCTGGGCTCGGTTCTCCTCTCGGGAGAGGGTTAAGGCCATACGTCCCCACGCTGGCCGAGTGCGGGTTGGGGACTGGCAAGACAACGTTGTGGCTACACCATCTCGCCGTTGGATGTTTTTAATCCACCCGAAGGCCTCCAACTAAGCTTCACGACTGTTCACAGACCTCCGAATCACGGAGACGCTCATGGTAACATGCCACTAGCGGTCACCCATCCAAGTACTGACCGCGCCGTCGTTGCTTACCCTCGGTGATTGTTTCTAATCACTAAGGGCAACTGGGCTATGAGTAACTTCTGGGCTGTTGATTGAATTTGTCCATATCGTATGAGTCGAGTAAGAGACAAACTACGCGGGACTACATCACTGGAAAGAGAAAGAAAACTTAAAACAAAACCTATAGGTACTACCATTTTTTCTTTTTTTACCTGTGGAAATCCCCTCGGACCGTCACCCGCGCCGGGGCTTGCGGCGGGGCGGTGTGTCGGACTCGAACCGACTAAAACCACACGGTGCCTATAGGTACTACCATACCATAACCCTTTTTTTTTTTTAACGTGTGGAAGTCCCTCGGACCGTCACCCCACCGGGGCTTGCGGCGAGGCGGTGTGTCGGACTCGAACCGACTAAAACCACACGGTGTGCCACTCTGCGCCTGTGAAGGGAGGAGTCCGGGAACTGCAGTTATTAACACATCCGGACCCCTCCCAGACCATAACATAACCCTACACTGTCTGTAAAAAAAAACTAAGTTCTACAAATTATACATTTTTGCCGCTGATGCTGCCAAATGCTCAGCGTTCTTCCTTCAAGCCAATCCACTAAGAAAGTATACTTGGAAGTTGTATACCCCTAAAGGGGGAATGGAACGGTTGTATGGAAGTTACTCGTTTTCAAAGTTAGAAACACTTAATAATTACACAACGAAATCTGAGTATCGCTGGCACTAGCTATTTTATTTTTTTATAAATAAAAACCTAAAATCTACCAGTGTTGAATTCCCGAGCCGCGAAATAACAACAAAAAAACTTTTTGTAAAAAAAAAACCGACTTCCAAAAAACATCCAAAATCCAAAATAAACTGGTTCTTCATAAATTGCCTATACCTAATTCTTTATTCATTTAAATAGTAGTATTATAATGTGTGCTAGGTACCTAAAATCTGTTTGAAGTCGGTGCTAAGCCAAAAAGAATACAAACGAACAATTACATAAGTCTAAGCGATAGTCACTTGGCACCGACTTCAAACAGATTTTAGGTACCTAGCACACATTATAATATTACTATTTAAATGAATAAAGAATTAGGTATAGGCAATTTATGAAGAACCAATTTATTTTACGCTTTTAAGTGTATTTTTGGCAGAGAGTTTTCGTTGGATGTTTTTTGGAAGTCGGTTTTTTTTTATAAAAGTTTTATTTTTCAATTTTTAGTGCAAACAATCGTAGGTAAGTAGTAAGTTGAACTATTTCATCAAATTTCATCATCAAGAATACAAATTAAGGTCTATACGTACGTGTAATAATAAAATCAACCTCTAATCCCTAACTGTTGAAGAGTTTAACCTTCTATCATCAGCTCACTTAAATAACTTGAAAGTATAAGACTGAAGGTCTTTAGATACGTATGAAATTTAAAGAATTATCCTCCAACTCCTAACCGTTGAGGAGTTGTACCTTCCACCTTCCATCATCAGCTTACCTAAATAATTTGAAAGAATACGACTAAAGGTAACATATATACATATGATATTTAAAGATTTATCCTCCAACTCCTAACCGTTAAGGAGTTGTGCCTTACATCATCAGCCCATCATCATAAAATGATGACTACCAGACGCAAATACCGGTGTAACTTCAGAAAATATACGAAAAACATAGTATGTGCCTATAAAAAATGAGGGTTTCTCTCGATTTCCCTGGGATCCCATCATCAGATCCTGATATGGTGGCAATGGGACCACCTCGGGAGCATACCCTTTCTAATACAAAAAAATATTCAAAATCGGTCCACAATTGACGGAGTAATCGTTGAACATACATAAAAAAAAAACATACAGTGGAACATAGAACCTCCTCCTTTTTGGAAGTCGCTTAAAAAATGCCAAGACTAAGACAGTGTTTATGCAAAATGATTATATCACCAGGGTTTAGTATGATTTTGTACGTTTTACACAACTTGTGACGTCATTTACAACACAAGGTTGTTTCTACCTAAGCCTTTCTTAAATAATCTAATCATCTGGATTACCATCACGTGTATGCTTATTATATCTTCTCTCGTTATTATATCAGGAAATGGGCTTAGCCTTAAGTCTTAAAAGATCCTTTTCCAAAAATTATACACAAATATAGTTTAAATAACTAAAAAATACGCTTCCAAAGACAACAAAGAAATAACTATGCAGGTAAATCTAATATGCGTCCACTTCCCCGGCTTCCTGTTATACACTTCCGTTCCTTCTTATAAGTCATTTAATAAGGATATTATTTAATTATTTATTGCTAGTTGTTGCCCGCGGCTCCGCCCGCGTATATGTCGGTTATCGCTGCAAATAGTAGCCTTTGTGTTATTCTGATGTATAAGCTATATAACTGTAAAGTTTCATCCAAATCCGTTCAGTAGTTTTTGCGTGAAAGAGTAACAAACATCCATCCATACTTACAAACTTTCGCGTTTATAATATTAGTATAGATATGTAATTATTTTATCATTTTAAAATTTTTATTGTTTCCTGAGTCTTTAACGAATAGTCAGTTTAGTGTCTCTTTTTTATGGTTTCCTCCTTGGTTCCTTGGGCAACCAGTAGCCAGGATATGTGGTGCCTTACTCTGGGTAGGACCCGGACCATATAATATAATTACCTCCTCGAATCAACACTACACTTAATCAGGCCCTAGCTAACGCCTTGGCGCATGGCGGCCAGATCACGTCTTATCCGTACTGCTGTCCCTCTAATCAGCCACCAGATGTCCCCTCTGACACCCTAGTGTGTCCTTAGTCATCCATTTCTCTAATCCCTGAATTAGATTACTACAGCTATAATGATTATGATATCGTGGTGATAAAAACACGTTAGACAGTCAACACGTACTATGCTGTTATGCTGTGATGTTACATTAGCACTATGAGCAGTAACTTTTTTCAACAACCGTGTTCATTATTTAACTTTAAGTAATGGTTCTGAATTATTTTCAACTTTAAACTTGCAGTCTTAAAGATGATAATACCAGAACCGTTGCTCAAAGTTAAATAAAGTTTATGAATAAGGACGTAATCTTTTCATAGTATAAAAAACCGACTTCCAAAAACATCCAACGAAAACTCTCTGTCAAAAAACACTTAAAAGCGTAAAATAAACTGGTTCTTCATAAATTGCCTATACCTAATTCTTTATTCATTTAAATAGTAGTATTATAATGGGTGCTAGGTACCTAAAATCTGTTTGAAGTCGGTGCTAAGCCAAAAGGAATACAAACGAACAATTACAAAAGTCTAAGCGATAGTCACTTGGCACCGACTCGGTGACATGACAACATACATAAAAAAAAAAAATACATACAGTGGAACATAGAACCTCCTCCTTTTTGGAAGTCGGTTAAAAATGAAGTAGTTACTTTCGCTATCTCTTCACTTATAGGCGGTCCACACTACAACGATATATCGTAGCGATTTAACTGTGCAGTTCATTTGTGCAGTTTTATCGTACGTGTGGACGGAAATTGGTTCAGATTTTTTGAGAAATCGCTACGATATATCGTTGTAGTGTGGATCGCCTGTTAGATCTTTTGAACAAGTCAACAGATTTTAATGCGGTTTTCAGCAATAGATAGTGATTCTAGAGGAAGGTTTATATGTGTAATACGTGCTTATTATATTAGAGGAAATCCCAGAATTTCAGACTTATGTATGATAAATCATTGATGATTGTTAACCGACTTAAAAAAAGAAGGAGGTTCTCAATTCGAATGTATTTTTTTATGTTTGTTACCTCAGAACTTTCTACTGGGTGAACAGTTTTTGATGATTCTTCTTTTATTTGAAAGCTGATGCGTCCCGTGTGGTCCCATTTCAATTTTGTCCAGTTCTTGAAGTCGGTTTCTTTTTCTTGAATAGTCATTATTTCTATGCAGATGTAGGTATAGTGTTATCACGTATTACTATTTAATATGACTTTATGTGAAAGAGCTTAGAGATTCTACGATAGTATCTTACACCGTGTCAATTTTTTTTTTCATTCTTTTCAGTGGAATTTACATGAACGTATTCATTATATTATACCTAAATTTAAATATATTTATTTTAAGATTCTATAAATTTCTCTAAAGCAGCTACTTGATTAACTAAAATAACAGATAATAATATTAATATGCAAACGATTAAAATAAGAAAAAAAATTTTTTTTAGAATTTTGAATCCGTACAATTGCCTGACTGCCTCGTTGGTCTCGCGTTTGGCGTGAGGTCTCGGGTTCAATTCCCGGGTCGAACCAAATGTTTGTATGATCTACAAATATTTGTTTCGGAGTTTGGGTGTTTTCTATGTATAATATGTATGTATTTACAAAAAAAAAGTATATATGTATTTATATCAGTTGTCTAGTACCCATAACACAAACTCTGTTTAGCTTGGAACTAGATGGCGTTGTGTGTTAGATGTCAAATAAAAAAAAAACTCAAAAATCAATTTTCAAATAAAATAACTACAAATTTTAACAAAAAAAACCGACTTCGATCTGGACCAAATTTAAATGGAACCATTCGGGAAGCACCAGCTTTCAAATAATCATCAAAATCGGTTCACGCAGTCGAAAGTTATGAGGTAGCAAACATAAAAAAAAATACAATCGAATTGAGAACCTCCTCCTTTTTTTGAAGTCGTTTAAACAGAAACAAATTAATCGACAAATACATTTTTTTTTTAAATAAAAACGCGTGCTTATTTATGATTTATGTTATGACGCACATACCTGTCTCAGAAACGGTGATCCGCTCTTTTTCTTTCTTAATTCATCCATTTTATGTATAAATTCGAAACGTAAACATGTAAATCGCACTTTATCACGACATGTTAGCACTTGGACACTGTTGGCACTTGAAGTGTGTCTGTAGCAGGTATTACTATTATCTGTGGCTCGGCTGCACTTATCCGTCTATCACTAGTAATATAATGATATATGAACAACGATATAATAGATTAGATTATTAGGCTAGGAACAAATCTGGCAGAATTTCGCAAGCAGATTTCTACTCTGATGTTTTTCAACTTTTTCTTAATTTACTTACGTTATGTGTTGGTTGTCAATATGTAAATCACTGCAGTTTTGTGAAGATAAAAATAGTGTAACTTGTTTATGGTTAAATTATTCCACGTTATTATATTTTTGAATATTTTTTGGTAGTGATGTAGTGATAGTTTAAGTTATACTCGTAATACTAACAACTGATTCATGGTTTTTAAATAAATATTACTTTTAATTATTTTAAAACTACCCACATGTATAAAATATACAAACATTTATTTATTCTTTATGGACTATTAATAATGATAATAAAACCTTTTTATTTCACGTTATTTATATGATACATGAAAATATATCTCATTTAGGTAAGTGTTTAAAGAAGAAACAGTAAACATTAAAAGTTTTTTTTTTCACATTAACGGGAACCCCTACTTGAGGGTAAAGGCCTCCTCTAGAGATGACCAGTAGTCTCCATCTTTATCTTTCTGCATCTTTTCTTCTCCACATTTAAGATATGGACTATTATACTATTGTAAACCTGGTTGTTTCACTTCACTGTAGTTTTTTTAAATAAAACTCTCGTTTTTATTTTTTTTACTATTGATTGAAAATGAGTGCTCCCTATTTGAAACCTTGCCGACACTTCCATCACCACAGATAAAAAAATGTTAAAAAATAATGTGTAGTTTCATTTTTAATTATTTAAAAAAATATGTTTAGTACCTACCTATCTCTTTTTCCGTCTTGACATTGTGTCACGAGTGTCACGACACGAGACAGTTAATTCAATTATTGAGTATTTAAAACATAAACAAAGCTTTTTTTAAACGTACCATATAGGCTCAAACGCAATTCGAAGACATGTGTAACTATTTTTAATATGAATCATAAAATGTTGCCAAATAAACACGTCAAGATGGCAACATTCCAATACACGGAAGTATACCAATCTTCTGTTGGCAATTTGGCACATTATTGTGAGTACTATCACTCGTGTGATAGTACTCCAAGGAGTCACGCCAAGGAGGGCACTGTCTCTCAAAATACAGGTATTTACCTAATTCGAGAGGGTTTCAGACTGTTTCTACCCAACTGTCTTCACTCAATAAAAAAAAAACCGCTTCCCCTGTCTCTTATCGCTTAGATCTTCTATACTACTCAACGGATTTCAATGCAGTTTTCAGCAATAAATAGACTGATTGAAAAGGAGGGTTAGGTAATATGTATTTATTAACCGACTTCCAAAAAGGAGGAGGTTCTATGTTCCACTGTATGTTTTTTTTTATTTTTTTATGTATGTTCACCGATAACTCCGTCAGTTGTGGACCGATTTAGAATTTTTTTTTGTATTTGAAAGGGTATGCTTCCGAGGTGGTCCCATTGCCAGCATATCAGGATCTGATAATGGGATCCCAGGGAAATCGAGGGGAACCCTCATTTTTTATAGGCACATACTATGTTTTTCGTATATTTTCTGAAGGTACACCGGTATTTGCGTCTGGTAGTCATCATTTTATGATGATGAGCTGATGATGTCAGGTACAACTCCTTAACGGTTAGGAGTTGGAGGATAAATCTTTAAATATCATATGTATATATGTTACCTTTAGTCGTATTCTTTCAAATTATTTAGGTAAGCTGATGATGGAATGTGGAAGGTACAACTCCTCAACGGTTAGGAGTTGGAGGATAATTCTTTCAATTTCATACGTATCTAAAGACCTTCAGTCGTATACTTTCAAGTTATTTAGGTGAGCTGATGATAGAAGGTTAAACTCTTCAACAGTTAGGGATAAGAGGATGATGTTAATATTACACGTAGGGATAGACCTTAATTTGTATTCTTGATGATGAAATTTGATGAAATTGTTCAACTTACTACTGACCTACGATTGATTGCACTAAAAACTGAAAAATAAAAACTTTTTATAAAAAAAAACCGACTTCCAAAAAAACATCCAACGAAAACTCTGCCAAAAAAACACTTAAAATCGTAAAATAAACTGGTTCTTCATAAATTGCGTATACCTAATTCTTTATTCATTTAAATAGTAGTATTATAATGTGTTATAGGTATCTAAAATCTGTTTGAAGTCGGTGCTAAGCCAAAAAAAATACAAACGAACAATTACAAAAGTCTAAGCGATAGTCACTTGGCACCGACTTCAAACAGATTCTAGGTACCTAGCACACATTATAATACTACTATTTATATGAATAAAGAATTAGGTATACGCAATTTATGAAGAACCAGTTTATTTTACGCTTTTAAGTGTTTTTTTGGCAGAGAGTTTTCGTTGGATGTTTTTTTGGAAGTCGGTTTTTTTACTAATACATATTATAAACGCAAGTTTGTAAATATGGATGGATGTTTGTTACTTTTTCACGCAAATACTACTAAACGGATTTAGATGAAACTTTACAGTAATATAGCTTATACATTAGAATAACACAGGCTACTATTTGCCACGATAACCGACATACACGCGGGCGGAGCCGCGGGTAACAACTAGTCTTAAAAAAATAAAGTTGTTATAATTACCGATGAAGACCATGACTTCGACACACATGTATCGACTTGACCGGAGTGATACTAAAACCTCACAAAAATTTGGTGATAAGCTATTCTCTCGTTACTTTTCAGCGAGTACCCCCCCTCTACTGCGCCTCCCCCCACCCTTGGTCTGTTTCCATGTACTTTGGAAGTCAACATCATATAACCCGTTTGCTCATTAGAACAGAAGGAAAACTTGACACAAACCAAATACCAACAGGTCTGTCCAGTCCAGAGAGCGTAGTAGTACTAGACTGCACAGTTGGCCTAGTGGTTTAAGCGGACGCCACGCGCCGCTTTCTACTGCGTCAATTGTTGTGGGCTCAAATCCCTCATGGGACAACACTTTTTGTGATCTACAAATTGTTGTTCTGAGTCTGGGTGTTCTTTGTGTCCGTTTCATGTATGTTTGTAACGTCCCCGCGACACAGGATGTATATTCCTAATGTGGGAGTTGTCTTTTAAAAAGAAAAAACGAAAGGAAGGTCTGTCCATCAGCGGACTGTCAGAGCCTGGTGATGATGATGAAAATATTAGGTCTTTACCTATGAAATTGCCGTTCTTCAGTACTGGTCATTTCAAATAAAAAAAAGTTTGTAATGGCTCTGTATTCTAAATTCAAATTAATTTTGTTTTAAAACCATGACATTCTACTTACAAACTCAGTCTTTTGTTTTCTGATTAGCGTTGTATTTTCATTACATTTGAACATTTTTCGTCATAATGGATACTTTAAAAATTCGTGTAATTATGGAATATGAGTTCCGTCGTGGCACCAACGCGACACAAACGGCACGTAACATCAAAAACGTTTACGGAGAGAACTGTACAAACGAACGCACAACCCGTTATTGGTTTTCCCGGTTCCGTTCTGGAAGTTTTGACTTGAAAAATGAAGCTCGTGGTCGTCCGGAGACTTTGGTTAACAATAATCAATTAAAGGCGATTGTGGAAGCTGACGAAACTCAATCTACAGCTGAGCTAGCAGCAGCTTTTAATGTAAGCATCAAAAGAATATTGATCCATTTGCGACAAATTGGCAAGGTAAAAAAGCTTGATAGATGGGTGCCCCACGACCTTAACGATCGCCAGCGCAACGTACGCGTCGAGACTTGCCTTGCGCTGCTCAACAGGCAAAGAAATGAAGGAATTTTGAAACGAATTCTTACGTGCGACGAAATATGGATTCTGTTCGACAATCGAAAGCGCTCAGCAAGTTGGTTAGACCATGGTTCAGCACCAAAGCAATGCCCTAAACCAAAAATGACCCCTAAAAAGGTGATGGTCACTGTATGGTGGTCTAGTGCGGGTGTGATTCACCACAGCTTTTTACAAAACGGCATGAGCATTAATGCAGATGTGTACTGTGAAGAACTGGAGAGAATGATGCAGAAGCTTGCACATTTGCAACCAGCTTTGGTCAATCGGTCGTCCCCACTGCTCCTTCACGACATCGCGCGAACTCCATACTGCGCAACAGACAGTCTCCAAGCTGCAAGAGCTGGGGTTGGAAGCTCTCCCTCATCCGCCATACTCACCAGACCTTGCACCTACCGACTATTACTTTTTCCAAAATTTAGACAACTTTTTAGTGGGTAAAAAATTCAATTCCCGAGAGGCAGTACAAAATGCCTTTGAAGAGTTTGTTGCCTCCCGTCCAGCTGATTTTTACAAGAAGGGCATCAAAAAAAATTCCAATGCGTTGGCAAAAGTGCGTCGATTGCATGGGTGATTACTTCAAATAACAGAAATAAAAAAGTTTTTAAAAAATAAGTGCTTTCACTTATTGCATACAAAACGGCAATTTCATAGGTAAAGACCTATTAGATAAATAATGCAGAAACTTAATGTTTGAATTTTGCTTTTTTCCCGCCCAGATTTGTTACGGCCCTAACATTTCCATGTTCCCGTTTGATTAATGTTACATTGTTCTTATTTGAAGTACGTAAGTAAACAATGGACACGTTTCTTACTTATATACTCTTTTATTATCCTTGAGGTGATATTAATAAACACATGCATATACAAATATATAAATCAATATATAAATTACACCTATTTCAGAAAGGGGTAGGTAGAGATAATTGATCTCCACATATAACGGTCCTGATACTCCTGATGCATCTCTTTCGCTTCGTCCTCATTCAGCAATCAACTACTATGTATGCATGCTCATCGGCTCTGTCCACTAGGATCTTAGAGCATACATATATGAAGGGAGCGCTGAACGAGCGGAAAGCGTGATCGGAGTAGAGAGAGACAGACTGAGTTTACTTAGAGTCTGTCTCTCTCACGCAAGCTTCTGATTGGTTACCAATTTGCATGAATGATTTGGTGGGAAATACACCAACCAATCAGAAGCTAGTAGACGGAGCTTGCTCCTCAGTTCCTGATACTCTTCTTTAGAACGTCGCCTATTTGGTCGGTAAGTACAAGTCCGCCGTAGACGGACGGACGTTCGGATACTACCACACACATTCGCTCTATTAATTCCTTTCCTGAGTCTTCTATCATCCATCCTGTCTACATGGTCAAATAATCGAAGAACTTCAGTCCACAACGCTCTCTAATCACCACATTCCGGACTCTATCACTAACATTCACATCACAAATATTTTTTTTAAGTAAATATATTTTTTTTACTAGTTATTGCCCGCGGCTCCGCCCGCGTATATGTCGGTTATCGCGACAAATAGTAGCCTATGTGTTATTCTGATATATAAGCTATATTACTGTAAAGTTTCATCCAAATCCGTTCAGTAGTTTTTGCGTGAAAGAGTAACAAACATCCATCCATCCATACATAGTTACAAACATTTACGTTTATAATATTAGTAGGATTCTTCATGTCCTATCATGTTAAACAGAATCAATCAAGGTCATCTGTGCTATAAACCACGATAAAATAAATCTGCATTGACTTCAAACGTGGGCTTTTGAAGGTTTCCTATCAATATTATCAGCGAATATCGCTATCCCTGTGGTGGCAGTTAAAGAACTCGGGAGTGTAACTAGCTCTATTCATCGCGTGAGGCGTGAGTATAAAGTTTAAACTAGATACAGATTGTTGAAAGCGGTCTGAGTTTACATTAAAAGAGTACTTTTTTTGACGACTAAAACTGGTCAAAAAGATTGATTTTGCCTGATAAAAACTATTGAATCAATCAAATTTGAAAAAAAAAAAAAACATCCAACGAAAACTCTCTGCCAAAAAAACACTTAAATGCCTAAAATAAACTGGTTCTTCATAAATTGCCTATACCTTATTCTTTATTCATTTAAATAGTAGTATTATAATGTGTGCTAGGTACCTAGAATCTGTTTGAAGTCGGTGCTAAGCCAAAAAGAATACAAACGAACAATTACAAAAGTCTAAGCGATAGTCACTTTTAAGTGTTTTTTTGGCAGAGAGTTTTCGTTGGATGTTTTTTGGAAGTCGTTTTTTTTTTATAAAAAGTTTTTATATTTCAGTTTTTAGTGCAAACAATCGTAGGTAAGTAGTAAGTTGAACTATTTCATCAAATTTCATCATCAAGAAAACAAATAAGGTCTATACGTACCTACGTGTAATATTAAAATCATCCTCTAATTCCTAACTGTTGAAGAGTTTAACCTTCTATCATCAGTTCACCTAAATAACTTGAAAGTATACGACTGAAGGTCTTTAGATACGTATGAAATTGAAAGAATTATCCACCAACTCCTAACCGTTGAGAAGTTGTACCTTCCACCTTCCATCATCAGCTTACCTAAATAATTTGAAAGAATACGACTAAAGGTAACATATATACATATGATATTTAAAGATTTATCCTCCAACTCCTAACCGTTAAGGAGTTGTACCTTACATCATCAGCTCATCATCATAAAATGATAACTACCAGACGCAAATACGGGTGTCACTTCAGAAAATATACGAAAAACATAGAATGTGCCTATAAAAAATGAGGGTGCCCTCGATTTCCCTGGGATCCCATCATCAGATCCTGATATGCTGGCAATGGGACCACCTCGGAAGCATACCCTTTCGAATACAAAAAAAAATTTCAAAATCGGTCTACAACTGACGGGGTAATCGGTGAACATACATAAAAAAAAAACATACAGTGGAACATAGAACCTCCTCCTTTTTGGAAGTCGGTTAAAAATAGTCTATCTCCAGTTTTAACTAGATTAGCGTGCTAATGAGACTATTGAATCAATCAAATTTGAAAAAATAGTCTATCTATCTAATAGTGCTTTCTGAAAAAATATCAATAATGTCGCCCCACGCTTAGTTCGATTGCTATTAAAGCGTGTTTTTTAGTTTTTTTATACTATAATTTATTTTCTACTTTTTAGTTTGGTATATTTTAAACTATTTTTTTTTTAAAAAGAAACTACTATTTTTTTTAGTTTTTTTTCACATTATTGTATTGTCAACGGCCCTTGACCCCAGTGCAAATTTTCAAGTTAATCAGACTCCTAGAACTAGGTTAAAATGAAGTTAAAAGATTTTGTTACATACATACATACAGGTCAAGCTAATACAAGTAAAATTTTAACAAAAACATCGGTTTTTGTTTTCGACTACACGGTTCGACTCGATTTCTCTTGGATGCCATCATCAGATCTTAGTGTCCTTATCATGGTACCACTGTTGGGATATCTCCTTTCCATTAAAAAAAGAATCATCAAAATCGGTTATTAAACGAAGAAGGTGTCCTCGAACACACATGAAAAAAAAACAAAAAAAAAACATATACGGTCGAATAGAGAACCTCCTCCTTTTTTGAAGTCGGTTAAAAAGCGTGTTAAAAACGAGTGTGCTTTAAGCCACACGACTGAAGTAAAACTTCAAGGGGTACAAGGGCTGCACTGTATTTTATACAGGGTGTCCGGTGGCAGAATTTGGATTTCAAATTTAAATAAAAAAAAACTAAAGGGGATATAAATTTATTCCAATAATTATTAAAATGAAGAGAAATTCGGGTTTTATTTCTTAAATATTATTTCGTCTAAATGTTGACCGTCACGTCGGACACACTCTTGGAATCTGACCTCAGTATTCCGCGCCACTCGCTGGAGAAGTGACGTCGGGATGCCATTAACCTCACGAACGATATTTTCTTTTAGTGCTGAAATGGTCGCTGGATTTGTTTCATAGACTTTACTTTTAAGGTAACCCCACAGAAAAAAGTCCATGGGGGTGAGATCCGGCGACCTGGGTGGCCAGGGGATGTCACCAAAACGGCTAATCAATTTGCTAGGGAAGAAATCACGAAGAAGCGCCATGGTCTCTCTGGCAGTGTGTGGTGTGGCACCATCTTGCTGGAACCATGTGTGTGAACTGTAGGCAGGATGTTCTCTTAGGGTTGGCAGAAAATAATCGTTAAGCATGAGCCGATAAGAAACACCGTTCACAGTAATGGCTTGCCCTCGGTGATTTTCAAAAAAATAGGGCCCGATTATTCCACTGCTTGATAGTGCACACCAAACCGTTACTTTGGGACTGTGAAGTGGCTTTTGATGTTTTAAACGTGGATTCTGTCCTTTAGGTGCCCAATATCGACAATTCTGTTTGTTAATGTAAGTTAATGTTTGTTAATGTTCACTTGAATGGATGTGCCATTCAAGTGAAAATGGGCTTCGTCACTCCAAAAGATTGTGTTCACTGTACGAAATCGTTGCAACATTGTTTCACAGAAACTTTTACGCAAATTGTAATCATTGGGCTTAAGCGCTTGCACAATTTGAATTTTAAAGGGGTGAAAAGAGAGATCCTTTTTCAATATTTCGTGCACCATCGTTTTTGGGAGCCCTAAAGCAGCAGCCCTTTTACGCACGGACTGTCGTAGATTATCGCGCAAACTGTTTACGACAAGTTGAATGTTGTCATCAGTCCTCGACGTTCGCCTAGGTCCCGGCCGCGGATTATTCACTGCTGAACTTGTTGTCCTGAACCTCCGCACCCACAATCGAATCAAATCTTCACTTGGCGCATCACGTAAACGTCGAATATTGTAATGCGAACAAAACCTTCGACGAGCAACAGCACAGGAATCATTAGCTTTAAAATACGCTTCAATTGCGAACGCACGTTGTTCACCCGTCCACTGCGACATCGTGACTAAGTAACCCGCACCAATGACGAAGCGAACGCGACCCCCCTCCCACCTCTCCGCTCAACGGTATTAGAACAATTCTAAATTTAAATCCTAATTCTGCCACCGGACATATGTGTTCTGTGCACCGGACACCCGGTATAAACTAAACGTAACTGGCTATGAGAGGAAGAAAATGTGTGTTCGCACCTCTCTCTCTACAGTAATATACGAAACGTAACTCACTTTCCTTCCATCTTCACTAACTTATATCTCCCTGTCAACTTCCGTTCGCCTCGTCCGATCACATTTTTCGTAACACTTTCGTCACGCAGTCACCAGTTAAGTTATGCCAAGCGTTAACCAAGTTAAGCGTGCTTCAAGAAGTTTTACTTTTATTAATTGAATAGGGGGCAAACAAGCAGACGTATCACCTGATGGTAAGCGATTACCGCCGCCCATGGACACCCGCAACACCAGAGGCGTCACAAGTGCGTTGCCGGCCCTTTAAGAAGGAGTACGCTCTTTTCTTGAAGGTTTGAAGGCCGTATTGCTTACGTACTTAAATACATACTTCAAAAACTCTCTTTTTTACACATTCACCGTATCCAATCACGTCAAAATCAATCACTGCTATCTATAGCACGCAAGACACACGACAAAATAAATTTACTTTGACGTCAAACATAGGCCTTTCGAGTTCCCTATCGATATTAAATACCATATTGTTCAAACAATTTTCGTAAATGTTTATTTTACACTAGTTGAGCCCCGCGGTGTTACACGAATTTGTTGTTATACCTTTAGGTACTTAAAAAAGTAGCCTAAGTTATTCCTTTTGTCATCAGCTATCTCCTAGTGAAATTCCCGTCAAAATGGGTCGAGCCGTCCCAGAGATTCCAGAGACAAAAGAAAAAAAAGGTTTTTTATTTAATGCAGTATATACATACATACATATGCATATAAATATTACTAGAAATGGTATACAGAGGAAAACCCTGTCGTTGCTGTCCCAATATGACTTACATATTGCGATAAGATTTAGGAAGTCTCGGACCAACAACAAAGTTCCTGTCGAGGTTGAATTTGATATTACAAATAAACACTATAATAATATATTATTTACTAGCTGTCCCGGCGAACTTCGTACCGCCATATTTACATATCTGTCTCAGCTTCCCACAGGCAGTGTACAGTCGCGGACAAAAAAAAAACACTTTTCCCGTTATCTTTTTTTTTTGTTTCTAGAAAAAAAAAATGAATGAAATCGAACTATGTGTTATTGAATTACAACTAAGTATATATTTTGACTTTCATCCCCTCTCTACAGGAAACTGTGCAGTATTTAGGGATAAAAAGTATACTATGTCCTTCCTCGTAGTATGAACTCAAATCATGCCAAGTTTCATTTGAATCCGTTCAGTAGTTTCGGCGTGATGTGCGGCCAAGATACAGGCAGACAGACAGACATAAATGAAAACAATTACAGCGTTGGCTTCAGTATCGATTATAGAGAGCCCTCCAAAAAAATATCAAAATATCTTTATTGTACAGAATTGGACCTGTTACATTTTTATTATAAGTAGTATAGATATAAAACACCCCAACTCCAAAACAAATATTTGTAGATCAATCTATCGGGAATCGAACCCGAGACCTCAAGCATAGCAGTCGCCTATGTTACCGCTGCGCCACCGAGGCAGTCAAATTCAATTTCTTTAATACAAAATTATACAAATTAGTAGTAACAATATTGATTACTAAGATACTAATAATGATATAAGGATCAATTCAAATCTATAGGCCAGAGATATCGGCTTCTTGTGTTATTGCCTTGATACGACTCATGTAGTAGATACGTATGTACGTACATATGAATAATTTATTGTCTTCTGATAACAGATAAACACTTGTTTTTTACTTAAAATTGCTTGCTAATGTAAGAATCAGTTAGCAACAACTAGTTTTCTTTTACCCGACTATGTCAAAGCAAAGGGAGGGTAATACACACATCAAAAGTGTCTAGGGATCAAGCATTTTTATGCGGATTTCTTGAGATTGAGATGTGGCTTTGGCCCTGGCCTGCTCAGTCGCCAGACTTGAACCCGATTGAGCATGCATGGGATATGCTACAGAGAAGAGCTCTGCCGAATATGGAGGGTATCCAGTCGCAAGAAGACCTTTTTTTGTTGTTGCAACGAACATGGGCGGCCATTCCACAGCGTGATTTGGATGAACTCATTTTGAGTATGCCAAACCGATGTTCTTGTGTTAGTGTTCGCGGTAGAAACACGGATTATTAATTGTTTAAGTTACCTAATAAAATTTTAAAGAAAACTGTTATTTCAGTCTTTTTTTCGAACTTTAATGTTAGTGGTTCAAATGTCAAAAATCCTTTTATTAGGAAAATGGCAAATTTCTTTATTAATGCAAAGGTGACTTGGTTTATCGTTACTGTGACAAACGAAAACACTTTATTTAATGAATCCTTAAAGAAAATTTTAATTAATATCAATCAGGAGAAATTTATTGCAAAAATATATGTTGATCCCTAGACACATATGTTGATCCCTAGACACTTTTGATGTGTGTAGTTTTGGCAGTCGGTAGGCAGTTTTGTATGTTTAACTATGGAGGGTAGAGGTAAGGAGGACATGGGCGTAGCCAGCCACGGACTCAGGGTGGGGCAGCAGTCTAAAATAATATGTAACTAGTAAACTAGCAAACTACTTACTCTTGCCATAGATATTTAGCAAAGAAAAACAACTTTTTTTTTATTGTACGTTACATTTTCTATGCGAGGCTAGTACCGCCCCGGTCGAGCCGGCCCTTTCGTGCTGAAATCAGCGTGGCTCTACTACCTTAGAAAATTATAGAAAATAGAAAAAATAAAAAATCAGCATAAAATGACAGCGTTCGTGCTTTCGTGTTTCGTTGGTGAGTGCGAGACCGGAGGCCCAAATAGTCTAGTCAACAAATTCCATACTTGTTGACTAGACTAAATGATGCAGAAGCATATCTAGGCTGCCATGGTGTGGGTCGCCATGCTGCATTGTTGCATTCGCAATGAGTATGGTGACCACCACTCTTGGATTCTGCTTATGCTTTCCATCAGGCAGAGTTGAGTCATTTTGGCGGGCCATACATAAATCGTCATACAAAAAGCGTCCGACGGTCGATGCCGTGTTGCACCCTAGGGCCCTGACCGAGGAGAAGAGGCAGCGGGCTGTGGCGGCGTGTTGGCAGTATCGTTGGACATCGCCAACGCATTCAATAGTCTGTCATTTAGCTGCATCAGGGAACACTCCACTACCACGGCGTGCCAGAGTACCTGAGGCGGCTAGTGGCAGACTCCTTAGAGGAGCGTACCGGCAAGTACGAGGACCGACATGGCGACCCATGTCGTGAGGTGTTCCGCAGGGGTCTGTCATTGGACCACTCCTGTGGAACGTGGGATACGACTGGGTCCTTCGAAGATATCTCCCTCCCGGGCTAGGCGTAATTTTTTACGCCGATGACACTTCGGTCACGGCCCGAGGGGGGGGGGCGATGGGCGAACTTCCAAGAGGCGGTGCGCCTGGCCACCAGGGGTTAGGCGCATTGAAGCGCTGGGCTTACGGGTGGCCCTTGATAAGACGGAGGCCTTATTGTTCCTTGGTCCGCCCCCCGACGCCTCCATCGTGGACAGATGGAGCCTGATCCTCGACGGTAGGTGGCTCATCGACAAGCACTTTAGGCAGCTTGCTCCGAAGCTGGTCGAGGCTGCCTTTGCCCTTGGGCGACTTTTGTCCAATTCGGGTGGAGCCATCGTCGCGACAAGACGGGTCTACACGGGGGTTGTCCGGTCGATGGCGCTGTATGGTGCACCGCTGAACGCGCAGAAAAAGCCGCGCCTCTGGCTTACCCGTAAGATATTGGCGGTCAGAGCCATCCGCGGTTATCGCACTGTATCGAACGAGGCGTTGTGCACCTTGGCCGGAACTCCCCCGTGAGATTTGGAGGCGGAAGTGCTTGCCGAAGTTTAACTGCGGACGACGACTTCCGGACGGAGACCGGCTTTCGCTCTCCACCTGAAGAGATACGCGAGTGGCGTGAAGCCGCTCGTCGAGTCACCATGGCTCGCTGGTCGTCTCGGCACGGTTGCTTCGAGAAATACCTGCACTCGGCCGCTAGGAGGGTACTGAGTCCCGCCTGTCACCACTGCGGTTGCAGTGAGGACTAGGCCTCTTCGAAAATGATATTGAGGTTTTTAATATCATTTTTTTCTAAACTGAATAGTTTGCGCGAGAGACACTTCCAAAGTGGTAAAATGTGTGTACCCCCCCTGTAACTTCTAAAATAAGAGCATGATAAATCTATAAAAAATATATGATGTACATTACCATGGAAACTTCCACCGAAAATTGGTTTGAACGAAATCTAGTAAGTAGTTTTTTTTTAATACGTCATAAATCGTAAACTGCAATTTACCTTTCATTCAATCAACACAAATATAAAAAAAATTATATATGTTACTTGCTGCTGCGGAACCCTTCATGGGCGAGTCCGACTCGCACTTGGCCGCTTTTTAATCAACTCAAATCTTTAATCAACTCACTTCACTCTGTCTTGTACTGCTATATTCATATTACACTCTCTACTCACTCTAGCGCCACTGTGGTCGGTTCTCGAACTATTATTTAGTCATGTTTGTTTGTCGGACACTTTTCAGTTACCCGCCCATAAGAGATTGTACTCCTTACCTCTATAGGTACTCCATGATTCCATCATTTAAGTTCCAGTTTCTAGAAAAAGTTTAAAAAATCTATAACCCGACTACGTAAACACTTTTGATAAACTGCCTGGGTGGCGTAGTGGTAGCGTATGCGACTGCTGTGCTTGAGGTCTCGGGTTCGATTCCCGGGTCGAACCAAATGTCGAGACAGCATGTCGATCTGGATGCGAGAAACCGAGGATCGAACCAAGTGGCGTTCAATTGGAGAGGCCTATGTCCAGCTGTGGACTGCGATAGGATGATGATGATGATATGAATCTATACTAATACTATTAAGCGAAAGAGCTTGTGCGAGTGGTGGTGTTAAGTGTGCAGTTGTCTATAATGGCAAATATAGGCTTCAAAGTAATTTCTCCAAAGTCAAGATTCAAGATTAAGGTCATTCTCTCTCAGGTATACTCAAGGTGACTCACGCTCTTCCTGGTTTCATCAAAAGGAGGACATAAATTTACAGATAAAATAAGAAAATATGAGTGGAAAACCAAAGTAAATAATGTAATATATAATAAAGACATTAATAATTTTAAAAAAATCATATGAAATTGATATAAGCGCCATCTCTTGACATCTAGCTAAAACTAAACACCGATAAGACAACTATAGTTCTTTGAAGTCTCCAACTTAAAATAATAGAGGGCACTAAAGGCACAGTACAAATAACTTTTATTCAAGGCAAGACAGGATTACTGTAACCTCCAGTTATTTGTGTCCATAGTAATAATAATCTGGGACGCTATAAAACCCAAGATCAAGTGTAATATTACCGTTATTAGTCATTGTCAGGTCACTGGTCAAGAACAATAACTAACTGCGCCCCGCGGTATTATTACCTCATCTTTCATCCTACACACATTTCCTCAGGATAAAAATTAGGAGTAGGTATAATCTTTCTCTGTGCCTAATTTAATCCAGATTTGTTGAGCCATTTTTACGTGAAAACAATATACATCCATATAAACTTTCGCCTTTATATTATTAAGACGGTCATTTTAGATGTTCATAGTTACCTACTAGCCTCGCGGTGTTACCCTCGCGGTATAACATCAACCGCAGGTAACGCCGCGGGTCGAAGCTAGTCTAAAAAAGCGGCCAAGTGTGAGTCGGACTCGCACATGAAGGGTTCCGTAGCAGCAAGTAACATAATATAAAAGTTCTTGTAGTTCGTTGTAACTTTGATCGATAAATTGCCGTTTACGATTTATGACGTTTTAAAAAAAAAATACTTACTAGATTTCGTTCAAACCAATTTTCGGTGGAAGTTTGCATGGTAATGTACCTACATCATATATGTATTTTTTTTAGTTTTATCATTCTCTTATTTTAGAAGTGACAGGGGGGGGGGGCACACATTTTACCACTTTGGAAGTGTCTCTCGCGCAAACTAATCAGTTTAGGTAAAAAAATGATTAGAAACCTCAATATCATTTTTAAAGACCTATCCATAGATACCCCCACACGTATGGGTTTGATGAAAAAAAATTTTGAGTTTCAGTTCTAAGTATGGGGACCCCCAAAAGTTATGGTTTTTTTATCTATTTTTATGTGAAAATCTTAATGCGGTTCACATAATACATCTACTTACCAAGTTTCAACATTATAGCTATTATAGTATCGGAAAAAAGTGGCTGTGACATACGGACAGACAGACAGACGGACAGACAGACATGACGAATCTACAAGGGTTCCGTTTTTTGCCTTTGGCACGGAACCCTAAAAAGTAGCCTTAGTTACTCCTTATAACAACACTTTCACTGGCAGATAGCTGATGAAGTGATGAATCATCAGAAAGTCCCTTCTCTTTTCCCGTTATCTTTTATTTTTTTTCTTTCTAGCAAAAAAAGAATGAAAGAAATCGAACTCTGTGTTATTGAATTACAAATTATTGAATTACTAAGTACATTTTTGACTTCCATCCCCTCTCTCCAAGAAACCGTGCTGAATTTCGGGATAAAAAGTATCCCATGTCTTACCTCGTGGTATGAACTCAAATCATGCCAAGTTTCATTTGAATCCATTCAGTAGTTTCATGACATGGAGCTGATCTGATGCTGGAGCTGGAAGGTGGCGATAGGAACTCTGTAAAGAAACGTCGCAACATCATCGAGTTTGGACTCGTTTGATTCGTCTCGAGGCATTCCAGTAAAAGCTTGTTTTAAAAAAGTTTTTTAAGTTAATTTATTTTTTATTAACTTGCAATGTATGTATGTATGCTTGTATGTTCGGGTGGAATCTTGCAACTCAATTTTGAAACGGATATCTTCAACCGATTTTGCTGAAATTTTGCAAGCATAATTATGTATACAGCATGACAATACAATATTATAAGGACATGGAGCTGATCTGATGCTGGAACTGGAAGGTGGCCATAGGAACTCTGTAAAGAAACGTCGCAACATCATCGAGTTTGGACTCGTTTGATTCGTCTCGAATCATTCCAGTAAAAGCTTGTTTTTAAAAAGTTTTTTAATTTAATTTATTAATTATAAGTATATAGAAATAGATTATTATAAGTATAGCTTGTATAGGTAATCGAATTGAAACTAAAAGGAACTAATTATGACTATAGCCACACAGGCCGGCGGAATTATGACTCATTCATTTTATAAGAAGCTTTTCTTTGTAAGGCTTTATGTCGTTAAGGTTGAAAAGTAGTATGTCTTTATAAAGAATATTGGACATCAAAAAACAGCCATGACACATCGCATGGCCGGCTGACTCCAAATTAGGTGGAGACTGTAGTGTGGTAACTATACTCTTTGCGCTGTAGCATGGTGCGTGGTGATTCAATTTAATTTACTACAGTTTATGATTAATGATTTAATATATTGCGAATGTGGTACAGCTGAAATACTAAGTCATAAGGGGACGTCCATTAATCACGTGAGCCTTAAAACATGGTTTGGTAAAAATCACTTAATATCACAAGGGTGGAGGGGGATGTAGTAAGAAATCGCGTGTATTTATTATTTATATTTCTTCCGAGAGAGATTCTCTGCATAGCGTACTACGTACTATTACAATATTTGTTTCTCGCATGATTACACAATTCCTATAATATTATTTTTACGCCAGTCAAAAATAACTTGCAACCTTTCTGCCTAGATATTTTTATTATGGTTCTTAATTTCAGAATAAAACTAGATTATTCTTTATACCTGTACTTAAAGATAATATTCTAAAAAATTGCTAATAAAATGCGTGATTTGGGGGGGGGGGCGTTAATCTTAAACCTCCCCATGTATCACCAAGGGGGAGGGGGGTCAAAAAATGCTTAAAAAACATCACGTGATTAATGGACGGCCCCTTTCAAGAGTGTATCGAAATGTTACTGAACCATGCCACGCACCATGCTACAGCGCAAAGAGTATATATTGCTGATAAATAAAGTTATTATATCTAAATACATATTATAAGTAGGGTTCCCAACCCTCCCGGATTGCCCGGGAGACTCCGGTAATAATGGTTAACCTCCCGACCTAAAATTTATAATTCTAAACTCCGGTTTAAATAACCTGAGTTCCCTGTAAAAAACACGTTATGCGCTTTCATTTGAGACCCCACTCGATGATATTTTTGCAGACATTCGGTTACTCTTCCCCACTTTCACGTAACTTATAAACGGCTCAACCGATTTTCAAGAAACATGTCTAAGAACAGTCGCACGTAACTCACCTTTCATACAAAAAAAAGTAAATTGAAATTGCTCCATCCGTTCGGGAGCTACGGTGCCACAGACAGACACGTGAAACTTGTAACACCCGTCTTTTTGGTCGGGGGTTAAAAATTAATTTAATGACTGATCTCAAAACGAAGCTACACAGCAGACAAGCTGACCAATTTTATGGCAAATCTGCCATGGACTTATTAAAGTAGTTTTATGAACCGCAAAAACAAATTTCAAATGAGTTCAATAACTTTTTTACGCGATTTTTGACATATTTACAAAATTGAAGATTTTCAATACCAAGCAATGAAAATTTTATCTTGAAAAGAGCTAATCACACACATTACCAGACTCCAGAAATTATTAATTTTCAATTTAAAGCCCCAAGAATTCTCCCGGGTTGGTCCTTTCGAGAGTTGGCAACCCTAATTATAAGTCATTATAAATAACACCTAGACACGGATAGATTGATTGCGCTCAAACCAAGACCGATGCAGGTATCAATGAAATTGTTATTTAAATTAACTTTTAACAGAAATGCTATAAATACAATAAATAAGATTGTAGTAATCTATCAAAATATTATTACATCCGACGGAGAAAAATAAATATCTACATTTAATTATCAAGACTATTCCGTCTTTAATTATTAAGTAGCTTATGTCCAGCGGTGGACTAAGAGTCTAATGCTGGACAAATGCTTCGCTTTAGAAAGGAATTTAAATGGCCTATAAAACCACGCTGCTGGGTTGGAATTGACAATTTATTGCTATTTATTTCATATAGGCGTATATTATTTTAATTAATAAAAATATATTTAGGACAGACAGAAATTGTTAAGTATGTATGTATCTATATATATTTGCAAGGATAATATAAAGTATATAGATATGCATAGAAGGGTTACTAGCGTATGATGACCCGAAATTTTACGGCGTATGTCTACAAATTACAATGTACTCAAAACATAAATTATTTCTGAAAGTATCTTTAAATTTGGGATCGGTGAGCTGTCTGTGACAATCGTATTAATATTATTTACTTTTATTTTATTTTTATCGTCACACACATTTTTTGTGTTCATTTTGTGGTGACAACACCTTGCCAGAGATCCTGTCTAATACGTATGTACCTATACAGAAACATGAAAGTCGAAAGCGTCTGTGACGTCTGTTTTGATTAAACTCCAAGTGCTCCAAATATAGATCGCCTTGGTGTTTATAGATTCATCTGAGTGAGTCACTGCATTTATAAATAGCAACTAACGTCAATGTTTATATTAGGTAATAGCTATTCTAGATGTTATGAATCATTTTACTGCTTTTTATTAGGGTAGCAAAATAGATCCTATAGAATGGAATAAAACAAAGTTATTTTTAAATCATATTTATTGAACCAACGAGACGACATGTAATATGTAATGCAGGAAATAAATTACAACTCAAAGTTACACTTTGAATTGAATAAATAAAAACTGGAAAGAAAATTAGTCTTGAAAACATCACAAATTAAATTGGATTTTAGGAATGAACTATTAACTATAACTTTTTAATCAACTTCTTCTACTGTTGGGCCGTCACTTCGTTGGTGACCTCCTCCAGGCATGCCCCCAGGCTGTCCGCCGGCACCGCCGCCGTGCATCTTGGTCATGAGCGGTGAACACGCTCCCTGCAAGTCTTTCAACTTATGCTCATACTCTTCTTGTTCGGCCAAGGTGTTGTTATCTAGCCATTTCAGAGCATCGTCGCAAGCAGAATGCGCTGTGCTCTTGTCCTGCTCCGACAGCTTATCACCAGCGTCGTCGACAGCCTGCTTCACGCTGAATATGTACGACTCTAGTTGGTTACGAGCCGCCACTCGCTGCCTCTGTTTTTCGTCCTCTTCTTTGTATTTCTCAGCTTCAGAAAGCATACGATCGATCTCCGCCTGTGACAAGCGACCCCTGTCGTTCTTGATCACGATGTTCTTGCTGCGACCGGTGCTGTTCTCCTTCGCCGACACGTTGAGAATGCCGTTGGCGTCCATGTCAAATGTGACGTCAATCTTCGGGACGCCTCGTGGCGCAGGTGGGATGCCCGTCAGATCAAACGTGCCCAGCAGGTTGTTATCTTTCGTCATAGCACGTTCGCCCTCGTACACTTGAATGGTAACCGCCGGTTGGTTGTCGGAATACGTGGTGAACGTCTGGGATTGCTTGCATGGAATCTTCGAGTTGCGCTCGATGATTTTAGTCATAACACCGCCTGCCGTCTCGATACCGAGTGACAGTGGTGCCACATCTACCAGTAAGACATCTTGAATCTTCGCATCCTGTTCCCCACTAAGGATAGCTGCCTGAACGGCTGCGCCGTAGGCCACCGCCTCGTCTGGGTTGATGGATAGGTTCAGTTTCTTGCCACAAAAGAAGTTCTGGAGTAAGTTCTGCACCTTAGGAATGCGCGTAGACCCTCCGACGAGGACGACGTCGTGAATTTGACCTTTGTCCATCTTAGCATCTTTAAGAGCTTTCTCGACTGGTTCCAAGGTGCCACGGAACAGGTCAGAGCATAGTTCTTCGAAGCGCGCTCTCGACACACGCGTATAGAAGTCTAAGCCTTCATAGAGAGCGTCGATCTCGATGGTGGCCTCAGTGCTGGAGGACAGGGTTCGCTTGGCGCGCTCAGCCGCTGTCCTCAACCGCCTGAGAGCGCGCGCATTGCTTTGTAGATCTTTTTTGTATTTGCGTTTGAACTCATCTGCGAGGTGGTTCACGAGTCTGTTGTCGAAGTCCTCACCTCCGAGATGTGTGTCTCCAGCGGTGGATTTGACCTCGAACAGCGAGCCCTCGTCGATAGTGAGGATGGAGACGTCGAAAGTGCCCCCACCCAGATCGAAGATAAGGACATTGCGCTCACCTTTGAGGTTCTTGTCGAGACCGTAGGCGAGGGCAGCTGCCGTGGGTTCGTTGATAATCCTTAAGACGTTCAAACCAGCAATAGCGCCTGCATCTTTAGTAGCCTGTCGCTGAGAGTCGTTGAAGTATGCTGGTACTGTAATCACTGCATCTCTCACTGATGTTCCTAAATACGCCTCTGCTGTTTCCTTCATCTTTGTGAGTACCATGCTGCTGACCTCCTCAGGCGCGAATCGTCTCGTCTCTCCTTTAAACTCAACCTGGATCTTCGGTTTTCCGCAGTCGCTGATCACCTTGAAGGGCCAGTGTTTCATGTCCTGTTGAATCTTGGTGTCGTCGAATTTCCTTCCGATGAGTCGTTTGGCGTCGAAGACTGTGTTGTTGGGGTTCAGGGCGACCTGGTTCTTAGCGGCGTCTCCAATAAGACGCTCAGTGTCCGTGAACGCCACATAGGATGGCGTTGTACGGTTGCCCTGGTCGTTGGCGATGATTTCCACGTTGCCATGTTGCCAAACTCCGACGCAGGAGTAGGTTGTTCCAAGATCAATTCCAATAGCTGGCATTTCTTCTTCTTTTTTTCTGCTGTGTGCACTAGTAATGCGAACTCTTTCGAGTAAAACTTCCTCTGGTTCACACCGAACTACGTCTGTACTGTATCGTATTTCAAATAATTCTGATTCCGCGCCGCGAGCTCAGCGCTTTTATACTATACCAATAGGAATCGAGAAAATTCTACCCGTTACTCGAGGTCAACCAATCAGCGTAGAGGATTCGTCGAATCTTCGAGAAGGTCAATACGCTGCCACCAATCGTAACGCAGTAATAAAGGAAAGAGATAGAATTTAGTGTGGCTACTTTATAAAATTTCCCCATTTTAGGGGTAATAGCTTATTGACTCAACTATGTTTCTAGGAAATGTAAATTAATTTAAGGCAGATAATTCAATAGGACATACCTATTGAATTATCTGCGTTAAATTTATTTACATTTCCTAGAAACATTGTCTTATAAATATTGTCAATATTAGTATTGTCTGGTACAGTTGACATGCAATTAACCAATTCCATATATTTTTGATTTGTTGATAATACTGTATTACATTGTTATTCTACCGTTGAAGTAATAAACGAACATTATACGTTGAATCCTTCGTGGTTGAAGTCTTTAAAAATATGTATGTAATTTTAAAATTACATACATATTTTTTTTACGGTAAATTGACGGTAAATGAATTATATTTTAAGAGCTTAAGCTGTTAAAATATAATTCATTTACCGTCATAAAACAAGTACAAATTATTAAAAATAAAAAACCCGACTGCGTCAATATTTAACAAGAAAAACATATAAGTTTTATATATATTCGTAATCACCGTAAAAAAATATTTATTTTGATACCACACTCGATGTATTCTGAATTTTTTTTTATATATTACTTTTTGGCGCCACAAATGCCCTATTATTTTTTTTTGATGTACCCTGTGACACTCTGACGACTAAGACGAATCTATTGACACCACTCACATAAAAATACGACAAGCCGTTTAGGCTCTAGGGTGTGCCAAAGAAATATACATACATACATACTTACATAAATACATAGATACACTCGAAAAACATAACCCTCCTTTCGCAGTCGGGTAAAAATAGTCTCACTAGAGCCCAATAGTAGAAAGTGATGGTAAAAATCTGTAGAGAATATAATAAAATTAATTAATGGTCTAATGATAAGCGCTTCAGACTGATAAAGTGATAAGCCAGAGAGCCCATAGATTATGTACCTATACCCAAATATTGTGTGATTATGATGAGCACTACCATTTAGTTTTTTGTGTAATTAATCTATAATTGAATATCTATAGTATGTATTCAGAAGTATATGCTTGTTATATAAGTAAGAATATTTTTCGGTAAAGTATAACAGACGTTTGATAATAATATGCCTTTGTCTTCACCTTCGGAAATAATGACGTACGGGTATGGGTGTGTGTGTGCGTGTTTTTCATTACAACTATTAAGATAAAATCACAAAAACTATATGAATGATAAATTGGGAAGTGAAAATAAAACCTTTAATAAATAAATACGAATGTCAGAAAATTATAGAAACCTTTAACGTCAATTTTAACTTAAATATATTATCTAAACATAATATTTACATTTTAAACAAAAAATACACAATAATTCACTTCATAAATAAACGAACTCTTAGGTAACGGCAAATGTGGGCAGATTTTAACCATATCAACTAGCAACACTGGGGAAAACTCCAGAATGTACGAGATGCCGCTCTGACTATAGGTGCGAGAAGGATAGAAATATACATTGTTTTGCTTGCTGTCTGTATAACGTCACTCATTCATAATATTGTGAAGATGTGTGTGTTTGTGTTGTGTTGTGATGAAATGAAAGTAAATTGTGATTGTGATTGTGACTATGTATGTAGTGGAAACAGCCCTCACATAGACCTATTCTAGATTTTTCCGTGTGTTTATTGATTTTTGTGATACATGTATGTATGTATGTAGTAAGGGATGGTGGATACCCATAATTCTAAGGTGTTGTTGTGAAATAATAGAGACCAAAGTTTTTCTGGTTTAAGAGGTTGTTGACATCAGTGCAAATTAATCTAAGTACTAGAATTATCGATGTCGTGAGATTTTGTTCAACCCCCTCCCCAATCTCACGTGAGATTTTTCGATATGTGGGTTTCTTACGTAAATGCGTTGGATTGTTATTGTAAAAAGAAAAGAAAATATGCTTCGTGCTTTTATTTACGACTAGTTAAGTAAATAAATATATAAATTAATAAATATAAAAATAATATATAATAATAATTAAATAATAATAATATAATAATTAAATACACTTCCTTAGGAGGATAAATAAGAAAAAGCCCTTTACATCTTGCGTTATATACAATTTATCTTAATTCTAGTTATAATTATTTTTCTATTCTTTATCTTATTATACTATAAATATTTTAAATAAAACTAATTAGGTGTATCTTTTTTCTAATAGCTATGTATCTAGCTAATAATTCTCTGTTCTGCAAGAACCCCTGGTTGGGTAAATAAATGCCTCCTCCAATTGTAGACAACTAACAAAGTGGGATTTTTTTATATTATTCAGTATGTAATTTTTTTACATTTTCATTTTTCTTTTTCCATGTGATATTCTTGTAAATAAATAAATACCTACGTCAGTATCTTAATATTATGTATAGAAATCCTATTAAAAAAAAGGTATTATATGTGGCTTAGATAATGTAAATGTACATAATCGTGTAGTCTATGCCCAGATAGTCAGCATGACTACATTCTACATTGCAGCCTGTCCGTCTATCTGTCTGTCCGTCTGTCACCAGGCTGTATCTCAAGAACTCTGATAGACTGTTGAAAATTGCAGCATTGACTTGACTCTTAGATTATTATTGTAAGACTTGACTACTATTCGCTACCGCTAGACTGACTATAGTTTTATGTTGTTCAATGTTAAATAAGATATAAAATAAATATCTTGTAAGTTATTTATTTTGTTTTATTTCCTACTAGCCTGCAACAGTATGTCTGCAGCCTATGCCTATGTATACGTGTGGGCATGGGCGTAGCCAGCCATGGGCTCAGGGTGGGGCAGCAGTCTAAAAAAATATGTAACTAGCAAACTATACCTGCGGTCTCACCCCTACCGATTCCGTCGCGGCTTATATGCCCATCGTATTGCTGGACGAGGCGGAAATTGTTTGAAAAAATATGCCTATGCTCTGCGAGGTGGGGCTATTCAATAGTCTGCCATTTAGCTGCATCAGGGAAGCACTGCACAACCACGGTGTGCCAGAGTACCTGCGGCGGCTAGTGGCAGACTATTTAGATAAGCGTACCGTCATGTACAAGGACCGAGAGGGCGTCTTGAAACGGCGAACCGTGTCGTGCGGTGTTCCGCAGGGATCTGTCCTTAGACCACTCCTGTGGAACGTGGGGTACGACTGGGTCCTTCGAAGTCATCTTCCCCCCGGGCTAGGCGTAATTTGTTACGCCAATGACACTTTGGTCACGGCCCGGGGGGCAAACTTCCAAGAGGCGGCGCGCCTGGCCTCCAGGTGTCTCTTTGGTGGTTGGGCGCTGGGCTTACGGATGGCCCCAGATAAGACTGAGGCCCTGAGGTTTCATGGGCCCCGTCGTGGTCTGCCCCCCGTTCAACTCGATCCTCGTACCGGTTCGGACCCAGATGAAGTATCTGGGCCTGATCGTCGACGGTAAGTGGCTCTTGACGAGCACTTCCAACAGCTTGCTCAGAAACTGGTCAATCCTGGCTTTGCCATTGGGCGACTTTTGCGCAATTTGGGTGGAGCCAGCGTCGCGACAAGACGGCTCTACACGGGGGTGGTCCGGTCGATGACGCTGTATGCACCAGTACCCAGAATAAGGCGCGCCTCTAGTGTCCCCAGAGGATATTGGCTGTTAGAGCTATACACGGTTATCGCACCGTCTCGATAGAGACGGCGTGCGCCTTGGCCCGAACTCCCCCGTGGGATTTGGAGGCGGCAGTGCTCGCCGAAGCGTATCGACGAACGGCTGACTTCCGGGCAGGGAACGTCAAATGATGAAGAAATACGCGAGTGGCGTGAAGCCGCTCGTCGAGTCACCATGGTTCGCTGATCGTCCCGGCTGGAGACTCTATCCGCTGGCTTTGCCGCCGTGGAGGCAATCCAGCCAGTCATCCTCGAGTGGGCAGGGCGACAGCACGGGACCCTTTCTTACGGCGGAGGCGCGCTTACCGCAGCGCCTCCGCTGTAAGGACGGGTTTCCTGCTCCAACCGTTTAGGTAGACAGCCGCGAGGGGGCGACGTACGCATGCATGTGCCGTACGTCCCCTAATTAGAGTACGTCAGCAGACGGTGCCCGCTTCATTGCGGGCAGGCGCTGGGAGGGATATGGATGTATTAATAACAGCAGTTTCCCGATGCCTCCCTTCTCAGGCGCAGAGTGTCCGACTTTTTCACCTAACCTAAACCTAAAATTAAAAATAAAACCGCTGTCAAAACATTCCGGAACAGACTATCTTTACAGAAGCTATAAAGAAAATTTCGCAAAATTTCCAGAAATCGCAAGATGAACTTTCTTTTCGAAATTCGAATGTGACATCGGCTTCGGCGTGAGAAAGAGAGAGAGAGAGCTATGATTGAAGTGAGACTTGGCACATGCGCAGATGTTTCCCCGCGCCATGAAAACGCCGCGCCATTTTGTCTAGACTAGAATGTTTGTTCCACTCTTTTCTAAACAAGTAAATTTTTTTTGTCAGTATCGTACAAGTTGTCGATACTTGTACGATAGGATACTGACGAAAATTAGCGTAGTTTAAAGATAGTTAGTGCGTTAACGCGTGTGTTTACTTGGAACTACGCTACTTTTTTTGCTTCAACAAGAACAAGGCCGTGCGTTATCTACCTTTTTTTATTTGATCTGAGTACCTGGCAAAGAAGTAGATAATGTTGTCGTTCTAAAAACAAAATTGTTTCAATATACCGATTTTTAAAAATTTGTAAATCTGCAAAGTGCGATAAAGTATTAAGAGTTGTTACCGGTTAATCAAGGTGACCGCTTACAACGTAATATCGTGTAAGTGTGTTTAAAACAATTAACATCTTGTAGTAGGTACGAGTACCTACGTCATATTTTACCAGTAAGCACACCTTAACATGGTTCTTGTTCTATACTCAAAAGATTGGTATGACATTTCTAGAAATGACCAACATTTTCTGGATCCGAGTCATAGTACCTATTTGACTGCACGGTTGGCCTAGTGGTTTAAGCGGTCGCAACGCCACTTTCTAATGTGCCAAGTGTCGTGGGTTCAAATCCCACATGGGACAACATTTTGTGTGAACCACAAATTGTTGTCCTGAATCTGGGTGTTCTTTGTGTCCGTTACATGTATGTTTGTAAAGTCCCTCGCGACACAGAATAATGTATATTCCTAATACCACAGTTGTCGTTAAAAAAAACACAGGCCGTTCCTTGTTTGGAATCAAACAGCTGCGTGTGAGATTACTATTATTATTAACTGTGTGTAAGTATAATATACATAGATTATTATAGAAATGATAAACGATCAATTGATCGAACACATTTAGGGATAATGGTGCTAATTCTGTTATTGCGTTACTAAACTAACATTAAATTTGTGTAAAATTATCTTCTATTCTCTTATTTTAGTGAGGCGATTTCCAAAATACTATTTGCGTATTACTATTTATTTATTTAAACCTCGTTCTGAAAGAGAGATGTGATTTATGTATGTATTCAAATAAAGTTTATTATTAATGTGACTAATTTTGATTGTAGTCAATCTTGGACCATTTAGAAGGTCGTTTGACAGGGCATAACTAACTTTTAGTCATTTTCAGATTAGAGAGGTTTCAAACAACAGAATTAGCACTAAAAACACCATAACAAGTCTAGAATGTATGACGTCAGAGGCGCATTTGACATTTGAGTTGAGATTCGCGCATGCGCACAACACAACAACGCTTCTAGATTACTAAACTTTACTTTGTCTTCTAGATATTAAATTGATGTTGTTTGTACCTATTGTAAAATATTTTATCATGGAGATAATTTATTTTAATTAAACTGGAGATCTAATGAAAAGTCAATAAATATTATTGGTGTATAAATAAATAAGTAGGTACCTCATATTTTCCCGCCATACACATGAACAATATGTCACTGTAATAAAAAAAACCGGCCAAGTGCGAGTCGGACTTGCACACCTAGTATATTATAATGACTGCACGTTTGGCCTAGTGGTTTAACGGTCACCACGCCGTTTCCTACTTCGCCAAGTGTCGTGGGTTCAAATCCCACGTAGGACAACACTTTGTGTGATCCACAAATTATTGTTCTGAGTCTGGGTGTTCTTTGTGTCCGTTTCATGTATGTTTGTAAAGTCCCCCGCGACACAGGATTTATTCCTAGTGCGGGAGTTGTCTTTAAAAAAAAACCGTTGATTCATTACAATTGAAATCTTCAAAGTTTATAAAGTTTATTATATGATGTAACTAAAAATTTATGCTTTTCGCAATTTTCCCTTTATCTGTGCTCTAAGACGTTGCTTGGTACCATATTTCAAGATTCTGAGTTCACGGGAAGTACCCTGTAGGTTTTGGATCTCTTGCGAGTTACGAAAATTTCCAGCATAAACGACTGTATCTTTTGATTGCGTCGAGTTAGAAGTCTGATTTTTTCACAGCTCCAAGTATATAAGACCTGAGTATTTGATATGAATTTCAGGTTGATACGCGTTCCTGAGAAAAAGGGTCTTGACCAGGGTTGCCACCCGTCCCGATTCTGCCGGGACAGTCCCGATTTCGATGATATCGTCCCGCGTCCCGACGGCCTAGTAATTTTTGATAACAATATGTCAATCGCTCAATCGCAAATCGAC
The DNA here is from genome assembly GCA_949125395.1 of Diaphora mendica. NCBI lineage: Eukaryota > Metazoa > Arthropoda > Insecta > Lepidoptera > Erebidae > Diaphora > Diaphora mendica. Next base: position 2,398,033 of record OX421335.1, read on the forward strand.
GTCTTCAAAAACGAGGGTTAAACTTCGAGGAATCTTAAGAAAATTTACAAGCTGCTCTTGGGGAGTCTGCTCCTGCGTTAGCAATAATTACTTATTGGTTTCGTGAATTTAAACGTGGTCGAGAGAACTTATAATAATAATCCTTTATTTGCCGGAATGTAGGTGTAAACAGTACGATCTTAAATTTAAACATGGCCCATAAACATTCTACCAGTATATTCATGGTATGCGAATATTTTGAATGGTACATTTTGTAATGACATTTATTAAATTAAAAATATGTGAATCAACTGAACTCACATGCAATGTCAAAAATACTAATTTATGTCAAAAATTAAAGTATAGTCAAATAAACAAATTCAAAAATGTCTCGAAACAATAATCATAGAATGTCCACAGATATTGTCAATGAATTGGAAAAAAAATAGGTGAATTATAAACCGATAATTACTTTCCTCGCGATACGAGATAAATTCGTTTAATTCATAAAAACATCTATCTTTCAACCACTGCGTTAATTTTGAACTAAATTTATTTAGAAGAAGCTCTTTAAAATCATTTGGTAATTTATTAAAAACTTTTATGGCATTTACATAAGAGTTCCTCTTACACATTTCAAGCCTACGTTGAGGGAAATGCAGCTTAAACTTATCTCTAAATGCTACATTTCGTTTGGAAACTTCTTCATGCTTGGCAAAGCACTCTGGGTGTTGTCTCACAAATAGGCACAATCCCCTGATATACATGCAAGGTAATGGCAAGCTGTTGCACTTTTTAAATATGGGCTTACAGCTATCTCTACAAATTGCTCTCACACATTTTTTTGTACCTTAAATGCTTTAATGACATTAACCGAATTGCCCACAACAGAAGACCTGAAAAGAGTACGGACAAAACGTATCCGTGGTATGCACACGCTTGATTTATGACGCTTGGTTGATACTGTAATTCGTAATCGTTTAAACGCATAAACAAATCTGTCGAGTTTGTCACAGACATATTCAACATGACTTTTCCAATCACAGTTTTGATCCAAGTTTAAGCCGAGAAATGTAGTGCTTGTTACTTGTTCAATATTTGCACTATTGTGTTTAATGTTCAAAAGTGTTGCTTGTTTTTTATACGTTTGAAATTGCATTAATTTTGTTTTGTTTATATTAATTTTTAGATTATTTAAATTAAGCCAGTGCATTACCTTATTAAATGCTTCATTGATTTCATTCTTATGAGTGCATCACTGTTTTCACACTTCACCACGAGAGTTGTGTCATCAGCAAACAAGATTATTTTATGGTGTGTAATATTTGGAAGATCATTGATATAAATCAAAAATAAAATTGGCCCCAGAACACTGCCCTGCGGCACCCCGAAGTTATTCTGCTGATATTCACTTTTGTAATACACCTTCTTTCCTTTTTGGATGTTTAATATGTGTACATATTGTTGTCTACACTGTAAATAGTTTCTCAACCAGTCCTTCACTTTTCCCCTTATTCCATACCTTTCCAATTTGTGCAATAGCAGCTCATGATCTATGAAATCAAAGGCCTTGCTCATGTCTAAAAAGATAGCAGCATTATTAATGGACTGAGTAATCATTTTGACCAAATGAAAACACGCCAATGAGGTGGTACTGTTATGTCTAAACCCGAATTGCGCATCTTTGAGTATATGGTGACTTGTTGTAAAATCCTGAAGTTTTTTTAGCATGATTTTTTCAAAGATTTTTGACATAATTGGTAGTGGTGCCACCGGCCTGTAATTTTCCATGTTAGTTAAACTTAGACGATGACCACAGACCTGGCCGACCACCAACTGCAGTAACTCATGAAAACGTTATAAGGGTAGATAGAGTGACTATTGCGAGGGAATAGACATATTACACATCAAAAGATACAGGTTAAACTGAATATTGGATCACAGGCAGTTTCCACCATCCTGCATGAACATCTTAAAGTTAGGCAGCTTGATATTACCTCATTATCTCTCCGATGAGCAAAAATGTCGTCGTGCTGATTGGTGCAAATTTATGTTAGAAAAGTTCAAAGGAGAAACTTCGCAAAACGTATCCTACATTCTTACAACTGACGAATCATGGATATATAATATAATCGTATATATAAATACTAATTCCTAATTGTCCAGATTACTCTTATGAATTTTCGTGTTGAAGGAATAAATATTACACAGCATGGTAAGTATATTCCCTTACGTGAGTGCTAACGGCTCGGAGTTACAATGCCGCAATGCGACTGGCTGTACTCTCTCAAATTAACTCGACACCGTAATCTAATAAACATTTCTTTGTGTATTGTGTCCCTACAGTACCCCCCTACCAAAAATAGAAGAAAACTACAAAAAAGTTACGAAAATTATACCACTTTAATAAAGTTATTACTTGAAAATATTATCGCATAGAATGAGCACTGTTACTAAATATTAGTAAAACAATACAATAGGCCAGTCATCAAGTCTCGCCGGCACCGCGCGGTTCGTCACATTACAATAAACAAATACAGTTCTTCGAATATACGTCTATAAATATATATATATGATATGAATATATATCTAGGTCTTACAATGTCAATATGCACTTGTTCAAATCTATCCACTAGCTCCGATATATTGTGCCTATTAACCTTAACACGTTGATATTGAATGCATGATTTGGTCCAATATACCAACGTCCCAAAAAAAATTTGAGAAACCATTTTCCTAATAACACGTATTCCGGGGTGGCTTAATTGATGAACTGAATCAAACGCTATACGCCGGAATTGTTCTGGTATATACAATATACAGGTTTTTCACAGAGCGGTATTTGAATTTGTTTAAAACGCAAGTTACTGTAACTTGATTCCTTTATTACTTGTGCGATATATCCGTCGTCAAGCTCACGTAATGCTAGTTCTCGAAAATCTATCGCCGTGGGCGTTGTTATTGTTTCAACACGGGATAGAGTATCGCTTACAACGTTATTCTCGCCGGAAATATGACGTATGTCTGTTGTGGACTCACTAATAAAGGCTAATTGTCTTACTCGTCTAGGACTATCACGTGATGCAATGCGACTGGCGACTGGCTGTACTCTCTCAAATTAACTCGGAACCGTAATCTAAATAAACATTTCTTTGTGCATTGTGTTCCTACATTTAGTTACAATCCTCTCACGAAGCAGCAATCCACGCAATGGGTGTTCGAAGAGGACGATTTGCTCATAAAAGTTGTTCGCGGTCGGAGCGTTAATAAATTATGATAGCGGTTTTTTTCGACGCAGTGGACGCTAGAAGACCATAGAACAGTAGTAGTGAACGGTATAGCGAAGTTTATCTGCCTCAAGCTTTCGGGGAGTTTGATGGCAAGCGCCCCAGTAGCGGTGTCCGTGGCATTCTTTTTTTACCAAGATAACGCGCACGCTCACACAGCTGCTAGAACTATGGACTATTTGTCAACTTCCGGGGTACAAATGTTACTCCATCCCCCGTACAGCCAAAATTTAGCTCCATGCGATTTTTCTTTTATTTCCCACAGTAAAAATATGATTGGTGGGCGAAAAATTAACACTGCAGACGAAGCCGTCGAAGAATTTCGGCGGTTATTTCTCGACCTCCCGCAAGACACGTTTTTTAAATGTTTCAAAAGCTCATTCCCCCTCCGTTCCAAGGATTGAAGGGGGATATTTTGAAAAGCTATAAATAAACTTTTTTATATATTTTTTATGGAATAGTGGGCAAACGACCTGACCTATCGCCTGATGGTAAGCGATTACCAACGCCCATGGACACCCGCAACACCAGAGGCGTCACAAGTGCGTTTATCTAGTTTGTTATATAGTTTATAAAGAGTATCAGTTTTCAGAGAATTTTACAGAAATGAAATTAATTATCTTGAAACTGACTTTGGTTTTGATGAATCCAATCCATTATAAAAATTGGAATCATTATTACTGAATGGCGATTTAAATTTTGCAGAACACTGTAATGCTGATTCTGCTATGGGGTTTGATTCGGAAGAAGGGTTTTTTAACTGATGAATTATTTGAAGACTACACTATAGTAAAAAATATCTATACCTCGATCAAAAAGAAACTGTTAGTAAAAAATGGGTTAAAGTATTTAAAACTGGAAAGGAACAGAAGTTAAGCTCTTTTTTTTAATTTATTTAAGTAAGAAAAATAATATACATTAACAAACATGAAACACAATGCTTATACAAATGCTAAAATGACTCTAAATTAATGAACGCGACCTGTAATAAGTTTTTATTTTATGAGCCTGTTCTGTCCCACTGCTGCAAAAAGGCCTCCCCCGCAACAAGCCACTTCTCTCTATCCAAGGCCAGTTCCGGTCAGTCTATGCGATAGGCGTCGGCGTCCACCCTGAGGCACCCAGTGTTCGACGACCTTGGCCTTCATATGACGTACGTGTCCTGCCCAATCCCATTTTAATCTGGCAGTCTTCTTGCCCACATCCTCGATTTTAGTTTTGGAACGCAGCACTGTGTTTCTACTACGATCCTGTCGCTTGACGCCCAACATTCTGCTTTCCACTGCTCTTTAGCAAATCTTGAGCCTGGACTTCTGATCCTCTGTCAAAGATCAAGTTTGAGCACCATAATTAAGGATGGGTAGGAGACATAGGTCAAGGAAAGGGGAAGATCCCCTTTCATGTACTTTTTCATGGACCAGTAGCTGTTTCGGGCGTTATCGATTCGGCGATCGATTTCCTTTTCTTACCTGGGCCTCTAGCCAAGTTGGAATCATTCTTCTTTCTGCAATCGTTAACGCCTGAATTCTCGTGTGTCATTGGCTAATACTTTGTCTGAGATTACTTTGTCTAAGATTAGCAAATGACACACGAGAATTTAGGCGTTAACGATTGCAGAAAGAAGAACGCTTGCAACTTGGCTAGGGGGGGCTGTTCTCGAAGGATGCTAACTGGCCCAGGTACAAATATTCTTCGACTATTGTATCTCCTGCCCGTCGACCTCCATCTTACATTTTCTGCCGTTGGTCATAAGTTGGGTCTTGGATCGATTCATTTGAAGTCCAACCTTAAAGCTCGCTGCGCTTAGTTTTTGAAGCATTTTTTGCAGTTGTGGCCGTGGGTGCGAAAAGTACAATGTCGTCGGCAAAACGAAGATTTGTCAATCTTCGTTCACCAATGACAATGCCCCTCGTTTTCCATGAAGCTGACAGTTTTTTGAAGACTTCCTCTAGGGTGCTTGTAAATAGTTTCGGGGATAGAGGGTCTCCCTGTTTCACACCCTTCTTTATTATTAAAGAAATATGCATGGAAAATATTTCAAAAACATAATACGATATCACGCATAAATACGAAAAAGGGTTTTTATTTTTCCTGCAGTCTTTTTGATGACCTGAATTGAACTGAAATTCGACCGACCGTCTCTGATAACCATTCGATTGTCCCGTTTTTTTTTTCCAAAAGGTGGCAACCCTGGTCTTGTCAGACGACAGCAAAGTAATCCTTTAGGCGTTCCTTTTTTTTCCTTTTGAGGTACACGGAACCCTATAAATCATGAAAATTATTAAAATGAACAGTTAATTCATTAAAAAATTTAATATTGGAGTCAAATCTTCGATACACGGTGTGAAATAATCTTCTCCACTTCTCTACAGATATTTTAAATTCAGTAATCATAGTTAAATGAATTATCTCATACATTGAATTGTCATCTTGTAGAGAGAGTAGTTTCTAGATCAATAAAAGCTAGATTTACGTAACGAACAATCTATAAGTCCAGGCTAGAGAAACGTCGAATGCGTTTTAGTGCGCCTGTGCGGCAAGGGCGGATGCAGAAATTGATCGTAGAGGTCATGACCTAGGCTAGGTCAAATTGGTATTGATTTAGTTTTATTGCTTTAGGTGGAGTACAGATTTGTGCAAGATGGCTGATAGGAGCTGGATGCCAGAAGCCGAGGATCAACCTAAGTTAGGTGCAATTGGAGAGGCCTATGTCCGGCAGTGGACTGCGAATACTGCGATAGGCTGATGATGATGATTGTATAATGAGTATGATGACACATTTAATAAAAATGTAAATAATAATGATACACGATCGTAGATTGTATTTTCAATAAATGTTTTAAAGACTTCATTCAGTGATCAACTTGAAACTTGTTCTAGATACAAAAATAAGAACCTTTCCTAACATAACAGCTGTATCCTAAGGCTGTATCCATCAATCACATCATTTCCGGAACACTTATTTTTATTTACAACTGCAACAAAGTGCGGCAGAAGTAAATTAATAAGACCTGTTCAGTGGCTTGCTTAAAATTAATAATCCCATTACTAGTTCTTTTTATTGCGTACCATTTATGTTATTTTAAATGTGCGGAATAAGAACAACATAATTATTATCTAAATTCTAAAGTAAATATTTCTAACATGTCTAGAATTTTCTAGTTACAGAACAAATTCTGATTGCCACGCCATCTATATGTCATAATTTAAAGCTATAGTATTTCTACTCGTCAGACGATGGCGCTGATACAAAACAAACAATATTTCACTAACTCCTTCCTTTAAAATAATTTCCTCTCTAATTATTTTCATTGTCCAATAAACATGCAACCACAACCTAACCAAAATCGATGTAATAAAACTTATATGTAGTAACAAATCCAAAAACCAATCTGTTTGCTTTTAATACGCGTAGACAGCAGTAGACAGCATACAGAAGAATACGCTATGTGCTAAGTACCTACTTTATTTCATGTATTTTTTTTAAACATAGTTCCAATTTTATACCAGAGTACTGAAATTCTTTACATAAGTATTTTTCTTTACTCGTTCACTTCATATGAAACGCTAATAATAATAATACTTCCCACGCACTGCCAAATTTATCAGTGCCCAGATTGCTGATAAATATACTTATAAATTTCAAAACCTAAACCATACAGTTTACATTATTCATACAAAAAAAAAGATTTTACTAACCACACAATCACATGTCCAGGTTAGGGATCAAAGCCATGACCTCTGATTTATCACCAAACTGGACACAGAGGTGGTAACAAGTTTTAAAAAAGGAAATAGGTATAAAAAGAGCCAGTTTATGAATTTAATTTAATAATGTTGAAACATTATGGGAGTAGTTACAATATCACAATTGAACTAAATTATTCAAGTCTACGCACCTCAAATTTTTGAGGTAGGTATACGAAGAGGACCAGTCATTGTTGGACCGAGTAACAGGATATGATATTTTTTATCTATGTACTTCTGCATTACAATAGGGTAGATGACTGTATCGTAAAGAAATACCGATGCGGACGAGGCGGACTTAATAGGTATCGCATACCACATGGTACTGTTACCTGTCAACCAGGGGCGTCTTTTACCTGCGGTGTACACTACACGGCGGCGGCGGTCGGCCGCGGCACTTTTAATAAATCTGCGCACTCTTAATGAATGAAGGACGCTAGCCGCTACGCTTACTTAAAGGGCGCTAGAGGAATGATTGCACACGGGCGCTTTACGGGCTAGAGACCTGCACAGAGTACAATGTATATATTATAGACTAGAGACGCCTCTGACGTCTGACGGCCTCTGCAAACAACCTTTCGTTCGTTTCGTCTCCATAACCACAAATAAATAAAATTAAAGTATCTGTTTGTTTTCTCAATTTGAAGATTTTCACTAAATGCTTAAATATGAAAGTATATACGGAACATACAACAAAAAATCATTTTTCTGGAATGGCGGGACCGACTTTGACAGGACTTTCACTGGCAGATAGATATGAGGAGCAACATAAGTCTCTTTTATTTTAGACTAAATTCACCCTGCGGTGTTACATTTATGTTACACTAGCTGTTGCCCGCGGCTCCGCCCGCGTGCATGTCGGTTATCGCGGCAAATAGTAGCCTATGTGTTATTCTGATGTATAAGATATATTACTGTAAAGTTTCATCCAAATCCGTCCAGTAGTTTTTGCGTGAAGAAGTAACAAACATACACACAAACTTTCGCCTTTATATATTAGTGTATGTATTTTAGACTAAATTCACTCTGCGGTGTTACATTTATGTTACACTAGCTGTTGCCCGCGGCTCCGCCCGCGTGTTTGTCGGTTATCGCGGCAAATAGTAGCCTATGTGTTATTCTGATGTATAAGATCTAATATATTACTGTAAAGTTTCATCCAAATCCGTCAAGTAGTTTTTGCGTGAAGAAGTAACAAACATACACACAAACTTTCGCCTTTATATATTAGTGTAATAATGTAATGTGATGTGATTTATAACCGCAGCGCAGGTAACACCGTGGAGCGAAGCGAGTTGAAACTAAAAGGGAAGTGATTAAGACTCATTCATGTAATTTATACTCTCGATTGTTGGCACTTGGTAATACATTCTAGAAGAAACTCAGTCACTGTGAGTAAAATAGTGGAATAAGTACAAGTGAGTTTCATTCTAAAAGATTCATTTAATTTCTAAGGACCTTAACTTTGTATGACTTTATGTCGTTAAGGTTTAAAAGTGTCGTTTTACAACAACATAGATCCAACATGGATCCAACGGCAACACCTGGAGGCACACGCACAGATAGTACAACATGAAAAGTGACAAACGCCTGAAAAAACGTTAGCAATTAGTTACTTTATTCGTTGGTAGGGAAGCAACGTCGGTGTTACTAAACCAGGTGGTTCCAGGGGGGTGGGTCCACAGTGGACATGAATCCCCCCCCTAAAATCGTACTCATGTAACTTTTCCCTGCTACTAGAACCTGATTACCAAATATTATTATCCCAATAGATTTACCAATAAAAAACAAAAGATATTAATGTGTGCAATCCAATTGTGGATTGTGCAATAAAGTCTAATTTACTCGACTTAAATTGATTCTATATTAGTGACCCCCCCAAAATTTCAGGCGACCGCTCCTGCTCCATTATAGGCAATTTAGCTAACCTCCTCTAACTACCTGTCATTTCATATAATCTTGGAGGAAGACCAAGAGATAAATTCTTCAAAATTCTTGTATTTCAAATTCCAAATTCAGTACCCATCTTCTATTGGTCTTAATATAATGTCCTAAAATTGTATTAACTCTTACAGCTTTCTAACAAGTATTTGCGTAGTAATTTGTATTGTAAACGAAAATTTAATCGATTTTCGATGAAAGTAGTAGTAATAGTAGTTATAATATTTAAGAAGGGTTGACTTTCTAGTTAGGTAGGTATCTACTACCCATAATAAAAAAGTAGCTAACGGTTTACGAACCGTGGTCTTCATAAACAAGGATAAAAAATCAACTGGTTTGACTATGCACGCGTCTTTATCTAAAAATAAATGTCTCAGCCCAAATTTTTTGTAGTTATTGGTCAATTTATTAGAAATTGTCAGGTTGAGATGGTTAGAGCGAACTATAAAGTTACCTGAATTAAATCAGGCGCTGTATTTGCAATAAGTACTTGAATTAACACATTAGTAATTAGAAACGAGTGGTATACTTCATCAGTAAAATATTTTTCTAAAGCTAATATATTATAAAATTACTAAATTAGACACAGAAAAATTCTATCGAAATTAATGTACACAAAAGTACATAACTTGTTTGGTTTTACAAGTGCTGCCATCTTTACTAAAACACGTGATTGCAAAGCTGTTTTTGCATGTCATTCATGGTAATACCAGAGCTAAATTTATTTTACCACTCAAATACCATTCAAATCTATTTTAAAATTTATCTCACTTGTAATTATTTCACTCTGTTATTAGTCAAGATTGAAGTGAGAAATAAAATAGTGGAAATAAGTACAAGTGAGTTTAATTTTAGAGTGTATTTTATTTTTAACAAGTACCATCCAGTGCCGACAATCGAGAGTATACATTTAAAAAGCTAATTTACTACTCTACCCCTCCGTGTCCTTTTTGGAACTCAGTTGACAACTACTGACTGAACTCTCTTATTTATTTATCTTAGTTATTACTATCAGCAGGCACTTAGTTGCTTGTTTGAAGGATCATAATTAAATACAGTCACAAGACCTAAGTAAGCTGATGAAATGTAGATATTTTCAAGCACATCTGCAAAACAGGCGCCATAATATTTTTTTTAGATATCCATTGAAGAAAAATAAACTCTTTAAGCTATTGCATAGCTTTTATCGCGGGCTTTGAGCGCGGCGACCGAATCAAGAAATTCCGTAATGAAAAAAACCTAACACCCGAAGCTCGCACGGATCGAGACGAGCGAGCTGCTCAGAACGACGAATCAACGAATCTGTCTCGAACAGACAGACAAAACCGTCTGGGTTTGAGAAAGTATATAGGTGTATAGGTATCTATCATATATCTTTATAATGCTACTCACCGCATGTGCAAGTATAAGTATACATGTTCAAAGAAAAAAAAAAACTTTATAAATAAAAACCGGTCAGCGCCATCAGTTGAGCTGTTTCGCAACTACGAGGTACACTAACGCCCTCTATTATTTAAATACTTTTTGAATAATATTAAATGAGAAACTGGCAAAATAAAATAAAAAAATAATTATAATTGCATAAGTTGATAAAAAATGCTATAATAGCTTTACCGCGGCAGTCCCCGAGTGCCACACGTTTTTTTTTTGTTGGTCTACAACGACTTATTTATTCATTTCACGTATGATATTGGTTATAAGGTCATAAAGCACCTTATTTTACATGTAAAAATCAAATAATAGTAATAATAAGACTTACACATTTCAAAATATCTAAGCTGACAGCCGAAAATCGGTATTTTTTTTGTAAAAAACCTTTAAATTCAAATATCTCAATAACGGTTAGATTTGGGATAGGGTGTTTCATACGTTTCATAGTGAAATCACTCAGAAACGATATAAACTTCACGCCCTTAACGGGAATAGGTCATGTACAATGTACAGTAAATAAATATTCATTCCGTGTAAACGAAAGAGATGCATATAGTAATTGGTGACGAGCAGATTCCCTAGCGGCAAGTCGCAGAACTAACGTATGACAGATAAAAATACGTATACACGATAACATTCCACTTCCCACATTTAGTCCACTGCTAATTTTGGAAAATTCTGGATGGCTGCAAAATTCAAATTTTTTTATTATAACCCACGTATCTCCATTCTACTTGACATTGGCAGAATTGTCGACACCGGCACAGTTTGCCATTCATAAGAAAAAAAAAAAAAAAAAAAAAAAAAAAAAAAACATTCCACTTATTCCCCCTCACGAAGTGGTCTTAAAGTATTTTTTACTACTCCGTAGACATCTATCAATGAAATCATTGTAGAAAGAATTTAAAATAACAATGCACTCGCTCTGTATATTAAACTGTCAGATAGAAGTATCTGTCTTACGTTAGTTCCGCTAACGGCCACTAGGGAAATCTGCTCGTCACCAATTTCCACTTTAAAAATACTGATCACCCTCACGAAGTGGTCTTAAAGTATTTTTTACTACTCCGTAGACGTCTATCAATGAAATCATTGTAGAAAGAATTTAAAATAACAATGCACTCGCTCTGTATATTAAACTGTCAGGTAGAAGTATCTGTCTTACGTTAGTTCCGCAAATGGCCACTAGGGAAATCTGCTCGTCACCAATAGTTGCTCTCCGACTGTTCACATTGCTGGCAATACTACTCTTATAGGTAGTAGAGCCACGCTGATTTCAGCACGAACGGGCCGGCTCGACCGGAGCGGTACTACCCTCGCACAGAAAATCAACGTAAAATGACAGTATTAGTACTGTCGTATTTCGTTGGTGAGTGCGAGACCGGTGGCCCAATGATGCAGGGGTGACAGTTATCGTGGTAAGTGTGTGAGCAGTGGAATGCTCGTAGAGTCATGTTGAGGGTGACGTGGATCGAGCCGTCGGCCAGGGAGACCTGCAGAAACGGTGGTGCCGCTGGCCGCCCGCGGCATAGAGAGGGGCCCAACCGCGGCTAACCACCCTGGGTGGCTGCCCCGTCCGGTCGCGCATAATCCACGGAGTGGCTTGTCGTGCCGGTTGGTGACCGGATGCTGGGACCAGGCGACCACTTCCGGGAGGGTACGGGAGCCCTTCCGTCCGACGGCTCGGTCACCATCATGCCTCACCGTTATGACGAAACAGCATTCCGAGTCTCCGTATTACACTGCCGCGATGACTGTCACGCCTTTTACGTTCCCATCCCCCTCCTCCTATTTTTTTCATGGCAGCACAGAGAAAGCATAAACGATGCACAGCGGCACTTCACTCTCCCACCAACTCGCTTTTTGAGGTGGAGTTCAGTAACATCCGTGGACTCCATGCAAACCTCAACGCCGTCCACCAGCATCTAGAGACGGCACGGCCCGCCATGCTTTTTCTAACGGAGACTCAAATACGCCGCCCTGCCGACACGACATATCTTCACTACCCCGGTTACGTGCTTGAGGAGTGCTTCCTCGCGAAGGCTGGGGTATGTCTTTTCGTCAGGGCGGATGTTTGTTGTCGCCGATTGCGCTGCCTTGAGGACCCATCCTTCTCCACCATTTGGCTCCACGTAGATATTGGCTCTACGAGCCGAATCTACGTATGCCTATACCGATCCCACTCTGGAGATTCTGAGACAACTCGACTTTTCGAATATCTCAGTCAGGCAGCGGACAAAGCGCAGGAGCAGTTTCCGACCGCCGAACTGGTGTTTCTGGGAGACTTTAACGCCCACCATGAGTCCTGGTTGGGATCTTCCAGAACTGACCACGCAGGCCGGACTGTCCACGCATTCGCTCTCACGCATGACCTCACCCAGCTGGTACTCCAGCCCACCAGGATACCAGACATACCGAGTCAAGCGCCGTCCTTGCTGGACCTACTGCTGACGAGTCACCCAGCGCAGTACAGTGTATCGGTGCTGGCCCCTCTGGGATCCTCCGATCACTGCCTGGTTTCCACCACGGTGCCTCTTGCTGCCCCCCCACGACCAGTGGCACTACTCGTCACAAAAAGACGTTTATGGCACTACTCGTCGGCAGACTGGGATGGAATGCGGGATTATTTTGCATCCATCCCGTGGGCTCAACGCTGCTTCAGAGATAGAGATCAGTCGCAAAGTGCAGCCGCCGTGGCTGGCGAAATCACTGTCGGAATGGAATACTACATTCCCTACAGTGAGGTCGCCAACCCGACGACCCGTCCCTGGTTCAATCGCGAGTGCGCCCATGCTGTTTCACTAAAGCAATCGGCGTATCGCGCATGGACCAGGGCCCGCGCTCACGGCTCCCCTGACATTGATCAACTAAAAGCAGCGTTTAACAAATCCACTAGGGAATGCAAGAAGGCTTACATCAGAGCGGATGCCCAGCGCATCGCGCGGCTTGGTCAAGAACTCGTTGCATACCCTACGGGTAGCCGAAAGTTCTGGCGATTGGCTAAAGCCGTGCAGTCCAACTTCTGTCAGCCTTCGCTACCACCGCTGAAATATCCGGACGGATCACTTGCCCTTGAGCCGCAGGAGAAAGCGAAACTGCTGGTTGATCTCTTTGCGGCTAACTCCCGAATCAATGACCGCGGCAAGCACCCGCCTACTATTACGACCTGCGACACTACAATGCGGGATATTCGCGTCCGGCTGAGTGAAGTCCATGCGGAGCTTCGGTCACTCGACGTCCGGAAAGCCAGTGGACCCAACGGTATCCCAGCGGTGGTTCTTAAGAACTGTGCACCAGAGTTGTCTCCGGTATTGACGCGTCTGTATCGCCTGTCATATTCCTCGGGAACTGTACCGGAGGTTTGGAGAGAGGCGAATGTTCAACCCATCCCCAAAAAAGGCGACCGCTCCGACCCGGCCAACTACCGTCCGATAGCCGTCACCTCCATTATCTGCAAAGTGTTTGAGCGGATAATAAACATAAGTTATGGAATCAGGCGTTACTTTGCGGAAGTCCATGACATTAAATGCTATGAAATATATTTAACTTTAATTCCGCGAGACATGTTGTCTCGCGGAATTAAAGCTAAATATATTTCATAGTATTTAAGGATAATAAACAAACAACTGGTCCACTACCTGGAAGATCACTCCCCACTAAATGATCGTCAGTATGGTTTTAGACCGAACCGATCCACGGGTGATCTTCTAGCGTACGTCACACACCTTTGGGGTGAGGCTATTGACAGGCATGGGGAATCCCTGGCCATTAGCCTTGATATGGCCAAGGCCTTTGATAGGGCTTGGCATCGTTCGCTTCTCTCCAAGCTACCGGCTTTCGGTTTGCCCCCCAAACTCTGCAACTGGGCTGCCGCATTCCTGCACCACCGCCGCATCAGAGTCCTTTGCGACGGTGCGGCCTCCGATTTTCAGTCGATTAACGCCGGAGTACCGCAGGGCTCCGTCCTGTCGCCCACACTGTTTCTTCTGCATATCAATGACATGTTAGCCCTTGGCAACATTCATTGCTATGCAGACGACAGTACAGTTCACGGACGATATTTTGGACATCCAACAGCCAAGCTTGCAGATATCGAGGAAAAACGACAGGAGCTTGTCGTTCAACTCGACCATGTTCTGGGCCGCATTTCTCAATGGGGCTGTGAGAATCTGGTCGAGTTCAACGCCAAGAAAACACAGGGGTGCGCGTTCTCTGCCAAAAAGTCTCCATTCCTTCCCCTTCCCACTTTTCAGAACACTCAAATGGCATTACAAGGTAGGCTCGATGTCCTGGGCATGGATATCTGCAGAGATCTCAACCCACGCGAATACGTTGAGAGTGTCACTAAAGCGGCCTCGCGGAAGCTAGGTGTTCTAAACAGGGTGAGACGGTTCTTCTCGCCCGAGCATCTGTGTCTTCTTTACAAGACCCAGGTTCGCTCGTGCGTAGAGTACTGTTCTCATCTTTGCGATGGTGCCGCACAGTACCTGTTTGACGCTCTCGACCGGTTGCAGCGGCGAGCAATCCGCATTGTCAACAGTCCTGAAGCCACCGAGTCCCTTGAGCCCCTGCAGTTGCGTAGAGATGTTGCCTCTATGGCAGTACTCTATCGCTTGTATCACGGAGAGTGTTCTGAGGAGCTCTTCCAACTGGTCCACCCTTCCCCCTTCCTCTACAGGACAACACGTGCCGGCCTTGGAAGTCACCGCTTCAGAGTGGTAGACATACGATCTCGTACTCATCGCTTCGGTTCGTCCTTTCTGTGCCGAGCGGTCAAAACCTGGAACTCACTTCCAGCGCACGTGTTTCCCTCCCACTATGATCCCGGGTCCTTTAAGCGGGGCGTAAAAAAGCATCTCACTAGGCGGCCATAGTGTAGTGTAGCCAATAGAAACACATTAAGAAAAATATTATTTAACCTATTTGAAAGGGCTCCATTCTCTTGTTGCCCCAGGGCCTCCAATCCTCACCTCTAAATCCGGCCTTGTGCCCGACTTTTGTCGGGCATTATATTGTCGAATTTAGCCGACAAAACTACTAAAGCGAGACGTTTTTTTTTTTTAAGTTTTGGCTGTGCCAAAATGACTCTGCTCTGCCTGATGGAAAGCATGAGCAGATTCTAAAAGTGGTGATCACCATCCTCAATGCGAATAAGGACATTGCAGCATGGTGACCTACACTATGGCCGCCTAGTGAGATGCTTTTTTACGCCCCGCTTAAAGGACCCGGGATCATAGTGGGAGGGAAACACGTGCGCTGGAAGTGAGTTCCAGGTTTTGACCGCTCGGCACAGAAAGGACGAACCGAAGCGATGAGTACGAGATCGTATGTCTACCACTCTGAAGCGGTGACTTCCAAGGCCGGCACGTGTTGTCCTGTAGAGGAAGGGGGAAGGGTGGACCAGTTGGAAGAGCTCCTCAGAACACTCTCCGTGATACAAGCGATAGAGTACTGCCATAGAGGCAACATCTCTACGCAACTGCAGGGGCTCAAGGGACTCGGTGGCTTCAGGACTGTTGACAATGCGGATTGCTCGCCGCTGCAACCGGTCGAGAGCGTCAAACAGGTACTGTGCGGCACCATCGCAAAGATGAGAACAGTACTCTACGCACGAGCGAACCTGGGTCTTGTAAAGAAGACACAGATGCTCGGGCGAGAAGAACCGTCTCACCCTGTTTAGAACACCTAGCTTCCGCGAGGCCGCTTTAGTGACACTCTCAACGTATTCGCGTGGGTTGAGATCTCTGCAGATATCCATGCCCAGGACATCGAGCCTACCTTGTAATGCCATTTGAGTGTTCTGAAAAGTGGGAAGGGGAAGGAATGGAGACTTTTTGGCAGAGAACGCGCACCCCTGTGTTTTCTTGGCGTTGAACTCGACCAGATTCTCACAGCCCCATTGAGAAATGCGGCCCAGAACATGGTCGAGTTGAACGACAAGCTCCTGTCGTTTTTCCTCGATATCTGCAAGCTTGGCTGTTGGATGTCCAAAATATCGTCCGTGAACTGTACTGTCGTCTGCATAGCAATGAATGTTGCCAAGGGCTAACATGTCATTGATATGCAGAAGAAACAGTGTGGGCGACAGGACGGAGCCCTGCGGTACTCCGGCGTTAATCGACTGAAAATCGGAGGCCGCACCGTCGCAAAGGACTCTGATGCGGCGGTGGTGCAGGAATGCGGCAGCCCAGTTGCAGAGTTTGGGGGGCAAACCGAAAGCCGGTAGCTTGGAGAGAAGCGAACGATGCCAAGCCCTATCAAAGGCCTTGGCCATATCAAGGCTAATGGCCAGGGATTCCCCATGCCTGTCAATAGCCTCACCCCAAAGGTGTGTGACGTACGCTAGAAGATCACCCGTGGATCGGTTCGGTCTAAAACCATACTGACGATCATTTAGTGGGGAGTGATCTTCCAGGTAGTGGACCAGTTGTTTGTTTATTATCCTTAAATACTATGAAATATATTTAGCTTTAATTCCGCGAGACAACATGTCTCGCGGAATTAAAGTTAAATATATTTCATAGCATTTAATGTCATGGACTTCCGCAAAGTAACGCCTGATTCCATAACTTATGTTTATTATCCGCTCAAACACTTTGCAGATAATGGAGGTGACGGCTATCGGACGGTAGTTGGCCGGGTCGGAGCGGTCGCCTTTTTTGGGGATGGGTTGAACATTCGCCTCTCTCCAAACCTCCGGTACAGTTCCCGAGGAATATGACAGGCGATACAGACGCGTCAATACCGGAGACAACTCTGGTGCACAGTTCTTAAGAACCACCGCTGGGATACCGTTGGGTCCACTGGCTTTCCGGACGTCGAGTGACCGAAGCTCCGCATGGACTTCACTCAGCCGGACGCGAATATCCCGCATTGTAGTGTCGCAGGTCGTAATAGTAGGCGGGTGCTTGCCGCGGTCATTGATTCGGGAGTTAGCCGCAAAGAGATCAACCAGCAGTTTCGCTTTCTCCTGCGGCTCAAGGGCAAGTGATCCGTCCGGATATTTCAGCGGTGGTAGCGAAGGCTGACAGAAGTTGGACTGCACGGCTTTAGCCAATCGCCAGAACTTTCGGCTACCCGTAGGGTATGCAACGAGTTCTTGACCAAGCCGCGCGATGCGCTGGGCATCCGCTCTGATGTAAGCCTTCTTGCATTCCCTAGTGGATTTGTTAAACGCTGCTTTTAGTTGATCAATGTCAGGGGAGCCGTGAGCGCGGGCCCTGGTCCATGCGCGATACGCCGATTGCTTTAGTGAAACAGCATGGGCGCACTCGCGATTGAACCAGGGACGGGTCGTCGGGTTGGCGACCTCACTGTAGGGAATGTAGTATTCCATTCCGACAGTGATTTCGCCAGCCACGGCGGCTGCACTTTGCGACTGATCTCTATCTCTGAAGCAGCGTTGAGCCCACGGGATGGATGCAAAATAATCCCGCATTCCATCCCAGTCTGCCGACGAGTAGTGCCATAAACGTCTTTTTGTGACGAGTAGTGCCACTGGTCGTGGGGGGGCAGCAAGAGGCACCGTGGTGGAAACCAGGCAGTGATCGGAGGATCCCAGAGGGGCCAGCACCGATACACTGTACTGCGCTGGGTGACTCGTCAGCAGTAGGTCCAGCAAGGACGGCGCTTGACTCGGTATGTCTGGTATCCTGGTGGGCTGGAGTACCAGCTGGGTGAGGTCATGCGTGAGAGCGAATGCGTGGACAGTCCGGCCTGCGTGGTCAGTTCTGGAAGATCCCAACCAGGACTCATGGTGGGCGTTAAAGTCTCCCAGAAACACCAGTTCGGCGGTCGGAAACTGCTCCTGCGCTTTGTCCGCTGCCTGACTGAGATATTCGAAAAGTCGAGTTGTCTCAGAATCTCCAGAGTGGGATCGGTATAGGCATACGTAGATTCGGCTCGTAGAGCCAATATCTACGTGGAGCCAAATGGTGGAGAAGGATGGGTCCTCAAGGCAGCGCAATCGGCGACAACAAACATCCGCCCTGACGAAAAGACATACCCCAGCCTTCGCGAGGAAGCACTCCTCAAGCACGTAACCGGGGTAGTGAAGATATGTCGTGTCGGCAGGGCGGCGTATTTGAGTCTCCGTTAGAAAAAGCATGGCGGGCCGTGCCGTCTCTAGATGCTGGTGGACGGCGTTGAGGTTTGCATGGAGTCCACGGATGTTACTGAACTCCACCTCAAAAAGCGAGTTGGTGGGAGAGTGAAGTGCCGCTGTGCATCGTTTATGCTTTCTCTGTGCTGCCATGAAAAAAATAGGAGGAGGGGGATGGGAACGTAAAAGGCGTGACAGTCATCGCGGCAGTGTAATACGGAGACTCGGAATGCTGTTTCGTCATAACGGTGAGGCATGATGGTGACCGAGCCGTCGGACGGAAGGGCTCCCGTACCCTCCCGGAAGTGGTCGCCTGGTCCCAGCGTCCGGTCACCAACCGGCACGACAAGCCACTCCGTGGATTATGCGCGACCGGACGGGGCAGCCACCCAGGGTGGTTAGCCGCGGTTGGGCCCCTCTCTATGCCGCGGGCGGCCAGCGGCACCACCGTTTCTGCAGGTCTCCCTGGCCGACGGCTCGATCCACGTCACCCTCAACATGACTCTACGAGCATTCCACTGCTCACACACTTACCACGATAACTGTCACCCCTGCATCATTGGGCCACCGGTCTCGCACTCACCAACGAAATACGACAGTACTAATACTGTCATTTTACGTTGATTTTCTGTGCGAGGGTAGTACCGCTCCGGTCGAGCCGGCCCGTTCGTGCTGAAATCAGCGTGGCTCTACTACCTATAAGAGTAGTATTGCCAGCAATGTGAACAGTCGGAGAGCAACTATTGGTGACGAGCAGATTTCCCTAGTGGCCATTTGCGGAACTAACGTAAGACAGATACTTCTACCTGACAGTTTAATATACAGAGCGAGTGCATTGTTATTTTAAATTCTTTCTACAATGATTTCATTGATAGACGTCTACGGAGTAGTAAAAAATACTTTAAGACCACTTCGTGAGGGTGATCAGTATTTTTAAAGTGGAAATTGGTGACGAGCAGATTTCCCTAGTGGCCGTTAGCGGAACTAACGTAAGACAGATACTTCTATCTGACAGTTTAATATACAGAGCGAGTGCATTGTTATTTTAAATTCTTTCTACAATGATTTCATTGATAGATGTCTACGGAGTAGTAAAAAATACTTTAAGACCACTTCGTGAGGGGGAATAAGTGGAATGTTATCGTGTATACGTATTTTTATCTGTCATACGTTAGTTCTGCGACTTGCCGCTAGGGAATCTGCTCGTCACCAATTACTATATGCATCTCTTTCGTTTACACGGAATGAATATTTATTTACTGTACATTGTACATGACCTATTCCCGTTAAGGGCGTGAAGTTTATATCGTTTCTGAGTGATTTCACTATGAAACGTATGAAACACCCTATCCCAAATCTAACCGTTATTGAGATATTTGAATTTAAAGGTTTTTTACAAAAAAAATACCGATTTTCGGCTGTCAGCTTAGATATTTTGAAATGTGTAAGTCTTATTATTACTATTATTTGATTTTTACATGTAAAATAAGGTGCTTTATGACCTTATAACCAATATCATACGTGAAATGAATAAATAAGTCGTTGTAGACCAACAAAAAAAAAACGTGTGGCACTCGGGGACTGCCGCGGTAAAGCTATTATAGCATTTTTTATCAACTTATGCAATTATAATTATTTTTTTATTTTATTTTGCCAGTTTCTCATTTAATATTATTCAAAAAGTATTTAAATAATAGAGGGCGTTAGTGTACCTCGTAGTTGCGAAACAGCTCAACTGATGGCGCTGACCGGTTTTTATTTATAAAGTTTTTTTTTTTCTTTGAACATGTATACTTATACTTGCACATGCGGTGAGTAGCATTATAAAGATATATGATAGATACCTATACACCTATATACTTTCTCAAACCCAGACGGTTTTGTCTGTCTGTTCGAGACAGATTC
The DNA here is from genome assembly GCA_949125395.1 of Diaphora mendica. Lineage (NCBI taxonomy): Eukaryota > Metazoa > Arthropoda > Insecta > Lepidoptera > Erebidae > Diaphora > Diaphora mendica. The sequence continues at coordinate 2,418,424 of OX421335.1, forward strand.
GTTGATTCGTCGTTCTGAGCAGCTCGCTCGTCTCGATCCGTGCGAGCTTCGGGTGTTAGGTTTTTTTCATTACGGAATTTCTTGATTCGGTCGCCGCGCTCAAAGCCCGCGATAAAAGCTATGCAATAGCTTAAAGAGTTTATTTTTCTTCAATGGATATCTAAAAAAAATATTATGGCGCCTGTTTTGCAGATGTGCTTGAAAATATCTACATTTCATCAGCTTACTTAGGTCTTGTGACTGTATTTAATTATGATCCTTCAAACAAGCAACTAAGTGCCTGCTGATAGTAATAACTAAGATAAATAAATAAGAGAGTTCAGTCAGTAGTTGTCAACTGAGTTCCAAAAAGGACACGGAGGGGTAGAGTAGTAAATTAGCTTTTTAAATGTATACTCTCGATTGTCGGCACTGGATGGTACTTGTTAAAAATAAAATACACTCTAAAATTAAACTCACTTGTACTTATTTCCACTATTTTATTTCTCACTTCAATCTTGACTAATAACAGAGTGAAATAATTACAAGTGAGATAAATTTTAAAATAGATTTGAATGGTATTTGAGTGGTAAAATAAATTTAGCTCTGGTATTACCATGAATGACATGCAAAAACAGCTTTGCAATCACGTGTTTTAGTAAAGATGGCAGCACTTGTAAAACCAAACAAGTTATGTACTTTTGTGTACATTAATTTCGATAGAATTTTTCTGTGTCTAATTTAGTAATTTTATAATATATTAGCTTTAGAAAAATATTTTACTGATGAAGTATACCACTCGTTTCTAATTACTAATGTGTTAATTCAAGTACTTATTGCAAATACAGCGCCTGATTTAATTCAGGTAACTTTATAGTTCGCTCTAACCATCTCAACCTGACAATTTCTAATAAATTGACCAATAACTACAAAAAATTTGGGCTGAGACATTTATTTTTAGATAAAGACGCGTGCATAGTCAAACCAGTTGATTTTTTATCCTTGTTTATGAAGACCACGGTTCGTAAACCGTTAGCTACTTTTTTATTATGGGTAGTAGATACCTACCTAACTAGAAAGTCAACCCTTCTTAAATATTATAACTACTATTACTACTACTTTCATCGAAAATCGATTAAATTTTCGTTTACAATACAAATTACTACGCAAATACTTGTTAGAAAGCTGTAAGAGTTAATACAATTTTAGGACATTATATTAAGACCAATAGAAGATGGGTACTGAATTTGGAATTTGAAATACAAGAATTTTGAAGAATTTATCTCTTGGTCTTCCTCCAAGATTATATGAAATGACAGGTAGTTAGAGGAGGTTAGCTAAATTGCCTATAATGGAGCAGGAGCGGTCGCCTGAAATTTTGGGGGGGTCACTAATATAGAATCAATTTAAGTCGAGTAAATTAGACTTTATTGCACAATCCACAATTGGATTGCACACATTAATATCTTTTGTTTTTTATTGGTAAATCTATTGGGATAATAATATTTGGTAATCAGGTTCTAGTAGCAGGGAAAAGTTACATGAGTACGATTTTAGGGGGGGGATTCATGTCCACTGTGGACCCACCCCCCTGGAACCACCTGGTTTAGTAACACCGACGTTGCTTCCCTACCAACGAATAAAGTAACTAATTGCTAACGTTTTTTCAGGCGTTTGTCACTTTTCATGTTGTACTATCTGTGCGTGTGCCTCCAGGTGTTGCCGTTGGATCCATGTTGGATCTATGTTGTTGTAAAACGACACTTTTAAACCTTAACGACATAAAGTCATACAAAGTTAAGGTCCTTAGAAATTAAATGAATCTTTTAGAATGAAACTCACTTGTACTTATTCCACTATTTTACTCACAGTGACTGAGTTTCTTCTAGAATGTATTACCAAGTGCCAACAATCGAGAGTATAAATTACATGAATGAGTCTTAATCACTTCCCTTTTAGTTTCAACTCGCTTCGCTCCACGGTGTTACCTGCGCTGCGGTTATAAATCACATCACATTACATTATTACACTAATATATAAAGGCGAAAGTTTGTGTGTATGTTTGTTACTTCTTCACGCAAAAACTACTTGACGGATTTGGATGAAACTTTACAGTAATATATTAGATCTTATACATCAGAATAACACATAGGCTACTATTTGCCGCGATAACCGACAAACACGCGGGCGGAGCCGCGGGCAACAGCTAGTGTAACATAAATGTAACACCGCAGAGTGAATTTAGTCTAAAATACATACACTAATATATAAAGGCGAAAGTTTGTGTGTATGTTTGTTACTTCTTCACGCAAAAACTACTGGACGGATTTGGATGAAACTTTACAGTAATATATCTTATACATCAGAATAACACATAGGCTACTATTTGCCGCGATAACCGACATGCACGCGGGCGGAGCCGCGGGCAACAGCTAGTGTAACATAAATGTAACACCGCAGGGTGAATTTAGTCTAAAATAAAAGAGACTTATGTTGCTCCTCATATCTATCTGCCAGTGAAAGTCCTGTCAAAGTCGGTCCCGCCATTCCAGAAAAATGATTTTTTGTTGTATGTTCCGTATATACTTTCATATTTAAGCATTTAGTGAAAATCTTCAAATTGAGAAAACAAACAGATACTTTAATTTTATTTATTTGTGGTTATGGAGACGAAACGAACGAAAGGTTGTTTGCAGAGGCCGTCAGACGTCAGAGGCGTCTCTAGTCTATAATATATACATTGTACTCTGTGCAGGTCTCTAGCCCGTAAAGCGCCCGTGTGCAATCATTCCTCTAGCGCCCTTTAAGTAAGCGTAGCGGCTAGCGTCCTTCATTCATTAAGAGTGCGCAGATTTATTAAAAGTGCCGCGGCCGACCGCCGCCGCCGTGTAGTGTACACCGCAGGTAAAAGACGCCCCTGGTTGACAGGTAACAGTACCATGTGGTATGCGATACCTATTAAGTCCGCCTCGTCCGCATCGGTATTTCTTTACGATACAGTCATCTACCCTATTGTAATGCAGAAGTACATAGATAAAAAATATCATATCCTGTTACTCGGTCCAACAATGACTGGTCCTCTTCGTATACCTACCTCAAAAATTTGAGGTGCGTAGACTTGAATAATTTAGTTCAATTGTGATATTGTAACTACTCCCATAATGTTTCAACATTATTAAATTAAATTCATAAACTGGCTCTTTTTATACCTATTTCCTTTTTTAAAACTTGTTACCACCTCTGTGTCCAGTTTGGTGATAAATCAGAGGTCATGGCTTTGATCCCTAACCTGGACATGTGATTGTGTGGTTAGTAAAATCTTTTTTTTTGTATGAATAATGTAAACTGTATGGTTTAGGTTTTGAAATATATAAGTATATTTATCAGCAATCTGGGCACTGATAAATTTGGCAGTGCGTGGGAAGTATTATTATTATTAGCGTTTCATATGAAGTGAACGAGTAAAGAAAAATACTTATGTAAAGAATTTCAGTACTCTGGTATAAAATTGGAACTATGTTTAAAAAAAATACATGAAATAAAGTAGGTACTTAGCACATAGCGTATTCTTCTGTATGCTGTCTACTGCTGTCTACGCGTATTAAAAGCAAACAGATTGGTTTTTGCAAAAGCATCTCACTAGGCGGCCATAGTGTAGGTCACCATGCTGCAATGTCCTTATTCGCATTGAGGATGGTGATCACCACTTTTAGAATCTGCTCATGCTTTCCATCAGGCAGAGCAGAGTCATTTTGGCACAGCCAAAACTTAAAAAAAAAAAACGTCTCGCTTTAGTAGTTTTGTCGGCTAAATTCGACAATATAATGCCCGACAAAAGTCGGGCACAAGGCCGGATTTAGAGGTGAGGATTGGAGGCCCTGGGGCAACAAGAGAATGGAGCCCTTTCAAATAGGTTAAATAATATTTTTCTTAATGTGTTTCTATTGAAACACATTAAGAAAAATATATATGTCTATACTTATTAAATAATATGTCCTGACTGACTGACTAAGTGACTAACTGACTGATTCATCATCACCGAGCGTAAACTATTAAAGTTAGGGCTATGAAATTTGGTACGTAGGATAGTTTGATTTAGTTGGCACCCACTAAGGATGGAATTTCGGAATTTCTACCCCTAATAGGGGTAGAAAGTTTGTATGGAAGTTCGTCATTTTTTAAATTAGAAACATGAAAGTTTACTTTTGGGCTACTGATTAAAATAAGTAGATCATATTTACGCTTTTCTGGATTTTCTTTTTTTATGGAATAGGTGAGCAAACGAGCAGACGTATCGCCTGATGGTAAGCGATTACCACCGCCCATGGACACCCGCAACACCAGAGACGTCACAAGTGCGTTGCCAGCCTTATGGGGATAGGGAAGGGGATGGGGTGTGGGCCTCCGATATCCTCACTCACTCGGTGAAACACAGCGCAAGCCCTAAGGCGGTGAAATAGGAGTTGAAAGTTTGTAAGGAAGTCTGTCATTTTTTAAGTGAGAATCATTAAATTATTTTGTGAGCTACTGGTTAAAATGAGTAGATAAATATTTAAGCGTCTCTGGATATTCTATCCCTAAAGGGGTGAAACAGGTGTTGAAAGTTTGTAAAGAAGTCCGTCATTTTTGAAGTTAGAAACATGAAACTTTACTTTTGGGCTACTGATTAAAATGAGTAGATACGTATTTAAGCGTTTCTGAATGTTCTATCCCTAAGGGGTGAAATAGGAGTTGACATTTCGTATGTAGGTCAGTCTGGAAGTACGTCATTTTTGAAGTGAACATGAAAATTTCTTTTCGGCTACTGATTAAAAATGAGTAGATACGTATTTAAGCTCTTCTGGATATTCTACTCCTATCAACGAAAACTCATTGATGACTTCGCTGTTTACAAATAAATAATGTTAAAATCATATAAAACTAGCTGTGCCCGCTACTTCGTAGACGTGACATTTGGATTTTCAGGTATTTTTTTTTTACCGTTTAAACCTTCCCTGGACTACGACATACATTTAAAAACCAAAATCAGCTAAATCGGCATAGGCGTTTACGAGTTTTAGTGAGACAAACGAACAGCAATTGATTTTTATATATAAGATTACTAGTAGAGATAGACCGATCATTACTTTTGCCAACTAGCCGATTAGCCGATTAGTCGGCCCTAAAAAGGCCGACTAGTCGGCCGACTAATCGGCCAAACCAATCAGGGTTTCCGATATTACCGTAACTCTTCGTTTACAGCTGATTCGCGACCCAGTCGCAAACGCCGCTTGCGAATACCTTGTTTCTTCATTTTTGCTTCTGGGTCTTCTTACTTCTTATGGGTCAGAGTCGGAGCGGTGTTTTAGTGTAAAAAATATTTTTGTGTTAAGATATTATTATTATTGTTGATTGAAGTGAAGTGTTAAATGAAAGAGAAAATCACTTGTGCCATGTTTTTTAAACAAGTGGCCAATCTTTTTTGTTTTATTTTTTATTTTTATTCGATAGCCTGCCAAAATGATTCTGCTGAGCCTGATGGAAGCTTGAGTAGAATCCAACAATCCAACATCATACTCACTGCGAAGGCAGACGATGCAGTATAGCGTCCTACACTATGGCGGCCTAGTGAGATGCATTTTCAAACGCCGCTTAAAAGACCCGGGATCATACTGGAAGGGAAACACGTGCGCTGGTAGTAGTGCCAAGCAGTTAAAAACTGCTCGGCACAGTAAGGCAGAACGGAACCGTTAAGTTCTAGAGCGTATTTCTACGACTCTGAAGCGGTGACTTCCAATGCCAGTACGTGTTGTCCTGTAGAAGATGGGAGAAAGTGGGATCAGTTCGAAGAGTTCTTCAGAACACTGTCCATGATAAATACGCTCAAAGACTGTCACAGTGGCGATATCTCTCCGCAAGTGCTAAGCCTCAAGGGACTCGGTGGCATCGGGATTGTTGATAATGCGGACTGCTGGCCGCTGCAACCGATCAAGAGCATCAAACAAATTCTGCGTGGATCCATCACAAAGATGACAACAGTCCTCCACGAACGAGTGAACCTGGGTTTTATAAAGAAGACACAGATGCTCTGGCGCAAAGAACCGTCTCACCCTATTCAGTACGCCAAGGTTCCGCGAGGCCGCCTTAGTGATGCTCTCGATTTTTTTTTATGTATTTGCTGCCAAAATGACTCTGCCCTGCCTGATGGAAATCATGAAATCATAGAGTAGTGGTCACCATCCTCAATGTAGGTAGTAGGTAGGTAATAAGGACAATGCAGCATGGTGACCCACACTATGGCGGTCTGGTGAGATGCTTTTTCACGACCCGCTGAAAGGACCCGGGATCATAGTGGGAAGGAAACACGTGCGCTGGTAGTGAGTTTCAGGTTTTGACCGCTTGGCACAGGACGGAAGAACCTTTCTTCCATTCTTCCTTTCTGTATGTCTACCACTCTGAAGCGGTGACTTCCGAGGCCGGGACGTGTTGTCCTGTAGAGGAATGGAGAGGAGAGGACCAGTTGGAAGAGCTCTTCAGAATACTCTCCATGATAAAGGCGATAGAGGACTGCCATGGGGCTATATGAAATGAAACAATATTTATTTTGGAAAAAAAAATCCACTTTTAAAAACCATTTATATGTGGTACCAAAAATGGACCCAACTCAGCATGGTGTCAGGCGAAAAACCGGACGCTGGTTTTTAGTCGGGCCCAAGTGACAGTGTAACTCTTCGCTTCGCTTCGCTTCGCTCTTCGCAGAAGCTCAGCTCAAGGGACTCGGTGACTTAAGGACTGTCGACAATGCGGATTGCTCGCCGCTGTAACTGGTCGAGAGCGTTGAACAGAAACTGTGCGGCATCATCGCAAAGATGAGAACAGTACTCCACACATGAGCGAACCTTTTTTTTTACGCGGGGAATGCATTAACTCATCTGCTGTATCTCATGACTGAGGTACATCCCGGGTTAACCATAGTCACCCCCGGGGTGGGTTGCTGTTGCGCCTCCTACCACTCTACACAGTAGGAGTCAGAAAACCGACCCGCCTTAGACGACACCCCCGGGGTGTCACCGGTCTCGGGCCGTTTGTAACGGCCACATCTCCCCTTGATGTGGCCACAACGACCCTTTAGTGACAATTGGGAAGCTAGCGGCCTCTACCGCGTCCCCTTCGTCGGGGTCGGCCGCTTCCCGATCCCGCTCTGCGGACTTCTTCTAAAGCAAAACGTCTTCACAGAAGAAGACCGCGGCCTCCCATCCCTCACTACTCGCCAGCATTGCCGCGATTAATGCTGGTGGTGACAGGTTTCGTCCGATCTGTCCGACCAGGACTCAACAGTCGGACTACCACGCAGGCAGTCCTCCAGCGTGTGCTGGGCGGAGTCCCGGTCGGACCCGCAGTGATGGCATTGTGCCGTAGCCTTACCTCTAGAAAATCAGAGGCCGCGCCGTCGCGTTGGACCCTAATGCTGTTATGTGTAATCAATGCCAATGATTATTTCTCGTGGTGGGAAGGAAAAAACAGCAAAGACTACAAGCAAACATTCTGTTCAATAAATGTCAGATATGTCTTTTATCGGCAAGTAATTTTAGAAACTGGTTACCAAAAGAAAGATTGCTTTGTTTTACATTTCAAAATGTCTAAAACTGATTATAAAATAAAAATTGACATACTATACATATTATTGAGAAATACATACAAAGTAATAAGCCGAATAGTCGGCACTCTTTGCCGACTATTCGCCGACTAGTCGTCGACTACGATAGTTGCCGGATAGTCGGCGACTAGTCGGCACATCTCTAATTACTAGATAAGTTTTCAAATCGTCATACAGAGGCATTGACCTACAGTACATGGACTACGCATACCTACAAAATTATCGTGCTTACCTACACAAGAAGTTGGAGCATAAAATGGCTGCCTTTAGGGTTGTACCTATGTAGAGTGACTCGAGATGTCGATATCGATATTTAACTGAACTATTTAATAAATTGCAAAAATAACGATAACATTAAATAATTATAGTTAATTCCGATTGTTTTTTATTATTTATAATGGATATAATGGATGGATTAAATTTTGAATGATGGACTTAAGACTAAAATCCAAAAATGAAAGCTGGCCATCACGGGAGACCCGGCTAAATATGATATGAGCGAAATATTACTTAAACGATTCTTGGGCTTCTACCCAAGAAACCGTAGGCCATTAGGAGTGCTACAGCATTTGGTGAGTCCATTGTCAGATAGGAGAGTGCTAGTCCTCTCCCTTTTCCCACCTTTTAGGCATACATCACCTCCTCCCAAAATGAGGCCGTGGATTCCTCTTGGAATCCCTAAAATCCTGGTCTTTCTTTAGTCTTGGAATAAATGATCGTAGGTGAGGTTTCTCAAATTATTATTTTAAAACCATTTGTTATCGGCTATGAAAACAGCCCTATCCGTTCTATCAGCAACAAGACTAAAGAAAGAACAGAATACCTCCGCATTCAAACCAACGAGAATGTATATCATTGTTTACCTATTTTTTCGTAGCTCCAACGGTTCTGGGATACCGATATCAACATAAAAAGTACTTATATTATGTTGACATTGAGCGAAATAACAAATTGAGTAAATAAAACACGTTTTAATTAGTAGTAATATTTATTAATTTATTCACACATTCAGGTTAGGGCACTGCGCAGTCACGTAATCGCGTCACGTCGAGAGTTCTGTTGTAGGATGTTTCATGGAAGTGCATCGAGCAGACATACCACATTTTATGTCGAGGGTTTATATTTTCCAAACCAATGATTTCGATCCATTTCTTTCTTAAAATTTCATTTACAGGAAATCTGATGAAGAAAACACCATGTTAACATATTTTTTATATCATAATATAAGTATCGACACTTTAATTCTAACAGCAGTATCCTTAATCGTATGTAAACAAATCAAAGTGAAACAAAGCAAATAATACCATTGAGAACCTCAAAAAACTAACAAACGTCTTCGGAAATTATAAACAGAATATGTTTAATACAATACAATAAACAAAATCGTAAAATATTGAACAATTTCAATGCATTTTTGTACTAACCTGTAAAGAGTCAATGTACAATGATTCTTGTTTTTTCTTGCACCAGATTGTTTAATGGAGCACGAAGGCATGATTTTCATGTCTAGGGCAAAGCCTTGGATACAATAAAAACCAATTTATTTAAAGCCGTAATTGGCACGAAAACAAAAACTAAATTTCCAACAACAACCGCTTGACAGCAGATCTACCTCAGAACTTGGTGCGTAAAATGGCGTCGCCGGTCACGAATTGACAAGTGCATGACGTCACTCAAAAGTGTTGCCAATATTAGTACTCACTAAACTATGTTTATCTCTCTTTTCACACCAAGGTAAACATAAGTTAAAAAGAGACAATGCTTTTTTGTATATATGTGTCGATCTTATATATATTTGTATAATGAATAGTTCGTATAGTAGAATAGGGCATCTCCTTATTATTTCTTTACTAATTGTTCATAGTTATTATGGAGTGTAGAGATAAGGAGTACAATCTAGAAGTTAAAAAAGTGTCCGCCAAAATGCACTAATTAGGTGCGTGTGCGTGTGAACTGAGGGACCATAGTGATATTTTTGTTTGAAATTTTTATATGATTTAGTAGTAGGCTCAAAACAATTGTAGAACAAATATGAGAATTTGTAAAAAGAAATGTTAAAAACTACAGCCCTTTAAGTGTGGTCCCTCAATCCTCACATACCATTAGCCGGATCTCGGCAAGTGTGTAAAAAAATAAGGTATTGTGACTGCAGACATTTAGTAGAGAATTTGTAAAGATATATACTAAAATAACTGTGCACAAATCATCAACGATTAAAAAAATACAACGAATATACTGTGGTCCCTCAGTCCACACACGAAAGATTTCATTATACTGAATATTACGACATCAACGGATTAAAATCTTTATTTTCTTGCATAATGTTTTAGAAAAAGTCTTATAGCAATTTGTAAAAAATAAATTTTTAAAAATTATCGACGCACTTTGAAGATATTTATAATTAAAGCTGGTCCCTCAATCCTCACGTTCTCAAACACACTTGCATGTCTAGCTGCTAGACGACTAAAGTATCACAAAGTGTAATGTATTAAACTTTTTGTAAAAAGTTTCTACAAAATAATAGGTATCTAAAATTGTGTGTATCTTACCTCTAAAATGAGATTATAGCATTTCAGTGATCTTATGAACAGATATACGAGTAGTGTGACCACACAATGAAACAAAATGTGGACTACCAATATAATTTTTATTGTAATAGTCGAAACCCAAGGTTGTACGGTTGATTTAGTGTTATGTTACATTACGTATCTTTACAAAGCATGAAATAAAGTAGCTTTTAGACGCTTAGCACCATTTAGGCTATGTTTCAAGGAAGCCTTATGTACTTATAATACCCCAGTATTTTACAAACCATTATGGTAACATAGTGGTATTATTTATATAGCTCAGTTTTATACGTTCTAATAACACATAAAATTGAAAATTTAAAAACACAGGATTTTGTAAAATATTTACAAAAAGTCCGCGATAGTACCTGTAATATGTTCTATCTTTGATTCCTGGCGGTCTTGGTCATAACCGATGTCACTATTTTAAGAATAAATAAATAAATATTTCGAACATCTGACACACAGCGCTATCTAGTCCCAAGCTAAGCAGAGCTTGTTTAATAATAGATAAATAATGATTTATTAAAAGTTTTAATATACAAAACACTGACTTTCAATTAAGTTATGAAAAGTTCTATCTAGCTTTTTTTTTCACAAAACAGAGTCATTCGTTTTTTTTTTGCCAGGGCGTTACAGTACGGACCAACAAATCTTCTTACATTCATTAAGTTATAACCAAAATTTACGTACTTAAACAAAAGTATTACAATAAGTTATATGCCTTACCAAGAGCAGGCACTGTTATTGGTTTAGCCGTGAAAGCGTAATAGAGAAACAGACTAAGCCACTTTCAAAGATATAATATTTAATATAGATCGCGATAGGTACTATCGCGGACTTTTTGTAAATATTTTACAAAATCCTGTGTTTTTAAATGTTCAATTTTATGTGTTAATAGAACGTATAAAACTGAGCTGTATAAATAATACCACTATGTTACCATAATGGTTTGTAAAATACTGGGGTATTATAAGTACATAAAGCTTCCTTGAAACATAGCCTAAATGGTGATAAGCGTCTAAAAGCTACTTTATTTCATGCTTTGTAAAGATACGTAATGTAACATAACACTAAATCAACCGTACAACCTTGGGTTTCGACTATTACAATAAAAATTATATTGGTAGTCTACATTTTGTTTCATTGTGTGGTCACACTACTCGTATATCTGTTCATAAGATCACTGAAATGCTATAATCTCATTTTAGAGGTAAGATACACACAATTTTAGATACCTATTATTTTGTAGAAACTTTTTACAAAAAGTTTAATACATTACACTTTGTGATACTTTAGTCGTCTAGCAGCTAGACATGCAAGTGTGTTTGAGAACGTGAGGATTGAGGGACCAGCTTTAATTATAAATATCTTCAAAGTGCGTCGATATTTTTTTTAAATTTATTTTTTACAAATTGCTATAAGACTTTTTCTAAAACATTATGTAAGAAAATAAAGATTTTATTCCGTTGATGTGGTAATATTCAGTATAATGAAATCTTTCGTGTGTGGACTGAGGGACCACAGTATATTCGTTGTATTTTTTAAATCGTTGATGATTTGTGCACAGTTATTTTAGTATATATCTTTACAAATTCTCTACTAAATGTCTGCAGTCACAATACCTTATTCTTTTACACACTTGCCGAGATCCGGCTGATGGTATGTGAGGATTGAGGGACCACACTTAAAGGGCTGTAGTTTTTAACATGTCTTTTTACAAATTCTCATATTTGTTCTACAATTGTTTTGAGCCTACTACTAAATCATATAAAAAATTCAAACAAAAATATCACTATGGTCCCTCAGTTCACACGCACACATTAGGTGCCACCACTGTGCAAAGAATGTGTAAATTTAAAGAATTTTAATAGAAAAGATAATCATAGAACTATTTATTGTTTTTTTTTTTTGGACAGGATACTACGCAAAGTTTTTGATATTTAAACCACAATTTAATAAAAATATTTAAAACGATATCAAACACTCTTCACACTCCAGCGCCTACGTGGTCGGTTCTCGAACTATTATGTAGTCATGTTTGACGTACAATTTACCATCAAAGATTGTACTCCTTACCTCGATCGATGCTCCATGATAGTACAAAATAACAAATCAAATCAATGAGTTTATAGAGGGAATGAGGTCTGAGGAATGCGATCTAACTTCCATTTCACTTTTCAGCGATGTTTCTATTTATTGATTTAAATATTTTTATCAAAACATCGTTATCCCTACCGAGTTTCCCTAGTCGTAGTAGTAACTTAGTATGTCCCTGATGGTCAGTAATGAAAACAATTGATTACATACCTATATAGAAACTTAGGTCAACAGCCAGCTAGGTACCTATTACAGAAAAAAGGGCACCTTAGCTTGGCACTGAACATTAAGATTCTAATAGGTACTTTCATGTTACAGAACTGAAATGGATATCTAACCATTGTCTGTCTTTGTACACACATCAAAAGTGTCTAGGGATCAAGCATTTTTATGCGGATTTCTTGAGATTGAGATGTGGCTTTGGCCCTGGCCTGCTCAGTCGCCAGACTTGAACCCGATTGAGCATGCATGGGATATGCTACAGAGAAGAGCTCTGCCGAATATGGAGGGTATCCAGTCGCAAGAAGACCTCTTTTTTTGTTGTTGCAACGAACATGGGCGGCCATTCCACAGCGTGATTTGGATGAACTCATTTTGAGTATGCCAAACCGATTCTTGTGTTGTTAGTGTTCGCGGTAGAAACACGGATTATTAATTGTTACCTAATAAAATTTTAAAGAAAACTGTTATTTCAGTCTTTTTTTCGAACTTTAATGTTAGTGGTTCAAATGTCAAAACTCCCTTTATTAGGAAAATGGCAAATTTCTTTATTAATGCAAAGGTGACTTGGTTTATCGTTACAGTGACAAACGAAAACACTTTATTTGATGAATCCTTAAAGAAAATTTTAATTAATATCAATCAGGAGAAAAGTTATTGCAAAAATATATGTTGATCCCTAGACACTTGATGTGTGTATGTGGTTTAGGACAGACATCTCAAATGCAATTTATGATTATAACCTAAGCTCTTTCTTAATTAATTGCATTATCAGGACTATGTATATATATATACATAGTCCTGATAATGCTATATAGGCTATGTATATACTTAGCACACACAAATAAAACAAAATAATAATTTGTTATGTTACCATTTATTTTGAATAATGGAATTTGAAACTAAATCAGTCTTTGTATGTACAACACTGCACAAAATAATCCTTTGAACTTTCACATTCTTACACCATTACAACATGGTTAAATAAAAAGGCGGGGGAGATGAGATTAGTCTACTTCCTCCATGCGTGAAGCTTCATCGGCATCACCCTCAAGTGGGGGCACATCTCCAGCACTGGTCTCCTCAACCTGGATAGGTTCGTCTTCATCGATGCCCAGACCGAGCTTGATCATGCGGTAGATGCGAGATGCATGTACCTGAGGCTCGTCCAAAGCAAATCCAGAAGACAGAAGGGCAGTCTCGTACAGCAGGATGACCAAGTCCTTGACAGCTTTGTCATTCTTGTCAGCCTCAGCCTTCTGACGCAGAGTTTCAATAATGGAATGATCAGGGTTAACTTCTAAGTGCTTCTTGGCAGCCATGTAACCCATGGTTGAAGTGTCACGAAGAGCTTGTGCCTTCATGATACGCTCCATGTTAGCGGTCCAGCCGTACTGGGCAGTGACAATGCAGCACGGGGACTCTACGAGACGGTTGGATACAACAACCTTTTCAACTTTGTTGTCTAAGATGTTCTTCATTACTTTGCAGAGTCCTTCAAACTTAACTTTGTCTTCTTCACGTTTCTTGGTTTCTTCCTCATCCTCAGGAAGCTCCAAGCCTTCTTTGGTTACAGACACTAGAGAATTGCCATCATATTCCCTCATTTGTTGTACTACATACTCATCAATGGGCTCGGTCATGTAAACAACTTCATAACCACGCTTCTTGACACGTTCTACAAAGGATGAGTTGGCTACCTGGTCACGGTTCTCACCGGTGATGTAGTAGATGTGTTTCTGGTTCTCCTTCATACGAGATGCATACTCTTTGAGAGAGCATGCCTCATCACCGGAGGCAGATGTGTGGTAACGTAGGAGGTCAGCCAGCTTGGTCCTGTTCTGAGAGTCCTCATGGATACCAAGTTTCAAGTTCTTGCTAAACTGTTCATAATACTTCTTGTAGTTTTCTTTGTCCTCTGCTAATTCTTCAAAGAGTTCTATGCATTTCTTAACCAAGTTCTTTCTGATAACCTTAAGGATTTTGTTCTGTTGGAGCATCTCACGCGAGATGTTGAGGGGCAAGTCCTCACTGTCGACCACACCCCTGACGAAGTTGAGGTACTCGGGAATCAGGTCCTCACAGTTGTCCATGATGAACACACGGCGAACGTACAGTTTGATGTTGTTCTTGCGCTTCTTGTTCTCGAAGAGGTCGAAGGGTGCACGACGAGGTACGAACAAGAGAGCCCTGAACTCTAGCTGACCCTCAACCGAGAAGTGTTTCACGGCAAGGTGGTCTTCCCAGTCGTTGGTGAGTGACTTGTAGAAGTCGCCATACTCTTCCTGAGTAATGTCATCAGCGTTGCGGGTCCAGATAGGCTTGGTCTTGTTTAACTCTTCGTCCTCAGTGTATACTTCCTTGATAGTCTTCTTCTTCTTCTTACCTTCCTTCTTGTCCTCATCTAGATCCTCACCCACATCTTCAATCAACTTCTCATCTTCCTTCTCCTCTTCAGCTTCATCATCAGAGAGCTCCTTTTCACGTTCCTTCTCGACGGCCAATTTGATAGGATAGCCGATGAACTGGGAATGCTTCTTAACGATTTCTTTGACCTTATGGTCTTCCAGGTACTCTGTCAAGTCCTCCTTGATGTGTAGAACGATCTTAGTACCGCGGCCAAGAGGCTCACCATGGTCGGGGCGGATCGTGAAGGAACCTCCGGCAGAAGACTCCCAGATGTATTGTTCATCGTCATTGTGTTTAGAGTGAACAGTCACGCGGTCAGCGACGAGGTAGCAAGAGTAGAAACCTACACCAAACTGACCAATCATGCTGATGTCAGCGCCTGCCTGTAGGGCTTCCATGAAAGCCTTTGTACCTGATTTCGCGATGGTTCCGAGATTGTTTACCAAATCAGCTTTTGTCATGCCGACACCAGAGTCAATAATCGTCAAGGTGCCTTCGCTCTTGCAGGGAATGATCTTGATGTACAACTCCTTGCCGCTGTCGAGTTTTGAGGGGTCAGTGAGTGATTCATACCGGATTTTGTCCAAAGCGTCCGATGAGTTTGAAATCAGCTCTCGAAGGAAGATTTCTTTGTTTGAGTAGAATGTGTTGATGATCAGTGACATAAGCTGGGCGATCTCCGCCTGGAAGGCGAAGGTCTCCACCTCCGCAGTTTCGGTCTGCATTTCTTCGGGCATTTTGACTTAATTTACACTTATGTTAAAGTACCGTAAAACATACAATGCACAGAATACTTTTCTCTAAACAGCACGGTTTAATGCACGTGTTAATAGATCGCGTTAGATCGCAGTCTATCTCTCACTTGTTATAACTTGAAAATGACGCCGGCCCAAACGTCAGACTGCTTTTATAGAGTCGGCCCGCAAGCGACATCTGTGACCGAGTAGAAACTTCCAGACTTGGCGCGTTTTCCGGCAGATATGCTGCACCGTTGGTTGAATTCACAAAAAATTTGCAAATCGAGAACAGCTTTTATTTTTGTTGTCAATATATCTTTTTTTCATTAAAGTAATATTTTTTGCTATTTAACTAAAGTAAATTAATTTATTTTGGTAGTCTAACATTTTTATCAGATCTATACACACATATGAAAGGGTAAGTCAAAATAATAGTTTAATATCTTTTTCAGTTCAGTTTATTAACTGCTTATGAAGCCATTCACAATTTTTTATGTAAAAAAAAAATGCTTCTAAAGGTAGAATAAATTTGAAATTGAAGAAAAACTATTTTTTTTTTATTATTACAACACCCTTACACACCAAGTCGTTATTACATTATTTCTAAATAACAAACTAATTAAGTCCAAATTTTGCTACTTGATTGTAAATTGATACAGTAAAAGATAAATATTTAATCGTAAGTTATTGGTCACTAGTCACTGCAAGGACACTAGTTTTACTACAATTATTTTATTTTTAATAATCATTGACTTCAATGTTCTTCATTATTATTATTATTAAATTATTATTAAATTGGAGTTTATAACTCCAATTTAAAAAACGAACTTTTTTAAAAAGATTTATAAAATTGTAGCAATTCTCTTTCATATTAGGTGGACACATCGGATGTAAACAGGAAGTCTTGTTTATATCCGAAGTCCATAATTTAAAGAAAATAATACCACTTCTAATAATAATAATAATAAAGTGCTTACAAATAATTGCAAACGTTGAATGTCATCAAACGTTAAGTAACGTGGAATAACATTATGTAGCATAACGTAGTATTAAAATTTAAGTTTTTAGTTAAAGATAAATAAATATAACAGATAATAGATAACCAGGTACATCTTAGAAAGGAAATTATTACAACAAAAAAACCGACTTCCAAAAAACATCCAACGAAAACTCTCTGCCAAAAAAACACTTAAAAGCGTAAAATAAACTGGTTCTCCATAAATTGCCTATACCTAATTCTTTATTCATTTAAATAGTAGTATTATATTGTGTGCTAGGTACCTAGAATCTGTTTGAAGTCGGTGCCAAGTGACTATCGCTTAGACTTTTGTAATTGTTCGTTTGTATTCTTTTTGGCTTAGCACCGACCTCAAACAGATGTTAGGTACCTAGCACACATTATAATACTACTATTTAAATGAATAAAGAATTAGGTATAGGCAATTTATGGAGAACCAGTTTATTTTACGCTTGTAAGTGTTTTTTGGCAGAGAGTTTTCGTTGGATGTTTTTTGGAAGTCGTACTTTTTTTAAATAATGAGTTTTTATTTTTCAGTTTTTAGTGCAAACAATCGTATGTAAGTAGTAAGTTGAACTATTTCATCATCAAGAATACAAATTTAGGTCTATACGTACGTGTAATATTACAATCATCCTCTAATCCCTAACTGTTGAAGAGTTTAACCTTCTATCATCAGCTCACCTAAATAACTTGAAAGTATACGACTGAAGGTCTTTAGATACGTATGAAATTGAAAGAATTATCCTCCAACTCCTAACCGTTGAGGAGTTGTACCTTCCACCTTCCATCATCAGCTTACCTAAATAATTTGAAAGAATACAACTAAAGGTTACATATATACATATGATATTTAAAGATTTATCCTCCAACTCCTAACCGTTAAGGAGTTCTACCTTACATCATGAGCTTAAACCTTCTATCATCAGCTCACCTAAATAACTTTAAATTATACGACTGAATGTCTTTAGATACGGATGAAATTGAAAGAATTATCCTCCAACTCCTAACCGTTGAGGAGTTGTACCTTCCACCTTCCATCATCAGCTTACCTAAATAATTTGAAAGAATACAACTAAAGGTTACATATATACATATGATATTTAAAGATTTATCCTCCAACTCCTAACCGTTAAGGAGTTCTACCTTACATCATCAGCTTATCATCATAAAATGATGACTACCAGACGCAAATACCGGTGTAACTTCAGAAAATATACGAAAAACATAGTATGTGCCTATAAAAAATGAGGGTTTCCCTCGATTTCCCAGGGATCCCATCATCAGATCCTGATATGCTGGCAATGGGACCACCTCGGAAGCATACCCTTTCGAATACAAGAAAAATTTTCAAAATCGGTCCACAACTGACGGAGTAATCGCTGAACATACATAAAAAAAATACATACAGTGGAACATAGAACCTCCTCCTTTTTGGAAGTCGGTTCAAAATTATTTGATTGATTTCCGTACCAACAAAATGTTTTTAATACCAGCAAGATATCTGTAGTACGTCTACTGCATACATAGCGGCGCTAGCGTAGTAATATTGATTTTTTCGTTCAACATTCCAGAATGTCCTAGAACATTCTATGTGAAGTTGAAAAAAGTGATAATTATGAATGAAAAGCTATAGATATTTAATTTTTAATGAATAGCTAGACACAGATTTAACCTAAAACAAATAACACTAAAACATTTTAACTCTCTATTATTTATATTTTAACCATTTTAAAGTTCCAACTAGAATGTTCATACCACATCCGGTACGTAGTCTTACTTCTGACCGCTATAAGCGCCACTAGTATCCGGGTTTTCTATTATGTCAAGTTCATTGAAATGGCTAGGGATACCAGCTTATAAATTATTGTCCTTTTAAGTTTTTTATAAGTAATTTTAATTAACGGTAAATTCCTGAATCTTTTAGGAGTTGATTGCATATACAATCGAAATCAAAAAGTTTAATAGACATTCGTTCAAATATCTTTAAATTTAACGCAGATTGAATTTAATTTTTTTTACATTACTTTATCATTTTGCCGTTAAATATATTTAACGTTAATAAAAAAATTGTTACCAGTGCTCTGGATATTGTTTATATAGATTGGGTAACATTTTGCTATCTGTATTACTTAATTCTGATTGTTATTATGTATAATTGAAGACTTTGTTTGGATAAGCTTAGATATAGACACAGGTCACTTTAGCTGTAAAAACTAATCTAAAAGGTGAAAGCATAGAAGATTTAAGTATCAAACTATCTATAAGATTTAATTTTTATATTTATTATTTATATTATTATTTTTATATTTATTTATATATGGTTTATTTGAGTTAATTAAAGTGCAGAGATAAAAAATATTTTGGAAGGGTACTAAGGGAAGGAACTTTAAACGCTAACGAATGATTAAAAATATGTGAAATGTATATTATAATCATACAATAACTATATTGAAATATAACTATATTGATTATATTTTGAAAATGAGAAGTTACTAAGGCATGGAATGGTAGATATACCTACAGTAGACTAAAGTGTATACTTATATGCTGGAACCTGGTAGCCTATCTCTAAAAAATACCCTTATTGACGATAGTTTTAATGAATTTGGTTTTGTTGCTAAGCATTAATGTAGCTACGAACTTTGATTACAATCACAATGAAGTTTAACAGTCAGCTGTTATGAATGGTATAAGTTCTCATAAATGTCGTCGACTAAACTTAATATAAAAATAACTTCATTGATCTTCAATTCAATATACTTAAATAACAATAAAGCCATTTTAATAGAATGTTGCTTTTTACCAAGTGCAAAATTAATCGGCGATTTACAGCTCCTGAAGACTGGCAACATTATACTGAATGAAGTATTGATTTATGCAGCAAAAAATTAGAGTCATTGGAAATTAAAAATAGACTAATGCAATTTGTAATCATTTATTATAGGTAGTTTTCAATCTAAACACATTCGCAATTGATTGACATTTTGAATACCGGTAACCTCTCTAGTTTCTACCGCGTACAGAAATCTCGGCAACTATTTTATTCTGTTATCGATCTCATTAAAATATGTACTTTAATTATAATTTTTTATAACGACTAACCTAACAAACTATATTACCTATATACAAACAATCTCTCTCTGTCTCTACATTTACTACATATTCCCTACACTACAAGTTTTTCTACAATATTTAGTGTTAAGTGTAGAATGACTAATTTTGATGACTAATTTATTAAGATAAAAAAAAATTGTAGACTCATAGACCAAAAATGTAGACTTAGGAAACTAATTGAAAAAGTAAAATAGCCGTAAAAAGGTCAATTTTTTTTTTTTTAATTATTTTAAAGCCTAATTTCGTGTTATAATTATGTCCACGCAAATCATTAATAAGTTGTTTATATAAACACTTGGTATCTAATTATATAATTTCTAACTATAGAAATAGAGAGAGAAGATGTATTAAGTGCATACACAATAATCGCCAAATTGATTTTCCTAATTCTAAAAGCGTATTTTAAAACCCGGCGTCTCAAACACGCCACATGTAATACACGCCACGCCATGATATTTTAGGTTAAGTTCTGCGAATTGGATAAATTCTAAATAAATTGTTAGAAATATACGTTATTCGAATGTTAGGGGACCAAGGAAAGGCCAAGTCTCTGTTACCTTTGACACAAAGGGGCACAAAAAACAGCAAAAAAAAAACTAGGGTGACTCCACTAAGCAATGCCGTTAACTAACAACGTTTATGATATAAAGTTAACTATGAAAATATGATTGTGTTAGTGTTCTTGTACATGTACGTGCAACGTAATTCTAATTCAATAAGTATGCAGTTGTTACTTTTGTTCCATTAGGTTGAGTAGGTAAATTACCTTTGTGTCCTAATTATTAAAATTTTGCCAATGCCAATTCCGACTTTTTTATAATTTTCCCATATTTAGGGTTATTAAATTTGACATTCGTCGTATTATGTATTATTTACGATTCTGGAGTTCTAGACTAATCTAGAAACCATAACATTTTCTATAAAGTTCCATGGATTACGATTATTCATGTGCTGTAACCAAGTTGTATTAGCTGCCATCTAGTGGCAAGTAACTAAAACATGAAAATACCAACGTTGTGTGACAAGGATTTAATTAATAAAAGTGAATATTTAACGATACTTAAAATATGAATGCAGTTTGAAAGAAACAAAATAGCTTTCAAATTTATTTTTATCTCAAAAGAAAGACCAAATTTTTAGATTGCGGATATAGCGCCATCTTTCTAACAGACTAAGTACTTATTACAGTTCAACAGTCGACTAATTTTTTCTATTCGACGCTAGATGTCTCTCTCACTCTCGAAATTTCCACAATATTCTCCATGTTGCTCGCAGTTTCTGTCTACATCCGCTAGAAATATAAAAGAGATGCGCGCGCCTGCTAGCGGCAGTATTAAACATTGCACGATAAGCGAAACAAACAAGTTGCAAGTTGAGTTTGATTTTCCATTTCTACAATTGTTTTGTTTGAAATGGCGCTTCTACCTTATTTGCTCGACGATTTTCGTCCTCGGCGTCTTCGGAATGAACTATTCGGCTTAGATATGTCACCAGACGACTTTCTGGTAGACCTTGTCCAACGCCCAGCCATATCCGTGCGTAAATATCTTCGCCCTTGGAGGAGTTTAGCTGCCGCTGCCAAGGATGTGGGGTCTACCATTAAATTTGACAAAGACAAGTTCCAAATCAATTTAGATGTGCAGCATTTCGACCCGGAAGAGATTTCTGTCAAGACATCGGATGGTTACGTTGTCATCGAAGGAAAGCACGAGGAAAGGAAGGATGAGCATGGGTACGTGTCTCGTCAGTTCAAGCGGAGATATGCTCTTCCCGAAGGCTGTACACCTGAAAATGTGGAGTCGAAGTTGTCTTCGGACGGAGTTTTGACGGTGTCGGCTCTCAAACAGATTGAAAACAAAGATGAGAGATCGATTCCAATAACACAGACCGGTCCAGTGAGGAGAAAACCTTGTGATGAACAGCTGAATGGTGAAGAAGAAAATGAAATCAAACCTCCAGAAAAGAAACGCAAGAAATGAGATTAATTTTATTCGCTTATTACAAATAGTTTTTAATTAAGTTAATTTCCTCACTTAAGATAATTTAAGACTGATTTTTTAAAATAAAACGTTAATTTTAATATAAATACTTAGTGTTTTATTAATAGATAATTCAGTTAATAAACCCTGACTTGAGTTACCCAGTCAGTGTCACCGACGCTGGCTTGGCCACTGCCCACTTATCAATATTGATTACACAAAAATGAATCAGAATTTAAAGCTAATTATTAGAATAAGTTGGTAAATGATTTAAAAGTTATAACGATATCGTGGCCAAACCAGTGACATGAATCTAACGACACTTCCCAAGTCAATAAATTCTTCAAGTCGTTCTTATTTTCGAATTCAGAGCGTCTTTAAATTTACTATTCACTATCATATGTTCAAAGTTTTCCAGAGGATTTAGTATTTTTAGGGTCTGTTCACACAGACCGGCTCGGAGAGCATCGGCCGGCTTTTTTCTTTTCACATAGACCGAGAAAGAGCACGCAATCGGAGCTGGTCGGCTCCTCTCATTATTTCACACGAAGCGCGTTCAAGCATTCTTAATGACAAAAGAAGTGCACAAATATGCAAGTGCACAAATGTGCTCTCCGAGCCGGTCTGTGTGAACGGACCCTTACCCGACTACGTCGAGGCCAAAATAAGGGTAATAAATTTGGCAGTATTTGTATGTTCTACCGTACTGCCTAAACTACTAAACCGATTTTAATAAATGATGTTTCAATTATTCATAATAATGGCCCGAGTGACTTTATAAATTTTATCAAAAGCTTTTACGGAATCGGGTTATAAATTTTAAACTTTTTCTTGTTAGCTTTAACGTTGAGTTTGTTCTTGATACTCGTATAAAAGCGGGCTAATACATTAGAATTCAATAATAAAAGTGTGCCGTACGGAGACGAATGGCAGATGAGGAACATCCAAATTGTTTTATAAAAGTTGTTAATAAAAAATAAATTAAAAAATTGCCGTTTTTTCCATAGAATAAAATGACTGTTTATTACATTTATATTAATTTTTATTAAACAAAAAATTTAATTTTTTTAAAATTTATTTGAAATCGCTACAACAACAACTTTTTGATGTTTCACATCAAAAAGTTCGTTTAATCTTGTATCTCGTTGTACTCGTAATTTATCGCAAAGAGTTCATATGGCATACACCTGGATACATCTGTATTATTACTTTCATTGATTGATTTAATACTTTCAGTGATATGCAGGATCAAAAGATTTTCTTTTTTTTGACAAGTTTTAGCAGTTAAAAGTACAATACAATACTCTTTTTTTAAGGTGCATTCAGACCGCTTTCAATAACCCATCTCTAGTTAAAACTGGAGATATTGGTGGGCTTTTGGATTGGGATACTGGAGAAGGAATGCCATTTGCCCAGAGTTTCCCGGATTTGTCCTAGTTTAGAGAGCGTCCGGGGAGTGTCATTAGAACATATCGGTCACAAATTCATCTTATTTTTCCACGAAGCACGTTTTGAGTGAACAAAAAGTTATGAGGTAACAAACATAAAACCAAATACAGTCGAATTGAGAACCTCCTCCTTTTTTTGAAGTCGGTTAAAAATCATGGAACTCGCGTCATCGTCACCGAACGCTTTCCATGAGCTATATTTTTTATAGTTCCGGATCAAAAGGCTAAAATGGGACCCTATTACTAAGACTTCGCTATCCGTCTGTCACCAGGCTGTAGGTATTTAATGAATCGTGATAGTTTGACAGTTGAAATTTTTAGGAATGATGTATTTCTGTTGCCGCTATAACAACAAATACCTACTAAAAACAGAATAAAATAAATATTTAAGGGGGCTCCCATACATACAAGAAACGTGATTTTTTGCTCGTTTTTGCCCGATATTGATAACGGCAACAGGTAGACGGTTAAAATATTCACAGAATGTTTAGATATTTATTCACTTTAAAACTAAGAATAAAATTGCAATAAAACAATTATTTAAGGGGGTTCCCATACAAAAAACGTCTTTTTTTGCCCGTTTTTGTTAGTTAGTTAGATAGTGACACAAACACTTGGCCGGTTTTTCACTCCTTTTATCGCGCATTTTATTTAAAGAGCAAAGTGGTTGTTCATTTAAATGTAGTTTTGAGTTTTCATTTCTGTCGGTCGGCAGTCCTCATGACTGCATTATATTTTTTTTGTAAAATACGATTAAATGATTATGTTAGTGTTGCTATGCATGCAAAGTAATTATAATTAATTTATTATTATTCAGTTGTTAGTTTTGTATAATTAGGTTGAGTAAACTAGTTTTCATATCTTATAAATTTTCATTTTCTTGATGCATTGCTTTCAAATTACCATTTTATAATTTTCCTTTCTTTTGAGTTATTAGGTTTGACGTTCGTCGTGCTATCATCATATGTATAACGATTCTAGACTAATCTGGAAACCATAACATTTTCTATGAAGTTCCATGGAGTACGATTAATCAAGTCCTTTTCAAAAGTAGTGTTAACTGCCATCTAGTAGCGAAAAATTTAAACATAATAATTTCAGCGTTGTGTCAAGTTGTGTGACAAGGATTTACTTAGTAAATTTGAATCTCTAATCATACGTTGAAACGTGTGCAGTTTAAAATATGTACAATTTTGTTTAAATTCATGTATAAACGAAAAACCAAAAAATTCGATTGCGATTATAGCGCCATCTTTGTAAAAGATTAAATACTAACAGCAGTCCAACAAACTATTGAGTGTCACTATTCGACGCTAGATGTCTCTTTTAATCTAGAATTTTCCACAAAATTCTCCATATTGCCCGTTGTTTCTGTCTACATCCGCTAGGAATATAAAAGCGATGCGCGCGCCTGCTAGCGGCAGTATTAAACATTGCACGATAAGCGAAACAAACAAGTTGAAAGTTGAGTTTGATTACTTTGATTTCCAATTTTTTTAAATTGTGTTGTGCGAAATGGCGCTTCTACCATATTTGTTCGACGATTTTCGTCCCCGCCATCTTCGGGATGAGCTATTCGGCTCGGATTTGTCACCTGATGACTTTCTGGTGGACCTTGTCAAACCCCCAGCAATATCCGTGCGAAAATATCTTCGCCCTTGGAGGAGTTTAGCTGCCGCTGCCAAGGATGTGGGGTCTACCATCAAATTTGACAAAGACAAGTTCCAAATCAATTTAGATGTGCAGCATTTCGACCCGGAAGAGATTTCTGTCAAGACATCGGATGGTTACGTTGTCATCGAAGGAAAGCACGAGGAAAGGAAGGATGAGCATGGGTACGTGTCTCGTCAGTTCAAGCGGAGATATGCTCTTCCCGAAGGCTGTAAACCTGAAAATGTGGAGTCAAAGTTGTCTTCGGACGGAGTTTTGACGGTGTCGGCTCTTAAACCGATTGAAAACAAAGATGAGAGATCGATTCCAATAACACAGACCGGTCCAGTGAGGAGAAAACCTTGTGATGAACAGCTGAATGGTGATCAAGAGGTAAATGAAGCCAAATCACCAGAGAAGAAACGCAAGAAATAAGAATAATTTTACAACCCTTAAACTAGTACATTTGTTAATTAAGTCAATGTTCTCTTTAAGATAATTTAAGACTGATTCACTTAATTTTATTCATAAAAAGTAACTTTTAAAAGGCATAATATTGTTTTATTTTTATAAATAATAACAGTTTGTGTTACACTTATCCTTACCTAAATTAGGACACTCAATTGGTATCACTGACACTGACTTGAACACCCTAATAGATTATAATGTTCAAAAATCATAACTACTTGACAACTCATGATAGGGACCAAGCCAGTGCAGCAGTGACTCGAATCTAACGACACTTCAATGTCAAAATGCTTCAAGCAGTTCGATTTCAGACTTCAGAGCGTCTTTATGAAATATCAAACACCTACATACATTCACTTGCAAAACAATACGTTCTTTCTGGCGCAGTCGGGTAAAAACGGTAAAAGAGTTTTTAGTTAGTTTTTAAAGTCGCTAATCTCTGGAGTTGCCAACAATCTGATTGTAAGGAACTTTTTTCATTCATTCATTGCTAATGACATCTATGTTTAACCGTGTATGTCAAAGTTACTCGTATATTAGTTGAGGATTCGATCGATAGATGTCACTATTGTATCCCGAATAAAACTATTAAATTTGTAGTACCAGAAAAGTGCCATTTTGGATGATTATTGATTATACATGTGGTAAAATCAAAACGTGGAAATCATTTCTAAAACATCTTTCCTGCTCGTAAAGATTTTAAATAAGCCTCCCTCTTATAAAAT